>CM046875.1:438135052-438759810 GCA_025667525.1 Glebionis coronaria | reverse complement strand
TATACCTGTTACCTACTTACCTAGACGCCTACATTGTTTGTGATATCTTCATGACATTGTGTCACCATTTATGATATTTCCATTTCATTTAGTTATCTCTATAGACACACTATTTTTGTGATGATATCCATACGTCGCGCCCCATATTCCACCATGGTGGGGTGTGACAGAATGGTATCAGAGCCAATGGTTATAGATAATTAGGTTTCCTAGTCTAGTAGCCTAGTCTATAGCTTAAGGGTCCATGCATGTAGGTGTCATAGGGGTATGTGTGCATTATAGTATATAGAGTGCTTAAGTGTTAATTTTGTTTTGGATATTTATTTACTTTCATACTTACTTATTGAGATATAGTATATGTAAGTACATTCATTTATTTTCTATTGATGCGACGTATGTGTAGGAGGTGTTACCCATGTCACGTAGAAGAAGAGGTGTGCTAGGTAATAATAGGATAGTACCGATGTTGAGTCTTTGACTAGTAGTAGATTCGAATTTCCGCTTGAATGGTTATGGTCATTTTTTTCAATGTTGGATATTTGGTTGTTATTGATTTGTTTTGGCGATTGAGCCTCGAGTTATGAATGAAGTTAGGGTTGACGTATGAGATGTTCTTATTTTACATATACGGTATATATATAGAGTGTATTTTATGTGGTATATTGTAGTACTAATTTCTTATAAGTGTCGTCATAGGAGGGAGTACATGGGTGAAATGTGACATATATAATTATGGAGGCCTACGTAATTATATATGTGCCACAACACCGATGGACTTCCAAGTATGGTTGCATGAAAAAGGGGTTAGTACATGCTTGTATATGATGAGATCTATATTTTTGGTATTTGTAAACAATAGGGGTTTATGTAATGTTTTCCTATGATATGGCTATGGTTTTTTTGTGTTATATGTTTTGGGTTATAGTCGTGTTGTGTGATTATGGGATCACACGATATGGTTTGGATTTGGTGATGGGTTTTATGCCTTGTTGTGGCATGGTGAGATGGTGGGGTGGTGACTACTCGTATGGAAAAACGAGTGTATGACGCGATCGATTGACTTGACATGTATGATAACGAGTATGTTTTGGGAGATTTAATAGGCATATATATTCGAAGGTATATATACTAGTAGATGTTATGTTATGATATACGGTCGTTCAATAGTTATTATAACTTGAACGTACCTAGTGTTCTCTCGTATTTAAACAGTTTATTAGTCCTGGAGTTTGATGGAGTTCCAACGACGTTTTGAATATTTTGAAGTGTGTCTACATTCGGGTATGTATTTTAATTGATGAGAACTACCAAATTTCCTTTCAAAGGAGTCTAGTTAATTAAAGGAAAATGATTTTGAAAATACTTTGTAAGTGTATGGTATGATTTCCTGAATTGCATATCTTTTCGTTAAGTTTATTGGTAATAAGTTAAAAAAAAAATCTTGACAATGAATGGATTAGTTCTCTAGGTAACATGTGATAGTACATATAAAGGGTAAATAAATTTTACGATAATTTTCTTAAAAGTGGAGTTAACAATTTAGAAGTATTTAAATAGACGGAAAGAGTAAAAAGGAAGATTTTATTATAATAATGATGATAATAACACCACACCTTGTAAACGTGTAATAGTTAGTTATAACAAGCCTAAATGGATTATATGAAATAATTATAATATAGAATAAAATGAATAAAAACACCATATTTTATAAACACGTATTGGTTTCATAATAACAAGTGAAATGAGTTTAATTTGAGTAAACAAGATAATGGTTAGAATAACGTTATACTATACTAACTAGTGGATACCTTTGATAAAATAATTAAGATAAAAGATAAGTTTATTGTTAAAGGAGATGATAGATAAAGTGAGTTTTAGTACACTAACTGAGTTATGCCCTTTGATAGTAACGAAAATGGTAAAATATGACTATGATTTCATTTATTGGTATTAAAATATGGTCCTATTGTGAATTAACTAATTGAGATGAAAATTTAAAATTTTCTAAGATACTGAAATTTGGTAATACAAATCGTGATGAGTCTATCTTTTGTTGTTGGCACACTCCATTGATTGTTCGGATTACATTGTTTTGTTTTTAGTTGTTTTGGCTAGGGTTCGTTTTACCCTATATTTTATTTTGGGACACAATTATTTGGAATTCTTTTGGTACCCGTCATGGTTGATTTAGTTATGCGGTTGTGGGAACGTTAGGATGAGAGGATAGAGTTGGGTAGTATTAGTTATGGTTAGATATTAGAATGGAGAGATGTATTTTGGTTTAAAGGTTGTGTTGAAGGAATGATTGAGATTTATGGAGTTTTGAAACTTATATTGGTTACGGGAATAAGGGAGTAAGTAAAGTTAGTTGACTGGTCGTGGGAACGAGATGTCATGCTATGAGAAGTTGGTTGAAGTACCATTAGGAGAATTGATGAAAGTACTAGCGGATGTGAGGGTAGAGTAGAAAGTTTCTACTAATGGAAAGATTGGGCAAATAACACGCAAAGGAATTGGTGTACTTATGGAGCCAAGGTAGTAGTAGACACGCGAAGGAAAACATGGATGTGAAAGAATGATTGGTTGAAAGCTAATTAATGGTGAAGTACACCAAGTAGGATAAGTGAGCCATTGAGGGGTTGAAGTACCTTTAGAAATATTGTGGCAGAGGAGTTGAAGTTAGAAGCTACTGTGTAGTGTGAAGTTCCTAGGTAACATCATGGAGACGAGAAGGAGTGCGTGAAGAGCTACATCGTGAAGCAAGGAGCCGAAAGGACTACGTGTCGGCTGCTAGAAGGATGCAAGAGATTTCACAGGAGTCACAGAAGTTGCAAGAACTGGAAAGGTGACAAGCACTATGATGGGAATCTCCGTATGGTTCGTGACGAAGAAGGACAGATCGAGTACGGGAGTGGATCTATAAAGAGCTGAACCAATGGATCGTGATGGAGTGACTACATAACATGGGAGATTAAGAACTCATGGAAGCAACAAGGGGAGTCGAGTGACTACACAAAGTTAGAATTTTGTGGCAATCAATATCGAGGGATGAGTAGTGAATCTGAGTGGAATAAGTTTATAGAGAAGTAATTATAGGGTCGGTTTAGTGAAGGTGTTTATGAAGGATCTTTGGAAGAGACAGTTATGCATTATCCAATGAAATAACGATTTCCATAGACTTGATCAATTGAGTGAGAAATTTTGGTTGGACATGATAGTGAAGGAATCAGGGAGAACCATGGAAGGAGAGAACCAAGTATTCTTAGAAAATGATGATTGAAATTACCTCATGTTAGGTGCAAGATCATAATAGAAGTATGAGACCTGAGTAAGAATTTAGAATATGGCTTAGTTTAGACATATAGAAACTAATATGGGTATAAGATGAGAGTGTGATCTGCATGTAATCACATGAAACTCTAGTTTGTCCTTATTAGGAGGGAGTAGGAGAACTGGTCGTGAGGAAAACAAGTGAAGCTACGTGGAAAATTTTGACGTATAGATGACTTGAAAGACGGGAAGCATAACCTTGTGATGTATGCCATTAGCTGAGGAAGAAGAAGGAAGTGTGGATAGATGCGAATCATGAATGAAATAGGTCGAGATAGGAACCAAAGGTAAAACTTTGGTATAGCCTAATGAGTAGAATAAAGCACAAAGCATGCTAATATTGTTGTAGTGTGGAAAAGGGAATGGCACTGACAGATACTGTTGGATTGGAAGGCTTAGTATCGATAATCGAATGGATGAGGAGTTATAGATGTGATGTGTCATGAGAGACGAAGGATTTGGTCTAACTAAGACAAGATGAGGAGCACTATGACCTTGAAGGTAAGATATTGTGTAGGTATAAAGGAAGTGTTGGGTATAAAAAAATATATATAAAAAATCTTTCATTGAGGAAAGTGAGAAAATAAGTGTATGGGTGCTACTAATGAGCAATCCAAATTTGATGGAAGTAGTTGTAACATGGGTTTGGATGAAAATTGATAAAACTAACTAATGAATATGTGAAAGACCGTCATAGGTCACTTTTGTCAAGAAATTTGAATTTTTAAGTGGTTTGGGGTATGGACTAAAGGGATTAATAAACATGATTGGACATGAGTATATCCGGCTAACTGGAAATGGATGGATGAAGTGAGAAATTGCTACAATTATAGGAGTCGTGTTGAGAGCTTGGGTAACTATTTTAGAGGGAGGTGGAAAACTCGTTAGCGATGTCTGAGTTTTCATATAATGATAGTTATCATACTAGAAGTCGATGAATGCCATTTGAGGCACTATATGGAAGGATAGGGTGAGTTGTCCTTATGGTGGACTAAAATTGGTGAAAGAGACTACTAATGTAGTAATTATGTTTGCGGAAAGGATGAGAGCAACAAGAGATGATATGTTGAAAACAAGGAAACCACTAGAGTTTAGTGACAAAGTTATGTAGGAAGTTTCACCCATAGTAATTGGTGGTATATTTTGGTAAAAAAGAAAAGTTGATGTCAAGTTTTATAGGTCCATTTATGATCTTTTGAAATATTGGACCAGTAGTTTATGGGTATAGAATTACCTGGGGATTTGAGTGGTGTACATGATATATTTCATGTATTGAGATTTAGGAAATGTGGTTTCAGAATGCATATTTGCATTAGCGGTTAATAGGGATTTGTGTTAAAAAGAGTCATTTGTGAGACGTATGGGCTGTGAGGTCAATAGTTTGGGAATGAGTTTAAATAATGTTGGTTAATATATGTGGTAATTTGAGACTTGAACTAAAGTACACATGGAAATGAGAGGAGTTCATTTAGATCAAGTATCCTCATGTGATTTGTTGTTTGTATGTTTGATCCTAAGGAGTAAATATCAGGACGAGATTTCTATTAGGAGGGAGTGATGTGACAACCATGGTTTTGGGTTTCGTCACTTAGATTATAGTTAGGGTGTTTTGTGCGAATATGTGTTTTTATGTGCTTATGCGTTTATTTTGTGTGTTTGGAGTGATGTTTGGATAACGTTTATGGGTATATGGTACTCATAAGTAAATCGAGGAACGGTTATTTCATGTTCATGAGCTCACAAGGTAGTGACTATGAAATGAGATGGTGTTATTTTGGTGTTTTACGTATACGTATAAGTAGTAAATCGTATTTTTACGATTTAAGGTGTAGCATTTAGAGGTCTCGGATGAGGTAATCAGTTACGGGGATATTTTTCGTGATGGATTTAAGTCATTTGGGACTTAGTAATATAGTTTATTTCATATTTCAAGAGTTTTTATAAAATTGTATATTTTTACGTGTTTTACGGTAAACGCGTAAATTGACTAGTTTTACGGTTTTGAAGTTTTGGAGGTTTTAGGAGATGAAATAAATTAAGGTAACTTAAGGTATTATTAATAATATATTAATAAGTAATAATATATATATATATAGATATATATACGGGTATAGTCGGTTTGTAAACGCAGTTAGACGCAGGAAGAAAAGAAAAGGGGAAAAAAGGGAAAAAGGGAACCGGGCTTTTGTACATGGGCCAAGGATTTGTTAAGAAAGTATATAAAGTCTTTTTATTAATCAAAACACTCATAAAATCCCTGGAGATCAAGGTTTAGTCGGCATCAATGGAGATTTTTAGGGTTCTTCATAATTTTATTATCTTCTAAAAATTCTAAGGTAAAACCTATGTTTCTCTTTTCGATTAAATTAATCTTTAACTCGTTTTTAATCAATACATGATAGATCTAGGGTTAGGTTAATTATGAATTCTTTATTACAATGGTATAAACATGATTATATTAATTAGAGATAATAATTATACATGGTGATGGTAATTAATTAAGTTAATTGTGTTAAATTTTTTTTAAAAAACTGGGCAGAATTTTAGGTCACTTATTTGATCATATCTAGAGTTTTACAAAATTTTAAATTGCGATCTTGGTACCCCTGGAAAGGTAATTGAGCTGTCTTTTAAATTCAAGAAACGAAAACTAAATTGAGGTAGGAAAGTGGGTCAAAAACAGGTTACAACAGTCAGAGGTCAAAGCAGTTTTGAAATCAGTCGGGTTTAAATTAGTATTTTAAGATGGTTAGGGTACTTAGGAGTATAATTGGACTTTCAAACGAACATGAGACTTATATTATTTATTAAATAAAAGATCTGGAGGAGGGCTAAACAAATGGGTTAGGGTAAGACCCTTTGATCATAACAAACTTTTCGTATGTTCAAAATCAGTAAAATATGGATAGGTAAAAGTATATATATATATATATATATATATATATATATATATATATATATATATATATATATATATATATATATATATATATATATATATATATATATATATATATATATATATATATATATATATATATATATATATATATATATATATATATATATATATATATATATAGAGGTCTTAACAGTAGCTTTGAGGTTGCATCCAAATTGGAGAGTTAGCTAACACATGTAAGAGAATCGGGTTTCTTTTACAGGGCATGTTATTTTGGTTAAGGGGGTGTTCGACCCATAGTTTGAAGTATGGAAAACGAGGCTGTTTTGGGTTAAATGTTAACGGGGCGAGCTATGAACTAAACTAAGTTAAGGTCTTTATAGAGGGATTTAATGAGATGCATATGGCATATAAATGAGGTTAAGTGATAGGATAAGGTTATATATCCATCGTAGATTGATGAGCCATTTTGGTATGTGGTTCATGTCTTGATTGTATATGTTTGTGTGTTTAGATTTTTGCTAGAGCGCGGATACTTGGAGAAGCTTGTTCAGCTGAGTTTCATATTCCCATGTATTTTTATGATTTAAATTCCAGATGGGATGGAAGAGACACTATATGGTTTTATAACTAATATTGTGAATGTTTTTATGGTTTGTGATGGACTTGTGTGTGCACTTATGTGATTAACTGCTATGTGATTCTTGATTGTGTTTATGATTTGGATCGGGGGACACATATCGTCTCAGTAATTGTGGTTTGACTTGGTACCAAGGGGATGTTGACAAGGCGAGGCCTTGGGATTGGTTCATAGGTGTATGGGCGCCTATGGGACCATGGTGATTGGTAAGGCTTGGAGCCTTGGAATTGTGGTTATGGGTAAGGCTTGGAGCCTTGGATTTATGGTGATTGGTTAATCTTGAATGCTAGTTGTTAATATATAATTGTAGCACATTGTCTATATGTTCTTTTGTTAATGGTTGTTATTCACAACTTATAACTGATTTGGAGTTGGAGTCTAAACCTATGACTCTCACCAACTTTATGTTGACGTGTTTTAGTGTCTCTTTCAGGTGAGAATGTGGTTAAGCGTGAGAATAGGAGTGGCTAGCTGGGAGCCTTAGAATTCCATTTGGAGGAACCCCCTTTCCTCTTAGTCTTTGCTTATGTTTGAATAAGTGATACTTTGTAGACACTTATATGTTTGTTATTCGTTAATTGTATATTTTTGGAAAGAGGTAGACCTGTTACCTACTTACCTAGACGCCTGCATTGTTTGTGATATCTTCATGACATTGTGTCACCAATTATGATATTTCCATTTCATCTAGTTATCTCTATAGACACGCTATTGATGTGATGATATCCATACGTCGCGCCCCATATTCCGCCATGGTGGGGTGTGACATCACGTTCCACATACGCTTCACAACCCCAAATATTTAAATAAGACAAATATGGCTTTTTACCATACCATAGTTCATATGGTGTCTTATCAACCTTCTTTTTGGGAAACATATTCAGAATACGAACAGCAGATTCTAGAGCATAATCCCAAAAGGATAAAGGTAAAGTTGTAAGATTAAACATAGATCGCACCATATCCAATAATGTGTGATTTATCCTTTCGGATACACCATTTTGTTGTGGAGTATATGGAGAAGTAAGTTTATGAAAAACTTTGTTCTCACTTAAATAATCTTTAAACTCTTGACTTAAATATTCACCACCTCGATCAGAACGAAGAGCTTTAATCTTCTTTCCTAGTTGCAATTCTACTTCCATTTTAAACACTTTGAATGTTTCAAATACCTCATGTTTATGCTTAAGTAAATAAACATAACCATATCGGCTATAATCATCCGTAAATGTTAAGAAGTAGCTAGCACCTTTTCTTGACACATGTCTAAGTAGTCCACACACATCAGTGCGTATTAAACCAAGTAGTTCAGTAGCCCTTTCAATATTGCTATCAAAATGTTTCTTGGTTATCTTTCCAGAGATACAAGACTCACATTTATCAAATGATTCATCACTAATATTTTCCAAAAGACCATCACGTTGAAGCTTTTGTATGCGAGTCTTCCCAATATGGGCAAGTCTACAATCCCAAAGATAAGAAGAGTTCTTGTCTAACTTTCTCTTCTTATTCATGCTAAAACAGAATTATTTTTTCTCTTAGAATTATTACCATGTATGTTAATTTCAAAAACACCATTCACAGAAATTGCATCAAAATAGAATAAACCATCTTTGAAAACACAAATTCTGTTATTATCAATAGTGTGAATAAATCCAAGATCCAACATACTAGAAAAGGAAATAACACCCCTAACAATTGTAGGTGCATAATGACAATCATTTAAACCCAGTACTAAACCAGAAGGTAAAACTAGATTAAATGTTCCTATAGCTTCAACCGCTGATTGTGCGCCATTGCCCACTTGTAGAAATTGTTCCCCATAGGAAAGCTTCCTTTCCAACTCAAATCCCTGCAGGTATTACAAATGTTAATACCACATCCCGTATCATATATCCAGGAATTTGATTTGTATGTAAGATTAATTAACTATATCATAAATAAGTTACCTGAAGATACTGCAGCACTAAGCTCAGCCTCCTTCTTTATTTCTCGCAACTCTTCGAGATAAAGAGGGCAGCTCCTCTTCCAGTGACCACTTGCTTTGCAATGGTGACAAGACTCATCCTTTTGAGATTGACTCTTCTTGACAAAGTTCTGCTTAGGTTTAGAATAAGTCGCAACTTGTTTGCCCTTATCACCCTTTCCTTTGCCTTTCTTGTTGTTCTTGTGTGGTTTTGGCTTATTCACTCCACCCTTTTGTACATAAAGCACAGGAGGGGTAGAAATAGATGCCTTGTCCTTTACCACTTTTCATAGTCAATGAGCATTACATGCAAATCATTAACTGTCTTCCCCCGTGCAATACATAGTATAGTTTCGAACAAAATCATTGAAGTCCTTGTTAAGGGACCTATTGATCAAGTTGATAGCCATATTATGATCATAGGGTTGTCCTAGTGCAATGAGCTGTTCCATATAACCCCTCATTTCCATATAATAGGCACTTACAGACTTTCCAGGAGCTTGCTTGCAACTATGCAAAGCATCTACCAAGTCGTAGATCTCCACAGCTTGCGGCTTTTCGAACATAGCCTTGAGCTAATCAAGCATTCGCTTTGGTGAAAATAGCTCATAATTCTGTTGAAGTGGAGGAGCCATTTTTCCTAACATTAAGGCAGCCACCTCAGAGTGGTTCTTAACTTTAGCAGCGTGTTCAAGCCTTTGCGCATCAGATGCTCCTTCAGCAAGATCCTCCGGGGAAGGAGTAGTCAAGATATCGATAGTACCCGCTACTCTCAAGACAATTCTTAGTGAGCGATACCAATCATTGAAGTTTGGGCCATTAAGTTCAGGACGATCAAAGAAACCTTTGAACGCATAACTTATAGTCATATTGTTTTCGGGTTAAGCCATTTCTACAGAAATAAGTTCAAATATTAGTATTTTCGATAATACCATTCAAGAAAATAAAATTACCCCGGTAATAAAAAAACCATAGTATTTCCTTGAAACTAGAATCCATATTGACATAAACTTATCACATCAGTTGATCTGCTAGTGACAAATGTATTCAACACGGTAACTTTTCGAACAATAATTGACAAACAAATTTGCAATTTCTAGATATTTTAGGGATTTACCTTGCCAAAAGTCATTTTGCATTGTAAACATGTTTTTATCCCTACTTTACGCCTTAAGTTTCCAGATCTCACTAAGTAACTCAGTTAAGTCGACTAATCTAAAGAACATAAAACATTCATGTGCAATCTTATTCAGTCATGAAGTATTCTCTCCATTACAACATCGTCTAAAATCTCATATGACGATAATTGTAATTTTAAGTGTTCGTCAATTAGATGGCATAAGATTTAATTTTAAGGGTATTGATTTTGGTGTCAAAATCATGTATGGAGAAGCATGCATACATCTCCATAGCATTCGTTTAATAAAACTTTTAGTAAACCTTTTGGTGAATCAAAAATTTCGCTATAAATCACAATTTTAGGTATTGGTTAAACCAATTAAAGACTTTACCCACAACAATTCACAACGTACTTTTTCTAGAACTTAGCTAAAGCACAAAGCAATAACCTTATTCATTGTGTTTCGGATGTGAATTTGCGGCAAATCAACCTTAAGATATAATACAAAAGATAATCGTTGGTAATTTCAATTTGACGCACAGACGAGCCGGGAATTCGGTCAGCGACTAATGGCATAGCACCTCCTTCTTAACCGGGTACATGACCAGCGGTGCGTTAAACCCACTTTATAGTTTGTCAAAAAGAGTAGGCCATTAAATTATCATTGCAAATTATCAATCTACGTAATTCTATGTAATTTAGATCTTAAAACAATTCATTAATTTGATTATGATTTAGTCCGTATTATTTTTCTTGGAAAAATTACCCTTGTTACAACATACAAAGAAAAACACATGAAAACAAGTAGGTACAAAAAAAACTAAATCAAATAGCCACATGCATAACAATTTATTCAAAGAACATCAAATCTAGGGTTTTTATAAACATAAAAGTCTTCCCTAATTTTAAAACCATTGAATCAGATAAAGCAAATAGCATATAAAATCATATGATCAGTGAAAAACATGCATGTTCATCACAGATCTCCCACATACTCTTAACAATTAAAATACTACGGATCATAACCATACATGACATAACAATTAATCCATGCAAACATCTAAAGATTATACCATGTAATTTTAGGGTTTACAAATTTTTTTTTAATAAATTTCGGCTAGGCCGATTTTTGAAAAAACAAAAAAACAAAACCCTAATTTTTGTTAAAACCTAAAAAACAACATGTAATCTTTAACTCAAATCATCATTAGTTAAAAAAACTTTAGATCTCGATAATTATAACATGTTAAAACGGCTCTCGATGCCACTGATGGTTTATGAAGTTCATAACAATTATATAACTATAAGCAAAGATCAAAGCATGTAATAGCGGAAGCGATTTAACAAGATCACAATAAAACAATTATAATTAATCGAATTAGGTTACATACCTTTATCCTAGCGAAGATCCACAAGATCACCAATTGAATCAACAATTAGGGTTTATGAAGAACGGTGCCAAGATATAGTTTAAAGTAATACTATAATACGCTCTTGTACACACGTAATGCAACGGGCTAACGGTGAATCTAGCACGTATAAACGAAGCTTATACGCTTGTGGAATAATCCACCCAACAACCCTAGAGAGGGGCTAGGACTAGATTACTAAAAGGTTGAAAGTAACCCTAAAAAAGGTGTTTGCCTTTTGGTTTGATCGCAGGAAAGAAGTGAGAGAGATGGGCAAAAATTATGAGGGCTAAAGGGTTGTTTATATAGGCTAGAAAAACAAAACAATTTTAAAAAGAAAATCTTTTTTTCTTCTCCTTTGGCCCTTGTAACCGCCGGCCTAAGCCCACCCAAAGGTGGCTTCCAGAATTTTCCGTCTCCTTCTTTTCTTCTATTTAATTCCATAACGATCGTTTAACTTAACTCTTAATTTATTTAACGATCGTTAGTTAATCTTCGGTTCAATTTAATAAATATAATAAATATATATAATAAATAAAATTAACCCTTTACGTATTGTGTGCAATCCTGTAATCCCGAGTTCGATCCTATCACACGACTATTAATTTTATGTCCATAAACTTTCATAACTTAATGTTATGTGATCTTTAGTAATATGAAGAAAGATATATTTTTACGAAAGCATATTTGATCGACCAATAGAGGACTCAAATTTTGAAAAATTTGACTTCCTAGCAAAATGCCTATAAAATTCAATGTATCGAATATTGTAAAATAACCTTAAAAGGTTGAGTTTATTTTTAAAAGTTGTACTTATATTAAAAATTCAAGAAACAATCAACCATGATGTTTGATAGGAAATGAAAAGAGAGGGTCATTCCAATGTTTGTTTCATAAAGTGATAGTCTGGTGGAGGATCAAGCAAGAAAGAGTCCAGTGAATTCTGTGCGTGAGACCGGTAAAACAATAGAAGTTACTATCAATCAACAAAACTACTTTCAATGATATATCACCAGTGTTTTCAGACCCGCGTCGACTCGTATGGGTCAACCGGTTGACCCGGTTCCGGCCAAAAAAGCGGGTCATATTGACCCGGGTCTCACATTTTCAAACCCCGGTTAGACCCGTCGGGTTTAGGGTGACCCGGGTCAACCCAGTTCTCGAGACCCGGCCGGGTTTTGATTTTTTCGGGTTTATTAAAAAAAATATGTAAATTTTACGTATTTGCGATGGAAGACAATAAAAACAAATAATACAAAAGATACTTAAAAAAACATTTATATGTACAAATATGTAAATACATCATTAAAAATAAACACAAAACACGTTTGTAGAATACACTAAACCATAAAAAAAACACAAATTGCAAAAAAATAAAAATGAAAACACATAATGCTATTCACACATCAATTATAAATACTCGGATTGTTTAACAAAAAAAACAAGACTCTAAAAAAATTTAAAAACACAAAAAAAACAATTTAAAAAAAACTAACATTAAGAAAACAAAAAGGAAACCTCCGGAACAACAAAAAAAAGCTCTCGCCTTTTGGGCGGGTTACGACGCTAGTATATATATATATATATATATATATATATATATATATATATATATATATATATATATATATATATATATATATATATATATATATATATATATATATATATATATATATATATATATATATATATATATATATATATATATATATATATATATATATATATATATATATATATATATATATATATATATATATATATATATATATATATATATATATATATATATATATATATATATATATATATATATATATATATATATATATATATATATATATATAGTGTAACTTTATTTACAAAACCCATCTTAGTGACAGAACTTGCAGAACTCTTGTTTTTGAAGGAAAACATGTATGTCTGAAGGAGTACATGTATGTTTTTAAAGAATATTTGTATTCGCGAAGCATATTTGAAGTTCTTTTTATCAAAATAAAATAAAATTAAAAAAAGATATAAAAAACATACATGTTTGAGGGCGTGCATGCATGTATATGCACGCATACAAAAACTTACATTTTTTAAAGCGCGCATGCATGTATGTGCACCGATCCAAAAACATACATGTCCACTTTCAAAAACATACATGTACTCCTTCAGACATACATGTTTGCCTTCAAAAACAAGAGTTCTGCAAGTTCTGTCACTAAGATGGGTTCTGTAAATAAAGTCCCCCTATATATATATATATATATATATATATATATATATATATATATATATATATATATATATATATATATATATATATATATATATATATATATATATATATATATATATATATATATATATATATATATATATATATATATATATATATATATATATATATATATATATATATATATATATTACATATAATGCTAAAAGTAATAATATCCCTCGATTGAAATTCGTTTTTAGGACATGTTTTTAAATAAGAATTAACGAATCAGAAATTATAATTAAGAAATACGAATTATAACACCGAAGAATTTAGTCACAAACTACCCGCCACCGGATCGTGCGGGTACCCTGCTAGTGAAACCTAAAAAAATTGGCAGAATTATTTTAACCGGGAGAAAATCCCCCACACACCCATATTTAACATAGTCTTCATGTATCAATCCACACCATCAATCATAAAATGATCTAAGGGCTGTGATTAAACCCAGCTTTCTTATAACCTAACTTTATTTTTCACAAAAAAAACAATGTATCCTGATCCTCACCGGCGACCACCACAACAACATCCACCTAGCCGCCGACCACCACAACAACCTCATCTCCCATCTTTTTTCGGCGACCACCACAATAACCCCACCTTCTTCCCGCGACCACCACAACAAACCAACCTTCTTCATGAGACATCCACACCAAACCAGTATTCTCTGGCGATCTCCACACCAAACAACGTTTTTCTGGCAGCTCCCCCCACACAAGAAATCCACTATTTTCCGGAAAAATCCACACCAAACCACCGTTTCCCAGCAACTTCCATAACGCCACCTCTTTCTCAGCGACTTCCACAACATATCTACCATTTTCCGGCGACTTCCATAAGAAACCCATGTTTTTGGCAACCTACATAACAAAACCACCCATTTCCAGCAACCTACACAACAAGCAACCCTTTCCCGGCGACGTATACAACAAACAACCCTTTTCCAGCGACCTCCACAACAAATATCCATCTTCCGGTGACCTCCACAACAACCGACCATCTTCCAGCGACTTCCACGCCCTCCACAGCAAGTGACAATGTAGTTGCTACCGATATTAGCAAAAATGTAGTTGCTGACGCCGATGTAACTGAAAATGTACTTGCCAATGCTGATGTTAGCGAAAATGTAGTTGCTGATGTCGATGTTACTGAAAATGTACTTGCCAATGCTGATGTTACTGAAAATGTAGTTGTCGATGCTGATGTTTGTAATACAGGTAATAACTTTATACCAGAATATATATGTTGTGGTAGATTTAATTGGTGACTCATGTATGAGTCACATTGACTCATATATGAGTCACTAAGACTCATGTATGAGTCAGTGTGACTCATACATGAGTCACACTGACTCATACATAAGTCTCAGTAACTCTTACATGAGTCAGTGTGACTCATATATGAGTCGCTGAGACTCATATATGAGTCAGTGTGACTCATACATGAGTCACACTGACTCATACATGAGTCTTAGAAACTCATATATGATTATGTAACAGATGAGCCACATAACTCATACATGAGTTAGTGTGACTCATAAATGAGTCAGTGTGACTCATAAATGAGTCAATGTGACTCATATATGAGTCATACAATTCCTGAAATATGAATTCCTGAACTATTCTTTTATTGGATTGTGAAACAGATGCTCATAATTCACCAAAACCTAGTTTATACATTCATTTTGAGTCACCCGGAGGATCGACATATTGGGAACCAAATGTTGATGAGCAGTACGTCCCTCTTGAGGGTAAATAATTTAAAACGATAGAGGAGTGTATTGACTTTCATGAAGCTTATGCTGAAAAAGCGGGATTTGAAGTTAAAAAATACACATAAAAAAGAAATAGAAGTGGTGTAGTAAAAAGTAATACATCATGTGTAACCGACATGGGAATCCAAAAGATATAAATGTTAACACATTGGTTAATAGTTGAAAACAAACTAGGCACACGAGGCACCGTATAACAGGTTGCATGGCGCAAATAAAGGTTGATTTGGATTATGTCCAAATAAAGGTTGATTTGGATTATGTCCACAAAAAGTATGTTGTGACTAAGTTTGTTGCTAAGCACAATCATCCCATGATTCCAAAAGAATATAAGCATCTAACTAAGAAACAAAGAAAGATGAGTCAATCGGAAAGGTTGTTTGTAGTCAAAGCTTCAATAATGAAACTTGGCGCAACAAAGGCACATACCTTGTTATCTTGCATCAAAGGCGGATCTCAGTATGTTTGTAACACCTCATTTTGATAATGGAATGTCACGCGTAATTATGGCGTATCATAAAAGCATACAAGGATAAATGTATAAAACATTACATGACCATAGGGATAACCGGAATAAAACATCGGTTCCCAAACATAAGCCCAAAACATAATAAATCAAAAGAAATGAATGAAAGACTAAACAAGCATAAGTATATGAAGGCAAAAAGGAAAAGAAGTCTCTAGCAGCTTCCATCCTATGCACGTCCTCTCAATGCTCGAGTCTTTCCTAGGGTACCTGCCGTTTTGGGACATGGAAAGGAAAGTAACGGCTGAGCAAAACGCTCAGTGCACGGATATAGACATAGTATAAGTGACTAAAACATAATAGAGACTTAACAGCAGCGGAAATGTATAAGTCCTGGAAAACCTGGAACATGTTCGTAAAACTGGTTTTATAGTTTGAAAAGCCTTATGTTTATCTTATGAAAACTGTTTAACATATTTTACCATTAGCCAATATAGGTCATGAAAATCCACCGTGCATGAATACTTGGAGGGGTGACCTCATCATGCAAATTAGAGGGGCTGCCTCTAATTTAATATACTGGTTTTTGGGTAGGAGGGATCAGCTCCTTGTGAAGGATGCAAGGCACACACCACATTCACCATTAAATCCTGACTGAAAACATGTAACTAGGATGCACCCATACGCCCCACATGATAAATATAATATAAATGGCCAAAAGCTGAAGGGACGCCACGAGCAATCACTCCGCCGTGGTGAAGTCATAACATCAGTACCTCTAATGTTATGGTTATGGTACCTCCATAACTAGGTGAAACTGGTCATGCATGTATATGGCTATAGGTATTCTTAATGAAACATAAGCAATCAAACACGTAACTTATACTACGGTAAAACAGTTGGCTGCATACGGGGAATCCTAATAAGGAAAGAATGTCCATACTGAAAGGACGGGAATCTGTACCTTATGTCCAGTGAACGAAGAAGACGAACTGAGCGGAATCCTACTTTCGTATCACTAGTGCTATATAAATACATACATGAATAAGTATCTGCTTACTAAATACGTAGCTGATTTTATGTCATGTCTTAGCTTATTCTATATGTTCTTACCATGTTTTACTATTTAAAGCCTTAAACTGTGATTATCTTATATTCTGTTTAATCTGATTAAGTATTTCTGGTATTTCATGTATTATTATACTTACTGTGTAATAACAAGTAACTTTCCAAAAATAGCAGGTTTCCTAAAATAGAAAGTTTCCAAAAATAGAAAGTTACCAAAAATAGAAAGTTTCCAAAAACAGAATTACTGCTTAAAATAGATAAGTTTCTAAAAATATAAAGTTTCCATAAATAGATTAGCTGCCTTATTTAAATAAGTTTCCATAAATAGATTAGCTGCCTGAAATAAATAAGTTTCTAATAATAGATAGTTTCCATAACTAGATTAGTTGCCTTATTTAGTTAAGTTTCTAAAAATAGAAAGTTTCCATAATTAGAAATAAGCTGGTTAAATAAGCTAAGTATATAAGCCTAAGTGTTTTCATGATTATTTTCTAAGCCATATGATATAATGTATAGTTTAATAATTATTTCATGTAATTAAATTAAACTATAGGTTAAAATATTTAATTAAAGTATAACATGTTTTTAATTAAATAAAGTTAAATACTTAGGTTAAAACATGTATTATTATGTATTAATAATATAACCTAAGTCATGCTAATTAATTAAAACTATGGTTTTTAATAATTAATTAATTATAAAGTCCATAAAATATAAAATACTTAGGTTAATAATTCCATGATATTAATAATTAAATTATAACCTAAGTCATGTTTATTAAATTAATCATGTCATATACATTAATTTAATTATAACATATGATCATATAATAATAATAATCTTAACATAAACCGTGAACCGGATCTTGACTAGGAACCCTGAACCGGACATGAAACCAACACCATACCCCAAACCACTTCAGGGTTCCCCTTGGTTTGTTGCTGCCGTGGGACCCACACCACCAAACCGGGACCATATGGTCTCGGTGGTGGCTTAATGGCCAAACCGTGACCCCCTTGGGGTACGGTTTAGGCGTCGGCCAACCAACAACCCTAAAAACACCCTTTTTTATTTTACCCTTTAACCAAATACATGTTTATTTTATGTTTTTAATTAGGTTTTAAAAACATCATGTTCTTAATTAATTTTACTAAATCAAATCAAAAGAAAATATTAAAAAGAAAGGTTAAAAAGGTATACCGAATGTGTAGATTAATGGAGGATGAACAAACACTAATACTTGTATAATATCCAAGATCAAAATCAACAAAAACACCCCTCCTTGGTGTGTTGAAGGTGGCGGCCACAAAAGGAGAGGAAGAGGAGAGGAGAAAACTTTCTAGGTTTTGTGTTTATTTCTTGAAAAGTGAAAAATGAAAATAGTTTTTACCTTTACCCCCCTTTCATGTAAAACTTAATGGGCTTAGCCCATTCCTTCCTTTGTAGCCGTGGGTATGGGGCCCCACATGGGGTACCCGTACCATTTTCCGTGTCTCGTTATTAAGTGTTTGTTCGTGATTAATTATGTTCGTGTTTTAAGTGTTCTCGTTAAATATTTACCGTGACCTAATATATTTGTTCGTGTTCATAATAAATATATATACGTAATTAATATTAGCTCGTGATTTAATTACGTTCATTATTTCATGATCGCATGTTCGTGATTAATTATTGTTTAAATAATTATTGCGTGTTCGCGCGTAAAAAATACTTATCGTGTTCTAACACGTACGTAATACGTAAAATCCTAACACGTAAACGTAATTGTACTATGAAAGGAAAGTTTTAATCTAGTACGTATGATCTTAAGGGTACTATTCATGATAAAAGCATGCGGGTTTTACAACTGTTCCCCCTAAACAGAATAATTCGTCCCCGAATTATAGATAACGTAGCTGAAAGAGAAACATACCCGAATCAACTGAGAGGTATGTAAGATAAGTGAACGCACAGGTGACATGGTAGAAGGAACGTGGAACGTGGCATGTCTTGGAAGGACATGGAACGTGACATGACTGAAAGGACATATCTAATTGATGAGAGAAAACGAATAGAAGTCCGTATGAACTTGTCCGATTCCAAGTGGCCTCCCTCTTGGAACGGTTCCTTCAGAAGATCTTGACACTAATGATAAATCTTGGTCCTCCTGACCTTGACTTGGAATACGAAGAAATTCTTGGTTATCAACGGAAGGTAGATCCCCTAAATTCGATCGAGGAAAAATAAGAGTTCACGTGCAAGGGTAACTGAAACGTTACGATGAAAGACCATCTGACTTAACTGTTAACTAGAAACGATGCGCGAGACATAGAGAAACGGAGTACGTGAAAAATTTTGAACGTGATACGTGAAAAATTTTGAACGTGCTACGTGGAGATATGGCGAGTGTAGTATGAGTAAACATATCGTGATCCATGATACGTGGTAACATATCTTGATCATGATATGAGGAATGTGAAATGAACATGACATGTGAAACATATCATGAACATAGAATATAATGGCGGTAACGCCAAACGCTACAAAGTGAGACGTGGAATATGACATGAAACGTCTACCTGATGATGGAGAGTTATACTAAACTTGGGTTTGGTCTCTCAAGTTCTTGCAAAACTTTCCAGAACAAAATTAACGTAAAATCTTAAGCCCAAATACGATCATGAACGTGAATAGTTTCATGAACGCGAGCGCGAAAGCAAGTCGTGGAATTAGAATGAAGACGTGAAGTAAATAAGGAGCATAATTGCGAATCTTTGTCTGACCCGATAACTGAGGGGTTGCCAAGTGATCGGATGAGCCTTGGCTGGAACATGTCCGATCAATCTGTTGGTTCTGAAATCCGTACGGATGTAAGGATTCTGCAGACTTGATCAAACTATTGACAATAACCCAGATAGCATCATGCTTCTTCTGAGTTTGCTGAAATCTGGTAACTAAAATCCATGGAGATCTTGTCCCTTTTCGATTCACAATTTCATATGATGAAAACATCCCAGTTTGTTGGTGTCCTATATTAACCTATTTGTATGACAGGTATGAAGATATGAACGTAACTGTATCTTGCTTCATCGAACTTGATACACAGGAGTTTGCGAAACTCTGAGTCTATGAATCGAAACTTCTCTTAGCATAGGATTTTCTAGAACACCTAATGTAGTGTAGGGTTCTCTCCTTTACGCATAAGCTGAGTCATGGTAAGATTAACCGTAGAAAGCCATGTGATTCAGCGTGTCACTAAAATCAAACGGAATTGATATTGGAAAAAAAATTCCAGGGTAAAATTTCTCTTGTCATATAATTTGCAATATAGTGCAGTTATGATCTTCCTGCTCTTCTCTAGGCTTAGAAGAAATTAGGTTATCCTTAATGAAAACGCTGATAAATTTGCTTATGAGTTCATGGAAACTCAATTTATTAAGTCCATAATGCTGTTGGAGCATTGATGAGACTAATTCAAAATAATAAATCTAGCATGACCGAGTCGTGCACGAATAGCAGTCATGGACATGTCCTGCTTTTTCACTCGTCACTGTTGGCAGCATGATCATGAGTTCGATCTTGGGAAAGTGATTAACACTATACGGTTGATTGGACATGTTGTCAATACGTGGAGGAGAACAACGGTCATGAATGGTGATTTGTTTAAGTCAACGGTAGTCGACACATAATCTCATGGTACCATCCTTCTCCTTGTAGATTCTTCTGGAATGTATAGGAAGACTTTGGAATAATCAACTGGCTATGCGTAAAAGAATTAAGTGGTCGTGTCTTACTGACAGCTAGAAAATTTTAGCGACCATGGCTAACAACGCACATGCTTGTAAGCACAGATAATTTGTACAGATTTTCCCGATGGAAAATCAAGCTGAATGTATTCAGGAGCCTGAACATTACTGTACATAACTATGAATCGTAGCATGGTGTGCTGTTCATAGTACATAATTAGGATAAAATTCATCTCGTGTCTGTCCGAGGAAATGCGTTAGCAGCTTGGATCTCATCATTAAACTGAAGGAAAACCTTCATATGCGTGGGAATATGAAAGGCGTCCTTCATGGTCATGCATATATGAACTATGGTGAAAGAGATGAAAGTGACATCGGTAACGTGACAATTCTCACTGATGCGCCGATAATGGTATTGAAATTCTTGTGGCCTGATTAATACATGGCACAACAAAATAGATATACCCTTGGAGGGTACCCTGAATTTCTTAGGAATGTTCCATAGTTGGACGTGAGTCATGTGTCTTGACTCGTGTCTTGGAACTATAAGCATGACATATGTCTTGACTGGTATCTTGACATGTGTCCTCAGAAAGTATACGTGAGACATGTGTCTTGACTGATGTCTTGACATGTGTCTCGAGACGTAAAATAATAGAACTACAATATTAGGTTATTATGCCAGACTTGGCGGATCGGTTGGACTACTGATCCTTTGTATGTCTGATCACGTCCGCGACCGGAGCCTCAGTTGCGATTTCTAGGATAGTTTCTGTCATAGTAGTGGTTACTATCGTCCTATCTGTCAGTTCCATACCGGTTATTTTCATGACCGTGATTCATGTAACTATTCAGGTGAGTAGCCGGCTGGTACCGGTTTGCACTCATATGGCTGAAGTGACAGCCGAATGACGTGTGACATGTAACTAAGAATTTGGGACAATGATTGATGGGAATCGTCCGATGGTGAAGCATCTTCTCGTCCAATTGCTTTGTTCCGGCTCCTTTGTCTTTGTCTTGTAGGATCTCCAGGTTGTGAACAACATCCACATCTCGTAGCGTCTCCTAACGTCAGCAGCATCAACCTTTAGTAACATTTCCAAGTTATGAGCGGCATCAGCAATTTGTAAAGTATTAGCAAGTGGACATATGCCTGAGATGATTCAAAATCGACTAGCGAATACTCGTGAAGTATTGCAAGTGAAATACACATGGATTTAGGTACGTGTAATACACATGGAATACGGTACGTGGAGTACACGTGGAATAAACATGAAATGATCAGTATGGGGTTGATCATTTATCATGATTTTAGAAAAGTATATCGGTTAAACAGTTAGGAAAACCATCATGATAACCTGGCAATGCCAGTATATACCTCATTCTGGTTACATAGAGAAACGCTAAAGTGTGTTTACACAAAATTTCAACGATGATTTGCCTGACAGCATGATCAATGAAAACCAACCATGACTATCATGAAAGCAAAATTCAATGAAATCCAACAATGTCTTGTGTGAAAGCATAAATAACAAAAGAGGCGTAAAACATAATCAACATGAAGACGGAATTATCATGAAGAAACATGAAACCATCTATCACGAAGAAGTGTATAACATAATCAGCATGAAACTGAAGTTAACCATGACAGTATGAAAACATACTTGACATAAAAACATAATAACTTATGAGGGGACATGAAAAAAAATTTATGCCAATTTAAATCATGAGAAAAATTTTATGCATGAAAAACAGTGCATGAATGCGTAATGTAGTTTATAAAACCTTTATATGTGTGAGGGAACGCCTATGGGTCGGTTCCAAAACAAAAGACATGGCGAGGGGACGCCTATGGGTCGGTCCCAAAGTTAAAAGTTTCGATAAAAGCACATGCGACTAAATAGGGCCAGTCCTGTACCAACCATTACTTAGTCATAATCCCTGCAACAATGATACATGAAACATAAATAAATGAAACTCATCTGTCAAAACTTATCAGAAAAAAAAAATTATGTGACTAATTATGAACTATTGAGGTTCAGTCCACATAGTAACAGTTCACGAGGAACGTCATGCATGAAACAATGACACATAACTAAATATGAATGACGGTTGTCCATCCATATTAGTAAAGCAATCTCGATGAAAACGTCAAGGTTAAAACCTCAAGGTGCTGAAAACATCATGGTTAAAACAACAATGCGCTGAAAACATCAATACGTAGAATAACAAACGTTGGCTTAGGAAGCTTCTGGTGACTACCCACTAGTCACAGTCGAGTTTTAGAGCCTACAGGTCGAAGCCTTGTCTCTGATACCATAATTGTAACACCCCATTTTGATAATGGAATGTCACGCGTAATTATGGCGTATCATCAAAGTATACAAGGATAAATGTATAAAACATTACATGACCATAGGGATAACCGGAATCAAACATCGGTTCCCAAACATAAGCCCAAAACATAATAAAGCAAAAGAAATGAATGAAAGACTAAACAAGCATAAGTATATGAAGGCAAAAAGGAAAAGAAGTCTCTAGCAGCTTCCATCCTATGCACATCCTCCCAATGCTCGAGTCTTTCCTAGGGTACCTGCCATTTTGGGACATGGAAAGGAAAGTAACGGCTGAGCAAAACGCTCAGTGCACGGATATAGACATAGTATAAGTGACTAAAACATAATAGAGACTTAACAGCAGCGGAAATGTATAAGTCCTGGAAAACTTGGAACATGTTCGTAAAACTGGTTTTATAGTTTGAAAAGCCTTATGTTTATCTTATGAAAACTGTTTAACATATTTTACCATTAGCCAATATAGGTCATGAAAAGCCACCGTGCATGAATACTTGGATGGGTGACCTCATCATGCAAATTAGAGGGGCTGCCTCTAATTTAATATATTGGTTTTTGGGTAGGAGGGATCAGCTCCTTGTGAAGGATGCAAGGCACACACCACATTCACCATGAAATCCTGACTGAAAACATGTAACTAGGATGCACCCATACGCCCCACATGATAAATATAATATAAATGGCCAAAAGCTGAAGGGACGCCACGAGCAATCACTCCGCCGTGGTGAAGTCATAACATCAGTGCCTCTAATGTTATGGTTATGGTACCTCCATAACTAGGTGAAACTGATCATGCATGTATATGGCTATAGGTATTCTTAATTAAACATAAGCAATCAAACACGTAACTTATACTACGGGAAAACAGTTGGCTGCATACGGGGAATCCTAATAAGGAAAGAATGTCCATACTTAAAGGACAGGAATCCGTACCTTATGTCCAGTGAACGAAGAAGACGAACTGAGCGGAATCCTACTTCCGTATCACTAGTGCTACATAAATACATACATGAATAAGTATCTGCTTACTAAATACGTAGCTGATTGTATGTCATGTCTTAGCTTATTCTATATGTTCTTACCATGTTTTACTGTTTAAAGCTTTAAACTGTGTTTATCTTATATTCTGTTTAATCTGATTAAGTATTTCTGGTATTTCATGTATTATTATACTTACTGTGTAATAATAAGTAACTTTCCAAAAATAGCAGGTTTCCTAAAATAGAAAGTTTCCAAAAATAGAAAGTTACCAAAAATAGAAAGTTTCCAAAAACAGAATTACTGCCTAAAATAGATAAGTTTCTAAAAATAGAAAGTTTCCATAAATAGATTAGCTGCCTTATTTAAATAAGTTTCCATAAATAGATTAGCTGCCTGAAATAAATAAGTTTCTAAAAATAGATAGTTTCCATAACTAGATTAGTTGCCTTATTTAATTAAGTTTCTGAAAATAGAAAGTTTCCATAATTAGAAATAAGCTGGTTAAATAAGCTAAGTATATAAGCCTAAGTGTTTTCATGATTATTTTCTAAGCCATATGATATAATGTATAGTTTAATAATTATTTCATGTAATTAAATTAAACTATAGGTTAAAATATTTAATTAAAGTATAGCATATTTTTAATTAAATAAAGTTAAATACTTAGGTTAAAACATGTATTATTATGTATTAATAATATAACCTAATTCATGCTAATTAATTAATTATAACTATGGTTTTTAATAATTAATTAATTATAAAGTCCATAAAATATAAAATACTTTGGTTAATAATTCCAAATTATAACCTAAGTCATGTTTATTAAATTAATCATGTCATATACATTAATTTAATTATAACATATGATCATATAATAATAATAATCTTAACATAAACCGTGAACCGGATCTTGACTAGGAACCCTGAACCGGACATGAAACCAACAGCATACCCCGAACCACTTCGGGGTTCCCCTTGGTTTGTTGCTGCCGTGGGACCTACACCACCAAACCGGGACCATATGGTCTCGGTGGTGGCTTAATGGCCAAACCGTGACCCCCTTGGGGTACGGTTTAGGCGTCGGCCAACCAACAACCCTAAAAACACCCTTTTTGATTTTACCATTTAACCAAATACATGTTTATTTTATGTTTCTAATTAGGTTTTAAAAACATCATGTTCTTAATTAATTTTACTAAATCAAATCAAAAGAAAAGATTAAAAAGAAAGGTTAAAAAGGTATACCGAATGTGTAGATTAATGGAGGATGAACAAACACTAATACTTGTATAATATCCAAGATCAAAATCAACAAAAACACCCCTCCTTGGTGTGTTAAAGGTGGTGGCCACAAAAGGAGAGGAAGAGGAGAGGAGAAAACTTTTTAGGTTTTGTGTTTATTTCTTGAAAAGTGAAAAATGAAAATAGTTTTTACCTTTACCCCCCTTTCATGTAAAACTTAATGGGCTTAGCCCATTCCTTCCTTTGTAGTCGTGGGTATGGGGCCCCACATGGGGTACCCGTACCATTTTCCGTGTCTCGTTATTAAGTGTTTGTTCATGATTAATTATGTTCGTGTTTTAAGTGTTCTCGTTAAATATTTACCGTGACCTAATATATTTGTTCGTGTTCGTAATAAATATATATACGTAATTAATATTAGCTCGTGATTTAATTACGTTCATGATTTCATGATCGCATGTTCGTAATTAATTATTGTTTAAATAATTATTGCGTGTTCGCGCGTAAAAAATACTTATCGTGTTCTAACACGTACGTAATACGTAAAATCCAAACGTAATTGTACTATGAAAGGAAAGTTTTAATCTAGTACGTATGATCTTATGGGTACTATTCATGATAAAAGCATGTGGGTTTTACAATGTTCATGGCACTAGTGACGATTTTAAGAATCACATCAGGGATGTTAATGCAATTATAGGATAAAGCGATGCACAATGCTTATTAACAAGATGGAAAATACGATGAAGTGTGTTCCGGGATTTACATTTCAGTATATGATTGAAGATAGTGTATTAGTTGCTATGTTTTGGGCAGACGAAGTTGATAAATGCAACTACAAGGAGTTTGGAGATATTATATTTTTTGATGCAACTTTTCGAACAAACAAGTAAGTTGTCTGTTTCACATAAATCACATGTGACTCATACATGAGTCACATGTGCTCATACATGAGTCATAGTGACTCATACATGAGTCAGACTGACTCATATATGAGTCATAGTAAATATTATATCTTTCTAATGTATCTGTTTTGTAGGTATGACATGGTTTTTGTACCATTCACCAGGATAGATTGTTGTTCCTATATTAATTACTTTACCATGGTTAGATTATAAGAAATAAAGATGAAAATTGATGAATACTAGAGAGAGAAAGTAGTGAGAGAAAGTATAGAGAGAGAATGGAGAAACTAGGTGAAATTAGATTAAGAAAAATGAAATGGCTAACCTCTCCTAACATGCTAGGAGAGGTATTTATAGCCTTGCCTACATATGACATAATGTGCTATATTTTTAATGGGCCGAGCTTAAATAAATGCTTAGTACGTTGGAAGAGGATTTTTAAGCTAGCCATCAAGCTGTATTACACGATTATTCTACTACATATTACAACGTTCTAATAAACAATACATTATAATCCAATGACCGATCATTCTTGTTTGACTCAATATTTTGGGGCTAACAATCTCCCCCAATGAGAGGTCATTCCTCTTCGACATTTGGCGATTTAAAGAGATTACTAATATCGCCATAAATGAGTCTTGGACGTGTAATAGTAGTCTTGTTCCTTCATGCTGTGATCTTTGAGCATTTGTAGTTGTCTTTTGACTTTGTCTTTTAATTTTGAGATCTTCAAATCATCCTTGACTTGTCTTTGCCATCTTGCGATCTTGTGTCTTCATCCGCATGCTCACACTATGCACAATCTTGAAAGCTTGCTGACAATCTCCTTTGAAGAGAGGGGATTCCTCTACATTAATTGTTGAGGAAGATTCTGAACATTAGAGTTGCGGAAGACTTTTTCTTTCTTAATTGTTGAGTATGTCTTTGGGCATGAGTATGTGGTTTTGAATCTTTGACTTTGTTGAGTTCATCGTAACGCCACCTTCTTGAGACAAAACATAGATACGGACTAAATGGCTTTGACATTCGTCCTAAATCAGTAGCGTTTTACCTTCGGTCGGTGAAGACCGTTAGACGATATTAAATATCGTACCTGTGATTAGGTTGATTCAATTAAGAACCTCCTTGACAGGGTTTCGCGACTGTACTAGCCGTTCTCTTTACTCGACCGTCTCAAAGCAATACTACGAACATAAAGAGTGAATCAATTGGATACATATCCACTTGATTAAAGTCGTCAATTTAAATTCCTGGAACAAGTTTGATTCTTAAAGAATCTTACCATTGTTGCTTTCTAGTTGACACAAGCTTCATAAAGAATCTCGCAAGTTACCTACCGCAGCGCTGTTTGATGTTGATGCTAGAAGGATTTCCATTCCTCAATGTGAATATTAATGAATATCACTCTGAATGTTCTGGCAAGACTACAAAGATATTGCGTAGAAACTTGAAACGAGTTTGAATCAATTGAGAATCAAACCACTGTTGCTTTTTAGTTTACACATATTCAATTCATAAAGAATCTTACACATGACCTGCCACAGTGCTATTTGATGTTAACACTAGAAGTATTTCCACTCATCATTGTGAATACTAGGTAGTATCACTCTTAGTGTTCTAGCAATATCGCAAGGATATAGCATAGGACTCTCTTCTTCTTCATTCTGTGTGTCCTAACGAGATTTGATTGATCTCTTGGCTCTAGACTCGATTAGTGCACTTTTAGTGGTTGGAGGCTGGAGCAGATGCCACCTATTCAATATCAACTATCTCGGTGTGAGAAAGTCAATAGAAGTCGTGTTGATCTCTGTGACAATAAAAAAACTTCTTTTAAGAGAAGCCTAAGTTAGCTAGGGAAGGGTTGTACATTACATCATTGGGCCCATAATGTGTTGTCTTCATGATGTGTTGACCCGGTTTCTTCCTAATTTGCACGGAGGGCTTATTCTTTACACCCTTTATCCTTACATTTCTTTTTCATTCTTCAACACCTTAAATGCTTACCTAGACGTCATCACTAGCACCTTGTTGTGATTGTTCTAATGTTAGCTTTAGTACTTAGTCTGCATTCAACTACGTTCACATTCTACTCCATCTTTCCTAAGGACTTTGATGTAATCGTGATAGTATGGTGATAATTTGATACGTTATAAGGTAAATTAGAAAATTACCTCTAAGAAAAAGTAATAGTCTAAAATTACCAAAGACGAATTCAATTAAACACGTGATGAACCAAGTTCGTTGTACACGAAGATCGAGTGAATTTGAGACGTTTCATTTCGTTTTGGACAATTGATTCGAATTGGTTTACGGTTTTTAAACTAAAAATTAAATCTACCAATTTTAAATCTATTTAAAATTATCCTAAAGTGCATGAATCGTAAACCCCAAATTATTTTAATCTAATTACAATTAATTAAAATTTAAACTATTTAAAATTTAACTATTTAAAAATCTATAAAAATAATTCGATTTAATAAAAATTACTTTTAAACTATTTTTAGAAATCTAATTAACTTTTTTTAAACTAATTAACTTTATTGAAATTTACTTATACCAAATCTATTTTTTTAAAACTAATTTTATTTAAATCTAAAATTATAAAAATCTAATTATTAAAATAAACTAATTAAACTTTTAAAATTAATAAAAACATTTTATTTTGATTTTTATTTATATTTAAAAAAACTCAGAATTTACTTTTAATAAAATTTTTAATAAAACATAATTCAAACGTAAACTAAATTAAACAACACTAAACTTAAAATCTGCCAAGGAGAAAGACATTATATTAATTACACTAAAGGAAATTAAACCCAAAAGAGCTCTAAGCTCAGTTGGCTAACACGCTTGGTGGTAAACGCTAGGTCATGAGGTCGAGACCCAGCAATGGCATATTTTTGTGAATAATTATCTTTTTGACAGATTAAATACAAGTCACAGGAGGTGGCTTTTGTTGCACAATACTTATAGATAAGCTGATAAGGATATCAGCAATGGTTGCTTATCAGAGAAGTAGAATCTGATAAAAATACTACTCATTAACACCAATATTAATCAGCAATAACTAGTACACAAACTCAGCAAAAGGATCAATAAAAAGCACATCATAAACAGACTAAACACGAAATCTATAGCTAATCAGATTAAACACTAAATCAAATGAACATATAAATAGCAGATAATATACTCAAACAAGGCAACAGCTAAATCCAAACACATTAAACAATCTCATCTCAGTGAATACAAATTTAGTCCAACAATTATAACAGTACTCTAGCAGCTCAAAAACAAAACCTTATCTAAACAGATTTATGAAAAACCTTCACAGATTTAACACACTATTATTATTATAAAAACTTGATTCTAAAACATTAAAATCCTCTCAAAATGAACAGTTGAATAAAAGGTTTACAGCATAACAACAGATAAACACAAACGCAGCTAAATAGATAACCATATCAGTAATAACTAGCAACATTTATATTTTAACAGGACCATCTCAATATGCAGATTCAAACCAAGCTTTTTGGTAAACCAAAATCGATCATTAATCAAATCTATCAACAGATTCATAAACATATCATTTTAATCACCAAAAAAACATTATACACGTAAATACCAATCAAAACACTGTCAAGCATCAATTTAAACATATAACTCAACAACAGATCCAAACAATCCTATTTAACATATGCAGCTTAATAAGCAAAGGTAGATAAATAACATGAAACGTAAAAATGAAAATGCACCTTTTTGGAGTAACCTTTGAGTAGAAGGTTGTGCTGAACAACCTTATGAACCAGAATCTACACCACCATAACCATCAAATGAACACCAACGAACCACAACATCACTTATTCGAGAATCCACAAGCTTAATATACTCGGAACTTTTTTAGAGACTTTCCAGTAGGGAAAGCTCATTCCCAATTTTCACAAGTACTTAATCAAAGCTATTGATTTAAGCTTGATTAAATACCACTTAACAGTTATAATAATAAAATCAAATTAAGATGCAATATTTGTAAATTAAAACGAGAGATTAATAAACTTCAAAACTAAACTTTCATTAAATCAAAAATAGCATTACATTATTTAAAAAAAGAGATTACAATCCTAATCTATTTTAAGCATTATAACATTAAAGTAAAAAATGGGATAAAGATTACTATTTTAAATGGGGGGTTTTTATAGCCATCCCAAAGGCTGTTGAGGAGAGTATATTCGGATCTTTTTTCAGCATATTCCATCTCGTATTCTCTCTCTTTCTTGGTGGTTTTGATTGTAGGGCTGATAATTCACAACTAGCACACGGATTGCCAACGTGGCATCCATTTGTGCTAGTTGTGCTTCTTGGATGATGAGGTGTCCCTTTTTATTTGGAGGATGAGGAATGGTGAGGTGTATTATCCATTGATTTGCTGCCACGTATCTACTCGCCTCCATCATTCTCTTCTTTAAAACATGGGCAATTAATTCTTCCACGCTTGAATTACACGTGGGATGTGAAAGCCCCAATTTATTTGAACGAATTAATAAACTAGGGTTGGGTGAACAGTGATTATTTACAGGTTTTTAGGGGTGAAGAAGAAAGGGTAGATAGCATAGGTAATATCGAAAAATGGAGTGTGGTGGAAAACGTGTGAAATTGTGAGTTACGTTTGCGGTGGAGAATTACTGAAAGTGAGTTAATAAATACCCACAAGTCATTTGTTTAAACGCCAAACCCTAAAGCCCATATTTTGTCCCAATTCATTCTTGTGAAAAGTTTGGGCTTGAAACCCATTTGTCTCAAATTGTCACTTGATAATTCAACTTGGGCTCATCCGTCACATAGTTTCCCTTTTTTGGGCCATTGTTGGGCCTTAGTTAAAACAATTGGATAACTTGATTTGATAATGGGCTTATGAGCCCAATAGTCCAATGTGGGACCCACTTGGCCCATTTTTCTTCATAAAGGTTAAATCCACTAAAGTCGAGCTCGTATTCGGCTTTGTCAATCTTTTTCTTTCAACTCGTGTCGGTTTTGCCGGTTTTCGCGAACTTCGGTACCTACACACATTAAAACAAGAAAGAAACATATACAAGGCATTTTTGATACATTTATTGCATATATTGATTGTTTTAAGATACTATTGATATGAGTAAAATCACTCATATCAAACTCCCCCTTGCTAAGCAATTGTCGTGTCCTCACGCAATGATAGAATAAAACTATAATCTACACTTTTATTCAACTTTCGACTTATTATTTTGCAAAGACATAATGTATTGCTTTCATTATTTGAAAAATAACTTTAAGGATCATAAAACTCAAATAGATTCATCGTCCTCGACTTTTAACTTTTCCATGCCAAGTGCAAAAACAAGATCATTGTCAATCATAAGCCCCAAAATTAAATCAACTCATACAAGTAATTTGTGTTAAACTCAATCTCCTATTATTCCTAATTGTATCTCTAGATTTTATTTGTCATTCACCCAAAGGCTCATTTGACTTTATTTGATATTTATTAGTCCAAAAATGAAGGTAAGAATGGTGTAAACTCAACACTTAAAACCTAACCTCTATTTCAAAAACCGTTGTCACTAAAGAAAGCCCACAACAAGGATAACTTAACACGATTTAGGGATAAATCCCCGGACCCAAAATTTGGCTAATATGGCTACTTAAAAGAAAAAATAAAAACCTCCAAAGTCAACTATGACCTTATTAATGGAGTTAGCAACAACTACACCATAACACCTTTTGGCTCTTTAAGATGCAATTGTGCTCCTTATTTAAGATCCACACCCGAAGGCTCATTGGACAAAAATAAGGGAATTGACAACACCATCCCACCTTATGGCTCATGATGATGAAGCAATTTTTATTCAACACGTCCCCTTGCCATACACCCTAAGGCTCTAATGACAAGGTTAGTGCTACATGACTCCCACCCGAAGGCTCCTAGAGAACATGTTTTTATTTATTCTACTTTATTAATATGATATTTATAGTAAGCCAAATTTCCGCAATCCCATGATCAAAAGTCCATGACGCTGACACCCTTAATGTGTTCTCACTTTAATTACAAGGGAAGAAAAAGAAGGAGCTACGAGTTAAGATATCAAGCCTAAACCACTAAAAACTTCATTTATTAAGCAAATATTATTCAAGCGTGGAAAGTAAATACGAGGAGATTAAATCAAACACAAAAATACTTGCACAAAGAAGAATTAATCTTGGAAACTTATGATTGAACTCTATCATCTCTTGTTCTCCATATTGTAAAATTCCAAAAATGTGAAATCAATGGATACTTAGCCTATTAAATCAAAGTTTTGGGTTTTCAAGTCATTTATAGGATCTTGCATCTTCTTATACTTTTTCAAGTTTTAGAATTTGCGTTTTAAAGTTCCCTTGATAAACGACTTTCTAGGTTCAATTATAGGAACTTGTGAAAAGTTCTTGTTCTTAACTCGTATGAATTAAGACTTTCGCGTTTTAAAGCTCCCTATATAAAAGCCTAGAAAAACTTAATTCAAATACGTTAAGGAAAAGCTAAGGTTAAAGACCGAGTCGAGTCAAAAACTACTTTTATTTTCACCAACGGAAAGCCTACATTCGTGTCAAAAGCACTTATTTTATTTATTAAAACTTAAAAAAACACTAAAAATTTAAAATTTTATTGAAAAATGAGAAAATCAATTACATTTAGACACGACAAAAGCAATTGCAAGCAATTATATTTATTGACTCCCCCATGCTAAAACCAAACATTGTTCTCAATGTTTCTTAGCTCAAGAGTAACACCCCCTTGCTAAAATACGAAGAGTCTAATGCAAATTCCTAGCATGGAAAGAGCACGCAAATCTATAAGCCGTTTATTAATTACGCCTCAAGATAAAATGTTAGTCGATAAAAATCAAAGGATAAAGAGTGTGCCCCTTTTTGCATTCAAAGAATGGAAGATCAAGTGGACCGGCAAAAACCGAACACGAGAGTCTTCAAATATTAGGGTCATACCTAAGATTCACAACACAACAAAACACGAGCACGAGCTTGAAAGATCAAGCCTTATTAGTGTTAGAAAATAGATAGAAGATAGAATGTATGGGACTCCCCCACAAGGAACCTCGTTTTTATTAACCGAGTCATGAGCTCGACTCGATCCCCACATTCATTGGTCCTTAGAGAAAGTTTGAAGATCTGGGACAACCTCCGTAGGTATGTCCCCTCCAAAGTAATGTTTCACACGATGGCCATTCACCTTAAAGTTAGGCCCGTCTTTTTGAGCTAGCTCAACGGTGCCATAAGGGAAAACTTGTGCAATGGTGAATGGTCCGGACCAACGGGATTTAAGCTTGCCCGAGAAAATCTTAAGTCTAGAGTTGAATAAGAGGACTTGATCACCAACATTGAAAATGCGGTTTTTGATCTTAGAGTCATGAATCCTCTTAGTCTTCTCTTTATAGATCAAAGAATTTTCATAAGCTTGATCCCTTAATTCACTTAGTTCATTCAATTGAACCTTGCGAGATCACCCGCGGTCCTCAAATAAAAGTTACAATGCTTAAGAGCCCAATACGCATTATGTTCGAGTTCAATTGGCAAGTGGCATGCTTTTCCGTAGACCAACCTAAATGGTGTGCAACCAATTGGTGTCTTGTAAGCCGTACGGAAATCCCACAATGTATCATCCAATTTATCCGACCATGAAGTGCGATTCTCTCCAATAGAACGCTCCAAAATCCTTTTAAGAGCTCGGTTTGAAACCTCCACTTGACCACTCGTTTGTGGGTGATAAGCCGTAGAAAGTTGACGAGTGACACCATATTTCTTTTGAACTTTTTCAAATTGTTCATTACAAAAATGGGTCCCACGATCACTTATAATAGCCCGCGGAGTTCCAAACCTAGCAAAGAGTTGTTTCAAAAAGTTCACCACAACTCGAGCATCATTCGTGGGCAAAGCCTTAGCTTCGACCCATTTAGACAAATAATCCAGGGCTACGAGAATGTATTTATTTCCTTTCGAAGATGGAAATGGCCCCATAAAATCGATCCCCCACATATCAAAGATTTCACAAACTTGGATAATGTTTTTAGGCATTTCATCCCTGTGTGAGTTCTTTCCTTGACGTTGACAAGCATCACAAGTCTTGATCAAGTCTTGGGCATCACGATAGATGAACGGCCAAAAGAAGCCGGCATCAAAGACTTTCTTCTCGGTGGCGTTGGCACCATGATGTCCCCCGGTGGGTCCTTCATGACAAGATTTAAGGATATCTTGAGCTTCTTTGCAAAACACGCACCTACGAATCACTTGATCCGCGCACACACGAAACAAATATGGGTCGTCCCAAAAGTAATAGGAGATATCCTTGAAAAACTTTCGTTTTTGTTGGGACGACATACCCTTGATCACAAACTTCCCCGCATGGTAATTTGCGATGTCCGCAAACCATGGGGTACTATCATCACCACGAAAAGCAATCATACCAAGCGTCTCGAGAGGAAATGTTTCATTGATTTCCTTGTTCTCTCGATCGCTTTGGTGAGGATTCTCTAGTCGAGATAAATGATCGGCCGCGAGATTCTCGGCTCCTTTTTTGTCTAGAATTTTGACATTAAATTCTTGAAGGAGGAGAATCCACCGAAGCAACCTCGGCTTAGCATCTTGTTTATTAAGAAGATATTTGATAGCCGAGTGGTCCGTATACACTATGGTTTGAGACAAGACGAGATATGGTCTAAACTTTTCAAAAGCATACACAACGGCAAGTAACTCCTTTTCCGTTGTAGTGTACTTTGTTTGAGCATCCGTCATAGTCTTACTAGCATAGTGTATAGGTAAGAAGTGTTTTGACTTACGTTGCCCCAAAACCGCACCTACCGCATAATCACTAGCATCACACATAATTTCAAAAGGTAGGTCCCAATCCGGGGCAACTAAGATTGGAGATTCGGTTAATTTCTTTTTAAACATCTCAAAGGCTTGAATACACTCATCCGAAAAGATGAAAGGAGTCTCTTTTTCCAAAAGATGGGTCATAGGCCGAGCTATCTTAGAGAAGTCTTGTATAAAACGTCGATAGAAGCCGGCATGGCCGAGAAAACTCCTTACTCTCTTAACGGTGGTGGGTGGAGGTAATTTGGCAATCACGTCGATTTTAGCCCGATCAACCTCAATACCGGCCTTAGAGATCTTATGTCCTAACACAATTCCCTCTTTGCACATGAAGTGACATTTTTCATAATTAAGCACAAGATTTGTTTCCTCACAACGTTGCAACATTCTTTCAAGGTTAGAGAGACATGAAGTGAAAGATTCCCCAAAAACCGAAAAGTCATCCATGAAGACTTCCATGGTTTTCTCGGTCATATCATGGAAAATGGCCATCATACACCTTTGGAACGTCCCTGGAGCATTGCATAGTCCAAAAGGCATGCGACGATAAGCAAATGTTCTATAAGGACAAGTGAATGTGGTCTTTTCTTGATCACGAGGGTCAATGGGGATTTGGAAATAGCCGGAAAATCCATCCAAAAAGCAATAGAATTCATTCCCCGCTAATCTCTCTAACATTTGATCCATAAAAGGTAATGGAAAATGATCCTTCCTAGTGGCATCATCAAGATTCCTATAGTCAATACAAAGACGCCAACCGGTCACAAGTCCATTAGGAATCAATTCATTATCCTCATTAGTAATAACCGTCATTCCTCCTTTCTTTGGAACACAATGCATGGGGCTAACCCATGGACTATCCGAGATAGGGTAGATCATTCTGGCGTCTAGAAGTTTAGTGACTTCCTTTTTGATCACCTCATGAATCTTTGGATTGCCCCTTCTTTGATTTTGGATAGCGGGTTTATAATCATCCTCCATTAGAATTTTATGAGTACAAAATTTTGGATCTATACCCTTAATGTCGGAGATTTTCCATGCAATGGCCCGTTTATGTTTCTTAAGCACTTTGATAAGTTCATCCTTTTCATTTTCCTTTAATCCCTTAGCAATAATCACAGGTAATTTATCCGATCCCTCAAGAAAAGCATACTCCAAATGAGTGGGTAATTCCTTAAGTTCTAATTCGGGTGCTTCCTCAATAGATGTTTTTACTTTAGTTTCATTTTCACTCACAACTTTTAATTCAATAGGTGGTGATTCAAAAGGATCCATATTCAACAATTTTTCAATCAAAGCAATATCTCCCTCGGGATCAAAATTCTCACTATCAAACTCACTAGGATCAAATGGTGTGCTAAGGTAATCATCAATTTCCTTTTCGATTTTTGAATTACCATTATTCTCAAGCTCTTCAAGAACGAAATCACCTCCCTCAAATGGAGTGAGTGGAGGTTTAGCCAAAGAGATAATAGGATTCGACGAAGTGGGATTGCCACTTTTAGAAGAAGCCGAGAATCCAAGCACTTCTTGAGAATATTCTTCACAAGTAACATCAATCACATCGATTTGATTAATTGATTCCTCGTAATACTTGTTCAACAAATCTAAAATCTAAACGTAAACTAAAAGACATTATATTAATTACACTAAAGGAAATTAAACCCAAAAGAGCTCTAAGCTCAGTTGGCTAACACGCTTGGTGGTGAAACGCTAGGTCACGAGGTCGAGACCCAGCAATGGCATATTTTTGCGAATAATTATCTTTTTGACAGATTAAATACAAGTCAAAGGAGGTGGCTTTTGTTGCACAATACTTATAGATAAGCTGATAACGATATCAGCAATGGTTGCTTATCAGAGAAGTAGAATCTGATAACAAATACTACTCATTAACACCAATATTAATCAGCAATAACTAGTAAACAAATTCAGCAAAAGGATCAATAAAAAGCACATCATAAATAGACTAAAGACGAAATCTATAGCTAATCAGATTAAACACTAAATCAGATGAACATATAAATAGCAGATAATATACTCAAACAAGGCAGCAGCTAAATCCAAACACATTAAACAATCTCATCTCAGTGAATACAAATTCAGTCCAACAATTATAACAGTACTCTAGCAGCTCAAAAACAAAACCTTATCTAAACAGATTTAAAAAAAACCTTCACAGATTTAACACACTATTATTATTATAAAAACTTGATGCTAAAACATTAAAATCCTCTCAAAATGAACAGCTGAATAAAAGGTTTACAGCATAACAACAGATAAACACAAACGCAGCTAAACAGATAACCATATCGATAATAACTAGCAATATTTATATTTAAACAGGACCATCTCAATATGCAGATTCAAACCAAGCTTTTTGGTAAACTAAAATCGATCATTAATCAAATCTATCAACAAATTCATAAACATATCATTTTAATCACCAAACAAACATTATACACGTAAATACCAATCAAAACGCAGTCAAGCATCAACCTAAACATATAACTCAACAACAGATCCAAAAAATCCTATTTAACATATGCAGCTTAATAAGCAAAGGTAAATAAATAACATGAGACGTAAAAATGAAATTGCACCTTTTTGGAGTAACCTTTGAGTAGAAGGTTGTGCTAAACAACCTTATGAACCGGAATCTACACCACCATAACCATCAAATGAACACCAACGAACCACAACATCACTTATTCGAGAATCCACAAGCTTAATATACTCGGAACTTTTTTAGAGACTTTCCTGTAGGGAAAGCTCATTCCCAATTTTCACAAGTACTTAATCAAAGCTATTGATTTAAGCTTGATTAAATACCACTTAACAGTTATAATAATAAAATCAAATTAAGATGCAATATTTGTAAATTAAAACGAGAGATTAATAAACTTCAAAACTGAACTTTCATTAAATAAAAAATAGCATTACATTATTTTAAAAAAGAGATTACAATCCTAATCTATTTTAAGCATTATAACATTAAAGTAAAAAATGGGATAAAGATTACAGAATAAATGGAGGGTTTTTATAGCCATCCCAAAGGCTGTTGAGGAGAGTATATTCGGATCTTTTTTCAGCATATTCCATCTCGTATTCTCTCTCTTTCTTGGTGGTTTTGATCGTAGGGCTGATAATTCACAACTAGCACACGGATTGCCAACGTGGCATCCGTTTGTGCTAGTTGTGCTTTTTGGATGATGAGGTGTCCCTTTTTCATTGGAGGATAAGGAATGGTGAGGTGTATTATCCATTGATTTGCTGCCACGTATCTACTCGCCTCCATCATTCTCTTCCTTAAAACATGGGGAATTAATTCTCCCACGCTTGAATTACACATGGGATGTGAAAGCCCTAATTTATTTGAACGAATTAATAAACTAGGGTTGGGTGAACAGTGATTATTTACAGGTTTTTAGGGGTGAAGAAGAAAGGGTAGATGGCATAGGTAATATCGAAAAATGGAGTGTGGTAGAAAACGTGTGAATTTGTGAGTTACGTTTGTGGTGAAGAATTACTGAAAGTGAGTTAATAAATACTCACAAGTCATTTGTTTAAACGCCAAACCCTAAAGCCCATATTTTGTCCCAACTTATTCTTGTGAAAAGTTTGGGCTTGAAACCCATTTGTCTCAAATTGTCACTTGATAATTCAACTTGGGCTCATCCGTCACATAGTTTCCCTTTTTTGGGCCATTGTTGGGCCTTAGTTAAAACAATTGGATAACTTGATTTGATAATGGGCTTACGAGCCCAATAGTCCAATGTGGGACCCACTTAGCCCATTTTTCTTCATAAAGGTTAAATCCACTAAAGTCGAGCTCGTATTCCGTTTTGTCAATCTTTTTCTTCAAACTCGTGTCGGTTTTGCCGGTTTCCGCGAACTTTGGTACCTACACACATTAAAACAAGAAACAAACATATACAAGGCATTTTTGATACATTTATTGCATATATTGATTGTTTTAAGATACTGTTGATATGAGTAAAATCACTCATATCAGACTTCTAATAATCTATTGGATTATCCCTGGGAAGATCCCTCCGATTCTGGTTGGATCATAGGACATATACCTAACCACCTTTTGATACCAATAACGTCGTGAATTATAGAGGTTGTGGGTATATAAGATCGTAACCATAAAGCCACTTGAAAGTCTATCAAAGTGTTTGAAAAACATTTAACACCTTGATAGTTTTATCATTTCAGAAAAGCTCCCCCTTCACATGTGCATCAATAATCAAAAGTGTTTCGCACATGTTGGTAAGAGTTAAAGTGATTGAGTCTTTAGATCACATTTTAATCACATTCTCTCCCCTATCTCTAATATATAAAACCGTTTGATATTAGAGATACCAAATTTGTTTAAATATATATTGTGAAAAATAGTCTTGAAAATCTTCGGGAGAAGAATGTGTCTTACTAGCATGAATTATTTGGAACGCTCCCCCTCAAAAATTGATCCAATTAAATTGTCATTGTGAGGATGTGATCGACATTTCGCTTTTGGAGGATAGGAGCTGTTGAACACATAATTTTTGAAAGATTTTGAATAATCATTGAAAAACTCTTGAAAAATTGTGTTAAACGCTCTTTGAAAAACAAAAGCATTTAAAATTTTTTAAGAAATGGTTTTTCAAAAGCATAAACTTGAGTTCATAGACGTTGAATGTCTTGACAAATACACTCAAGTGTAAGAAGATTTCTCTTCTTTTGCTGAGGCTAAGCGCACTAAATCGTACACACCCCCGTGAATATCGACCCGGGTTGCAATCTGTCAGTGATTACAAGCCATTGTGTTGAGCTCAAAACATTGAATATTTTGTGACAAGCTCAACCCAAGATAGATTTCTCTACCGGTTGTTGGAAAAATTGTCCAAAATAGACATTTTCCTTTATTAAAAATAGAAATGACATGTTTTGTAAAATATTTACAACTTTCATTCGAGCTTTATGTACACACCCGTGTCGTTATTGAGAGACATTTCTAGGTACGTCCATATTATCGATACTGAAAGACATGTCGAGAAGAATATTTTTATATATTCAAAGATTTTTAATTTTATGTTTTGCTTTTATATGTTTTATATTTTTGTATTTTGCTTTTTCAATGATTTACAAGTAGATGTTTGATAGATGAATCAAGCAGGCAACTTTGCCAGAATCTCTAGTTCTGCTGGAGTCAATCATCTCATACAAATTTTCCTAACGAGGTACTCAAACCTATCTTTCGACAGAGCTTTCGTAAACAAATTGGCTAATTGGTAATCCGTTCCAACAAAGTATAGTTCAACGATACCGTGTTTAACTTGTTCCTTTATGAAGTGATATCTGACATCAATGTGCTTCGTGTGGGAATGTTGTACCGGATTACAAGAGATGGCCATGGCCGACTTTGAGTCACAATACATAGGTACTTTATCAAAGTGGAAGCCATAATCCATGAGTTGTGGTCTCATCCAAAGAACTTGAGCACAACACGCAGATAGAGACACATACCCCGCTTCGGCTGATAATAGTGACGTGCAATCCTGCTTCTTGGAGACCATCCCACGAGCTTATCTTGTCCTAGAAATTTTGCACCACAAGAAGTACTTTTTTGAGTATCAAGACACCCTGCGTGATTAGAATCTAAATAGGCCGTTAGAAAGAAACAGGTTTCATTCGGATACCAGAGTCCCAAATGAATGGTATTCTTGAGGTACCAAAAGATCCGTTTAACCTCCTTGAGGTGCTTTTCAGTAGGTCTGGCTTGATATCCTACATAATAGCATGTTGCATGTGCAATATCTGGTCTGCTTGCTATCAAGTACATGAGGGACCCGATCATGGAACGAAATTTCGTTTGATCTATGGGTAATCCCTCCAAGTCAACATCTAGGGATGTGGTAGATAATGGTGTCCTAATTGGGTCACATGAGGTCATACCATGCTTTTTGATTATCTCTTGACAATACTTAGCTTGGTTTATAAAGATACCACGTGGGGATTGTTGAACTTGAATTCCTAGAATGAATTTTTGTTCGCCCATCATAGACATTTCAAATTTGTTGTGCATTACTTTTTCAAACCATTTTGAAAGTTTTGGGTTTGTAGACCCGAAAATAATGTCATCAACACAAATCTGCACAAGCAAAATGTCATCCCCATTTGGATATATGAACAAGGTAAGATCAATGGAACCTTTTGAGAAACTTTTGGATACCAGAAATTTCGAGAGCTCATCGTACCACTCCTTTGGAGCTTGCTTTAGTCCATATAGTGCTTTGTGGAGACGATACACCTTGTCAGGATAATATGGATTAACGAATCCTTCCGGCTGCATGACATAGACTTCTTCCTTCAAAGGACCGTTAAGAAATGTCGTCTTCACGTCCATTTGATAAACAGTAAATCTCTTATGTGCAGCGTAAGCAAGGAAAATCCTGACCGCTTCCATACGAGCAACTGATGCAAATGATTCTTCAAAATCAATTCCCTCTTTCTGGCCATACCTCTTAGCCACTAGCCTAGCTTTGTTCTTGATGATTGTGTTTTCTTCATCCATCTTGTTTTTCCAGATCCAATTAAGATTTAATGGAATCACATCGTATGGTCTGTCAATAATTAAGTTCCCAGACTTTAAGTCTTTCAAATAGAAGAAGTTCATCTTGCATCGATTCAATCCAAGAATGATGAGTCATGGCTTCTTTGATGTTTTTCGGTTCAGCTGAACTCACGGCGAGCGCGAACATACAAACATCTCCATCAGTTGCTAGTTGTCGTCTTGTACGAACGGGCTGTGAAGGGTTTCCAATTACTTGAACCAAAGGATGATCTAGGGTTCAATGATGTGTTGAATGATGTCGTTGGTAGAACGTAGGCATATTTGACGGATCAACATGGCGAGTAGAAGATTCTCCAGTTTCATGTACCGATGTACGGAATGGATTGTGAAAATCATCATCGTCAGATAATGCATTGTCTGCTTGATTTGTGTTCCCTGGAGCAATAACAGTAGTTGTGGATGTTGTAGGATCAGTTGTGGATGTGATATTCTGAGGAGGTAAATCTGTAGCAACCCGTGTTGAAGTAGATGAGGTTGAATCCTTTTGTTGACGATGATCGATATCATCATTCTTATCATGAGTGGCAGCGGAAGAGTTTGATACAATATGTTTCTCCCCTGTGAAATATTCATCAAACATTGGTCCATATAACATTTCCAACTCTTTAATTGTCGTGTCCACTGTCATATCTGCTCTAGGAAGATTTTTGTGAACCAACTTTGAACTTGACGGTTCATTGTTGTGGTCTTGAGTTCCGAGTTCCGTGCAATTATGTACATAAGTCTTTTGTCGTTGTGGATCGGGACTTAAACTGTTTTGTTCAAGTGCCATCTCTTGCAATTCATAAAATCTAATATGAATAGTCTCGACTATCAATTTTGTTCTCTTGTTGTAAACCTTATATCCCTTAGACTGAGTTGCATATCCCACTAGAATACATGCATCACCTTTCTCTTTCAGCTTATCCAAATTTTCACCATCTCGTATTATGTAACAAGTACATCCAAAAACGTGAAGGTGTTTGAGTGAAGGTTTTCGATCATGAATTATGTGATATGGTGTCTTTTCGTGTCTTGGAATAACTAAGGAACAGTTTTGTGTGTAGCATGCGGTTGACACAGCTTCGGCCCAAAAGAATAGTGGTAGTTTTGAATCGGACAATAATGTTCGAGCAGCCTCAACTAAAGTACGCTTTCGTCTTTCAACAACGCCGTTTTGTTCGGGTGTTCGAGCAATAGATGTTTCATGTTCAATCCCTTCTTCAAAATATTTCTTTAGATTTTAATTCAATAATTTTGTTCCTCTGTCGGTGCGAACTACTCTTACTTGAGCTTGAAGACCACGTTGTATCTGCTTAAGGAAGTTGATGAGAACTTCGGGTGTTTCATCCTTGGACCTCAAGAAGTGAGTCCACGTGTACCTTGAGTAGTCATCGACAATTACCAAAAGGTATTTCTTCCCATTGATACTTTGAATACACATGGGTCCACACAAATCTAAATAAAGAAGATCTAACCTTCCTTTAGAGATTGGTTTAGTCTTTGTCTTGAAACTACTTTGTTTAGCTTTACAAATCTCACAAGAAGAACAAAGTTGATCTTTGATGAATTTTAATCTTGGAAGGCCTCTCACAATATCTTTCTTGGAAAACAAGTTGATGGTATCAAAATTGAGATGAGATAGACGTTGATGCCATAACCATGCCTGAGTCATTGAAGCTTTAGCCATGAAGCAAATTGGAGTTGTAGAAGTTGTGTCTTGAAGTGAGATTGTGTAAAAATATGTACCCCGTGAACCAGTGAGTAAATCATTCCCATCATAATCACGAACAAAACATGTCTTCTTTCTGAAAGCAACCTCCAAATCTGCATCATAGAATTGACCAACCAAGAAAATATTGTGATTAAGCCCTTCGACGTTGTATACTCTTTTGATCGTGATATTCCCCTGAACCAAATCTCCATATCCTAGGATCGGTGAAAATTGATCATTTCCAAGTCGGACCGTATCCAGGAACTTCTCCACAAAATTAATTAGAAGCTTGAGATTCCCGGTCATGTGCTTGGTGCACCCGGAGTCCAGTATGAAGAGAATTATTTCGATCACCTTATCGATTCGCTCAGTATCAAAGATAGGTACATTGTCATCTTCAGTGACTTTGAGAACTTCTTCAACCTTTTCCATGTACGAGTAATGTGCTTTGAGTTCTTGGTTGGAGACTTCATCATCAGTGCCATCAAGCATTGCTCCTTCCTCAGCCGAAAATTTGACCCTTGTATCCATCTTCTTGCATATCAACATTTTCTCCTTATGATATGCATAATCCTTAACCCGTTTCCTTTGCCATATGCCTAAGTCCTTTGAAGTTATAACACTGAATCCCACTTTACTGAACCACTTGAGTACCAACCGTTTCCCTATTCCGAGTAACAGTAACAACCCACTGATTATCATATGTAGCAGGTTGTCGATCATAACGTGCAGAACCCTCAACATGCGTTGGATTACGCCGATTATACCTTGAAGGACTCTCCCCATGCCTACGTGTATCATACCTTGTAGGGCTCTCAACATATTTGTTCCGTGTGTTAGATGAAGTTCGGAGGTTGTTGTTGGTGGGTTTGTAAGTCTTCTTTTAAGACTTCATGATGAAAGCAATTTTTTGCTCCATTTCCCTATCCTTCTGAGCTTGTTCTTCATTACTATCTTCTTCGGATGATTGCTCAGATGGTGGTGATTGTGATCTAGGCTCTTTACCTCTTGATCTTGTGGGAGAAGATGTCTTGGATGTAGTGGAGTATCTTGGTGATGATGATTGAGTAGAGTATGACTTTAGAGCACGAGAGTGATGATTTTGATAATGTTGAGTGGTAGACACCAAAGCAAGTAGATTAGCAGTATTTGCTACCCGTTCAGCTCGAAATTCATTTGCCTCATTCTGAAATTGTTTCAAAATGTCAAAGAGCGTGTGATAGTTGACATCGTCTAACTTATTCTATTTTTTCACCAAAGTTACAAATCGTGTCTACTCTGGTTGAAGTTGTTGTAGGAATTTCACATTGACTTGCATGGTGGAGACTTCCAAGTTGTTTCGTGTCATGTCATTCATCATCTTGTAGAATCTAGAGTAATATGAATTAGTCGATTCTCCATCCAATGAAGTAAACTTTCCAAAGTTCCATAACAAGTTTGTTTTGACATCTTGCTTGTTAAGTGATTCTCCTGGTTGCAAGCGTTCAATGACAAACCACATTTATTTTGCAGTAGAGCAGGCATCGATCGTTGAGTAAATATCATCCCCAATCCTACTTAGAATCAGATAGATTGCTTCCTTCTCTGCATCAATCTAAGCACGGTTCTCTTTCGTAGTATTCTCATATGTTTCCTTAATAGTCTGCTCATCAGCACCTGGCGTCGTGTCGGTTGCTGGAATGGTTATTGTAGTGAGAGTATAGAGTCCTTCTATGATGCAACGACGTAGAAGATCACCATTTGGTTTAGTATCAAGATATTGAATAAAATGTGATTGACATTGAGCATATCGACCGGACACAAGCATTGGTGGTCTTTCTTTGTTACCCGCCACCATGATGTTATTGTTTGTAACACGATACTCTGCAATAGAATCCATCTTAATGATCTCTTAAATGTGAAGTGAATACAAATATTAAGTAGATATGGTGTGATAAGGTTGTGGTAAAAATTATTGAAATCCCCTAACAATGTGTTCTTGATAAACCAAAAATTCCAAGACCAAATAACTCCCTTTTAAAATCACGTTTTTGAAAATTCCTAAGTTCGGAATATCTGTTTGGTATACCCGATTCGGAAAACCTATTCTAAATAACCAATTCTGAATAATTTTCTTCCTTTAATTCGGAATACAAATTCACTACTTGAATTTGGAATAAAGAATCACTTTTGAATTCGGAAAAACACTAATACTGGAATTCGGAATAACAAAAACTCTTAAGTTCGAAATATTTTTGCTCATGAATTCGGATTATTTTTGCTCTCGAATTCGGAATATTTTTGCTCTCGAATTCGGAATATTACTAAAATTTCTTATTTCGGAATATGAATAAATCCTGAATAGTACTTCTGCTTGATTTCGGAAAACGCTGAGTTCAATTCGGAATATGAGGACTTTGATTCGGAATGTTAACAAAATCATGAATTCTGAATAACGACTTAAACTCGAATTCGGAGTATACCTTAGAACTGAATTCGAAATAGCAAATTCAAAATCCACCACAAATTCGGAATATATATCACTGAAATCCGGAATAACCAAATTCGGAATAACCAAATCCATAATAATCAAACTACGAATCCCGAATCCCTAAAGCCACCAAATCCAGAATCTGTTAAAACACGAATCCTGAATCTCTTTTTGTCTCGAATTCTGAATACCAAATTGGAATAAATCTAAACACGATTTCGGTATACACTTTGGACTTCAATCTTGAATTTCTCGATTCGGAATGTCCAATTCTGAATGTGGCCGACGTTTTGGGAATAAATCGGACAAAGCTTAAAAAACGAGATTTTTAACAAGAAATCGAGCCAAACACTAAATTTTTTTTGTGTTTTTAACCAAAACAAGAAACCCAAATCCCTACCACGACTATGTAGGTGATTTTAAGAAAGATTAAAGGCGAAAAACACAAAAAAAAACTTTGATTCGTGGGCTATGAAGCTTAAAACCACACGAATTACATGAAATAACCACAAACCAAACACTAATCTACCCCGCGGCGATTGATACCAATTGTTGTTCCCATATTAATCACTTTACCATGGTTAGATTATAAGAAATAAGATGAAAATAGATGAATTGTAGAGAGAGAAAATAGTGAGAGAAAGTAGTGAGAGAGAATGGAGAAACTAGGTGAATTAGATTAAGAAAAAATGAAATGGCTAACCTCTCCTAACATGCTAGGAGAGGTATTTATAGCCTTGCCTACATGTGGCATAATGGGCTATATTTTTAATGGGTCGGGCTTGAATAAATGCTTAGTACCTTGAAAGAGGCCTTTTAAGCTAGCCATCAAGCCCGTATTACACGACTATTCTACTACCTATTACAACGTTCTAATAAACAATACATCATAATCCTATGACCGACCATTCTTGTTTGACTCAATATTTTAAGGCTAACATAGATAACCATAGAAAGTGCGTCAACGTTGGCTCTGGATTGCTTTTAAGAGAAGATACAAAAGCTTATACATGGCTACTAACATCATTCATGAAAACTCACAAAAAACAACCAACAATGATCGTATAGTATCAAGATGGGGCAATGAAATGAGCAACTGAAGCGGTTTTGAAAGAATCTAAGCACAGATTGTGCATGTGGCATATCTTGCAAAAAATCCCAACAAAGGTACTGATTGCTTCTTATTTATCAAATAACTCATACACGATTTATAAATATAAATAAATCATATATGAGTCACATGACTCATATATGAGTCACTATGAAAACATACAAGGAAACTGATTTCCAGATATCTTATGATTCATATGTTCTTCATTTTCAGATATGTGAAATTTTTTACAAGGAAATTGATTTTAAAGATCGTTTCAACAAACTTGTGTGGAATATTTCATCGAGCCAGAAGAGTTTCAAATAAAGATGGTTTGAAGTTATTGAACGCTTTGGATTGTAAAACACAAGTGGATGACGAATATGTATGACCTTCGTAAATTGTGGTTACCGGATTATTTTATTGACTCGCCATTGTTTGGACTAATGAGAACTACTTCAAGATCTAAAAGTGAGAATGCATTCTTTAAGGGTTTCAAAAATCATGGGTCAACATTAGTAAATTTCATGATGTACTTTGAATCAGCAATCGAAAGGCAAAGACATAAGCAAGAACTTTTGGACTTCAAAACATGGGACTCGGATCCAAATCCTGAAACTAAGTTAAATATCGAAGAACATGCGCGTAAAGTTTATACTAGAACAATATTTCTCTTGGCTCAAGCTGAAATAGTAGAATCACTTTGGTCATGCCAAATATAGAAATTTAATACGGAAGAGGGTATTGAGACGGTTAAGGTTCAAGACACGAGAGCAGGTGCTTATAGAACATTATATACAGAAGAAGGTAAAGAGATCGTTGTACAAGAAGAAGATAAAGTAATAACCTTCAAGGTTAGTGAAACATTTAACTAATACATGAATGACTCATGCATGAGTCAGCGTGACTCATGCATGAGTCACTATGACTCATGCGTTAGTCACAGTGACCCATGCATGAGTCACTATGACTCATACATGAGTCACTGTGTCTCGTGTATGAGTCACTGTGACTCATGCATGAATCAGTGTGACTTATACATGATTCATGCTCACTTATTAACTTGTTTCATGTTTATATTTAAGGTTCTCCGTAATCCTAGAGATGGATCTGTTGAGTGTACGTGTAGGCATTTTATGCGTTATGGTTTTCTTTGTCGCCACATATTCTGTGTTTTGAAGAACCGTGATATTGAAGAGATTCCGAAGAAGTACATTTTAAGGCGTTGGAGAAGGGATTTGATACCGCTTTCATTAAGAAGAAACACAAACAGATAACAGAGAAGAACAAAACAATTCAGATACTAACAAATGAGGCTAACTTCTACGTAGACGAGTGCTTGTTTTGGTTGAGTAAAGATGCAGAAAAGTTGGCAGAATATGTGCAACATCTAGATAAAATAAAGAAAAAATATCAAGTTTTAGTGCCTGAGCCCCCTTCAAAGAAAACAAAGGACATTATGGAAGATATATAAGCAATTGAGGAACCACAGAAAAATCTTGTTAAAAATCCAACTGGGGCTAGGCTCAAAGGTGGTCGTAGAGGAGCGCGTATAAAAAGTGCAAGAGAAATACCTATGAAGGCTAAAAAGAAACAGCCTCGTACGTGTGGTTACTGTAAACAGAAGAAAAACGAGCATACAAAAATGAAATGTCTACTAAATTCTTACTATATCACAAAACTAGTGAAGATCACTGCAACTGCTAAAAACAAGCACAGGAAACAGGAGAATCAAATACAACAACTATTTGAATATCTGTTTTTCTTTTATTGAATTGTTGAAAACTAGTGTAGAATATCCAATTATGTATTGAATATCATGACTCATATATGAGTACTCTTGAAACATATCGGAATTGAATAATGTGTATTGCATGCAAGTCATGTGCGTGAGTCATGCGACTCATGCCTGAGTCATGCGACTCATGCATGAGTCATGTGACTCATGTATGAGTCACATGACTCATGTGTTGAATATATGTTTTTAATTTTCTGTTTTTCTTTTATTGAACTGTTGAAAACTAGTGTAGAATATCTAATTATGTATTGAATATCATGACTCATATATGAGTACTCTTGAGACATATCTGAATTGAATACTGTGTATTGAATGCAAGTCATGTGCATGAGTCATGTGACTCATGCACAGGGCCGGATTTGGGCCTGTGCAGAGTGGGCAACTGCACAGGGCCCAACAACTTAAGAGGGCCTCATTTTTCTGCTGCTACAATGTATAAAGTAAAGACCAGTCTATTGAAAGCCCAAAATAAGATCAAATCCATTTTTGTTTGTTCTAACTTTTGTTGTGCCGCCTAGTTGACTAATTTTTCACCAAATCACAGCAAAAAATATGATCTTTATCCTCGATATTTAATTATTCAATATTACAATAGAAATGCAGCTTAAGCTAGATATAGTATATATATATATAGATGTAAAATTTTCAGAATGTTTTAGTGAGCTTCCAACAAATAACTTTAATAACGAAGGGGCCTAATTTGTCATAGCCGCACATGGCCACTTAAAACCACGGACCATCCCTGCTCATGCATGAGTCATGTGACTCATGAATGAGTCATGTGACTCATGCATGAGTCATGTGACTCATGCATGAGTCTTGTGACTCATGCATGAGTCATGTGACTCATGTATGTGTCACGTGACTCTGTGTTGAATATCCGATTTAATTTTCTATTTTTCTTTTATGAGTCATGTGAAACATATCTGAATTGAATATTGTGTATTGAATATCAAGTCACATATATGACTCATGTGACTCATATATGACTCACATGACTCATGTATTAGTCACATACAGTTTTATATGTGTTCAAAAACACTTATAGTTTAATGACTCATGTATCAGTCAATGTGTGACTCATACATGAGTCAGTGTGACTCATGTATGAGTCATGTCAGTCAAGATGATTATGCAAGTCGCATGACTCATGTATGATTCACATGACTCATGTATGAGTCACATGACTCATGTATGATTCATGTCAGTCAAGTCACAAATATATACTACTATGATTCTCACACACACTACTATGATTTAAAAACACAACTAATCAATTTAAGCATACTACTTAATATCATAAAGTATTCACAAACATACTATTATCAGAATTAAGTACTACTATTAGATATATATATATATATATATATATATATATATATATATATATATATATATATATATATATATATATATATATATATATATATATATATAATATATATATATATATATATATATATATATATATATATATATATATATATATATATATATATATATATATATATATATATATATATGTATATATGTATATATATATATATATATATATATATATATATATATATATATATATATATATATATATATATATATATATATATATATATATATATATATATATATATATATATATACATATATACACACATATATATATATATATATATATATATATATATATATATATATATATATATATATATATATATATATATATATATATATATATATATATATATATATATATATATATATATATATATATATATATATATATATATATATATATATATATATATATATATATATATATATATATATATATATATATATATATATATATATATATATATATATATATATATATATATATATATATATATATATATATATATATATATATATATATATATATATATATATATATATATATATATACATATATATATATGTATATATATATATATATATATATATATACATATATATATATATATATATATATATATATATATATATATATATATATATATATATATATATATATATATATATATATATATATATATATATATATATATATATATATATATATATATATATATATATATATCAACATGTCTATCATTAAAATTATGTACTACTATTAGATATATTACAATATGTCAGTCAAGATGATTATTCCATTTATTTCTTCTTGGTAGCTGGTTTCTTCTTACAATAGGTCAATTTTTTTAACCCCTTGTTTCTCGGTTACTGCTGCATCAACTGTTGCCTTCTCGGTTACTGCTTGACTGACTGCTGGCTTCTCGGCTGTAGGTTTCTCGGTTGGTGCTGCATCAGCTGCTGCCTTCTCAGAGACTGCTTCACCGGCTGCTGCTTGCTCAGTTGCTGGCTTCTCGGCTGCAGGTTTCTCGGCTATTGCTGCATCGGCTGTTGCTGCAACAGCTGCTGCCTTCTCGGTTACTGCTTCTTTCTCGGCTACAGGTTTCTCGGCTACTGCTGCATCGTCTACTACTGCATCGGCTGCTGCTGCATCAGGCGGTGCATTCTTTTCCTCTGGTTCATTTATAGGAGGATCACGCATTGATGGCATTCAAAATAATCGAGACCCTTGATTTCTCATCATGTGTCATCTCAAATGTGTAAGCCAAATCAAACATATTCTGCCTTTCAGCATTGAGCTCGTGCAACAAATTTGTTGTTGCAAACTTGTACCTTATGCGTTGCAACTGAGTTTCCAGTACCTTCGAATCTTCTAACAACCCAACATCCCATTTTTCAGCAGCTACACCCTCATAAGACTCCAAATGTACCATCGCAAAGACACCACAATCTACATGGTTATCCCTAGTAGTCCATTTCAAACGTGGATTGCGTCCTCTGAGCTTAGAAACAATACTGTGCTTTGGATGATTAACATCTTTGAGATATTTGGCGAATAATTTTTTCTACACAACAAACAATTTAAGGGGAAACATGATATTTTCAATGCATGAGTCATATTGACTCATGCATGAGTCACCGTAACTCATGCATGAGTTAAGGTGAAAACAAATAAAACAGTAATGACAATAATCAAGTATAGAACTTACCAAAGGATCACATACTCGTTTGTACTTTGGTGCATTAGGATTTGCAACATGAATGTTATGAAGTATAATCATTGATGAAGGTTTGTTGAGGCAGAAAACAACAACAAAGAAATGATTTGAACCACAAACCAGAAAGAAAACCTATTTTAACCAAAAAAGTATTACATGTAAAGTCAAAATGATGAAAACTTGATGCTTATATTTGTAAAAGAATGTAAAATTAGCAATTCAGTATTGGAAAAAGAAAGTGAAGCAACACCATTTTTAAAATGCACAGAAATTACATCTGAAACAATTTATACTGTTCACCATCAGACATTGTTTTTTCTATCATTCCTTGTACCTGCGTTTAACAAAAATAAAGTATTAGCAAACAATGATAATAAATTATTGAAAATCATATATATCATATGAAACTTACAATACATCCAGTTGGCATAATACCTCTTCTTGGTTCTGGATTCTGTTTCCGTGACTCCTCAAAATTTAAAAAGGTAACCAAACAATCAACAACACTTGCATCTAACCACAACCCTGGTGCCAATGTTTCCAAATTTACTCGAATAGCTGATAATTCATAACCATATACAGGGCCCGCTCAGAAAACAGTTTCACTACACGTTGAGAAAAGGAACACAATCAGAGTAAATCATATGATATTATAAAAACATGCAGTTTAGATAAAAAAAGAAAAAAATATACTTACTATTTTTCTCCTTCCATCGCAAATAAAGAATTACCCGACACAAACTCAACCCTTTGAAGCTTACTAGTATCACAACTCTAATGCATAAAAGGAGAAGGCACGTATAGACATCGCTTAGCAAGATGCTTCCGTGGAGAGGTACGGGTAGCCACCTTTTGAGGAGTGCCAGGACGCACATCATCGTCATTAACTGCAAGTACAACATCAACCAGAGGAAGGTCATCTTCATTAACTGGCTCATGATTTTGAGGCCCAAAATACAAATCCTCCTGAATATTACAAAAACTTTTAAACTAACTCACATAGTGTTAGTGACTTATGTATGAGTCATGTGACTCATGTATTAGTAACAAAGACTCATGTATGAGTCAAATGACACATACATGAGTCAGGCAACTCATGAACTCATGTATGAGTCACATGACTCATGTATGAGTCACATGACTCATATATAAGTCATGTGATATGAGTCACAATGACTCATAACAGTGACTTATGCATGAGTCATGTGATGAGAAGCTAACTTATTAAAAAGTTAAAAACTAATAAGGGGTTAACAAAGTACATTAATATACATTTCAACAATAAGATCCATCACCTCTGCATACCAAACAATTTTCTCATCAATCCACCTATCATCAAGTATAACACGTTCGTTACCAACATCTTCGTTAACAACAGGAATAACATCTTCCTTAACGACCCCAATATCTATCAAAATAGAATCGCCGAAAACTCCTTTATATCTATCATACAACACTAGAAGATCTTCGTCATTGGGAAACTGTGTGTTGGCATTCTTTAACATAGTTTCAATTTCAACTTTTTCTCTAGATATAAAAGAAAGATTTTCTTCAACATCCTTCAACATTTTCTGTTTATAAAATGAAAATTCATAAATGTTTTTAAGTCAGTGACTCATATATGAGTCACATGACTCATATATGAGCCACATGACTCATATACGAGTCATTATTAAAACATATAATTATAATACAAACATAAAATATAAGCTATAACTAACTATTTTTTCACTAGGAACATCAATATCAGGCTCTAGAGGAACAACACTATCAGGCTCTGGAGGAACTACACTATCAGGATTTAGAGTCTCAACACTATCAGGCTTTGGAGCAACACTATCAGGCTTTGGAATAAAACCCTCACTTTGTTTTGCTTCGGATGGAGTCCATTATCCATGCAATTCCAGTTTGCTCATAACATCGTCCTTTAATTCAACTGTTTGGCGACTAGTCATAAGTCTTGAATTCCAATTGTAATAGCTAGCCTCAAGCGAATAACAGGAACCCGCTCACACTTTGTAGCATCTAAATAGAGAAGCTGTAAAACAAAAACCAATGTTTGTTATTTGAATCATAAATCTCATGTTTTTAGTGACTCATGCATGAGTCACTCTGAAAAAACATACATGTCTCTCAATTAAAAAACATATACTTATGATTAAAACATAAATAATTAAAATAGAAAACATAAAAAACAGATTAAAACACTTACAATCAAAAAATACAATGGGTTGTTGTAATAGCCAGTCAAAGTCCTAGGTACTTTACTGGTTTCGAGACACTTGTGAATGTACCCACACCAGTCAATGTTCTTAACGTCTGTATCTTCACGAATTCGACGAACAACAATCAAACTTGGGTAACCATTCATTCTTGCACCTTTGCCAAAAACCAACGCGAAAAGCTTAAGAAAAGTTGACTTTAAACATAAATTCAATTTTATCCGCTTCAATCAACTTCGACGCGATATCAGTTGGACCGACTTTTCTCAACTTCTTTAAAGGCTCAGACTGTCTAATCCATGTCTTAACAAACTCATAATCCATCTGTCTCTCGGGTAAATAAAAAATGCTAGTACCACTAATAGGAACTCCTAGAATATCATATACCGTCTAAGGTGTCACATGGATACTACCATGTGTAAGTTCCAAATTGTAGGTGTCTGGCTTAAAATTTTGAACCACAAACCTAGCCAAACGATTGGGTAAACTATCTATCTTGCGCAAAAACAATGAACCAAGACTAATCTCGTTCATGAACTCTTCTAAACCAATAGATGCGTCACAGACACAGTCAAAAAAGGAAGAAGGTACCGTCCTAGAATATAGAGGCTTAAGCGTACCGTCCTCCTCCTCCCCCTCCTCCTCCTTAATCTTCTTTTTAGGATTTTTATCATCCTCCTCCGTTTTAACCGACTTACGCTTCTTAGAAGCCCCGACATCCTTTTTTACTTCCTTTTTAACCTCCTTTTTAACATCCTGTTTATTAGGAGGCTTGACCTCCTTTTTAACCTCCTATTTTTTAGGAGGTCTTGTCGTCTTGCCAACCCTTTTACGAATAACAATCTCCTCCTTACTTATATCCTCTTCCTTTAACACCTTCTCACTCCCACTCTCATCGTCACCCCACCCCCACTCTCATCATCACCCCCACTGCCACCACCCCTATTCCTACCCCCGACTATCATCCTCAACCCCACCCCCACTCACACTCTCATCATCACCCCCACTCCCACTCCCACTATCATCATCACCCCCACTCCCACTCTCATCGTCACCCCCACTCCCACTGCCACTACTACCACCTCACTCGCACTCTCATCGTCACCCCCCACCCCTACTCCCACACTCATCGTCACCCCCACTGCCACTACCATCACCCCTATCCTTACCATCATTGGCCTTATCTTCACAAACAGTATCTTTAAGATCAGTCAAAAGCTTCGCAACATCCACATCCACTTTTCCCAGCACAACTTCCACATCAGACACTTTTAAACGCTTATTTGTAGGTTTTGGAGAAACAAGGTTAGTTGTAGGAGTAAAAGGTTTACGTTTAGAAAAATCGAATTTAGAAAGTCGTTTAGCAAACTCAAATTTACGAGGTGGATTAGGTATTGGTTTTCTAGGTTGAGGATTAGGTTTTGGAGGTGAACTAGGTATTGGACTTCTAGGTTGAGGATTAGGTTTTAGAGGTGAACAAGGTTTGGTTTTATCCCTTTTTGATTGTTCTGCAACAAACAAATATGAATAAAAATCAGTAAACAACTACATGTTACACGGTTATACATAGTAACTCATGTATGAGTCACTGACACTCATATATGAGTCAATGAGACACTAGGCTTAACATTAGGTCAATGACTCAAACATTGACCCATGTATGAGTCACTAAGACTCATATATGAGTCAATGAGACACTAGGCTTAACATTAGGTCAATGACTCAAACATTGACTCATGTATGAGTCACTAAGACTCATATATGAGTCACTGTGACTCATACATGAGTCATTGACCTAATGTTAAGCCTAGTGTCTCATTGACTCATATATGAGTCTCAGTGACTCATACATGAGTCAATGTTTGAGTCATTAACCTAATGTTAAGCCTAGTGTCTCATTGACTCATACATGAGCCACTCTAACAAACATGAGTTTTATAAAACCCTACTTACAAAATTAACTGCTACTTTTAAAAGAATCTATATTTTACCACATAAAACTCAAAACAACTTCTCATGAACATCCGCAACTAACAGCATATAAACAATCCGCAACTAACAACATATAAACCATATTTTACTATCCTCAAAATAGCTTCTCATGAACAATCAAAAACTTGATTTCTATCATAAACCGTAAATTACCATTACTATTCACATATAACCGTATTTTATAAAGCCACTAATAACCAACAAAAGTCATATATGAGTCACTAACAGTGATTAATACTAATTATACAATTTAGGAGTAAAAAAAGCAACAACTCCTATAGGAGTCACTCATAATAAGCAACAATTGATTAATAAGCAATAACTCATTTAGGAGTCACTAATAAGCAACAACTCATATATGAGTCACTAATAAGCAAATAACTATAATTAAGCAAATAAACATAAAACAAAAACTCAAAATAAGCATAATAATCAACGAAAAATTAAAATAAGAAAAATAATAAAAAAATTAGGGTTAGGGTTTACTAACCAAGCGCACACGCGGTAGCAAGTTCCAATACCTGAAGAATATCCATCGTACACGATAATCTAGGGGTTTTGATCGAAGGTTTTTGTTGGACTTAACACACGACTTATAGAAAAGGAAATAAATATGATGAAGAACAAGATTAAAACTAAGAATGGAATATTAGATTAGAGAGAATAAGAAAGAAAGATACAAAGAGTGTGTATTCCTAGTGAGAGAAACAAAGGAGATTTTATCTCTCTAACACACTAGAAAAATGGAAAGGCACACACACAAATGAGGAGGTTGTTTCCTTTTATACTAAGATGGAAACTTGATAAAGGCTTTGCTCATTTGTGTGTTTGGGACTAATTCCCGTTACATACATAACAATAACTTAGAACTCTTGACACCGTTAAATAGCATTTTCCACGAGCTTCGCAACAGTATATTATATGACCATCACTTTAAATACTTCTAAAAATCTCCCCCTAAGGGGTGTCATATGATATGTGACTTCACTTCTTTGACCACCACTTTAAATACTTTTAACAATCTCCCCCTAAGTGGTGGTCATGTAATATGTGACTTCACTTCTTTGTTGTTGCAAACTTTGAAGCTCGTTGTCTTGAGAGTTCTTTCATAGTTCCTTTCATGACTTGTGATTTTGGATATTTGATCTTTGCCTTGACTTGATCTTGAAACTTTGACAACTTGTGTTCTTGTGTCTTTACTCCTATTTTGAGTTGTCTTGGAAGCTTGTGAACAATCTCCTTTGATCATCAGAGTAGCGGAATGTTGAAATACGTTTTACGTATTAGAGAGGATCGATCACTCCAACAATAGTCTAAGTAGTTGCTCGTAGTTTAGTTAACTTAATATTCAACAAACAAGGTCAAGCCAAGCCTACTACATGTGTAGGCCGGCGGCCCAATGTAAGCCCAAGCCCATCTCATGGGCTTGGGTATATAAACCCTCTCCTTAGATGGAGAGGGTGTGGTTTCATTCATTTTTCACATAGTTTCTTACTTTCTCTCTCTAGAAGTGTGTACGAAATCTACCATATTTGTATCTCTTTCTCTCTCTAACATAAGCAAGATTTACAATATCCTACAAATGGTATCAAGATCCATGGGATGATTGTATTGTTTATGTGTTTGTGTTCTTGATTTTTTGTGCCTATTTTGATTTATTTCATACGAACCAATTTTTTTTGTGTTTTTTATGGTTTTTTCTTGATACAAATCTTCTACATAGTTGTGGTAGAGATTTGGTATATTTACTTTGGCTAAAATCACAAATTTTTTGGGTGTTTTGATCATTTTTTTGGCTTAAAATCTCGAATTCGTTGAGTTTTGTCCGTGAAAAGTGGGTATTATTCCGACAGAATCCATCGGAAAAGGGTTTGGATATTCCGACAGCTTCCATCGGAAAAGGGTTTACACATTCCCATCATTATTTCGACGGGTATTACGATAGCGGTATTCCGACGGGTATTTCGATAGTGGTATTCCGATAGTGGTATTCCGACAGGTCATTCCGACGGGTATTCCGATAGTGGTATTCCAACAGGTCATTCCGACAATTTTCCGATTGATTATTCCGACAGAGTATTCTGATAGTTGACTCCGACAGGGGTATTCCGATAGATTATTCCGACAGAGTTTTCCGACAGTTTATTCCTACCGGGGGTATTCTGATAGATTGTTCGTCTTGGAATTTTTTGGTCATGGAGAACATATTTTAGGGGATTTCAACATTGTCTATCGACTTTAACACATAACAACAAACACATTTACTTTCTCTCATTGTTCGATCAATGTTTGTAAATCTTTACTTATTGAAATGAAGTACACATCTCTTACGGATAAGTCCATCCTCTCGGGTACGGATAATCGTCCACCAATGTTGGTGAAGACTATGTACGAGGATTGGGCTTCCCGAATGGAACTTTATATGTTGAACAAAGAGAATGGACATCTCATTTGGGCATCGGTGCTCAATGGACCATTGGTATATGGTACAGTGACGAAAGGTGCTGTTACTCGTCCTCGCACAACGGGTGAACTAACTGGAGATGCTAAGACTCAAGACAAGTGTGATAAACAAGCTACAAACATCATTCTCCAAGCCCTTCCTCCAGATGTCTACAAACTCGTCAGTAAACATAAAGTTGCCAAAGAGTTATGGGATAGAATTCATGTTCTAATGCAAGGCACCTCGTTAACTAAACAAGAACGAGAGTGTAAGCTATATGATAAATTTGATAAGTTTGCCCATGTCCCCGGGGAGACTCTTAATGATTAATATTTGAGATTCACTCTTTTGATGAATGAGCTTAACATCTATGGCCTGGCAATTCCTACGTTTCAATTGAACACCAAGTATTTGAACACTCTTCCTTCAGAGTGGAGCAAGTACGTGACGGCTGTTAAATTAGCTAAGGATTTGCATCAAACTAACGTGGATCAACCTCAAGATTTTATTCAACAACACGAATGCCACGTGATCGAGGCTCGGTTGTCTACACATCAAGTTCATGATCCACTTGCCATGTATGCTTCTCAACAAATGACTCCCTAACAAAACATGGCTTTTACTTATCAACAACAATCATACTTGCAGCAGCCAACACAACACACCTATCAGCAACCACAACAACCATCTTATTAACCACCAATGATGCCACAACAAGTATTTCAACAAAGTGTTCTTCAACAGCCTTATCCACAGCAACCAGTACATCGGGCATCACCATCACAAGCTATCACTTCTCCAATGGGCTATACTCCTTAGCAAGGATATTTTCCAATTAAAGCACCACAAGCACAAGCCTTCTACTCCAATGAACTTCCACCAATTCAAGCACCAGTCTTTTCTCCAAATGATACACCTATTGATGTCTTAAACCATCTCACTGCCTACTTGTCAAAACTTGTTGCAACTAGAGGATTTCCACTAACGAACAATCATGTCCGCACTTCTTCAAATCCTCGACAACAAGCCACTATTCAAGATGGTCAAGTGACGTTGCAAACCATTCAGGGAAGGAAAAACTCATATGGACCGCCTACAAGGACCGTGAACGCTAAAGCGGTGAATTCTCAATCTAGTGGTAATGGAAGCACTATTGGTCCTCAAAAGGTTGTTACTTGCTATTGCCGAGGACAAGGTCATATGGCTAGGGAATACACTCAGCCGAAAAGGAGAAGGGATGCAACGTGGTTTCGTGAGAAGATGTATTTGGTCGATGCTCAATCTAAGGGAAAGATTTTGGATTCAGAGGAGTTAGCATTTCTTGCAGACCCAGGGGCAGCAGATAATGAAGGCACTACAGTCGTTTCTACTTCTAATGCAGCATATCAAGCAGATGATCTTGACGCATATGATTCGAATTATGATGATATTCACTTATCCCAAGCTGCTCTCGTTGCTAATATCTCTCACTATGGTTCTGATGTCGTCAGTGAGGTACTAACCACATCCGATATTGCTAATGATAATCCACATCAAGTTGAGCATGAGAATGACAACCTCGAACAGCATTCGGGAACTAGTAACTCAAATGATGTGGTATCCAACCCAACACATTTGAGTGAACCTCAACCAAATGCTACGATGGGTATGGAATCTTATGATCAACGTGATTTGGTAATGGTGCCTAAACATATTATTGATAACATGAATGTGGCCGTTCAACAAACCATAGATATGAATGCCAACCTAACCGCTGAGCTTGTGCTGTATAAAGAAAAGGTCAAAACTATTGAAATGGTCCCTCAAGCAGAGAAAATAACTTATTCTGAATTTTACCAATTTTGTTTTGAAAAGATTGAACACTTAAACGAAATAGAATCATTAAAAGCTACTCTTTCCAATGAATTAAAAGAAAGGAGTTGGTTGTAAATGATTTTCAGAAACTTAAAATGGATTTCGAAACTCTCGAGTCTAAAAAGTTTGAATCAGAAATTAATGCTACCAAACTTCTTAAATTCAAGGAACAATAGCTTTTAAAACAATACGCTTCCACATAAAAGGTTCATCTTTTAACTAAATCATTTAAAGAACTCGAACTTAAGCGTTTTCAAGATTTACCACCTAATCTCGGTTATGCAAAACAAGCTCAGGAATATATTCCTTGTCTATATGATGTGACCATAATTGGCAAATCGAAAGAAGCACCCTATGTTCTTAGTACTAAGCAGACACAGTCACTTGCGGAAGAAACTCATTCTAAAATGATTTCAATATTCCATAAACTTGATTATGTTCAGCACAATAAAGATCAATTTTCTAAAAAGACCCGTATTCGTTTACAAAAGGAATTAGCTCAGTTAACAATTTTTGTGCCTCAAAGTTTGTCAACAGAAAACTTCCTGGTATGTCTCCTACACTTGTTAAAAAGGATTTAACTAAGTTAATTCCACCGGTAAGTAAGGTGTCAGATAGCTTAAATGCAGTGCACCAACACTTTGCCGATTTTTGACAAGGTCATTACGGAACGTACGACGGCCACGGCCATAACGGAAGGTGAATGGAATTTTGAGCACACTAGAGTTGCATTCCGAGATGAAATTGTTCCATTTGTAAACAATGTTAAAGCTTGTCTTAGTAATATTGATCAAGATTTACTTTTGGAAATAGAAGAAGGTAGACGTGTTTTCAATGAAATGGATGATGCCTATGAAAACAATTTACTTGAAATAGAACGAGTTTCATGCCAAAATGATCAGCTTTTGAAGCAAGTGATGTCTCATGATATTGTTTCCGTCTGTGTGAATAATATTCTATTGTGCATAATGTTGAATCTTTGGATAATATGGTAGATAGTACTTGTCACAAATCTGACGTTGAATTTTTAAAGCTTCAAGATTCGTATTCTTCGCTTTCAAAACGTTTTGATGAGATTCAAACACATCGTATTTCGCTTGAATGCAAGCAACAATTTATTTAAGAAATATTTGAAATGTCATTCGAAGGTGTTATATCGATGATGAAAATTTTCAAAAGAATTTTCAATTGAATTTACAATCAACACAGTGTCAGCCAAGTGACAAGGTTGCTAACTCATTGTCGATAGACATAGAGAAATCTAAGGAGATTAACTGTGTGAACGTACTTGAGGCTGCTGAGAATTTTAAACTTGATCTAGATAATCGAGTTTCCAAGATTTTATCCAAAGTTGATAACTTAAAACAGAAAAATACACAACTCTTCGATTCAGTAAAGCCCGCATGTGCTAATACCACGGCATAGAATCAATCATTGATTGAAAAATTAAATCAAAAGTCGGTGGAAATATCTGGGGAGGGAACAAATTTGTGATAAAAATTTAGCTTTGGCTGAGTTAAAGGAAACACTTCGTACCCTAAAAGGTAAGAATGTTGTGGATAACGCAACCACTGTCTCAGCATCGTCCTCTAGTGCAATCAAAACGAACCTCATCGCCGTCACACCACTTAACAAGGGCCCTAGGACTAAACCATCTCAAACATTGGTCACAAAAGATAAGGCAAAATCAATACTAGCTTCTAATATTCCCGTGTTGCATTTTACATGAGTAAGCACCACTACTAAGGCACAAAGATCTAAGCTTAAAAGAAACAAGAAGAATGATAGAATCTTGCTCTCATCTAGTAGTCAAGTGAAGAAGAAAGTAGAAGCCCATCCTAGGAATGTTATTTCTGTTTTGAATAAAAAAAATCATGTAGCTAAACCTAAAGGCTCTGCGGTTGTGCAGCGTTCTAAGCCTACTGTGAATTCTAATTTGAAATGTTGGAATTGTAATGAATGTATGTTTTCTAGTCGTCATGATTCTTTCCTTATTGACTATGTGAATGAGATGAATGCCCGAAAAATGGATTAGAATGGAAAACGACTGGGAAAGTGTTAACCCAAGTTAGTTAGATGTGGCGCCCCACTGGTAGAACTTTCACTATAGTAGGAAATGTGTGCCCTTTAACTAGGATCACTCCCACTAAAGCGAAGAAAGCGTGCCCTTAACTAGGATTACCAAGGCTACCAAAACACAAGCTTGTCCTTTAACTAGGAACACCAACACTACTGTAGGAAACAAGTGCCCTTTAAATAGGTCTACTCCTACTGTAGTGCCCGCTAATAATCCAAAACCTCATAAAGTTGGAATAGTGAAACCTGTTAGTGGTAAAACTCACACTAGAAAACGCAGGAAATTAAGGGCTACACAAATGTTAGCAATTTTGATAATATTATATTTGTATCTGCTAACAATCTGGAACCAATAGTTTCCAATGCATTGTCTACTATTATTGTTGAAAACAGGTGGTTAAAATTGTTCTCCGGTATTTGGACTCTGGTTGCTCCAAGTATATGACCGGAGATCGCTCTCAGCTCAGGAAATTCGTCAGCAAGTTTCTTACGGTTCGATTTGGAAATGACCATATTGAAAAGATAATGGGTTACGGTGAATATCATAATGGGAATGTTATAATTTCAAGAGTGTATTATGTGGAAGGTCTTGGTCACAATTTATTTTATGAGGGATAGTTTTGTGATGCAAACCTAGAAGTTGCTTTTCGAGAGCACACCTGCTTCATTCGTAATTTGGAAGGGGATGATTTATTGAAAGGTACTCGAGGGAATAATTTGTACACTTTGTCTCTACAAGATATGATGGTCGCTTCTCCCGTATGTCTTCTCTCCAAAGCATCAAAGACTAAGTCATGGTTATGGCATCGACGATTATCTCATCTTAACTTTGATGCTATTAATCATTTTGCAAAAAACGAACTTGTTCGTGGTCTTCCTAAACTTACATTTCACAAGGATCATTTGTGTTTCGCATGTACAATGGGGAAAAGCACTAAGAAATCATACAAACCCAAGACTGAAGACACCAACCAAGAGAAACTTTATTTGCTGCATATGGATCTTTGAGGGCCAATGCATGTTGAAAGTCTTAGTGGTAAAAGTTACATCCTTGTCATTGTCGATGATTACTCTCGGTTTACATGGGTAAAATTTCTTACAACAAAAAATGAGGCACCTAAATTCATCATCGGATTTCTCAAGATGATTCAAGTGCGTCTCAACACTACTGTCCGACACATTCGTACAGATAATGGAACCGAATTTGTGAATCAAATTTTGCGTGATTATTATGAAGAAGTTGGCATTTCTCACGAAACATCTGTTGCTCGCACTCCACAACAAAATAGTTTCGTTGAAAGGCAAAATCGCACACTTATGGAAGCTGCTCGAATGATGTTAATTTATGCAAAGGCTCCATAGTTTTTATGGGCAGAAGCAGTATCTATAGTAGTTTTCACCCAAAAACCGGTCACTAATTCGAAAACGCCATGGTAAAACACCTTATGAGCTCCTACATGGAAAAGTACCAGATTTATCATATCTTCATGTATTTGGTTCTCTTTTCTATCCAAATAATGATGGTGACAATTTGGGAAAACTTCAACCAAAGGCTGATATTGGTATTTTCATTGGTTATGCACCTACAAAGAAGGCATACCGAATCTACAATCGTAATTCTCGCAAGATCCTTGAAACTATGAATGTCGATTTTGATGAGCTGAAGACAATGGCTTCTGAGTAAAGCAGCTCTGAACCCGCACTTCATGAAATGGGACCCAGTAACATTAGTTCTGGTCTTGTCCCAAACAACCGTACTTCATCATCATTTACACCACCTTCTAGGAATGAATGGGATACGTTGTTTCGACCGTTATTTGATGAATTATTTACTCCTCCAAGTATTGTTGCTCCAGAACCTGAGGTAATAGCTCCGGTTACCGAAGTTGTAGCTCCAGCAACCGAAGCACAATCAGATATGTCTGCACTACAATTGGTCAAGATATACCTTCAATAATTAATTCTCAACCAACACCCGAATCAACTACCAATGTCATGCCTGTTGATGATGAAGAGGATGATGATGATCACGACTTGGAATTCACTCAAATGCGTGAACATCCATTCTTTGGTGTACCAATTCCCGACTCTAATCAAGCCGGGTCGTCCACCTCAGAAGAAGCTCCTACTATGGTCTACTCCAATCCATGGATTCGTGAACATGACAGCAAGTGGACAAAGGATCATCCTATAGATTCAATTATTTGTGACCCTAATCGTCCGGTATCCACACGAATTCAGTTATAAGAAAGTGCAATGTTTTGTCATTTTGATGCTTTTCTCAGTGAAGTTGAACCTAAGACGTGACAACAAGCATTCACCTAATCTTGTTGGATAGAAGCTATGCAAGAAGAACTTAATGAATTTATACGTCTTGATGTATGGGAACTTGTCCCATGCCCAGATCAAGTACAGTTACTAACTTTGAAATGGGTTTACAAGGTGAAACTCAACGAGTTAGGCGGAATATTGAAGAACAAAGCTCGACTAGTAGCTCGTGGATACAAGCAATTATTGGGCATCGACTTTATTGAATCCTTTGCACTTGTTGCCAGTTTGGAAGATATTAGACTATTCCTCGCTTATGCAGCCCACATGAATATGATCGTCTATCAAACGGATGTAAAGACGACATTTCTTAATGGTGAAATTAAGGAAGAGGTCTATGTTCAACAGCCAGATGGTTTTGTGAATCCTAAATATCCTAATCATGTGTACAAGCTTAAGAAGGCTCTCTATCGGTTGAAGCAAGCTCCACGCGCATGGTATGATCTATTGTCATAATTCCTCATTACGCAAGGCTTCGCTAAAGGCAAGGTGGATCCCATGCTGTTTATTCATAAACGAGGTAAAGATATGATTATGGTACAAATATATGTTGATGATATTATATTTGCTGCCTCGACCCAAACCTTATCGAATGAGTTTGGGACACTCATGTCTTCCAAGTTTAAGATGTCAATGATGGGCAAGGTATCATTCTTCTTAGGACTTCAGATATCTTAGAGTCCCAGGGGAATCTTTATCAATCAATCCAAGTATGCCCTTGAATCTCTTAAGAAATATAAGATGGAATCTTGCGACCCCGTGGACACTCCAATGGTGGAACGAACTAAGCTTGATGCAGATCCAAATGGAGTTGCCGTTGATCCGAAACTTTATCGTGGAATGATCGGTACCCTTCTATATATCACAGCTAGTCGACCTGATCTTCAGTTTGCTATATGTACGTGTGCTCGGTATCAAACTAGGCCTACTGAGTTACACTTAGCTACTATTAAACGGATCTTTCGGTATCTTAAAGGAACCATTAATCGGGGACTTTGGTATTCGAAGGACTCTTCGATTGCACTAATGGCATATGCAGATGCACATCACACGGGTTGTCAAGATACAAGGAGTAGCACGATTGGAACTTTGCAATTACTAGGAGATCGACTAATCAGTTGGGCATCGAAAAGGCAGAAAAGCGCTGCAATTTCAAGTATGGAAGCAGAATACATAGCTATGTCTGGTTGTTGTGCTCAAATTCTTTGGATGAGATCGCAATTAACCGACTATGGTCTAGGTTTTAACAAAATTCCAATGTACTACGACAACAAAAGTGCAATTGCCTTATGCTGCAACAATGTTCAATTCTCCCGGTCAAAGCATATTGAAATTCGCTACCACTTCATCAAGGAGCAAGTGTAAAATGGAGTGATCGAGCTTTACTTTGTCCGATCTGAGTATCAACTGGCGGACATTTTCACGAAGGCTTTAGATCGCGCTCGAATGGAATTTTTGGCCGACAAGCTAGGTTTGAGAACATTCTCGCCCGAGACTCTAAAGGAACTGGCAGATGAAGCGAAAGAATAGTGGTGGTAAACTATTCTCCGTATCCTTGGTGGTCATCTGTATATATTGTTTATATTTTTATCCACAAAAGCAAAATACAAAAATATAAAACCATATAAAAACCATAAAAATTGAAAAATTCATAAAAATCCAAAAATATGTTTACTTTATTTTTCAAAGGCATGTCTTTTGGTACGATAATATTTACGGCCTTAGAAATGTTGATTATTATCGACACGGCGCCATAAATAGAGTTCGTACAAAAGTTGTAAATATTTCATAAAACATGCCTATATGGCTTGTAGTTATTTCAGACTGCAACCCGCTTTTCATATTAAAGTCAAGTATTTCTTATGAAAGCTTTGGCTCAACAACGGGAATTAATTTTCTAGGGCATGGTTTACTTTATAACCATGTAAGGGATTGTGTTTACGTTATAACACAATCTAACACGAATATATGTACGCATCAATGCATTTATTTGTTAAAACAAGAGAAGTCTTGTTTTTATGAAGTTATCATCTCTACAACCATAGCTATCTACATTTGGTATCTACATACTCGATGATGCGACTACTCAAACAACGACTACAGCTCTTTCAATAGAACACGGGTCAACAATTGAGGGGGAGCAATTGTCAAGCATTCAAATCTTTGATGCCGAACATGCCAAGTTCACGAATTGGTGTCAAGATAACAATACCAATCGTACATGTGGTGTCAAGAGATGACTTCAGAAGTGACGAGCCGACCAATATTTACCGACAAGAACCATTTGATCTCATCATATGATGTTCTCATCAATCAGGTCTAACCTTGTCAATTTATTATAATGTGGTAAATTTGTGATCATTTTACTAATCGGTATCATATCTCAAATTAGTCTCATGAAGATTAAACGAACTTGCATGTTTCTTCCCAAAACCTTTGTTAAAACTTCATTAAATCAATTGATATTAAAAACATCGATTGGGTTAATATTTTTAATATGGGGGAGAAAACATTATTTAATATAGAAAATTATCACAAATGGTTTGACTTAACGTGATGGCTCATCCCGACATATGCGAAATGTTTTTGAATATCGTGGCATATGTTAAGGGGGAGCAAAATGGATTTGCTATATCAAAATGGATTTCTTGGTGACATATACTTACCCTAAACCCATTTATTTCACGACGATGAAGATTGTGGTGACATAAGGATGGCGGGATAGGTTAATTCCAATGATTCTTCTAAAACCGGAGGAACCTTCCCAAGGACATTCCATAGCTAGAAATAGAAGTCCTTAGGAAAAATGGAGAAAGATTGTGAATGTAGCTGAATGCCGACCAAGTACTTAAGTTAGAACTGGAACAATCACAACAAGGTGCTAGTTATGACGTATTGGTAAGCATTGAAGGGGTTGAAGAATGAAAAAGAATTGTAAAGGTAAAGGGTCTAAAGAAAGAAGCCCTCTTTACAACCTTAGGCAGAAACCGGGTCAACATATACACTATTGAGATCATTTTAATGATGCTCGATATTGAAGATAGACATCATGGACCCAGTGATGCATTGCACAACCCATCCCAGCTAACTCAGATATCTCTTAAAAGGTATTTGTTTTATTCACACGAAGACAACGCATTATCTATCGATTTATTCACTCCGAGTAAATTGGTATTGAAATGGTGGCACTTCTCTCCAGCCTTCGATCACTAAAATCCGAAATGCACGATCGAGTCTAGAGCCATTTGATATCATCAAATATCTCATTAGGACACATTTCCATATTTCCTTGCTTCTTCACACACTATGAAAAGTAAGAAAGATCTTAAGAGTCCTACGCAAAATCTTCATGATCTTGCCTGAACATCTGAGTAATACGAAAGTATTTACAATGAAGATGAAAATCCTTCTTGAGCGAACATTCAAAAGCTTATGGTAGGTAACTTGTGCGATTCTTTATTAATCAAACTTGTGATAACTGGAAATCAACAGTTGTTTAATTCTTAATTGAATTTAAACACGTTCCAGGCCTCTACGCAATATCTTAGTGATCTTGCCAGAACACTCAGAGTGACACTCTATAGTGTTCACAATGATGAGTGGAAATCCTTCTAGTGTTAACCTCAAATAGCACTTGGTAGGTAACTTGCAAGATTCAATATGAATCGAGCTCGTGACAACTGGAAAGCAACGATGGTGCAATTCTTTAATGAATCAAACTTGTTCCAGGAATCGAAATTGACGGATTCAGTCATATGGATAATTTTATCCAAATGATTCACTCTTTACGTTCGCAGTCAGCTTTGGACGGTCGAGTAAAGAGAACGGGTTTACCCGCGAAATCTTGTCAAGGTGAATTTTAATTAAATCTACCTGCCACAAGTACGATATTTTATATCGTCCAACGGTCTTCACCGACCGGAGGTAAAATGCTACCGAATTAGAATGAAATGTTTAAAGCCATTTCTTTCGTGTCTACTTATGTTGCGGCATTTGAAGACGGTAGCGTTGCGGAATCCGAGAAGAAGTCGTCCCCGCATGCTTATACTTTATGCCCTTAATACTTTATCTAATTCTAGAAAGTCTAAAAATCAAGTCTTCCGTTGTATCGAACTCTGAAGCTTTCAAGAATTACAAAGGTATAAGTATGTGGGACGTGAAGTCACGAAGAGGCGCAAAATCACAAGTGATGGATGCACAAGATCAAGGCAAGAGATTAATGCTAAAGATTGATATCAAAGATCATATCAACATGTTTACTAGAAAAGAAAAAGAAAAGAAAGACGAAGACTACGAGCTCAAGACAAGCATAGTATGCTAGGTTTATTTTATTATTGTAACTTGGGTAACGCCCTTGTTTGGAGTGACCTCCCTTAGGGGGAGATTGTTGGAAATACGTTTTACGTATTAGAAAGGATCGATCACTCCAACAATAGTCTAAGTAGTAGCTCGTAGTTTAGTTAACTTAATATTCAACAAACAAGGCCAAGCCAAGCCTACAACATGTGTAGGCCGGCGCCCCAATGTAAGCCCAAGCCCATCTCATGGGCTTGGGTATATAAACCCTCTCCTTAGATGGAGAGGGTGTGGTGATACAAGATTTTTCTATGGGTTCATATTATTGTCTCTCGATATCCTCTCGAATTGATCTCGGCTCTAAGTGGAATGATTTGTTCTTGGTTAATAAAAAGTGGTTGGTTTGTTTATCTATTTTAAACTAATTAACAATTAATTAAGTGTCGAAGAGTAAAATTAAAGACTTGAAAGTTTAAACTAAAAAGGCAAGTTAAAAGTAAATGCTTGAAAACTTAAAGATTATATTAGAGAAAAATAAGTGAACACTTAATAAAAACTAACACTTGGAAAACTATGTGAAAAATAAGAATTAGTAGAAAAGTACTAAAAGAAAGTAAGAACAGAACAAAGCAAAATAGCTAAGATCGGAATAACCCAACTAGGCCCAATCGGAATGTATTCCGATCTGGTTGATCGGAATGTAAACAGGCTCACGGTCGGAATGAAGGCAAATGAACCCAATCGGAATATGTCGAAAATTAAACAATCGGAATATGTTGAAAAAGGGATCAATCGAAATCTCAAAACTTGCAGCAATCGGAATATGGTTAAAATGGTAAATCGGAATATGGTAAAACACTTAGATCGGGATATTAAAAATGTTGGAAATACGTTTTTACGTATTTATGAAGGATCGGTCGCTCCAACGAGATATTATTGTATTAGGCTCGTGATCCAAGTATAGCCCATATAGCCCACATGTAGGGTGGGCTATATATATACCCCTCCTAGCATGTTAGGAGGGGTGGTTCTTTCATTTCAACATTTTTCATTTAATAAATTCATCTTTATCTCTCTACTTTTCTTTTCTCTCCTTTCTCTCTCTATACCTCATCTCCTTCTTCCCCATCTCCACCATTCTAATCAATAGATCAATCCATCATTTACCAAATCCCAAGATAACGTACACCTTCAATTGGTATCAAGAGCCATGGTTAAATCTTAGGATTTGAGTTTTCTTTTTATCTATTGATTTGATTAGAAATCCCTTCTTTCTAATTTTTTTTTCTTTTTTAGCCTTTTCGGATCAGTTTTTTTTTAAATTTTTTATTCGTCAAATCTTTTTATTTTTTTTTATTTTTTTTGATAATAAATTTTCGTCTCATTTTTTTTAATCTGTCAGTTTCTTAAAAATCAAACTTTTTATAAAAATCATCCGCTTTGCTTCTTTTTAGATCAGTTTTTTAATCACATTTTTTAATCAGTTTTAATCAGTTTCTCATTTTCCTGGTACAACTTTGTCTAATCATTTTTTTTAAATAATTTTTTAATCAGTCATTTTTTATTCAGTCATTTTTTTAATCATTTTTTTAATGAGTCATTTTTAATCAGTTTTCTTCTTCATTTTCATATCAGTCCAATCCAATCTGTCAAAACTGTCTACTGTCCAAACCAATCCAAATCTTTCAGTTTTCTTATCAGTTTTTCCGTTCTTTCCGAATAGATCTTTTTCCGAATAGACTTTCCGAGTAAATCTTTCCGAATAGCCCATTTTTCCGAATAGAAATCTTTCCGAATAGCCAACATTCCGAATAGACTTTCCGAATAGACCTTTTTCCGAATAGACTTTCCGCATAGACACGGTTTATTCCGCATAGACACGATTTAGTTCGTGTAGACACGGCTTATTCCGTATAGACGGTTTATTCCGTATAAAGAAACTCCAAGGGATTCAAACATAACGGGACATCCGACTCAATCTCAACCCTCAGTCTCACACAACACACCCTCCTCCCTCACCCTTACTTTCGACTCAAGACCTCACTCACATCACCCTCACCCTCGACCCTTAACCTAGACACGACAACACACTCAAAGACCACAGCCTCGACACTTGACCTTCGACTCACACAACATATTACCCAGACTCGATTCATTACACCCATCACACCCTCAACTCGACAAAACAGACCCAAACACACTACACTCGACATAGTCACAAACCAAAATTCAACACAACACTCAATTTTCAAAAAACTTTCGACACCTTAACACTAAACCCACACCACTCCAGCATAGAAAAACAAATACCTTAACACTAAACTCGTCTCACTCCCCACACCCTCGACACCTTCGAAATCAAATTTCACATCTACATCTCAGTTTGAAAATCGATTTAAGAATCGAAATCAATCATCATAGATTCGTATTTGGTTTTAAACCCAGTATTAACATACGAAATTAAATAAAGATCTTTAACAAACTTGTTAAGATCATTATTTTTTTCGACCTTTACATCACCCTCGTTTCATACACTCACACAATCACACTCGACCCACAACAACTCTCGAACTCAAATAATTACACAACAGAAAGACACTACAGATGAGAGAGACTACAAATTAAAACTTAAATTAAAAGGAGACACCTACCCGTGACCTTCATGTGAAGATCTTGTAGCCGATTAAGTATATTAAGATTTGCGGTGTATTGGTTGTTTTGTGTGAAAGAGTTTTTGGGAGAGATGCAAGAGACGGAATAAACAAAGTTGGAGTTTTTAGGAGGAAGAGATAAAAAAGGGGGCGCTTTGTTTAAGATATAGGGTCAAGGGACGGAGTAAACAAGAAGAGGGATTTAGGGTTACATCGAAAGTCAAAGGAACATTAAATTGGACGGAAGATTGCCACGTTTTTTTTTGGCAACTTTGTTTTGTGGGACACGCATCAAATATATCCGATTTTTTTTATTTTTTTATTTGTTTTATTTCTTTTATTTTTATTTTCTAATTTTAAGTTAACTTTTTAATTTAGTTAATTTAGTATGTTTGTCAATTAATATTTGTCATTTTTGTATTTTAATCTAGTAAATTTTTGGTACATCGTATTAGGCGGGTATTCCGAAAAAATTAAAGTGGTAAAATATTTGATGGCCCGATTATTATATTTATCGTAGCTTGGTTTTATTTGTTGGCGGGTTTTATTTTTGAAGTGAGCCGACTTTGCTTTGATCTCCGGTTTATTTTATCTTCGTTTGAGCCGACAACATCTTTTGAACCGATTCGAATTGTAAAAACCCGACAACAACAACATCCACATCATTTTTCTTTATCTTTCCTCGATTTTCAATGGATTCGTTCAATTCGACACTTAAAGAGGGAGACTTGCATCGAATGCAAGACAAAGCTAGAGAAAGTGGTATAAATTCATTTCAAATGCTTCAGTGTCATCTAGTTACTCTTTCACGGATTCAAGGAGGGAGCGAATTTGTGACAATCTTTGGTCAAGATCGTCATATATTCATGGAATCAATGTTCACCATCTTGACCCAACTCGCAGAGCAACTCAACAATGAAAATTTTAATCACTTTGCATCGGCACTTGCTTATAAGGCTCTTGTGACACAACTCACGCCTTTCCTCCAATTCAATATCATCAAGTCTGAAAGTTCGATGCTTTGCCAATCTTTTCTTCGAGATACACATACCGAGCTTCGAGTTTTTCGTGATACAATATTGAAACTCATGACCTCGGTCTCGTCTTCGATTTATGAAAGATCTCGACTTCAGCAAGGGTATGATAATGGAGTGCAAGACTCTTCGATGCAAGAGGAAATTGGTCATACGATTGACAACTTGGAGCCTAACGATGGCAAGAGCACGGAATCAGGAGGACAACATGATACCAGTGGCACGTCAGGGAATGTTCACGAGATCTCTTTTGATGACACCTTACCCATTTATGACCCAGAGCCTGCAAACATGGTACAATATAATGTTGTTTATGATGTATATGCTGATGACATGCCGCATATTGAGCATTCTGAACCTAATTATGACAAACATGGGATGGAAAAGAGTGATAGCAATACCACTTCTGATTCATCCGATGTGAGTCATAATGGGGGAGAAAGTGTTCAAAATGATATAGTACATCATGAAAAATGCTTTATAACTGCCTCGTTAACTGATTCTGATTCCGAGATTAAAGAGCTCGAAACGATCGTAGCTCGGCAATCAAAAGATCTTGAGGATGCCAAACTTGAATTTTCAAAGAAAACGAACAAATTTGAAACATATTTTGAAAAACTTGAAAAATCAAATGTTGTTGTTGAAAGAAAATTGGATCAAAAAGTGTTAGATTCTAAAGCTGAAAAGGATAATCTTTTGAAACAAAATTCAACTGCTTGAATCTAAGTTGGCATCCCAAGATAACTTGCTCAAAGAGAATGAGACTTTAAAGGCCCAAGTACAGGAAAAGGTGTTTGCTATAGCTGCGTTGAAAAACGAGTTAAGGAAAAATAGAGGACCTAGTGTGGACACTAAGCTTGAAAAACCATCAATCTTGGGGAAACCGCCTACAAATCAGTTCGTCAGACAACCGATTGTCAGACAACCTACTGCATTTAGATCCGAGCGACCACAATCCTCGAGACCGCGGTTTGCCTCCCAAGTTGATTTGGGTCATATTTCTAGAACAGTCACTCCACCAACTAGGCCTAATGTGACTAAATCAGTTTTAGCAAGACCTCATCACATGATTGCCCCTAGTTTCTCTAAAAATAGTTCAATGAACACGTCTAGAACTAGTTCAACTGATGTGCGCCATGATTCTGGTCAAAGGGAAGCTATTCAAAAGACACATGTAAGAGATAGTAATGTCCAACCTAGTCAGATGCCTTCTAGATTACCCAACACTGCTAACCATAGCATGTCATCTCCTAGGAGCATCGTTCAATCATCTAGGAATTACTCGGACATTAAATATGCTACTTGTAAAACATGTAGAAAATGTGTCTTTACGGCAAATCATGATTCTTGTATCAAGAAATTACTTAATGAGGTGAACTCCCGTGCTAGACTTAAATCTCAGTGGGTCGCTAAAATCAAACCCTTTGGTAAAGTTTGGCGCCCCACTGGTAGAAATTTCACTCTTGTAGGAAACGAGTGCCCTTTAACTAGGATAGTCTCCGATTCTACTAAGACTACTAGGGAGGAAATTGATAAAGATGATACTTCACTTAAGCCTAAACTCAAGGTTTTCTATAAAAGGAAACGTTTGCCAGCTAAGATAAGTGAATCATCCCCTCAGGCCACCTCTGACACAAGAAAAGAAAATCGTGAACCCCCACGTGCTTCTAAAATAGATATCTCTAACCCATGAAAAAGTATACAACCTCCTAATGAGAATGCAGGTACCAAAGTTGATGTTCCAAAAGAACGAAGCGGTCCAATCATTGTATACCGTTCAACTAAGGACACTCTCAGAGTTTGGTTGCTGAAGAAGCAGATATCAGAGAAACTAGTATCTCAGGGGATTCATGGTTAAAGCTTACACAAGGACTTACAGTCACATAACAGACTGTAACTCGATCTCAAAAGACAGGAAAGTTCATCCCAATGATGACTTATCCTAAAACGAGAAATTCATTTTTCTCGGGCATGAGCTTATATTAAAACATTCCAAGTTTTTAAGCTCATGCACAATGGCTCCTCGTTAAATGACAGACGACGACCCGGACTTCAGAGATAGGGAAGTTTATCCACGCAACGATAACTTACCCTCTTAACAAGAAATTAAGTTTTCTTGGACACGAGCTTATCCTAAAACCATTCAAAGGTTTTAAGCTCGTGTATAAGGCTCATCATTAAATATCAGATGATGACCCGAACTTCAAAGAAAGGAAAGTTTATCGCCGATGATAAACTTATCCTAACAACGAGAAATTAAGTTTTCTCGGGCATGAGCTAATATTAAAAACATTCAAAGTTTTTAAGCTCATGCACAAGGACTTATAGTCATATCACAGACTGTAACTCGCTCATCAAAGAAAGGAAAGTTTATCGCCGATGATAAACTTATCCTAAAAACGAAAAATTCATTTTTCTCGGGCATGAGCTTATATCAAAAACATTCCAAGTTTTTAAGCTCATGCATTAAGGCTTATAGATAAATGACAGTCTATAACCCGTTCTTCAAAGGCAGGAAAGTTTATCGCCGATGATAAACTTATCCTTACAACGAGAAATTAATTTTTCTCGGGCATGAGCTTATATCGAAAACATTCAAAGTTTTTAAGCTCATGCACAATGACTTACAGTTAAATGTCAGACTGTAACTCGCACTTCAAATAAAGGAAAGATTATCTTTTATGATAACTTATCCTCATAACGAGAAACTATCCTTTCTCGGTCATGAGCTTGTATTAAAACATTCGAAGTTTTAAGCTCAGAAAGGAAAGTGTATCTTTTAAATAAGAGAACTATTCCTCGTAACGAGAAATTAACCTTTCTCGGTCATGAGCTTTCCGTTAAAACAGTCAAAGTTTTCAAGCTCATGAACACGACTTCTAAGTAAATGTCAGCTTAGAACTCGTCCTTCAGATAAAAGGAAAGTTTATCGCCGATGGTAACTTATCCTTAACAACGGGAAGTTTACAACTTCTCGGACTTGAGCTCGTTTTGTAAGATATTCAACATCTTAAGCTCAAGTAATTGTTTTTCAAAACTTGGAACACAATTTTTCAAGAATTTTTTCAAAAGATTTTTCTAAATCTTTCAAAATTGTGTGTTCAAAACGTTTTGATAAAACGAGCATGTCTTCTGGAATCGATAATATTTACGAACCTAGAAATGTCATTCAATAATGACACGGGGTTGTAAATAAAGTTCGAGCAGAAGTTTTAAAGATTTAAAACATGCTCCATATGGTTTGCTATTATTTCAGATAGCAACCCGCTTTTCATAATCAAGTCAAGCATTTCACCGGAAAGCTTTGACTCAACAACGGGAATTAATTTTCTCGGGGACGTGACGAGGTGACCAACATTCGTGAACAAGAACCATGTGCTTCTTTCATATGATGTTCTCCATCATTCAGGTCCAACCTCGTAAATTGCTAATCTTGTGAATACATTATCATATATGATCTTTGCACGTGATAAATACCTTACACTTGTGTTTAAAAGGTATTTAATTTACGTTTCAAGTACACCCTCATTAATTTGAGGGGGAGCTTGTTAAAATCACGAAGATAATTGGATTTGCATTTTTCTTCCCAAATTTTCTTAAAATGCTATTAAATCAATTGATATTAAAAACATCGATTGGGTTAATATTTTTAATATGGGGGAGAAAATGTGATTTAATATGGGAAATGATTAATCACAAATGGTTTGACTTAACGTGTTAGCTCATCCCGACATGTGCGAAATGTTTTCAAATATCGTAGCATATGTTAAGGGGGAGCAAAATGGTTTTGCACTTCAAAATGGATTTCATGGTGACATACACTTACCCAAAACATCTCTATTCATGACGGTGAAGATTGTGGTGACATAAGGATGGTAGGATAGGTTAAAGTCCAATGATTTCTCTAGAACCGGAGGAATCTTCCCAAGGACATTCCATAGCTAGAAATAGTAGTCCTTAGGAAAGATGGAGAAAGATTGTGAACGTAGCTGAATGCCGACCAAGTACTTAAGTTAGCACTGGAAAAATCACAACAAGGTGCTAGTTATGACGTATTGGTAAGCATTGAAGGGGTTGAAGAATGAAAAAGTATTGTAAAGATAAAGGGTGTAAAGAAAGAAGCCCTCCTTACAACCTTAGGCAGAAACCGGGTCATTTTATATGCTATTGAGATCATTTATGATTCTCGATATTGAAGATAGACATCATGTACCCAGTGATGCAAGGCACAACCCATCCCAGCTAACTCAGATATCTCTCAAAATATATTTGTTTTAATCACACGGAGACAACACGTTATCTATTGATTTATTCACTCCGAGTAAATTGGTATTGAAAAGGTGGCACTCCTCTCCAGCCTCCGATCACTAAAATCCAAAATGCACGATCGAGTCTAGAGCCATTTGAGATCATCAAATATCTCATTAGGACACACTTTCATATTTACTTGCTTCTTCACACACTGTGAAAAGTAAGAAAGTTCTTAAGAGTCCTACGCAAAATCTTCATGATCTTGCCTGAACATCCGAGTAATACGAAAGTATTTACAATGAAGATGGAAATCCTTCTTGAGCGAACGTCAAAAAGCTCATGGTAGGTGCTTGTGCGATTCTTTATGAATCAAACTTGTGATAACTGGAAAGCAACAGTGGTTTAAACTCTTAAATGAATTTAAACACGTTCCAGGCCTCTACGCAATATCTTAGTGATCTTGCCAGAACATTCAGAGTAATACTATTAAGTATTTACAGTGACGAATGGAAATCCTTCTAGTGTTAACATCAAACAGCACTTGGTAGGTAACTTGCAAGATTCTATATGAATCAAGCTAGTGACAACTGGAAAGCAACGATGGTGCGGTTCTTAATTGAACTTCACTTGTTCCAGGAACATGAATTGACGGCTTCAAATCATGCGGATAATATTATCCAAATGATCCACTCTTTACGTTCGCAGTCAACTTTGGACGGTCGAGTAAAGAGAACGTGTTTACCCGCGAAATCTTGTCAAGGAGGTTCTTTATTGAAACTACCTGCCACAAGTACGATATTTAATATCGTCCAACGGTCTTCACCGACCGGAGGTAAATTGCTACCGAATTAGAATGAAATGTTCAAGGCCATTTCATCCGTGTATATTGTTTGTTGCTAACTGTCTAATGCAGCGTAACAAGAAGGTGGCATTGCGGTGTACAATCCAGAAGAAGTCGTCACCACATGCTTATACTACATACAATTAGTACTTCAACAAATTCAAGAAAGCCTGAAGGTCAAGTCTTCCGCTGTATCAAACTCTGAAGCTTTCAAGAATTTAAAAGTACAAGTATGTGGAACATGAAGTCACGAAGAGGCAAATATCACAAGTGAAGAATGCACAAGGTCAAGGCAAGGAAACATGCTCAAGACTAAAGTCAAAGATCACATCAAGCATATTCACAAGAACAAGATCGAAGACTCAAGCATAGTATGCTAGGTTTAAGATTTTGTAAAATGGTGTGACCTCCCTTAGGGGGAGAATGTTGGAAATGTGTTTTCCCAAAGAAAGTCTCGGTCACATCATTATTAGCATAGATCACGAGCTATAGAATATTTAGAACTTTGTAACTTGGAGCGACCTCCCTTAGGGGGAGATTGTTGGAAATACGTTTTTACGTATTTATGAAGGATCGGTCGCTCCAACGAGATATTATTGTATTAGGCTCTGATCCAAGTATAGCCCATATAGCCCACATGTAGGGTGGGCTATATATATACCCCTCCTAGCATGTTAGGAGGGGTGGTTCTTTCATTTCAACATTTTTCATTTAATAAATTCATCTTTCTCTCTCTACTTTTCTTTTCTCTCCTTTCTCTCTCTATACCTCATCTCCTTCTTCCCCATCTCCACCATTCTAATCAATAGATCAATCCATCATTTACCAAATCCCAAGATAACGTACACCTTCAAAAAATACCACCAGTCGGAATATATGAAACCCTTTTCCGATCACTGCGATCGGAAAAAGGGTGATGCTTGGTCGGAATATTCGATCGGAAAAGGGCTTTGCCCTTTCCGAAAATGGTGCAAATTCGAGTGAAAAGCCAAGGAAATAAGCTTATAGAATAAGCTAACTCCCAAAACTAGCTCGAATCCAACAATAAGCTGATCAAATAAGCACTAAGAACAACTTTTCTAACCTCAAAATAAACAACTTTTAAATCAAATCAAAAAAAAGATGAACTTTTCATAAAAACCTTAAAAAGTAAATAGGCTAAATCAACAAATAAGCCAACAAGAACAAGGATCTTAGAGCTTATTCGTGTATAAACTTAAGGAAACATAAAAAGAAATCAACTTTTTAAGCACAAATCATTGATGAACAACACGGATCATACGAGATTTGTACCAAAATTAATCAAAATAAAAGAAAGGAAGGATGAGATTAAAGATTAAAAGATAAAAACTTGAACTTGATTAATGAAAGATAATACAAAAGTTTGAATTTGAAAGAGAAAAAGATGGAATCTAGTGAGAGAAAGTTTAGAAATTTCTCTCTCTAAAACTAGAGAAATCCAAAAACTAAAAACTAACTAAGTGTGTGAAACTTATGAAGTAAGGGCCTTTATATAGGCGTGTGTATGGGCTTGCAAATGGGCTTGGTTTTGGGCTTCTTTTCTTCTTCCTTCTTTAGTCTTCTCGTCTCTTTTAATTAAACGTTTCTGACTTTGGATTTTTAGAAGTGTCGGTGAATAATTCCAACTCGTCTTATAATCTTTTATTTAATAGACTCGAGTTCTTCGACATATATGAATCTTCCATCTTTGGCTCTATTCTTCGATAAATCTTCACATAGGCACAATGACTTCAAATCCTTTGCATCTCTTGGACAATAGACTTCGTCTTGAGTCTTTTTCCTTGATAAAGCCCGTGCAATCCCATGTTTTCTTCATTATTCATCCGGTTGACTCTGAAAACACAATAAACACAAAAACCACGCATAATTCCAAATAAATGATATTAAATACGTGTTTTGGTCTCGTTTTAGCCAGAATTAAGTGGTAAAAGGATGGGTGTTCTCACACCTATCAAATCCCCTACACTTAACCATTGCCATGCCCTCATGCAATGCTTAGTGACAAAGCACATTTACACTTTTCTCATGATCCATCAACCTTGGCCTTATTAAAATACTACTAAACAAAAATTAAAGTACCAAGAGAAATTAAAACTTTAAAGTAAACAAAAGGATAGAAAATAGCTATGTGGAAATAACTTGCAAAGAGATCGAGGACTTACATTAGGGCTTTGGTGCTGCGAAGATTTATCACCCTCAAGTTTCACGTTCCCCAAACTAAGCTTAAAAACGAGATCATTGTTATTATAAGTTAGCAATTCAAACACTTACACACATGGCTTAATTAAATGCTTAAACTCCCTTATTCCTAGGTGTATCTATTATATTTTATTTTTGTCTCAGAGTGATCATGAAGATGCATTTTTGGACTTATTTCGATAGTTTATTTAGGCTGAAAGCAAAGTAGGACGATTTGATCAATAGTTAGCTAAAGGACAAAATCTCTTAAAACTGCTTCTCGGGATATCAAAAAGTTCATATCTTGGCATAACTTGGTTCACGATTTGAGACCTTTCTCGGGCCGATATTTGGCATGTACTTCATACTTCATATCTTGAGAGACGTTCTTGAGATAATGGTCTTCTCATCGTAATAGAGTTTCTTCACTTGGAGACTTTTGAGGGGTACTCCAACTTTGTTGACCACGACTTCATGATTATTTCTTCAATCTCTATTTGGGATTTTGAGATACAACGATCCGCCTCCTTTTCGGACTTGGATCTATTTATCCTCATACCTTGTTAGGGTCTTTTCGGATAGACTTCTCCATCATCTTTATGGGAGTTGATTGCTTTTCGTCGTGAGTCTTGATCCTTCATATTGACTTTGGGAATAATGCTTTTCACATCACCTTGGATCTTTAGCAATAAAATGGAATCCTCATGCCTTGTTAGGGCCTTTTCGGACTCGCCAATCTTCGCGCCCCGCTTCATAAGTTATGCCTTGGCTATGAACTCTTATCATTACCGAGCAACTTTTAAACGATATTGGGCTAGAAGCTAAGTAACTTTTCAAATCGTACGACCTTACTTATTGCAGATAAATTATTTAGCAAGTGATGGGAGAATAGGCAAATAATTACACCAAGTGAGCTTGTGCAAGAATACCGACTTATAATTGACTCTATCATTTCTCGTCCTCCACAATTTAAAATCTCAAGTAATGAGACTCGTGGATACTTAGCCTAATAAACCAATTAAGGTCTACATGGTTAAGGATACTAGCTAGAATAAACTTGGATAAGTCTATTCGGGTTGAGTCAAAATAATCGCAACGGGCCTAATATGTCAAAGACTTCTAAACTAGCTACACCACTTTATTAATATTTTTGACTTTATTGCGGGATATATACATATGAAAGCAATGATAAAAATTTAAAAATTACGACTAAATGGCCAAAGTTAATAAAAAATTTGAAAAATATGATTTTCCGGTTAAATAAAGGCATTTTCATGGAAAAGTCCACTTAAAACTTCGATAGAAGTCCCCCTACACTTAAGATAAACATTGTCCTCAATGTTTAAGCATGTGGGAAAAGTTTCCCCTACACTTATGACATTGTGCACGTTGGTTAACTCAAGTTAAGGAAGAGACGACTAAAGTGATCAATTTCAAATGTGAGTATGAAGAAAATTGAATCACGATAGTTGAGAGATAGAACCGGATTTCGGATAACACGGGAGCACGGTTCTTCGTAGGTTCCAAGAGTGCATTCATCCCTGTAATCACATCACCACACAAATACAAACACCTATACAAGTCCCCCTACACTTAGGAGGTTAAAACATAAAAGGATAGATACTCGGGTTGCCTCCCGAGGAGCGCTTGTTTTTGATAACCGAGTCACGAGCCTGACTCAACCAAAATTAGTTCATGGGGAACGTGGTGAGGGATGGAATCGTCTCGTGAGAGATGTCCTCACCAAAGTACAGCTTCAGACGCTGGCCATTCACTTTGAAATTGGGCCCATTTGGCTGAGAAAGCTCAACGGTCCCATATGGAAAGACTTTGGTGACGGTGAATGGACCAGACCAGCGGCTCTTCAACTTGCCAGAGAAGATCTTCAACCGAGAGTTAAAAAGTAAGACTTGATCACCAACGTGGAACTCTCGGTTCTTGATTTTTGCGTCATGAAGGATCTTCGTCTTCTCTTTGTAGATCAGCGAATTCTTATAAGCTTCATTCCTCAGTTCGTTGAGCTTGTTGAGTTGAGTCTTGCGATGATCACCGGCTTTGTTGATGTCGAGGTTAGCCCACTTCAAGGCCCAGTGAGCCTTATGTTCCAGCTCGATGGGTAGGTGGCACGCTTTCCCGTACACAAGACGATACGGTGTACAACTGATCGGGGTCTTATAAGCAGTACGGAAAGCCCACAGAGCATCATCTAACTTATCGGCCCACGCGGCACGATGCTCTCCCACAGTACGCTCCAAAATTCGCTTCAATCCACGATTGGATATCTCGGCTTGCCCATTGGTTTGGGGATGATAGGCGGTGGAAAGACGGTGATTGACACCATACTTAGCCATGACTCTTGCAAATTGATCGTTGCAAAAATGAGTCCCGCGGTCACTGATAATAGCACGAGGAACGCCGAATCGAGCGAACAGCGATTTCAAAAAGTTACAAACCACCCTTGCATCATTAGTAGGTAAAGCTTTGGCTTCAACCCACTTTGAAACGTAGTCAACGGCTACAAGGATGTATTTGTTTCCTTTAGATGAAGGGAATGGCCCCATAAAGTCGATACCCCAAACATCAAAGATTTCACATTCTTGTATGAAATTCTGAGGCATCTCGTCTTTATGTGTGGTCGTGCCTTGTTTTTGGCAAGCATCACATCGTTTAACCATCTCGTGAGTATCACGGTAGATGGTGGGCCAATAAAATCCCGAATCAAACACTTTTTTGGCGGTGTAGTTGGGACCAAAGTGACCACCAGTGGGTCCTTTGTGGCAAGCATCAAGGATTTCTAAAGCTGTCGGTCCATCAACACATCGGCGAATAATCAAGTCGGCACATTGTTTGAAAAGATACGGGTCATCCCAAAAGTAAGTCTTGATGTCTTTGAAGAACTTTTTCTTTTGCTGGGATGTTAACCCGTCAACGAGAATTCCACCCGCCAAGTAGTTTGCAATGTCCACAAACCACGGGGTTTCGTCAGCAGTCGAGTTGATAGAAATTAAGGTCTCCAGGGGAAAAGAATCATTGATTTCTTTGTTCGGATGATCCCCTTGGTAAGGATCCTCAAGTCTACTGAGATGATCCGCGACTAGGTTTTCTGCTCCTTTTTTATCACGAATTTCGATTTTAAATTCCTGGAGCAGCAAAACCCAACGAAGAAGTCTTGGTTTGGAATCTTGCTTTGTCAACAAGTACTTCAACGCGGAATGATCGGTGTAAACGATTGTGGTGGAAAGGACAAGATAGGGGCGGAACTTTTCAAAGGCATAGACAACAGCTAAAAGCTCTTTTTCGGTTGTCGTATAATGCAATTGAGCCCCGGTCATTGTCTTGCTAGCGTAATGGATCGGTTGGAAGTGTTTGTTCACTCTTTGTCCCAGAACCGCTCCAATAGCAAAATCACTAGCGTCGCACATCAACTCAAAGGGAAGCTCCCAATTAGGGGTAACCAAGACGGGTGCCTTAGTTAGCTTGTCCTTAAGCGAGTTGAAGGCTTCAAGACACTCTTTGGAAAAGATAAAAGGAGTATCTTTTTCCCAGAGGTGGGTCATCGGGCGAGCGATTTGAGAAAAATCTTTGATGAATCGACGGTAGAAGCCCGCATGACCCAGAAAACTTCTCACACCCTTCACGGTGGAAGGTGGAGGCAACTTAGCGATAACATCGACTTTAGCACGGTCTACTTCAAGACCGGCTTTCGAGATCTTGTGTCCTAGCACGATGCCTTATTTTACCATAAAATGGCATTTTTCCCAATTCAGAACAAGGCGAGTGTCTTCGCACCGCTTAAGCATACGTTCCAAATTGGCAAGGCAAGAAGAGAAGGAATCCCCAAAGACCGAGAAATCATCCATGAAGACTTCCATGGTTTGTTCAACCATGTCATGAAAGATAGCTAACATGCACCTTTGGAAATTCCCGGGCGCATTACATAAGCCAAACGGAATTCTTTGTAAGAAAATGTGCCATAGGGACAAGTGAATGTTGTCTTCTCTTGATCTTGGGGATCGATGGGTATTTGGAAATAACCCGAGAAACCATCAAGAAAGCAGTAATATTCATTACCCGCTAATCGTTCAAGCATTTGGTCCATAAAAGGTAGAGGGAAATGATCCTTTCTCGTGGAATCATTGAGTTTGCGGTAGTCTATACAAACTCTCCACCCAGTAACGAGACGAGTGGAAATCAACTCGTTGTGTTCATTGGGAACAACGGTTATTCCGCCCTTCTTGGGCACACAATGGATTGGACTAACCCATGGTGAATCCGAAATAGGGTAAATCATACTCGCATCAAGAAGTTTGATAACCTCTGTTTTGATGACTTCATGTATTTTTGGATTCACCCTTCGTTGGCTTTGAATTGTGGGCTTAAAGTCGTCCTCCATGAGAATTTTGTGGGTGCAGAAGTGAGGATCAATTCCACGAATATCAGAAATCTTCCAAGCAATAGCCTTCTTATGATCTTTCAACACGGTGATAAGTCGGGCTTTTTCTTCTTCCTTTAGGTCCTTAGCAATGATGACTGGCGACTTTTTCTCTTCTTCAAGGAACACGTACTCGAGATGAGGCGGCAACTCCTTAAGTTCTAAATCCGGAGGATTTTCGACGGGAGGCGTATTTAAAGTCGGAGTATCGATAGCAATGACCGTGGGAGATGGAGGAGAAGGATTGTCTTCGTTGAGAAGATTGTCAAAGAAATTCATGTCTTCATCCCCATCGGTAGGAGAATCATTAGTAGCTAAATTCACATCTCCCATTGTGTCTTTAAGATTGTTCCAAAACAAATCACTTTCTCCAAATAGAGACAGTGATGAATCAATAAAGGCAACGGTTTCAACATTGGGAAGAGAGGTAGGAATACTTTTTCAAGCATTTTGGAAGTGTTCTTCACAAGCCTTATCAAGAACGTCAATACAATTAACACTCTAAGGTTGTTTGGACAACTTTCCCATGTTGAAGACGATTTTATCGTCACCCACTCTCATGATAAGCTCACCGGCTTCAACATCGATAAGAGTGCGACCGGTCCTCAGGAATGGACGACCCACGATCAAGGGAACACGAGGGTCCATCTCGTAGTCGACGACGACGAAATCAGCAGGAAAAGTGAATTTGTCGACTCCTACAAAGACGTCTTCGGCTATCCCCACTGGATAAGCAACCGTACGGTTAGCTAATTCCAAAGTCATTTTGGTGGGGACTAGCTCAGGGAGAGATAATTGCTTCCAAACGCTTAGAGGCATAAGATTAATACTGGCACCTAGATCGGCTAGGGCCATGCAATTCTCTACTCCCGGGAAATTGCAATTGATAAGAAAACGACCCGGATCACCAAGCTTGGTTGGCAATTTCCTTAAGAGCACTACAGAGCAATTCTCATTAAGTTAGGTGTTGGCAATATCGAGAAGTTTTTCCTTGTCACTCAGAAGATCTTTAAACATTTTCGCGTACTTAGGCATGTGAGCGAGAGCCTCAGCAAAGGAGATATTGAAATTCAGTTGTTTGAACATTTTAAGAAAGTTCGAAACCTGAATATCGTCCTTGCTTTTGAGCTTCTCTTTCCTCAACCTAGATGGATAAGGTATATTGGAAGAAGAGGAAGGCTTTGGGAGAATAGGATCACTCACATCCGTGGGTGGAGGAGGGGTAGAAGGAAGAGGTGGAGAAATTGGGGAAGGAGAAGGATGAGGAATAGGAGCAGGTGACTCGTTCTCCTTAGTCACAACCACCGGTGGAGGTATAGGAAGCTCGGGTTCCTTGGTACCTTTACCACTGCGAGTGGTGATTGCTTTCATCTCCCCTCTTGGATTCGCAACGGTGTTACTCGGAAGAGTACCCGAAGAAGAGGGTTGATTACCGTGGAAGAAACTAGCCATCATGTTTCTTAAGTCATTCGTTTGACTATCCATAGTGTTCTTCATATCAGCTCTCAGATCATTCCCTTGTTTCATCAGGTCTGCTTTCAAGTTGCGCACTTCCTGTTGGAGATTATCCACGATCACATCGTTATTCCTCATGTAGGTTCCAATGTCTTGATGTGATGCGGGGGTTTGGTTGGAAGGAGCAGTGTATGCGGGTGGTTGATAAGCAGGTTGCTGGTAAACTTGGTTGTTTCGTTGAGGTGGTTGTTGCTGTTTGTGAGGTGGGATGTATGGTGTACGAGGTTGTTGTTGTTGTTGAGGAGGGCGATTAAGGTTTTGTTGTTGGTTTGGGTTGTTTGGAGGAAAACCGGATGGTGAGAAGTAGTTGTTGGAGCGGTAGCTAAGCAAATTACGGTCACCTTGAGGTCTAGCTTGATAAGCAGGTTGAGGATAGGTGCCATATGCTGCATTCACATTCTGAGCAGGGTAGTCTTGGGTGGCGGTACAAGTGGTGTAAGAGTGAGGACCCCCGCATATCTCACATGGTTGACTGACAGCACTAACTTGAGCGTTTTTAGTGTTGCTGCTGTTGGTGTTGTTAACGGTGTGGGTGACAAGCGATTCAAGAAGCGTAGTGATTTTGTCAAGTCGCTTGGCGCTGTCATTAGTGCTAGCACTAGCGACATTGGTCTGAACACTCTTGGTTTGCACACGAGACTTATTCTCAATGATATCCCAAGTAGCATTGGAAGTCTTAGCCAAAAGATTACCCCCCGAGGCACTGTTTAGTGAATCTTGGTCACTCATGCTTAAACCATTGTAAAAAGTATTAATTTGATGTACTTTGGTAAAACCATGTTGTGGGCATTTTCTTAAAAGATCTTTAAAACGATCCCAAGATTCACTGAACGACTCATCGTACTTTTGTTCAAAATTTATGATTTCATTCCGCAAAGCGGTAGTACGAGAGGGTGGGAAAAAGTAATTGATAAACTTGGTTTCCAAATCCGTCCACGAGAGAATACTCTGTGGCGGTTCCTTAGCAAGGCAATGCCAAGCTTGTCCCTCTAAAGAAAAGGGAAAAAGTTGTAACCTGATAACCTCTTGTGGAACACCATTGAACTTGACCGTGTTGGTGAGTTGCAAGAATCTCTTGATATGGTCATGTGGGTCATCAATGGTACGTCCCAAGAATGGTTGAGCGGAGACCATCTGGATAAAGCCTGATTTTAGCTCAAAGTTGTTGGCGGCAATTGGAGGTATGACAATTGGATCAGTGTTGCCATCTACATGAGCTTGCAGCAGTTCAATCATCGGCCGATTATCCGGTTGAGGCTCATTGTTGTTGTTATTGTTCATGTTGTTGAAAGGTGGGTTGTTATTGTTGTTATTATTGTTTGGAGGTGGTCTGTTGTTGTTGTTTTGTACACCGGCCATGTCTAAGTGATCGAGAGGCTCGGGCTCTTGATAAGACGTGGATCGAGTGCGCATACACCTACAAAAGAACGAACAAAGAAAAACAAAGCAAAAATATTTTTGGTTTTTATGTTTATATATATATATATATATATGTATTTTTTTTTATTTTTTTTTTGTATTTTTGAAAATTTTATATTTTTTAGGTGTTTTTGAAAGTTTTTATGAAAAAGTAACGTTCACGGGGAACGGATCCCAAAATCCAAGTTCTCACAAAAAACTTTTGATCTTAACGAGAAAAGCCGGCAGCGGCGCCATTTGATACAAGATTTTTCTATGGGTTCAATTTATTGTCTCTCGATATCCTCTCGAATTGATCTCGGCTCTAAGTGGAATGATTTGTTCTTGGTTAATAAAAAGTGGTTGGTTTGTTTATCTATTCTAAACTAATTAACAATTAATTAAGTGTCGAAGAGTAAAATTAAAGACTTGAAAGTTTAAACTAAAAAGGCAAGTTAAAAGTAAATGCTTGAAAACTTAAAGATTATATTAGAGAAAAATAAGTGAACACTTAATAAAAACTAACACTTGGAAAACTATGTGAAAAATAAGAACTAGTAGAAAAGTACTAAAAGAAAGTAAGAACAGAACAAAGCAAAATAGCTAAGATCGGAATAACCCAACTAGGCCCAATCGGAATGTATTCCGATCTGGTTGATCGGAATGTAAACAGGCTCACGGTCGGAATGAAGGCAAATGAACCCAATCGGAATATGTCGAAAATTAAACAATCGGAATATGTTGAAAAAGGGATCAATCGGAATCTCAAAACTTGCAGCAATCGGAATATGGTTAAAATGGTAAATCGGAATATGGTAAAACACTTAGATCGGGATATTAAAAATACCACCAGTCGGAATATATGAAACCCTTTTCCGATCACTGCGATCGGAAAAAGGGTGATGCTTGGTCGGAATATTCGATCGGAAAAGGGCTTTGCCCTTTCCGAAAATGGTGCAAATTCGAGTGAAAAGCCAAGGAAATAAGCTTATGGAATAAGCTAACTCCCAAAACTAGCTCGAATCCAACAATAAGCTGATCAAATAAGCACTAAGAACAACTTTTCTAACCTCAAAATAAACAACTTCTAAATCAAATCAATAAAAAGATGAACTTTTCATAAAAACCTTAAAAAGTAAATAGGCTAAATCAACAAATAAGCCAACAAGAACAAGGATCTTAGAGCTTATTCGTGTATAAACTTAAGGAAACATAAAAAGAAATCAACTTTTTAAGCACAAATCATTGATGAACAACACGGATCATACGAGATTTGTACCAAAATTAATCAAAATAAAAGAAAGGAAGGATGAGATTAAAGATTAAAAGATAAAAACTTGAACTTGATTAATGAAAGATAATACAAAAGTTTGAATTTGAAAGAGAAAAAGATGGAATCTAGTGAGAGAAAGTTTAGAACTTTCTCTCTCTAAAACTAGAGAAATCCAGAAACTAAAAACTAACTAAGTGTGTGAAACTTATGAAGTAAGGGCCTTTATATAGGCGTGTGTATGGGCTTGCAAATGGGCTTGGTTTTGGGCTTCTTTTCTTCTTCCTTCTTTAGTCTTCTCGTCTCTTTTAATTAAACGTTTCCGACTTTGGATTTTTAGAAGTGTCGGTGAATAATTCCAACTCGTCTTATAATCTTTTATTTAATAGACTCGAGTTCTTCGACATATATGAATCTTCCATCTTTGGCTCTATTCTTCGATAAATCTTCACATAGGCACAATGACTTCAAATCCTTTGCATCTCTTGGACAATAGACTTCGTCTTGAGTCTTTTTCCTTGATAAAGCCCGTGCAATCCCATGTTTTCTTCATTATTCATCCGGTTGACTCTGAAAACACAATAAACACAAAAACCACGCATAATTCCAAACAAATGATATTAAATACGTGTTTTGGTCTCGTTTTAGCCAGAATTAAGTGGTAAAAGGATGGGTGTTCTCACACCTATCATGTGGTTTCATTCATTTTTCACATAATTTCTTACTTTCTCTCTCTAGAAGTGTGTGTGAAATCTACCATATTTCTATCTCTTTCTCTCTCTAACATAAGGAAGATTTACAATATCCTACACGGAAGTCTTTGTCTTTAGATGTTCTTTAGCTTTCTTTAATTACTTGAGTATGTGGCCTTTAATTGCGACTCTTGATATAACGCCATCGTTTATATTCCTCTGGTTTCCCGTTATACAATACAAGTACTGTACCTGTGATTAGGTAAGTTCAAAGAACTTCCTTGACAAGGTTTCCGGTTGTGGTAGCCGTTCTCATTACTTGAACATCTCGAGAGATAGTTCATAGTAAAGAGTGAATCATGCAGTTCCATTCTGCTGATTAAGTCGTCAATTCATTTCCTGGAACAAGTTTGAATCAATTAAGAACCAAACCATTGTTGCTTTCCAGTTGACACAAGTTTGATTCGTATAGAATCTCACAAGTTACCTACCGCAGTGCTGTTTGATGATGACACTGGAAGGATTTCCATTCGTCATAGTAAATACTATGAAGTATTACTCTAAATGTTCTGGCAAGATCATAAAGATATTGCGTCGAGACCTGGAACGAGTTCAAATCAAGAAAGAATCAAACCAATGTTGCTTTCTAGTTAGCATATGTTTAATTCAAGTGAATCTTACATATGACCTACCGCAGTGCTGTTTGATGTTAACACTGGAAGGATTTCCATTCATCACTGTGAATACTAAAGAGTATCACTCTAAATGTTCTGGCAATACCACAAGGATAGAGCGTAGGACTCTTTAAATTATCGCTCGTGTTCTAATGATGAACAATAATTGATATATGGAATAAGTGTCCTGTGAGATTTTTGATGAATCTCGTTGGCTCTAGACTCTATAAGTGCACGTTATTTGGTGATCAGAGGCTGGATTAGACTGCCACCTTTTCAATATCTACTATCTCGGAGTGAGAAAGTTGATAGAAATGAGTTGAACTCCGTGACAATAAAACAAACTTCTTTTGAGAGAAGCTTGAGTGGGCTGGGAAGGGTTGTGCATTGCATCACTGGGTCCATGATGCTTTGTCTTCAACATAAGAAATCACCTAAGTGATTCTGATAGTGGATGAGTTGACCCGGTTTCTGCCTAGGTTGTATGGATGGCTTCTTTCTTTACACCCTTTATCCTTACATTTCTTTTTCATTCATCAACCCCTTCAATGCTTACCAAGACGACATAACTAGCACCTTGTTGTGATTGTTCCAGTGCTAGCTTAAGTCATTAGTTGGTATTATTCCCGTTCACTCAACTACTCCATCTTTCCTATGGACTTCTAAGTTCTAATGGATTGTCCATGGGAAGAACCCTCTGGTTCTGGTTGGATCATAGGACGAGTACATAACCACCTTTTGACACCAATATCGTCGTGAATATTTGCGTTGAAGGGTATAGATATCGTAACCAGAAAAGTTTTTAATATCACCAAAAATGCTCCCCCTACATATGTGCATCATAAAAGGAAGAGTTTTTGCACATATAGGAAGAGAAAACACTTATATCAAATATCTTATCCATAAATGAAACATTTTGATCACATTTCAATCACTATTATCCCCCTCAAAAATTGCATGTGATTAAATTTTTTGTGAAACTAGTAATGAAACATGGAGAGAATAATGTTGCATGAAAGTTTGGAACAAATGTTCATGAGATCTTTATACTCTCCCTCAAAAAGAAATTCTAATTAATATAGGGGAGTATATGAGCACACAGTTTTGAAATACTTTGAAAAATTGTGCTCAAAAACCGGAGAAAACGTAATTTCCCGTTGTTAAGGAATAATGTACATAAATGAACAGTTTCCTTGTGTTCATGAGCTTAAAACTTTGAATGTTTTAATATATGCCCATGACCGAGAAAAATTAATTTCTCGTTGTTGAAGATAAGTCAAAGGCTTTCCTTTCTTTAGAGACTGGGTTATAGTCTGACATGTGACAATAAACCATTATGTTGAGCTCAAAACGTTGAATGTTTTGTGACAAGCTCCACCCATGATAGATTGCTCTACCCATTATTAGGATAAGTTATCTTGAAAGATACACTCTCCTGTATTTAAAGTTCGAGTTACAGTCTGACATTTAATTGTAAGTCGTTTTCATGAGCTTAAAAGCATGGAATGTTTTTATTGGAAGCTCATGACCGAGAAAATTTGATTTTCTCATTGACAAGGATAAGCTATCATCCGTGATAAGCTTTCCTTTCTTTGAGGCACGAGTCACAATCTAAAGTAATTGCAAATCATATGAAGAAAAATAGAAATGACATGTTTTGAAAACATTTGAACTTTCATTCAAGCTTTATGTGCACACCCATGTCATTAAAGAGAGACATTTATAGGTATGTCCATATTATCGATACTGAAAGACATGTCGAGAAGAATATTTTTGGTATTTTTGAAAGATTTTCTCATTTTTATTTTGTTTTTATAGGTTTTATATTTTTGTAGTTTGATTTTTTTTCAAGTTTTTCGAAAATAATCCAAAATAGACCTTTGTACAGCAGAAGAAGGTGATATCGAATGTACATAATTGGAACCCTTTGAAGAAGAAGTAGATCCAGAATCCGCTGAAGTACCTGCATTGAGAGAAGAAGAGTTTGCACAAATACTAGTGTTAGGAGTGACAAATTCATTTTCTACGTTCAGAACACTCGCATTAGTGTTGGAGCAGGTTTCATCACTCATCTCGATGGGAATCCACTTAAGACCAACTTCCTTGAAAATCCTACCCGTTGGTTTCCACTGAAGACTAGATCTAGGAGTAGTATTCTGTTGCACAACGGAAGACTTCTTTGGAGAGAAACTAGTTCCTACATTGATCCGTCTTGAAGATTTCTTGTCATTGCTTTTCTTTGTGACGGGTGTGAATCTATGTGTTATCTTATGGGATTCTGCATTCTTTCTCTGTGAGAAGGCACGAGAGTTTATCTCATAGAGGTATTGCAGAATGAAATGAGCATGGTTTCCATAGTGAATGCCCTTTTTGCACGTGGGGCATATAGGGAATTTGGAATTCTCGAAAGTCCTTGTGTACCTATGGTTTGCTGACCGTTCAGGCACCGTGTTCGAAACACGATTACTCATTGGTGGTTGCCAATTCCTAGGTTGTTGGGTAGGAGTCCTAGGTTTTGTTTGATTACCATTAGGAGTGTGTTGAACTCTAGCGGTTGTTGGTTTACTAGGTTTTGAATACACATAGTTTACTTTTTGAATGTTCCCTTTTTGCTTACCATCCCTTAGGTTGTTGGTTTGAACAACGTCATTTGAACCTTTAGATTCCTTTGTGGGCGTAAGAATCACACGTTTGGGAGTACTCTTAGGAGTAGAGCAAGGTGCATTCACCGGGTTGTGTTTAGCAAAAGTGGGTTTTCTAAATGGAGGAACATAGGGTGATATTGCTGGTTTTGGAACAGTTTGTGGCACATCAGTATTAGGAGGTAACCTAAATACATTAGAAGGTGCTTTTCCTAAGATAGATGGCTTTGGCACTTTGTGCGCATTGGGTTGTCTAACAACATTTACAACCTTGGGTTTCACAGTTTTTCCACTCATCTTTCCAACAAGTTTCTTCAACTCAGCTATTGCGATGTCTTTGTCTTGCAACTATGCTTTCAAATCAGTAATTTCCATACTCTCTTCATTCCATTCGCGAAATGATTCAGAGAGTTTTACTTGTAGATTACTATCATTTTGAAATTTTCCAACTTTGTTTTGCAGAGCAAGTTCAAGAGAATGACAATGTTTCTAAAGAAAATCATATCGGTGTTGAAGAATTGTGAAATCTTTTTTATTAACGTTTGTTGAAGGCTCAATTTCACAACGTTCACCCCCTAATTGAGCTTGCAACCGTTCGATTGTTTGTTGCATGTCATTGTAAGCTTTATCATAAGAAATTTTGTCATCCTTACATTCATCACAGTTTTTAACATATTTATTCCAAATATCGGTGAATTTGTTATCTTTTGTAATGACATAAGACTCCATTTTCTCTTTCGTACGATCTAGCTCATTTTGTAGGGTTTCATTATCTGCCACAGAGATGTTTATCGCAACGGGGTTACTATCACCACAATCACCACTATCACTTTCTTTCGAGAGACGTTCAAGATCGCTTTCCAAAAATTTAATTCTATCAAGAGATTCATCAGCCTCCTTCGCCAAAGATTTAAAGTCTTCAACAAATTTGGCTAGTTCTTTTAGAAAAGCGTTTTCAAGATTGCTAATCCTAGCATCAACTTGATTAATAACCGGATTGATTTTGGTATGAAGCACTTTTTGTAACTCGACATGAACGGGTGATGTAAAATTTCCTCCAGTAATTTTAGAATTAACCACACATTTAAGAATGACAAAATTATCTTTAAGCTCGTTTAGATACCTTCGTGCAACAATCGGTTTAGGAGGATCATCCGACAATTCCTCACTCGGTATTAAAAGCATTTCAGAACTCGTTTTAGACCGAACAAAAGTTGTTGGAGGATTAATTTTCGGATAATAAACGGGTGTGACTTCTTTATTTAGCTTTTGCATTCTTAAACGAGTCTCTACAGCAAGTTTAGTAGTTTCCTCAAAATCAGGCACACTGGGAGGATCATGCTTATCAAGTAACAAATTACCATTATATAAACTTTGTTGGGTAGTCTGAGCATGCTTAAGATATTCGAGATTGGGAGGAAGAGGCGAACCTAAAGCCAATTTGTAACGGGTGTAATTAATCTCATTCACTTTTGGTGAGAGTATGTTTATTGTCTGCATAGATTGGCCACGTTTTACCAAAAGGTTGTCTAATTCCCTGATCCTGTCCTAAGCGTTTCAAAAATCCTCAAGAAGCCCATCTTCTCGAATTTTGAAATCATGTTTCAGCTTTTTTCATTCTTCTTTTAGATTCGTAATAATAGATTTTTCAGTTGAAAGCTGTTTATTAAGAAAGGTGATTTCATCATTCAATTCGCTTATCTTTTTAGCACTACTTAAATGTAAGGCATTTAATTTCTTAGTTGTGTATTTTTCTTGATAAACGGATGTAGCATGAGCTTGTTCAAGTTCCTTGATTTTAGCGTGATGAATCTCAAAACTTTTCTCCCGTTCCTTATATCCAACAAGCTCAGTGGTCAATTTGGCATTAGTTTCTCTAAACTTATTATTAACCACATTCGCATGAGCAACATCCTTGGCAAGCTTATCAAATAATGATTTATAATACGCATGCGTCTCGTCAGGAAGGGTTGTAGGTTGGGCTACTTGATCTCTACTAAGATCCACACTGGGCGCATTAGAATTAATATTGCTATTATTCGTTGGAACCTCGTGTGTCTCAGTGTAGGGTTCAAGTGACTCAATATACTCTTCCTCATGATTGGACATATTATATAACTCATTATCATGGAAACGTGGGTGTACCTCAGAGGAACCGTCTGAATCATACACAGGAGCTCTGTCAGCCTATATTACCGATGTTGATGCTTGCTGCACATTAGCCATCAAGATGGAATTGGTAGTCACCTCTTCTTCCTCCTCATGTTCTGCTGCAGATGCCATGAGATCAAACTCTTCAGCTAGAAGTGGAATTCATGCTTCTTCCTTGTGTGCTATAAGAAACTGAGACTGGAGATAGGCAGCATCCCTTGTCTTTCTGACAGTGCTATCACGATGCTCAATACCCGCAGCATCACTAACTTGCTGATACGTCATTTAAAAGTCGTGTGAAAGCTAGGATCTCAATTCGTAGAAAGCGTGTTTCGGATTCTCAAAAAAAATCAAACTTTGCAGAAATTTTCCAGTCTGACAAAAAATACCTCAGTCCGATATAAAATAAACCGAAAAAATTTTGGAATCGCCAAATGTTGAAATCGATTCCGAAATATCCAATAACTAGTAGGAAAAAAATTTGAATAGTGAAAATTTTTGACAAAAAAAATAAAACCTAAAATGGCCTAAAATTTTGAATTTCGGCTCGAAAATTCGAATTTTTTGTCAAAAATTTTTTCGTATCGCCAAACTTTGAAATCGAAACTTAAATAGCCTAAAAATGGTCTAGAAAAAATAAATTTTACTATGGTTTTCCCGCCAAAAAAACTTTTTTTTATATATTTTTTTTGGTAAACTATGATCCGGGATTAGTGCAGATAGTGGCTAAGTCTAAAAAGTACTCGAACAAAATTTAGCTTCGCAATGACTACTGTCGCAATAATTAATCTGTCGCAATATCCAATCTATAGCAATAACACCTATCGCAATAACAGGTCTGTCGCAATGTCATGTCTATCGCAATGTCAGATCTGTCGCAATGTCCAAAAAGTAATTATGTCGCAATGTCTAAAAAAGTAAGCTGTCACAATGTCCAAAAAGTGAGTTGTCGCAATGTCCCAAAAAAATAATGCTGTAGCAATGTCCAAAAAGTGAGCTGTCGCAATGTCCCAAAACATAATTCTATCGCAATACCACAAACAAGAACCTATCGTAGTATTAGTCGCAATACTGATCGCAATACATAAACCCTAGCCATTGCGATGGAAAACAAATCAAAGCTGCCGCAATGTTGGTACTGTTCCGAATCTTAAGAGAAAAAAAATGAGATTTTTGCCTAGAAATCCGTGATTTTAACCAATCCAAAGCACCCAAATCTGTACCACAACTATGTAGAAGATATATGGATCACTTGGAATAACAAAAACACTAAAAAGTTTGGAATCTTGGGATGTTTTATCAAAAAACTCACGAAATAGAAGATGACTAAAACAACACCAAAACGCTATCCATGAATCCCTTAGCGAATGATACCACTAGTTGGATTTAATCACACGACTTATAGAACAAGAAATAAAGATGATGAAGAACAAGATTAAAACTAAGAATGAAATATTAGATCAGAGAGAAAAAGAAAGAAATATACAAAGAGTGTGTATTTGATATGAGTGATTATACTCATATCATTTGTATCTTAAACCAAGCTTAAATGCATGAAATGTATTAAAAAGACCTTGTATATGCATGTTTTGTTTGTTTCGTGTGTGTAGGTACCAAGTTCAAGAAATCCGGCAAAAACAACACGAGATTGATGAAAAGATCAACAAAGCCGATAGCAAGTCGTTTTATTCACGGATTTATCAAGTTTGACGCCAAGTGGGTCCCACAATTGTGTAATGGGTCTAAAAGCCCATTTACATGGCGGATTGGAAATTTACTTAATCAAAGCCTAAACTAAAGGCCCAAGCCCAACAAGAGATAACAATTAGCAACGGACGGAGTATCACTTGGTTAAAGGCCCATTCAAGCCCAAGAAGAAAGGTAGAACGAAGGTTTTATATATTTGTGAGTCAACAAAGAGAGACGGTTAATAAGTAAATAAGGTTCACTTTTCTTGGTCAACACAAACCGTTTACACCACACGCATTTTTTCCTTCTCCTTCGATAGAAACAATAAACATACGTAGCTTTATTCCTCCAAAATAAACCCTAGTTACATAAATCAAGATTTGGGGCTTTATTGATTCTAGGCGCGTGTTTATACACGCGCTAGTAATTAATTGCCATTTTTTCCGGTGATTGAAGATAGAGCTATCCAGGGTGACGTGGCCCCTTTCTCTCAAATGATTGGTTCACACACCCCACATCTCATCACTCCTCCAATCAAGACTTGCCACATCAGTTTTGAAGAAGCACAACTAGCACAAGGATTGCCACGTTGGCAATCCGTGTGATAGTTGATCATCTTTCCACCCTTGGATCATAACAAGAATGAGAGAGAAAGAAGAGATGCGGAATTAAGGGTCAAGATCTACTCTTCTTCACCAACAAACTCACCCCCAACACCTTGGGTTCTCCTATAAATACCCTCGGTATTTTCATCATAATGTATTCCAATTTTACTTTACTATTATAATGTTGAATTAGAGATAGGATATTCTGTATTTTTTTATTTTGATAGTTTGTATTAAAATTTCTGATTAATAAAAGTTATTTTGGTTCAAATTTGTTCTTTGGTTTATCTACTGTTAAAGTTTAATACAGTTATTCCTCTTCATTCTATTTCAAAATTATAATTATAAAAATATTTCATTAAGCTGCTCAATAGTTTAATGCAATATTGAAGTGAAATTGGGAAATAAATCAAACCCCAATGGTTTGATTAATATAAATTGTTTGGTTCGGAGCTGTTGATGGTGGTACGAAAGGAGGTTTGATGGTGGTGTTGATCCGGTTTAATTAGCCAGCTCAGCGCTGCGCTACTTCTCAAAGGGATCGTCAAAAGGTTCACATCTAGTTTTAACCTTCATGTTTTTTTAGTTTACTCTTTATTAAATGTTTATGTTATTTAGTTAAAAGTGTGAAGTATTATGATTTTAAATGGTTAGATTTCCTGATATTATTATTTGCTTGTTTGATAAATCTTTTGAGGTGCTTACTGATTAGATAATATGTTAGTTGATTTGATTTCTTTTACTTGAACTGTTGGATTGGATCTGTTTTCTTTTGATAAATGATATAACTGCTCTTGAAAATGAACTTGATAATCTGTTATTTTGAACTTTAGTCTGCTGAGATATGTAATCCGGGATTGATTCGGTTAGCATTTTTTTTAGTCTGCTGATATAAAAGTTCACAGATTTGATATTTCTTTTGTGTAAGTGGATTTGATTTGTTTCAAATGTTGGTATAGTTTTTGTAATAATTTGGTATGTTATCTAAAGTCAGATCTGCTTGAATTGCCTAAACTTTCGATTGATTGATGTGTTTACATGTGAGTCTGTTATAGAGACTTTAAACTGCTGCTGAATGGGAGTTTTTGCTGAATAATCTGATTGCATCTGCTTACTTTTGTTAGAAATATAGCTGATTATAGTATTTCTTAAAATGTCTTGTGATCTGAATGTAATGATATCTGATTCTTCAAATTGTGTAGTGTTATTAGTTTCGGTCTCCTGCTGCATTTGAGTTTACTTGACTTAACTGATTTAACTGCTGCAATTTATTTGATACTGATTTTCTGCATCTTTTTGTTTTACTGTTATTTTTGTTTTACTATTATTGTGGATTGCCTTGTTAATGTATATCTTTATCTTCTTGTTTTGCATCAGTTGTTGACTGATTTATCTATAACGTTTAGTATTCTGTGATATAAGGTAATTGATTTTACTGTTTAATTCGTGTAGTTAAAATAATATTATCCAAAAATGTCCTTCCTAGGACTCGAATTCGAGACCTCTCGGTTCACAACCCACACTTCAACCATCTGAGCTAATTGCTCTTTTGATTTTATTTTTAGTCTATTCAATTTATATAGTAATGCGGATGAGAGCTGTCAGTTGTTAAAGTAAATTAACCTTACTTTTAACTTCATTTAAATTTAAATAGTTTATTTTAAAATCATTTTTATAAAGTTTCAGTTTTAATAATAATTAAATAAAAACAAAATAAAAAAATAAAAAAAAATGTTTATTTTAGAAATTTAATTAGTTTTTAAATAAATTAGATTAAATTAATTTTTAGAGTTAAAATAGTTTATTTTATAGATTTTAAAAATAGTATAAAAGTTATTTTAATTAAATAGATTAATTTTTAATAGATTTTTAAATAGTTTAATTTTTTAAAATAGCTTTAAATTTTATGTAATTGTTTTTAGATTAAAATAATTTTGGGTTTACGATTCATGCACTTTAGGTTAAAAATTGGTAGAATTAGTTTAGTTAAAAACCGAAACCAATTCGAATCAATTGTCCAAATCGATACAAAACGTCTCAAATTCATAAGATCTTCGTGTACAACGAACTTGGTTCACCCACGTGTTTAATTGAATCCGTCTTTGGTAATTTTAGACTATTACTTTTTCCTAAAGGTAATTTTCTAATTTACCCTATAACGTATGTAGTAATCACGACACATCAAAAATTTTGGCGCCGCTGCCGGGGATCTTGTGTACGATTCGTTTTCGTAGAGATTTGTTGATCGTTGATTTGAAGACCCTTTCCGTCCTCGGAAAGTTTTGTTATTTTTCTATTATTATAGTATGTATCGTTTTTCGTGTTTTTTGTGATTAATATATTGTATTACATAGAACAATAAATTTACCTACTTTCCAAATAAGGCCTTAGTTAGGATTTCATCACCTAGCTATTGTATTCGAATCCAAAACAAAAATAAAAGGCAAAATAGATAAATACTAATAAGAAGTTTGAAATCGATTTATACAAATTATAAGGTGGGTATAAGGCGACGTGCTATAAAAGGCCGTCTAAGGAAAAAGGTTTTTAAGTGCTTTATGCCACCTCGTTTCCCCGCTTGCTTGTGCGTATATTGAGAGGGACGACCGATTGTTGGTTTGCCGACTCAAGTAGTATTAAATTTTATTTTTGTAGTTTACTTATTGAACCTCGAGACGTTTTGGTTTTCACCTATCGTTTCAAAGTCGACCGAGGTTAATTTACTTCCATAGTAGTTATCCTTATTCCTTGTTTTTATCGATCATTTTTATTGAGCAATACCAAATAAAAATACCAAAAATAATCTTCTTCTTGTCTAATTTCTTTTCTTCAATCCTCTAAATTCTCGTCATTGTAGTGTATGCAATTACGTTCTTCTCGACTTGTGATTGATTTTAATAGGCTTGAAAATATTCCTCGTAGAAATAGAAATCGTCAACAACGAATAGTGGAACCCGAGCTTCCACCTATTGTTGTAGAGATGGCCGATAACCGAACAATCAAGGAATTGCTCCGTGCACCCACCGAAGGGTATGGGGAAGCAATCGTTGTGCCAGCTATTTTGGCAGATCATTATGAGATTAAGACGGCTCTTTTATCGCTCATTTGTGCCGACCAATTTCGTGGCAATGAGACCGATAACCCGCATTCTCACATTCGGAATTTTCTTCGAATTACCTCGACTCTCAAGTTTAGAGATGTGTCGAATGACGCGATTAAGCTCATGCTTTTTCCGTACTCGCTCGAGGGTAATGCTAAGATTTGGTATGAGAAAGAACCACCGGGTTCGATCTTAACATGGGATGATTTAGTGTCCAAGTTCATGAATTATTTCTTTGCACCATCCAAAACAACACACTTTAAGAACGTGATCACTAGATTTGAACAAAAAGTGCATGAATCGTTTGGAGTTGCTTGGGAAAGATTTAAAGATTTGTTGAGACAATGTCCACACCACGGTTTCTCGGAATTGCATCAAATAAATACTTTTTATAATGGGCTTAATATGATTGAACAAGATTCTTTAAATGCCGCCGCGGGTGGTAATCCTTTAAGAAAAACTCCGAGAGACGCGTGGTGTATAATTGAGAATAAGTCTAGAGCACAATATTCACGAAACACACCGAGTGTTTCAAATGTGAATTCGTCTAATATCGAGATTGCTAGATTGGACTCTAAGATTGATAGTGGATTCGCGACTTTGTTGAATGAGCTTAGGAAGAATCCTCATGGATCGATTAATATGGTTGAGAATGTTTGTGTATCATGTGGTGGAGCACATCATAATTATGCTTGTTCAACCACGGGGTTTGATCAAGCTAGTGCTTTTGCCGCGACGGGAACTTATGGCTCCAACGGTCAAGTTCCTCGTCAAAATCATGTTGCTCCACCGGGTTTTCCACCGGTTCAAAATAGGTACAACAATGGGAACAATGTGAATAATTTTAACCGTGGTAACCAAGGGAATTACAATCAAGGAAATGGGTTTAATGCTAATCAAAACAATCAAGGTTTTCAAAGCAATAATCAAAATGATTTGTCAAGCTACATTAAAACGAATGAGGCAAATTTGAAAGCTTTTTAAAACAATATTCAAGGACAAATGGCAACTTTGAAAAATGAGTTTCAAAATGCGCTAAAGGGGCAAAATAACAAGATTGAGCTTAATCAACAAAGAATTGAACAAAGATTAGAGCAAAGTCAAAACCGTATGCAACAAAGTTTAGAACAAAATCAAAACAAATTTCTTTCGATGTTATCATTTATGTACAAATCATCATCTTCTTCGACCTAGTAATACCATTCCAAACCCGAAGGGAGAGCGTAAGGCCATAACCGTTTATGATGATTGTGATAATTTAGAAGAAGTTGAAGTGATTGAGTTTAATCCTCCACCTAAGGAAACCTTTATAGATGTCACCAAGGCTACTTTAAATGTTATTAGTACCTCGGTTTTCTTTGATTTCTTTCCCGAGAAATATAAAGATCTGGGTCAATTCTTGATACCTTGTGTTTTCAATGAGCTTGGGGTATGCAAAGCTCTAGCCGATCTAGGAGCTAGCATTAACTTAATGCCCCTAGCCATTTGGAAAACTATTGACTATGCACCACTTAGTACCACTCGAATGATCATTGAGCTTGCTAATTGTACCACCACCCGTCCGGTTGGTATAGCGGAGAATGTCATTGTTAAAGTGGGAAAGTTTTTGTACTTAGCCGATTTTGCTATAGTTGATTATGAGACCAATCCTCGTGTGCCTATCATTTTAGGACGACCATTTTTGTGCACGGATGTTCAAGTTGATATGAGGAAAGAAGAAATTAAATTGTTTTATGGGGATATAAGTATTGTTTTCAAACCAGAAAAGATTCCAAGATTTGTTTCTAAGAAAGTGGAAAGTGTTAAACTTGTTGAGACTATTGAAAGTAATAAGAAAGTTCTCTTTGATAAAGGTGTTTTTCCAATTTTGGAAACCCTATTTTGTGATGAAGAAAATTTTAAGTTAAAGGAAGATGCTTGCTTTGTTGAATCATGTTGTAATCTTTCCTCATCTCCACTCACTCCACACGAGGATGATAGTTCTTAGATTGAAAAGGAAATTGATGAATACCTTAGTGCACCATTCGATCCTAGTGAGCTTGATAGCGAGAATTTTGATCCCGAGAGAGATATTGCTTCAATTGAAACATCTTTGAAAATGGACTCATTTTCACTCTCTTCGAAGGATCAAATTGATGTTCCTAAGGCACAATCTTCATTTGAAGAGCCTTGGATTCCTAACTTCACACCGAGTGAGGTTAGTGACTATTCGTTGGATAAGTTCGTCGATGAACTTTTTGCTATCATTGATCCACTTCCACGGGGAAGTGAAGACGTTACCGATCTCGAGATCGAGCGTGATTCTCGTGTTTTACCTACCATTCTCGAGGAATTCTCCGATGAATTTCCTTCTAATGAGAATAATGATCTTGTATCCGAGTGTGACACACTTGATACTTTATCGGATATTTCTTGTGATGACAAGATTGATGACACTTTTGTGACCTACTCAAATCCTCTCTTTGAAGCTTCAATGAACAATAATCCATTGTTTCATGAGGATTTTGAGAGCATCATACTTCCTACATCTCACAACCTTTGTGATGATGATCTTCTTTTGAAGGAGGTTGATGAGTTTCTTTATATAGACATTCCTTCGGAATTTGAGGAAGAGTCTAATGACAGTGATGAAGATTCTTGGTTTGATCACCCGATTTATGATGATGATAATGTTGATCCGGAGGGAGAAATTACTTTTTCTCCAATTATCCTTCCCACTCGCTTTGATCTTAATGTGCGGGTTTTTCATGCGACTCATTTTGAGTACCATGGCCCCTTTGTTCACATTCCTAAGAGTGATAAGGTCAACAAAGTCATGCAAGTTGATAGAACTATGGTTGAGACTTTTACCACACCATTACCATGTGCTTCATATGATTTTGGATTAGCATGGGGGGACGACACCGTGTTGTCTATTCCTTTCTCCACCGAGGACGAGGTATTCGATCCCGGAATTGTTGATTTAGGTAAATCTCGGCCTTTCACCGATGCAATAATTGAAAGACTTTTTGATCATCTTGGTGCGAGTTTATCTCGGGGAGCATGCTAGATCCATTTCATGATTTGTGACCACCATCTCTTTTTGGAGATTTATGTTGGAGTTTTATCCTTTCGTTTGTCATCCGACAACGAGGATGTAATCTTTGACCCCGGCATCGCGCTTTATGTTGGATTCTATTCCATTATGCCGGTTTTCACCACTTTCCCTAAGGACCAATGAATGCGGGGATCGAGTCGAGCTCATGACTCGGTTAACAAAAACGAGTTGCCTTGTGGGGGAGTCCCATACATTCTAGCTTCTTTCTATTTTCTAACACTAATAAGGCTTGATTTTTCAAGCTCGTGCTCGTGTTTTGTTGTGTTGTGAATCTTAGGTATGACCCTAATCATTGAAAACTCTCGTGTTCGGTTTTTGCCGGTCCACTTGATCTTCCATTCTTTGAATGCCAAAAAGGGGCACACTCTTTATCCCTTGATTTTTATCGACTAACGTTTTATCTTATGTGAGAACCCGTATTTTTCCTGGTAATTAAAAACCATTTATTTATTCGTAATTTTTATTTGTATCTTATTTTACATGCTATACACGTATTACATACCTTGCTTACGTAAATCCCAGAAATTTCGAGAAATTTTAATTTATTTTATATTAATTATTTCTCTAATGATTTAATATAATTTATGGGAATTTTAGAAATTTTTATTTCTTTTCCAAGTTTAACTTAAATCGAAATTTTTTTGATTTAAATACATTCTCGGGCATTTTATAAAGTTGCTCGAACCGACGGAATGAGAACCGGTAATTTTTATACTTCAACTTGAAGAAGGCAAAAAAAAAATTATTTTCAATAAATATTTCGTTTTTAGAATTTAACTTGCACCGAGTCATAGTTATTTTACGTGTTTTAAGTAGAATCGGGCTAGGATTTAGAACCGGGCCTAGGTAAATTGGACTATTGGGCCAAGAAAAAAAATATATATATAACTCTTTTCTTTTCTTTTTTTTTTCTTTCTTTCCTTCCTGTAGATACAACAACAACAACAACAAAAAGAAAAAAACACACGTAGTTTTTTTTCTTTCCTTCCTAACCAAAATCACACTCTGTGATCTCAAAACCATCCCAATCTTCATCATCTATTGCATTTTCAATTATCCAAGTATGTAAAAGTGATCATTGGTAAGAATCATAACCTATCTTAGTTCAATTTTCCCCATGCATTAGTTTTTTTTTAGAACAAGAATGATCAATTTAGAGTTTATAAGTGATTAGGTTTATTATTTTGATCATTCTTCTTGGATGAATTTTGATTTTGACCATTCATATTATAGAAATTTAGTTCCTTGATTAAGATTTATGTTAGTCATGAGTATTTTGATGTTTGGATTGAATTAGAGTTTGTTTGGCATAGTAATTTTATACTCTAAATTCGGACAGCATGTTTGTGAGCCCAAAACTCACACATTTTCCCAATGTAGGCTGTGTTTTTATAGCTTAGATGGATTCATTGACCCTTTTACATGTTAGTAGCGAGTTGGATGGGCGATCAACTCATCCTAATGAAAAAGTTATGGCCAAAATAAGATTTTAGCTCAAATCTAAAAGTGTAGACTTGTTTAGTGTTTTACAGCACCTTAGGTCCCCTAAACTTGAAATTGCAGGTTGTGAGGACTTATTAGGACTTATAACTTAAATTTGTCCGCTGACCTTGCGTTAATAGCCATCACCAATTGAATTTTATGACTAAAACGGTGATCGCCAATTTTATAACCGATTTTCTAAAATTTTAACCTTTCTCTAAGATGGATTTTTTTTCCCATTTAGAAAACTGAGATAAATTCATATGTCTAGGAACGTCGGGTACGAAAATACCTTTCCGGCGGTATAAGGTTCATCGTCTATCTCTTTATAACGAAGAAATGGCGGGCATTTTTAGAAACTAGTCTAATAAGTAGCAACCGACCTAAACTAGCGTTTGGTTTAGCGCGTTTGATATGGGTATCGAGTGTTTAGCCATGATTTCTCACTTGAATCATTTGAGAAACTTATAAAGATGACTTTTGATGCAAAGGTTTAGTGTCCCTTAGTTACATCTAAGTTTTTGACACATAAGTGGGTATAGTTGACTAACTAGAAAATTTATAAAGTTTGCTGATATAGCTGCTGTCCTAGGTTTAAGTGTGTCAAAAATGTGTTTTCAGCCTTCGGATAAAACAACAAAGTTGTCCGGAATGATGTTTTTAGTCATCATCGCGGGAACGGAAGCTTTAAAGTGGGCAATTGACCCTCAAAAATGCAAAATATAGACTGTGATGTTTGACTTTTTCGTGCAGAATGCATTTTGGTTTTATTTTTAAAAATGCATCTAGACTTCAAAACTTTTCTTGAAATTCACAGGATATTAACTTCATGATGTATATGACTTCTCTGAATTTTTTTGAATTTTTTCCAAGAGTCTAGATAGGATTTTTAGGCTTCGCGAAAAGGAGTTTTCTGCATTTTTTTACTAAGCGGGTAGATGACTAGTTCATTACCCGAACGCCCCTTAGGCAAGCCTAAACCTTATGGAATGGATTTGAAATGATCAATACTGATACTTAGGATTTATAAAATCATAACTGAAGTGAAATTGAGGTTTAATGATTTGTTATCCGCCCCAAGTCGGAAAAGGCCAAAAGTTGACTATTTTCTATACGTTTAGTCAAAACTTATAAAAACGAGTTCTAAGCTATATAACTTGATGAAACAAGTTTGTATGACCATATTTTTTTGTATTCCAGTAACTTACATATATTATTACAACTTTTCATTATTAAGTCATACTCGGGTCGTACTTTGACTTTTGTTGACTTTTTACGTATTAGATCGCGGTTAACGTATAATTGGCGTTTTTAGGTTCCAAATTGTTTGAGAATCTTAGTCTAAGACATGTAGCTTTCATTTTAAGTATTTCTTACAGATTGTGAGCTTTATAGGTCATGTTTACTCTTAGACTCGGTTACTTGTGCAAGTTACTTATATATCTCAATTTTACGAAATATTTTGATTCAAACGTTTTATACTTTTATAAAACAAATATCTAAGGTCGTGATCACACTTGTAGGTCGCGGATAATTCTCAAAGTATTACTATTTCCTTTCTTCAGCCGGATCTTATCTCGTCTCATTTTTCCTTTTAAGGTGAGTTCATAGCCCCTTTTCTTATATACTTTGTTACAAATTGCGAGGTGAGAATAACATGCGTGGAATACAATCATTTAAAACTTTTAGTATGCTATCCGAGAACTGTATGCTTCCCCAGATTATACATTTACTTATTGCATTAGTACCTTAGTCAAAAGGCCCCTACATCATGAACCGTTAATTCACATTTTGCAAGCGCGAATGTTGTGGATGGATCCATCGGGATTAACAATCCCCGTCCCGATTACCTTGACGCACGTACATTTAATTATCTAAGTATTTTGACTAGATACTTACTAGGGGTAAAACATTTATGTTAAAGCTTCGGTGTCGTGAGCTATTGCAATAAATAAATATAAATGATTTTGTACAACGGTACTGATCCTGTTACTAATTTATAAAAATTAATGTTTGTATTTCACATTACTACTTATTAAACCTATGAATTTCACTCATCTTTATGTTGACATTTTTACATGTTATTTCTCAGGTAATGCTAATGCTTAATTTTGCTAAGGATGGGAGCCCGCAGGATAGCGACACCTTGAAAATTTCATGTCTTGTTGGTCTAATATTTTGTTAATATTGTAAAAAGCTGTCCATTTTGGTATCTACCCCCTTCAAATTTGGTTGCACTAAGACAATAAAAAAATGTTTGGTACATCTTATAAAACTTATGATGTGTAATATCCGTGTCTGGGACCCTATGTAAAAAGAATAATTTTATCTAAATTCTGCAGCTTTTGAAGTAATTATAGTCTTATGATGTCATTTTTACTTCATTTTCATGTCATTCATTATAGCATGTTTTGGGATATCATGAAGTGGGACCCCCAAGTTGCCTACCTGTCCCGTGTCTGATTATGGGGGTCTTACAGATTGGCATCAGAGCCTATGGTTATAGGGAACTGAGTCGTTTCTAAACTTAGTCTATGACCCAAATTTTCAAACCTTTTATGTGTCTTAGTGTCGAACATGGAATCTGCCAAGGTTGTTCGGTATCTGCGCGGGTAACTCTCTTATCCTTTTTATTTACCTTGATTATATTTATAATATATCATTCTTTGATTTCACTTTGAAATATTATATCGGTTTCATTATGATACTTGCTATCACTTTTCCAATTCCTTTGCACTTATTATATCTATGTATTGTTTTTCTTATGTAGATGGAATCACCACCTCGTTCGCCTACTTCCGTCCTTCACTTTTCCGATGCAGACGACTTCATTGATGACGACTCTCAGGGAGAGCCTATGCATGTTGAGGAAGATCCTGCGGAAGATCCTGAGGAAGATCCTGAGGAAGATCCTGAGGAAGATCCTGAGGAAGATCCTGAGGAAGAGCCAGAAGAGGAGAATACTCTTAACCTGCCAAATCAGGATGACAATCAAGAGACAGGAGAACCCTCTACTGTCCGCTCTGCTTCCTCAGATACATCTTCTGATTATGTTCACCCTTCTATAGCTAGTGAGATAAATGATATTAACTTTGGGATGAATTATCTGATGAATAGTAACAAGGAAATGAAATCTGAGATAAGTAAGTTAGATGGGAAATTGGAGGAACATAAGAAGCAGTATGCTAGTGATACCTATGGAGACTCTCTATTTATGGTAAGAATGCGCGAGGAATTTGCAAATCTCCAATTCTATAGCCAGCGGAAAAGCAAAAAGATCAGGAAGCTGCAGAAAGCCATGAAAAGTATGCAGCTTCTCATGAAGGAACGATTGGGTATAGAGATTGATGACATCTCAGACAGCTCGGATGATTCGGATGACCAAGAGCGTCCGCCAACTCGTGCAACATCGTCACCTTTGGGGTCATCTAGTGGCTCCCAGTAGTTTCCTTATTAGTGTTTATGTTTATGCACCCTTAATCATGTATCTTTTGTACACTTGGTGCCTTTTATATTGTATCTTTTGTGTATTTCTACTAAGCTGCTAAGACAGTTAGTGCTACATTGCATCTTGGGTGTAATTTTGTATCTTCTGTATATGCACCCTTGTAATCAAACTCTCGATGTAGTATGTATGGAAAACCTTGGCTAATGAATTAACATTTTAGTATCTTTGTGGTTACATCTATCTTTACTATATTCCTTGGATTCTTATTCTTAAGCGTTTCCATTGCAACTTAAATTATTCTGTGTTGCATTTCGTGTTGACATTCAGTTATGCATTACTACAATCTTTCTTTTTTTTATCCTTCATCTTACATGAATCTTGAAATAGCATATCTTTACTTATTCTCACTGAATTTAGTATTGTGTTGTTGACAGAAACATGCCTCCACTGCGTAGAACCTCTGATATCAGACGATCCCGAAAGGCTAAGATGGAAAGGATCATTGCAAAAAGGGTTGACAAGGCAATTGCTGATTATGAAAATAAACGAAATCCTGAGGATAAAGCTGAAAGCTCCTCTAATGCTAAAGGGTGTTCACATAAAACATTTATGTCTGGAAAGCCACATGCTTTCAATGGAACTGAAGGTGTGGTAGGCTTAACTCGTTGGTTCGAGAAAATGGAGCAAGTGTTTGGTACTTGCAAATGTGCAAAAGAGGATAAAGTCATTTTCGCTGCCAGTACCTTAGAAGGACGCGCACTAACATGGTGGAATGGGAACATAAAAACCTTGGGTTTGGAAAATGCAAATAAAATCCCTTGGGATCAATTTAAGGTAATGATGACTACTGAGTATTATCCTGATACCGAAATCGAGAAAATGGAACAGGAGTTGTGGACCCTGCAGATGAAGAACTACGATATTGACTTATACACTAACCGATTTCATGAATTGGTTTTAATGTGCCCTGAATTGGTACCCATTGAGAGAAAGAAAATAAAGAAGTATGTTAAGGGTTTTCCGGAAAGGATTAAAGGGAACATCACTTCCTCTAAGCCTTCCACTCTACATGATGCTGTGAGTATAGCACGTGAACTTGTTGAGCAAGCTGTAGAAGGTAAGGCTGCCAAGTCTGATAAGGATCATAAAAGGAAATGGGAGGACACCCAGGGGTTTAATCAAGGAGGCAACCAAGGTAACAACCGTAAAAATAACAAGGGCAATAATAGAAACAATAATAAGAACAATAACCGTCAGTCCAACAAGATACAAGAAGCGGTAGCAGTGTATGCAGCTGCTCCTGCTGCTCCTATTCATGCTCCTGCTGCTCCTGCTCATGTTGCTGCTGCTCCTGTATCCCCTACTGCCAGACAAGGTTATGTTGGAAACTTACCAAAATGTGATCGATGTAACTGGCATCATCCTGCTGGACCCTGCCCTCCTAAGTGTGCTATATGTAAAAGAATTGGTCATGATGAAGCAAATTGTACTGTAGTATGTTTTGGCTGTGGTGAAAAAGGTCATTTCAAGAATCGGTGTCCCAAGGCCAGAAACCAGCAAAATGATGGAACTCGAGGAAAGGTGTATCAAGTTTTCGAAAACCCTCAGCAGAATCCAAGGGTGGTCACGGGTACATTTCTTCTTAACGGTCACTATGTTAGCATTTTATTCGATTCGGGTGCTGAGAAAAGTTTCGTGTCTTCTACCATTACTCATTTTATTGATATTGCCCCTTCTGCTTTAGATGTTAGTTTTGAAATAGAATTACCTGATGGTAATATTGTTAGTACCAACACCGTCATACGTGGTTGTACTCTCGACTTGCTTGGTCACTTGTTTAAAATTGATCTTTTACCGACGCGTCTAGGCAGTTTTGATGTTATTGTGGGTATGGACTGGTTAGCATCCCATCGTGCTGTCATTGTTTGTTTTGAACGAATCGTGCGTATTCCCCTCCCATCTGGTAAAATCTTAGAAATTCGTGGTGAGAAGCCGGACGAAAATTTGAATTCTATTTTAAGTATCAAGGCTGGGGAGAAAAAGCTTGATGACATTCGTATCGTTTGTGAATTTCTTGGAGTGTTCCCAGATGATTTGTCTGGATTACCTCCCGTGCGTGAAGTTGAATTTCGTATCGAACTTATTCCGGGCGCCCTACCTGTTGCTAAGTCCCCTTATCGTTTAGCCCCGTCTGAAATGAATGAATTGTCGAATCAACTTAAAGAGCTTCAGGAGAAAGGTTTCATTAGACCAAGTCACTCACCTTGGGGTGCTCCTGTTCTCTTTGTTAAGAAAAAAGATGGTGCAATGAGAATGTGCATTGATTATAGGGAATTAAATAAGTTGACAATCAAAAATCGATACCCTCTCCCTCGAATAGATGACTTATTTGATCAATTACAAGGTGCTTGCTGTTTTTCAAAAATAGATCTTCGATCAGGTTACCACCAGTTAAGAGTACATGAAAGTGACATTCCTAAAACCGCATTCAGAACCCGTTATGGTCACTTCGAATTTACAGTTATGCCTTTTGGTCTTACGAATGCTCCTGCCGTCTTTATGGATTTAATGAACCGTGTTTGTAAGCCCTATCTTGATAAGTTCGTCATAGTCTTTATTGACGATATCCTCATTTACTCAAAGTCTGAAGAAGACCATGAACATCATCTGAGGACAATTTTGAGTCTCCTGGAGAAGGAAAAGTTATATGCCAAATTCTCTAAGTGTGAATTTTGGTTAAAAGAGGTCTAATTCTTAGGTCACGTGGTTAATCAGGATGGTATACATGTGGATCCTTGTAAAGTGGAAGCAATAAAGAATTGGAAAACTCCTGAATCACCTACAGAGGTCCATTCATTTCTTGGGTTAGCGGGATATTACCGTAGATTCATTGAAAATTTCTCTAAGATTGCCAAACCTCTAACTTTACTAACCCAAAAGAATAAGGAATACATTTGGGGTGATGATCAAGAGCAAGCCTTTCGCTTACTGAAGGAAAATTTGTGTAATGCACCAGTATTAACACTTCCAGATGGACCGAATTATTTCGTAGTGTATTGTGATGCATCTCACCAAGGTTTCGGATGTGTCCTCATGTAGAGAGGTAAAGTGATTGCTTATGCCTCGAGACAACTTAAAACCCATGAAAAGAATTATACCACTCATGATTTGGAATTGGGTGCAGTGGTATTTGCACTAAAAATATGGAGACACTATCTCTATGGGACAAAAAGTATAATATACACTGACCACAAGAGTCTTCAATACATCTTTAATCAAAAAGACCTGAATATGCGACAAAGACGATGGTTAGAACTACTTAGCGATTACGAATGTGAGATTAAATACCATCCAGGAAAAGCAAATGTTGTGGCAGATGCTTTAAGCAGAAAGGAAAGGCTTAAACCCAGAAAAGTACGTGCTATGAGCATGACTATCCAATCTGGCCTCAAGGCTAGGATTTTAGAAGCACAGAAAGAAGCTGCCAAAGATTTTAAGACTCCAGTCGAACGACTGCGAGGATTAGAAGCCCAACTGGAACAAAAAGAGGATGGAACTCTTTACTTTGTTGGTAGAATATGGATTCCATTTGTTGGTGGAATCAGGAAGGTAATATTGGATGAAGCTCATGCATCAAGATACTCAATCAACCCTGGTGCAGATAAAATATACTACGATTTGAGAGATGTATACTGGTGGCCTGGGATGAAGACTGACATAGCCGAATATGTCAACCAATGCTTAACTTGTTTAAAAGTTAAAGTAATACATCAGAAACCTTCTGGCCTCCTGCAGCAACCGGAAGTCCCTGAATGGAAATGGGAGAAGATTACAATGGATCTAGTTACCAAGTTACCTAGAAGCAGTGGTGGTCACGATGTTATTTGGGTTATCGTGGATAGGTTGACAAAATCTGCTCATTTCATTCCGATCCGTGAGGACTACAAGACTGAAAGGTTGGCACGAATTTACATAAACGAAATTGTTTCAAAACATGGAGTACCAGTGTTGATTATCTCTGATAGAGATAGTCGTTTCGCATCTAACTTCTGGCGGGCTCTTCAAAAGGCGTTGGGAACACAGGTATTAATGAGTACGGCTTATCATCCAGAAACGGACGGGCAGAGTGAGCGCACCATTCAGACTTTAGAAGACATGCTGCGAGCACGTGTTATTGATTTTGGAGGAAGTTGGGACACTCATCTACCACTAGTTGAATTTTCATACAACAACAGTTATCACAAGAGTGTCAAGTGCTCACCATTCGAGGCATTATACGGACGTAAATGTAGATCACCCGTGATATGGAATGAGGTGGGTGAAAGTCAGTTAATTGGACCGGAATTAGTCCAAGAAACTACGGACAAGATTGTGCAAATCAGAGAGAGATTAAAAACCGCTAGAAGTCGACAGAAAAGTTACGCGGACAAAAGGCGTAAACCACTTGAATTTCAAGTTGGTGACCATGTACTACTAAGGGTATCCCCCTGGAAGGGATTAGTAAGATTCGGCAAGAGAGGTAAGTTAGCCCCTCGTTTTGTAGGACCATTTGAAATCATTGAACGTATTGGTCCAGTAGCTTATCGTTTGAAGCTGCCGCAAGAGTTAAGTTGCATTCATGATGTATTTCACGTTTCTAATCTTAAGAAATGTTTAGCTGAATCGGATATTCAGATTCCATTGGAAGAGATCAAAGTGGATGAGAAACTGTATTTCATAGAAGAACCTATCGAAATTGTGGATCGACAAGTCAAGAAGTTAAAGCGTAGTTGGATTCCAATCGTCAAAGTTCGTTGGAATTCTCGTAGAGGTGCTGAGTTTACTTGGGAGAGCGAAGACCAGTTCAAAGACAAGTATCCCCATCTTTTTCCGTCATCTTCCATCTCCAGTTGAACTCTGAGGGACCAGAGTTCCTTTAGGGGGGTCGACTGTGAGAACCCGTATTTTTCCTGGTAATTAAAAACCATTTATTTATTCGTAATTTTTATTTGTATCTTATTTTACATGCTATTCACGTATTACATACCTTGCTTACGTAAATCCCAGAAATTTCGAGAAATTTTAATTTATTTTATATTAATTATTTCTCTAATGATTTAATATAATTTATGGGAATTTTAGAAATTTTTATTTCTTTTCCAAGTTTAACTTAAATCGAAATTTTTTTGATTTAAATACATTCTCGTGCATTTTATAAAGTTGCTCGAACCGACGGAATGAGAACCGGTAATTTTTATACTTCAACTTGAAGAAGGCAAAAAAAAAATTATTTTCAATAAATATTTCGTTTTTAGAATTTAACTTGCACCGAGTCATAGTTATTTTACGTGTTTTAAGTAGAATCGGGCTAGGATTTAGAACCGGGCCTAGGTAAATTGGACTATTGGGCCAAGAAAAAAATATATATATAACTCTTTTCTTTTCTTTTTTTTTTCTTTCTTTCCTTCCGTAGATACAACAACAACAACAACAAAAAGAAAAAACACACGTAGTTTTTTTTCTTTCCTTCCTAACCAAAATCACACTCTGTGATCTCAAAACCATCCCAATCTTCATCATCTATTGCATTTTCAATTATCCAAGTATGTAAAAGTGATCATTGGTAAGAATCATAACCTATCCTAGTTCAATTTTCCCCATGCATTGGTTTTTTTTAGAACAAGAATGATCATTTTAGAGTTTATAAGTGATTAGGTTTATTATTTTGATCATTCTTCTTGGATGAATTTTGATTTTGACCATTCATATTATAGAAATTTAGTTCCTTGATTAAGATTTATGTTAGTCATGAGTATTTTGATGTTTGGATTGAATTAGAGTTTGTTTGGCATAGTAATTTTATACTCTAAATTCGGACAGCAGGTTTGTGAGCCCAAAACTCACACATTTTCCCAATGTAGGCTGTGTTTTTATAGCTTAGATGGATTCATTGACCCTTTTACATGTTAGTAGCGAGTTGGATGGGAGATCAACTCATCCTAATGAAAAAGTTATGGCCAAAATAAGATTTTAGCTCAAATCTAAAAGTGTAGACTTGTTTAGTGTTTTACAGCACCTTAGGTCCCCTAAACTTGAAATTGCAGGTTGTGAGGACTTATTAGGACTTATAACTTAAATTTGTCCGCTGACCTTGCGTTAATAGCCATCACCAATTGAATTTTATGACTAAAACGGTGATCGCCAATTTTATAACCGATTTTCTAAAATTTTAACCTTTCTCTAAGATGGATTTTTTTTCCCATTTAGAAAACTGAGATAAATTCATATGTCTAGGAACGTCGGGTACGAAAATACCTTTCCGGCGGTATAAGGTTCATCGTCTATCTCTTTATAACGAAGAAATGGCGGGCATTTTTAGAAACTAGTCTAATAAGTAGCAACCGACCTAAACTAGCGTTTGGTTTAGCGCGTTTGATATGGGTATCGAGTGTTTAGCCATGATTTCTCACTTGAATCATTTGAGAAACTTATAAAGATGACTTTTGATGCAAAGGTTTAGTGTCCCTTAGTTACATCTAAGTTTTTGACACATAAGTGGGTATAGTTGACTAACTAGAAAATTTATAAAGTTTGCTGATATAGCTGCTGTCCTAGGTTTAAGTGTGTCGAAAAGGTGTTTTCAGCCTTCAGATAAAACTACAAAGTTGTCCGGAATGATGTTTTTAGTCACCTTCGCGGGAACGGAAGCTTTAAAGTGGGCAATTGACCCTCAAAAATGCAAAATACAGACTGTGATGTTTGACTTTTTCGTGCAGAATGCATTTTGGTTTTATTTTTAAAAATGCATCTAGACTTCAAAACTTTTCTTGAAATTCACAGGATATTAACTTCATGATGTATATTACTTCTCTGAATTTTTTTGAATTTTTTCCAAGAGTCTAGATAGGATTTTTAGGCTTCGCGAAAAGGAGTTTTCTGCATTTTTTTACTAAGCGGGTAGATGACTAGTTCATTACCCGAACGCCCCTTAGGCAAGCCTAAACCTTATGGAATGAATTTGAATGATCAATACTGATACTTAGGATTTATAAAATCATAACTGAAGTGAAATTGAGGTTTAATGATTTGTTATCCGCCTCAAGTCGGAAAGGCCAAAAGTTGACTATTTCGTTTAGTCAAAACTTATAAAAACGAGTTCTAAGCTATATAACTTGATGAAACAAGTTTGTATGACCATATTTTTTTGTATTCCAGTAACTTACATATATTATTACAACTTTTCATTATTGAGTCATACTCGGGTCGTACTTTGACTTTTGTTGACTTTTTACGTATCAGATCGCGGTTAACGTATAATTGGCGTTTTTAGGTTCCAAATTGTTTGAGAATCTTAGTCTAAGACATTTAGCTTTCATTTTAAGTATTTCTTACAGATTGTGAGCTTTATAGGTCATGTTTACTCTTAGACTCGGTTACTTGTGCAAGTTACTTATATATCTCAATTTTACGAAATATTTTGATTCAAACGTTTTATACTTTTATAAAACAAATATCTAAGGTCGTGATCACACTTGTAGGTCGCAGATAATTCTCAAAGTATTACTATTTCCTTTCTTCAGCCGGATCTTATCTCGTCTCATTTTTCCTTTTAAGGTGAGTTCATAGCCCCTTTTCTTATATACTTTGTTACAAATTGCGAGGTGAAAATAACATGCGTGGAATACAATCATTTAAAACTTTTAGTATGCTATCCGAGAACTGTATGCTTCCCCAGATTATACATTTACTTATTGCATTAGTACCTTAGTCAAAAGGCCCCTACATCATGAACCGTTAATTCACATTTTGCAAGTGCGAATGTTGTGGATGGATCCATCGGGATTAACAATCCCCGTCCCGATTACCTTGACGCACGTACATTTAATTATCTAAGTATTTTGACTAGATACTTACTAGGGGTAAAACATTTATGTTAAAGCTTCGGTGTCGTGAGCTATTGCAATAAATAAATATAAATGATTTTGTACAACGGTACTGAATCATATCCTGTTACTAATTTATAAAAATTAATGTTTGTATTTCACATTACTACTTATTAAACCTATGAATTTCACTCATCTTTATGTTGACATTTTTACATGTTATTTCTCAGGTAATGCTAATGCTTAATTTTGCTAAGGATGGGAGCCCGCAGGATAGCGACACCTTGAAGATTTCATGTCTTGTTGGTCTAAAATTTTGTTAATATTGTAAAAAGCTGTCCATTTTGGTATCTACCCCCTTCAAATTTGGTTGCACTAAGACAATAAAAAAAATGTTTGGTACATCTTATAAAACTTATGATGTGTAATATCCGTGTCTGGGACCCTATGTAAAAAGAATAATTTTATCTAAATTCTGCAGCTTTTGAAGTAATTATAGTCTTATGATGTCATTTTTACTTCATTTTCATGTCATTCATTATAGCATGTTTTGGGATATCATGAAGTGGGACCCCCAAGTTGCCTACCTGTCCCGTGTCTGATTCTGGGGGTCTTACATCTTAAGGCATAATTAATAAACGGCTTATAGATTTGCGTGCTCTTTCCATGCTAGGATTTTGCATTAGACTCTTCGTGTCTTATCAAGGGGGTGTTACTCTTGAGCTAAGAAACATTGAGGACAATGTGTTGGTTTTAGCATGGGGGAGTCAATCGATATAATCGCTTGCAATTGCTTTTGTCGTGTCCAAACGTAATTGTTTTTCTTGTTTTTCATAAAAATTTTAAATACTTAGTGTTATTTTAAGTTTTAATAAAGAAAATAAGTACTTTTGACACGAATGTAGGCTTTTCGTTGGTGAAAAAAAAATTGTTTTTGACTCGACTCGGTTTTTACCTTAGCTTTTCCTTAACGTATTTGAATTAAGTTTTGCTAGGCTTTTATATAGGGATCTTTAAAACGCGAAAGTCTTAATTCATACGGGTTAAGAACAAGAACTTTTCGCAAGTTCCTATAATTGATCCTAGAAAGTCGTTTATCAAGGGAACTTTAAAACGCAAATTCTAAAACTTGAAAAAGTATAAGAAGATGCAAGATCCTATAGATGACATGAAAACCCAAAACTTTGATTTAATAGGCTAAGTATCTATTGATTTCACATTTTTGGAATTTTACAATATGGGGAACAAGAGATGATAGAGTTCAATCATAAGTTTCTAAAATTAACTCTTCTTTGTGCAAGTATTTTTGTGTTTGATTTAATCTCCTCGTATTTACTTTCCACGCTTGAATAATAATTGCTTAATAAATGAAGTTTTTAGCGGTTTAGGCTTGATATCTTAACTCGTAACTCCTTCTTTTTCTTCCCTTGTAATTAAAGTGAGAACACATTAAGGGTGTCAGCGTCATGGACTTTTGATCATGGGATTGCGAAAATTTGGCTTATTATAAATATCATATTAATAAAGAAGTATAAATAAAAACATGTTCTCTAGGAGCCTTCGGGTGGGAGTCATGTAGCACTAACTTTGTCATTAGAGCCTTAGGGTGTATGGCAAGGGGACGTGTTGAATAAAAAATGCTTCATCATCATGAGCCATAAGGTGGGATGGTGAATGTCAATTCTCTTATTTTTGTCCAAGGAGCCTTCGGGTGTGGATTTTAAATAAGGAGCGCAATTACATCTTAAAGAGCCACAAGGTGTTATGATGTAATTGTTGCTAACTCCATTAATAAGGTCATAATTGACTTTGGAGGTTTTATTGTTGCTTTTAAGTAGTCCTATTAGCCAAATTTCGGGTCCGGGGATTTATCCCTCAAATCGTGTTAAGTTATCCTTGATGTGGGCTTTCTTTAGTAACAACGGTTTTTGAAGTCGAGGTTAGGTTTTGAGTGTTGAGTTTACACCGTTCTTGCCTTCATTTTTGGACTAATAAATATCAAATAAAGTCAATTGAGCCTTTGGGTGAATGACAAATAAAATCTAGAGATACAATTAGGAATAATAGGAGATTGAGTTTAACACAAATTACTTGTATGAGTTGGTTTAACTCTTGGGGCTTACGATTTACAATGATCTTGTTTTTGCACTTGGCATGGAAAAGTGAAAAGTTGAGGACGATGAATCTATTTGAATTTTATGATCCTAAAAGTTATTTTTCAAATAATGAAAGCAATACATTATGTCTTTGCAAAATAAAGTTTCAAAAGTTGAATAAAAGTGTAGTTAGTGTTTTATTTTATCATTCCTTGAGGACACGACAATTGTTTAGCAAGGGGGAGTTTGATATGAGTGATTATACTCATATCATTTGTATCTTAATACAAGCTTAAATGCATGAAATGTATTAAAAGGACCTTGTATATGCATGTTTTGTTTGTTTCGTGTGTGTAGGTACCAAGTTCAAGAAATCCGGCAAAAACAACACGAGATTGATGAAAAGATCAACAAAGCCGATAGCAATTCGTTTTATTCACGGATTTATCAAGTTTGACGCCAAGTGGGTCCCACAATTGTGTAATGGGTCTAAAAGCCCATTTACATGGCGGATTGGAAATTTACTTAATCAAAGCCCAAACTAAAGGCCCAAGCCCAACAAGAGATAACAATTAGCAACGGATGGAGTATCACTTGGTTAAAGGCCCATTCAAGCCCAAGAAGAAAGGTAGAACGAAGGTTTTATATATTTGTGAGTCAACAAAGAGAGACAGTTAATAAGTAAATAAGGTTCACTTTTCGTGGTCAACACAAACCATTTACACCACACGCATTTTTTCCTTCTCCTTCGAAAGAAACAATAAACATACGCAGCTTTATTCCTCCAAAATAAACATACGCTGCGCTACTTCTCAAAGGGATCGTCAAAAGGTTCACATCTAGTTTTAACCTTCATGTTTTTTTAGTTTACTCTTCATCAAATGTTTATGTTATTTAGTTAAAAGTGTGAAGTATTATGATTTTAAATGGTTAGATTTCCTGATATTATTATTTGCTTGTTTGATAAATGTTTTGAGGTGCTTACTGATTAGATAATATGATAGTTGATTTGATTTCTTTTACTTGAACTATTGGATTGGATCTGTTTTCTTTTGATAAATGATATAACTGCTCTTGAAAATGAACTTGATAATCTGTTATTTTGAACTTTAGTCTGCTGAGATATGTAATCCGGGATTGATTCGGTTAGCATTTTTTTTAGTCTGCTGATATAAAAGTTCACAGATTTGATATTTCTTTTGTGTAAGTGGATTTGATTTGTTTCAAATGTTGGTATAGTTTTTGTAATAATTTTGTATGTTATTTAAAGTCAGATCTGCTTGAATTGCCTAAACTTTCGATTGATTGATGTGTTTACATGTGAGTCTCTTATAGAGACTTTAAACTGCTGCTGAATGGGAGTTTTTGCTGAATAATCTGATTGCATCTGCTTACTTTTGTTAGAAATATAGCTGATTATAGTATTTCTTAAAATGTCTTGTGATCTGAATGTAATGATATCTGATTCTTCAAATTGTGTAGTGTTATTGGTTTCGGTCTACTGCTGCATTTGAGTTTACTTGACTTAACTGATTTAACTGCTGCAATTTATTTGATACTGATTTTTTGCAATTTTTTGTTCTACTATTATTTTTGTTTTACTGTTATTGTGGATTGCCTTGTTATTGTATATCTTTATCTGCTTGTTTTGCATCAGTTGTTGACTAATTTATCTATAACGTTTAGTATTCTGTGATATAAGGTAATTGAGTTTACTGTTTAATTCGTGTAGTTAAAATAATATTATCCAAAAATGTCCTTCCTAGGACTCGAACTCGAGACCTCTCGGTTCACAACCCACACTTTAACCATCTGAGCTAATTGCTCTTTTGATTTTATTTTCAGTCTATTCAATTTATATAGTAATGCGGATGAGAGTTGTCAGTTGTTAAAGTAAATTAACCTTATTTTAAACTTCATTTAAATTTAAATAGTTTATTTTAAAATCACTTTTATAATGTTTCAGTTTTAATAATAATTAAATAAAAACAAAACAAAAATAAAAATAAAAAAAATAAAAAAAATGTTTATTTTAGAAATTTAATTAGTTTTTAAATAACTTATATTAAATTAATTTTTAGAGTTAAAATAGTTTTTTTTATAGATTTTAAAAATAGTGTAAAAGTTATTTTAATTAAATAGATTAATTTTTAATAGATTTTTAAATAGTTTAATTTTTAAAATAGCTTTAAATTTTAAGTAATTATTTTTAGATTAAAATAGTTTTGGGTTTACGATTCATGCACTTTAGGTTAAAAATTGGTAGAATTAATTTAGTAAAAACCGAAACCAATTCGAATCAATTGTCCAAATCGATACAAAACGTCTCAAATTCATAAGATATTCGTGTACAACGAACTTGGTTCACCCACATGTTTAATTGAATCCGTCTTTGGTAATTTTAGACTATTACTTTTTCCTAAAGGTAATTTTCTAATTTACCCTATAACGTATGTATTAATCACGACATATCAGTATTCCTAGTGAGAGAAACTAAGGAGAGTTTCTCTCTCTAACACACTAGAAAAATGGAAAGGCACACACACAAATGAGGAGGTTGTTTACTTTTATACTAAGAAGGAAACTTGACAAAAGCTTTGCTCATTTGTGTGCTTGGGACTAATTCCCATTACATACATAACAATAACTTAGAACTCTCGACAGCGTTGAATATCATTTTCGACGAGCTTCACAACGGTATATTATATGACCATCACTTTAAATACTTCTAACAGTTTTTGATCGAAGTTGCTGTGACACGATGATCTAGGGGTTTTGATCGAAGGTTTTTGGCGATTATAGTGATCGGAATGAATGGTGGATACAACCTCGAAATCTACGGCGATTAAATGACCGGAATCAATGGCGGTGTGTGTGTGTGGATTAGGCGGTGTGTGTGTGTGTGTGTGTGTGTGTGTGTGTGTGTGTGTGTGTGTGTGTGTGTATGTGTGTGTGAGAGAGAGTGAGGTAGTTGACAAAGGTGTGTGTGTAAAAGTAGAAATAATAAACGGATTGGAGAAATAAAAGAGGGAATTTATTTTTTTTTTTTAATCTTAGCATTTAGATGTAAATGGATTGGATGGTGGGGATTAATCCATCAAGACTTTGCAAAAAGATGGGATATAAATTTTGGCTCTTTTAACCTTTTACGATGGCAAAATTGCTCTTTCACTACAATAAATTGTTTGATTTTTCACACTTATTATGCCACTTGTACACATTTTAATATGTGTGAATTTGAAAAATTCACGCTTTTATTAGTGTTTTTTGTGTGAATAAATTGGGTTAAGTGTGAAGATTTTTAATATTTCACACTTTTATGTGTGAACTTTTTAATTTTTCACACTTTTAGGTGTGAACTTTTTAATATTTCACACTTTTAGGTGTGAACTTTTTAATATTTCACACCAAGGGTCATGAAAAAAATGTGAAAAAATCGTAGTGTTTTAACCTTTTACGCATCTATCTTTTGTTCCATTGACTCATATATTATAGACATTTACACATCTCTTTCATCAACGATTCGCTAAAGATCTATCGCCAGGTACCTTCAGTAGCTGTCTTCTTTATTCCACTATATGATGCATGGTACGTGCTGCGTAATCATGTGGAAAACGTACAACATTGTAATTCAACCTGCCTTATTGGTTGAAAATTTGGTATTCGATTCTTTTTTTACTCAAATTGTTGGATGAATAGTCATACTTAAAAAATAGGTTGAGATGCAATTAGGAGTTGTAAACAGCGTAATGGGAATGTTTAGGGCTCACAATATGACCTACGGATATTATGTTGAATGACCATGAATTCATGATCAAATAAAACTTTTCTGGATGCTTAATAGTCTGGGATTTGCTTTATCAACTTCGTGTTTTCCCTAATCTAACTTTTGGACAGGAATTTCTTTGATATAAGAAATAGGTTTGATATATATATATATGTACGTATAAGTTTTGGCGTAGGCAAATTCATCACATGTAGTTAATTTATCTTGATGAAAACTGGGACATGAGGGAGAAGGACGGTTTCCACACAGTGCTGTTAGTTCTAAGAGGAGAATCAACATGTAGATGCATTTATTCATACTCAAATACATTACATACGACTCCCTTTCACCACTTCCAGTTCAAATAATAGTGATCAGATATATTTGATTTAAGCTCCCTTTTGTATTATGCATAATCTCCCTACTCTGACCTAGAACATGGATATCCATGTTTATTCCTTATATATCTAAGCATATTTTATAGCACTTAGCTTAGGTAGCTAGTGTCTTCACCCACAATGTTTATTCGTTCATTTAAGCCACGTCTCTTCCATCTAAGCACCAGCAGAAGTAGTCAGACCTTGAGATTGACAGCAATGCATCAGGACTCATCCTCTCAAGTTCACCTTGCCTCCACGAAGAAAAGTTATTCTTGTTTTGGGGGTCTGTTGCAAGAGGATAGTCCTCCACTCTATGACCTTGAGATTTCATTCTTCTGTATAGTCTCATTGTTGCAACACAGTCGTCGTATGGATCTTGTATCCCATGTTGAATATCGTAGCTGTAAAATTAGAGATTCATGATTAACATATGAATCTCTCAGAAAGTGAGGTAATAAATATATCAAAGCTCTTAATGAATGTTAGTATGGTTATTACCCTAGGTATGCTTTTGTTAGGTACTTGAGTGAGTTGCTGAGCTTGCTAGTCTTCATTAAAGGCGGATATTTTGCTGTATCCCTACAACATAATGGCGAATTGCAATAAACTTTTCAGAGCTTTATAACAAATGTATCACAGATCATTAATAACATGAAGTTATACGTACCTTATCATTACAAGCGGATAATCGAGTTCCAAGCAGTTCATGTCATGATCGAGACCATGCCCTACAAGAATCCTCGCTTTCCCACCTCTTGGGCGGATCTTCCATGTTGGTTCCCCATTGCATAGGAAATCTTGAATTTTCCTTTGAACATGTCTCAGTGGCATTGCATCCCTGAGGTATTCTGGTCTAATGCCAGTGCTTTCGTACCTGAATGTTATCAGATCTTAATTATATATAAATATACACGCATAGCGCGAGGAAACTTTTAACATTAAACAAACAATATCTTCATCGCATCTATCCTTGTGTATGTGCTTCTAAATTGTAGAAAAATATACCATAAAATAAATAAGAAGGCACCTGTAGTTTGTAACAGGAAGTTGTGGCTTGATATAAGAATGAAATAGTATGTTCTCGTATTCATCAATGATGCAAACCCTTGCACAAATATCTAATGAACCATCACCACCACCACCAACCATTTTGCAGGCAAGCGCAACTGCTCTTGTTTTCCCACTATCGATTCTCAGGTCATCCTGAATGCCTAAGTTAGCGAATCGATGTAGTACTCCCTGAAATATAAACAAAGAATTAACTCAAAGGGTATCCATTGAGTGACACTATAGGTAAAGATATCTAAAGTTTATAAGAACTATATTAAGAGTCTGAGGATATAATTAATTACGTTGCTTGCACGCACTAGCTGACATCTATGTTGGTGAATCCTGAGATCGTTTGGGCTACTAAGGATGCTTAAGCATATGGTGCACCCACGGTCTCTAAACACCCTTTCGCATTCAGCCTTTGGCAAGAGTCCTGAGGAATTAAGGAAGTGATTAATATGTGTATAGGACCGAAACATACACTATATTATCTAGCAGTATATTAGGACCCATATTTTTCACTAGTATCTTGCTTGCTTTTTAATGAAAAAATAGTACCTATAAGATGATCGCGGAGAGATTCAAAGGAGCGACAACGTTTCCCACAAATTCCACACATTGGTTCATGAACCGAGTGATATGAAGTCCTCATATGTTCAACCAGGTGCTCCTTTTTGTTGAATTGCCTATAGCATGCAGCACACTTGTTCCTATTCAAGAAAGAAAGGATGCAGTAAGATCAAAAGCCACAGAATAATATTTTTTCCTAGTTTACTAGAAAGAAACCGTCATACTACATTCCAAGAACATGTGTGTTAACGTTTATCTAAAATTTGTTGACTGTATGTTGTGCTACCTTGGGGATTCTGAAAAATCCATTGTTTGGTCACGTTAGATATCACTAAATCAGTATACTTCTTATTTAGTCTATAAGAGAAGTTGAGGGGACTTGTGGAGGAATTGGCTGAATAGCGAAGGTATTTATAACACAATTGTACCAAGAGAAGATTGGTACATCTTATCAAACCATTGATTCTTTGTACCCATTATTAGTCTATAGCACACGTACAACGTTCAGTCTCTGTCTCGAATCTTTCACTGCATAAACCCCATTAAGACAAAATACGTTCACCCTTATATAAATTTAGTCAACACTAAGCTTAACAGAATACTTTTTCTTTGGCTTATGCTTCTATACGACTGCGATATATGCATTCCTTGCTCCTTTGTCTATGTTCTATGATTGGTTATTACATGACATATGATATCATCCGTAGACGCATCTAGATCTAGGATTTCATGCTAGCTCATGCATATGCACTATCCTTGGAGATTATTTCATGGGGTAAACGGCAAGACTAGTGATTTTTTTCCCTTTTTTAGTTCTAGATTTCTTTTCCAAGGTTGCATATTCTGTCTTCTACACCGACCCACCCTGGCATTTCTACCCATCTTTTTATACCGTCTTCCAGACGATTTATACAGTTGTGGTTCTCTTTAATGCCCATGTTTCTTCTGCCAAGTGATTTGTTTGCATATTAAGGATTTCATTAGTTTATTTCACAAATTATTCTTCTATTTTTTAGATTGATAGGCTTATCCTAAAACATGGTACCTTTATGGATTAAATTTTGAATATATTCCGATTTATGATATGGGCTTGCGAGAGTAGAAGAACGTGATAACCTTTTCAAGGAATAAAAAGGACATGATGTATAGGATATTGTTCCTGAACATTCATTTGGTTAGTCAATGCATGTCATCATAATGTTGCTACATGAGGTCTTAGCTTTCAATTCCTTGATTCAGACTAAATAACACGCCAACATCCTTGATTAAGACTAAATAACACGCCAACATCCCATATATATATATATATATATATATATATATATATATATATATATATATATATATATATATATATATATATATATATATATATATATATATATATATATATATATATATATATATATATATCGTATATGATATGGGCCCAAAACATGGACTATGGACACACCTGAACACATGCATAAAAGATAAAAGGCGTCTGATTTATCCCTATGCCCAAACTACGATATCGTTTGATATAATCAGATAGTTACGACAGCTAAGTTAATAAGACTAAAATTTTCGTGTTATAGGACTTGCAGTTTTTCTTTCTATTCACATACACTAAAAGACGTGTGGTGGTAATTGTGCTAAAAAAAGGTATTTGAAGTGTTGTTAACATGGATTCCCCTGTAGGAGTCTTGCATAAGAGGAAGATGAACTTTTGGAAAGAAATTAAGAAATTTAGGGATTCTGGGACGAACGGGGTGAACAACTTTTGACCAAACAGGGACCCAGGGAGATTCGAGCTTTGAAAATATGCCCAATAACAGCAAGATTTTTAAAAAGGGCACAGCATATTGTTATCTATGGATACGATTGATTACTTACACTGGTCCACGTATTCCATCCTTTTATCCTTGTTTTTGGCTTTCACCTCTTACTTCGAATGTCAAAGACCAACGCTTCGTCTCAGATGTAAATGTATAGTTAAAGATGGCATCGAACTAAATTACTCTACAGTCAATAGAAGTTGAAAGTGGTAGCTAGCTAGGCATGTCGGATATTAATACATACCTAAAGTTCATTCATAGAAGGAAGAGCATCGCTACTCACACATATACAGTAATTGCATAGCATTTAGAAAACCGTCATCCAGAGTTCCAGACCATCAAACTTTGGTTCCTAAATTAAGTGGTTTGATATAAAGGTCTTAATTAATCTCTTATAGGGGAGAGAGAAGCTTTAGTTAGTCTCTCAATTAAGAGAGAGTAAAGATTTTGGGCTCACATTCCTCCCAACTTAGAGAAAAATAAACAACCCCTTACCCTTCCCCATAGTGTATGATTCAAGGACAGGTCTCACGGTTACAAGTATTGGTGGTAACATGTAGAAATCTATAAATGGGTTTGGTATGTGTAGTTTGTTAGGCAGCATCAAACAAGTTGAGACAGGTTGAATTCCAACAACACTTTTTTGCCGGTTCTCAGGGGTGTGTCCCTGTATCAGCATATGATGTGTGGCTAAACAGATTCTACTGATTGTATTGGTGATGATGATTCTTCTGAGTATCTTGTTTGATTATAGTAGAGAAAGGAAATAAACTATATATCGTCTCAGGAATTATGTGGAGTGTTGGCAGATTTCTTTAGCGAAAAAAAGCGATGTCACTATATCTGTAATAAAAGAGTGACCTAACTTAAGAAAATTTTATTTCTCTGTCATTAAAGTTTTCTTGTTTTTCCAAAGAATGTAGTTTTTGGTCAGATTATATGTGAATCAATGGAGCAATAAGAATTTGTCAAATTTCGATTTTTTTACGACCTCAAATAGCATAAGGACATCTAAACGTTATATTCGAACAATATATACTATTCTGATTTATTACAGCATATCTTATATTCTTGTGTCGTATAGATACTTTAATCATCACAGATTTTCAAACACCTCATACCAGTAGCATCATTAGTGTCAGATGTAACTTCTAGCAATACAGGATGATGGTGGCAATGAAGGTTTTACATGGCATGGTATGTGAAGAATAACTCATTTATCATTTCATAATTTAACCTTAGTAATGTCCCTCAGACTCTAACAATGTTCAATACTTATAATTGATCTAAATTTTCTATACAAGAACTATACTACTTTCTTAATGCTTTCTGAGACTTCTTCTCAGAGAGTATATAACTTTGAGACTTTTTTCTTAATTGTTTAAACCCCGAAACGGGCCAAAAGTGTATTACATGGCATAGCTATTTTGGACCAGATAGACTCTAACTTGAAATTAAAAGTGAAATTAGAAAGCAGCACATAATGGTAAAATACTCGGAGAATTACAAAATAACGAAGGCAAGTATTACCTAATAAAAGATGAGATTTGGTCTGATCCAGTAGGGCATCTGGGGATTCATGTAATGCCTTAAGAAGTTCAGCCATCTGTTTGAAATATCAAAGAATCTGTAATGCACAACCAAAAGAAAAAATAAATCAATAGCAATAAACCAATCACAAAACACTCAGAACTCCATGATTGTCGAGTATGGATTTTCACAACCAAGGTATTTATGATGAAATTTTGATTTGAAGATGTTAACGGATTTTTTTTTTTTAGGTTATGTTGTAAATGAGAAAAATAATGAGCATGTAAGAAAATTTGAAACTGATGTAGTTGATTTCTTTTTCATAAAAGTATCAAGGTTTTGATTAAAAATGTGTCTGGCTTAATTATCATATAGTATGTGTTTCATGAATAGTATAAGTTTACGAGACAAAACTATTATAGATCTTAGATTACTGGCTCGAGTCTGTCTAATAAATTCAGGTAAAAACATACATATGACAAGTAGGCAATACCATTAAAAATTGGAGTTGTATCTAATTTGTTTTGCTGTTTGCTACTTTGCCATAAAGTAACATAAAAATTAAAATAAGAATGGATGTGTTGATACACTTTTTCTAGACATTCATTAACTCAATAGCAGTAGAAATTGCACAAGTATGAGCAAGATAGTTAGACCACAAGATGTTAACAAGTTGTAAGTTATTGCCTCCTGTTGTAACTAAAGTTTTTAAGATGGGGATTTTATTTAGAATCGTTTTCACTTTTGTAAGATTGAGATCATAAAGTAGAATAAAGATCGTAAGATTTTAATATAATGTAATTTTTTTAATAGTTTTTGTAATAATATTTTATAAATTTAAAATTAATACATATCGTAAACACAAAATTATACGAATATTTTATAAAAATGTTGTTTCAAATTATGATTATGAAATGTATAAGAAGATTAACACGTTATTTTTTACATTATACATAATAAAACCTGTAAATTAGTAGTTTTTTAATTTGTCGTTCGAGAAAAAGTAAGATCGAATCATAGTAGATTCTAAGACCTTATGATCAAAATTGATTTTTTATAAGATTTTAAGCATGCAAAGATCATATGTAGGATCTATATCGTTTTTTCTTTGTACTATTGTAAAATCGTAAGATTGTAAAATCAAAATTAGGATTTTGACACTCATGGTTGTAACCTCTTTATTTTGCCATGTGTAGTATAAGATTGTAAAATCAAAATTAGGATTTTGACACTCATGGTTGTAACCTCTTTATTTTGCCATGTGTAGTAACTTTGATTGCAGGATGAAGAATCATGAGAATATACCCTTTTTTGTTCTTTTTATATGATTTGAAATTGTATAGTAAGACATGTTTTGCCAATGATTAATTTATTATTAAATGATGCAATAGGAAAGTAGCAATTGCACGTGTGGAAGTGCCATCTAGAAAGGTGACTGAGGGATAAGCTTTTGATTCTCAGAACCCAAAAGAATATTTAAAAGCAAGCTACTTTAAATGGTTGTAATGGAAGGTACTCTACCCCATGGGATAATCCCTTTAGACTTGGTTGACCACGGCTTCTGTTTTTAGAATAATGATGGCCTTTGTGTACCTTTAGGCTTTTATTCTTGCAAATTAAATTAACCTCAACCAAACTCAGAATACCAGATTTGATCTGAGGGAGAAAAGATGGTTATCGGGATACAACGGAAGCACGCTCACCGATTCTATACTGATTACCGATAATGACACTGATTAAGGAAATATTTGAACCTTGATCAGCAAACTATTGCTCACTTAAACAACGAAATACTATAACTTTATAAACTCCAAACCTGAGATCAAACTTGGTGGAAATTAAAAGTTTTGATAACTTGCATGACCCAGTAATCCAATACCGTTTCCCTAATAAACATGATTTGGAGTTATAGCCTGCAGGGATAATTTACATGCATAAATAAATAAGTGTGTGGTGTGCCTGGTGTAAATTATTTTGGGCTCAGCTCTATGTTCGAGCCGCTGAGATTTCCATTACAAAAGCGCACACACAATTGTTGCATAGGTTTTAAAAACTGTAAAGTGAACAGTTTTAGCAGTTTTTTTTTTTTTTATAGGTAAAATTCTTACTGTTCCAACATTAACATTGCAGCCCATTATTACAAAACTTCTATAATAGGTATCGTATGCAGATGGAGGTAAAAAAAAAAAGCGTGTTTTAAGCATGTAGTCTGGTTGGATAAGTTTGATTTACCATGGCGGTCTTGTGTATGCTGGGCCAGGGTTGCCAAATTAAACAACCTTTTGTAGTTATTGAATCATGGAATATATTAAAAGAGAGTTGTTTGTGGCTGGTCTTAATAAAACGGATACATTTCCAAAAAAAAAAAATTTAATCTGTCAATGAATTTCAAATCATGGATCCTGTGTCTATTGATGCTGTTCTCGCGGCCTAAAATGCAGCTGCATGAAACAGAATTTGTGTCCGTGCCAGCATCAACATGGTACTATGAATAAAATATAAATTAGATACATATACTTCTCATTTCTGTACAACGTCGTGAATATATGCGCAATGATATGAATAAGTAATAAAAGGTAGTCATCATAAGTATGTCCTTGATCTTGACAGAGACAAAGTTTCTATAAACTCAAGTTCGGTGGAAATAGTGAGTATGTGGCCTATACATAAAAAGCTAATTAACCTGAATATAAGGCAGAGGTTCAAAGTCTCAACAAGTATAGCGTCTTCACCAACTTAACCCGAATAAAAATATCATTTGTGTGGATGGTATGCAAAAAATGAACTTACGTAAGCTCTGCCGTTGGTTTACTGTGAAGATGTTTTCCAATGTCGATCGGTTTTTGCCTCTACTCAAAGATCGCTCCACATTGGAGAACTTCTTCACGGTAAATTAGTCAAGAGAGCATTTGTAAGATCCATACTTTTCAAGCCATCCTCAGAAAGGATTAGCTATCTAGTGTGGAGGTTACGCAGATCAGGAGGCTTAGAATAGGTTGCGCTGCTAACTGAATTAGGATTCTCGCCTCGACTTTGATGAACAAGCAAATACGCTTCAGTTTGTTTAGACCAAGAAGGTGCAATGGTGGGTGGGTACGAATTCTTTTCACAAGCACAAATCATAGAACCCATCTCAAAAGAAACAAATAATCATATTAGTAACGAGACAACGATCTACATGCGATGATCACCACCATAAAAAATATATCGTATGTAAAAATAAATAACAAACCTCGTGAGGACCTCATCGATCTACACACTGTGATCAACACCACTATGAAGAAAAACAAAAAGAAGAATAAGAAATCAACAATTGATGGCCAATGTGGAACTTGATGTTGCATCTATATAATCCTTTACACATTTCAGGATGAACATTATCCAAAAATCTTGTAAATAACTTTTTCCTTTTATAGAAATACGATTAATATTTGACAACTATCACACTACGGCACTACCAAACTTGACGCACTTGCATACCTAACCTATCCTGATTAGGCGACTAGCGAAGCAACTTTCTGTGATACAAAATTTTTACTAGTGTTTGGCAACGATTTCTCCATTATTAAAATTAATTGTTAAATGCATAATTTGAGAACCATTATTTCTCCGTTGTTGTTAAGGGCAAATAGCATAAAAACGTACTCATCTTATACTTAAATTCAGTTAAAGGTATCCATCTTTTTTTTTTCTCAATTTAAGGTATCGATCTTCTTTTTTGTTGTAATGTTGGGTAATTAACAAATTTCAAGATTATATATTGACGATCGTTTACTTTATTATAGCATCGCTAGTCCTTTATATTAGCGATACTTTAAAATAAACTAAAAACCATTTTTTTACAGCTTTCGACCATTTTCGTCCGTTTTCTATTTTTCCGTCTGATTTTTACCGTTTTCGTTCGATTTTTATATCGTTTCGCCCGTTTTGACAATGTTTGGCAGTCTTTCACCATTTCTGACCGTGTTTGTCCATTTTTGAACCATTCTCGAACCTTTTTTTTACCGTTTTCTGTCCCTTCTGGCCGTTCTCGTCCGCTTTTACAATTTTCGACTGATTTTTACGTTTATGACTGTTCTTCACCGTTTTTAATAATTTTCATCGTTTTTACCGTTTTAACCTCTTTAGATTGTTTCCGTCTTTTGTTTACCGTTTTCGACATTTTTTACCGTTTCTGACTGCGTTCGCTCATTTTTTTATTTTTTCGTTCGTTATAAAATAGGCAAAAAAAATGGTCGAAACGGTAAAAGAATGGTTGAAACGGTAATAAAAAGAATGAGAACAGTAAAAAAGGACGAAACGGTTGAAAGTAGTAAAAACCGAAAAAAACGGTCACAAGCAATCGAAAACGATTAAAAAACTGACGAAATTGTAAAAAATGACCAGAAATGGTAAAAAATGAAAAAAAAAAACGGTAAAAACGAGGCGAAAATGGTAGAAAAAGAACGGAAACTGTAAAAAGCGGATTTGAAGTTAATTACAAAGGTTCGTTAGTATAAAGGACTAACGATGCAATAATAAAGTAAACATTCGTTATTATATAACTCTCAAACTTGTTAATTGTCCAACATTGCAAGAAGAATAAAGATTGATACCTTAAATTGAGAAAAAATAAGATGAGCACCTTTAATTGAATTTGAGCTTAAGATAGATACCTTTTTATGTAATTTACCCTTTTGTTAACTGGTTGTTGCGAATGGTATTTTTTTCTAGTAGTGCAAACGGATTTAAATCACTTAATGTTTATAGAGAGCGTTGAACTTTTGACAATTACCGTTCAACAAAACTCACTTCCGCGTTATCATATCCTTGGTACGTTGAACGGTTGAAGACTTGTTAAACTCTTCTGTACCGCATCATTTGAATGTTAAGGAATTTGTTTGCTATAGTTTCGTAAATGACAGTGATATTGAAAACAATGTGTGTAAAAATGAAAGTATATAGTGTAAAAGTGGGGTTTATTTTTATTTTTTTTAAATGACCATCAGATAGCCAACGGCTAATTTTGATTTGCTTCCTATCCAACTCGCGGGCTCAAGTAAACTAACTAACCAACTGTTAGTTTATGGACGTATTTAAATAGTCGTGTGTTAGGATCAAACTCGAGAATATAGGATTGCACACAAACGTTTAGAGCTATTTAATTTAAATAACTATATTTTATTTATTAAAATGTAATTTTTTAACGAGTGTTAAAAACCGTGACTAACGACCATTAAGTATTTAATGGAAAATGACTAACGGGCGTTAACTGTAAAAATGGAAAAAAAAATATTTTTTGGTCCCCTCTATTTTAAGGGGATGTTTGGCCGGCCTTATGAGGCTTGGTGGAGGTGTGTTTATTGATAAGTTTTGGTTAAAACAAAGTATATATTCTCTATAAATACTTTGTCCCCTAAACTTAGCTTTTGATACACTATAAATACAAAGGCTTTCATTTGCTTTCTTTGCTCATTCATAGTGAAATAAAATAATCTCTGAAACCTTGCCAAACACCACATTCGGCCGACTATAGCCTAGAGCATACTCGGTTCAGTTTTTTCCATCACTACGACACGGTTCTGCTCGCGTGACCTAGCTTGTCGAATAGCTTGTTTGAGGCGTGTGTACAAGAGCATAGATTTAACCTCCTTTGGTTAATCTTGGATTGGTTTGAAGTGTTCTTTTGCTAGGAAGCTTTGCAAGGTAAAATACCCTTTTAATTTTAATGTTCAATTAGTTATATGCGTGTTATGTTAATTGATCCTAATCGCTTCCGCATGTGCTATGATGTTTATATGTTTTTTTATCAAATAAATGTTATGTTAGATCTAACAAAACAACAATGGCATGACGAGTCATTTTAACATTGCAATAATTATTGAACACCTAATGATCTTAATAATTGTATTGTTAAAACATGAGATTTAAGGTTTATACTTCTTTTTTAAAAAAATTCGGACCTAATTATTTAGATCACACGAATTATTTTTTTTTGTGTTTTTGCTAAATTAAGAAAAAATTTTCTTCTAAACCCTATTTATATGTTAGATCTTTAGGTTTAATTACTTGATTACAATGCTAGTTCATGTAATTAAATTAATTGGGTAACGATCCTACAAAAACAATATAATCTTTACTATATTTAAGTGATTATATGTTTTAGACATAATCTTTACATTTTTTTTAGTTGATTATGTTGATCCATAATTTACATGCATGTTGTCATGGATAAAAACTTGCCATATGGTAAATGTTACGAATATTTGGCATATCTTTTATTTTTAAATGAAATCATAAAATCTTTAATTAGGGAAACTAATATTCTATTTGAAACCCTAGTTGTAAAAGATTTTATTCCATAAATAAATGCATGTGACTATGTGATTTATTTTTAAAGCATATATTTATGATATTTATGCTTAGAGTTATTCTTGTCTAATATATTTTGTAGTATGCCATTTGTTTAACTTATTTTTTTAAAGAATGTTGTAAACAACGGGTATTTTTTCCAAAAATATAATTTGACTAAATAACTATATAAAACTAATAGATTTGTTAAGAAGTTTAAATGAGACCTATTATTGAATGTATCTAGTGCTTTAATTATAAGTTAGTATCCTTATTCGTAGAGTGTTCCATCTCGATATTTCATCTTGGCTGAGTGTGCTGGGTTTACGAATTAAAGTGCCCTCGCTCCCCAAATGATTATAGAATGGCGTCGATGAATAATGTTTACTGAACAAATAATCTAGCACTCTATAATTCTTTAATGTGGTCATTTAATCTTCAAGAAAATGTCTATAAAAAGTTTTATAAAACTTATGCTATGGAGTTGTATGCATGCTTCTCCATACATAAAATTTTGATTTAACACATCAAAATAATACCCACAATTTAAGTTGAATGTCATCTAGTTGAGAACAATTGAAGTTGCAATTTTAGTCAAGTGAGAGCCTTGGATTAAGATTGTGATGGAAAGAAAACTATTCATATAAGTGAGATCTTGATTGAAAGTTTTACGTTCAATAGATTAGAAGACTTAATTGAGTTAGTGAGATCTAGAAACTCAAGGCATTAGAAAGAGACTAAACATGTTTACAATGCAAAGTTATTAAACTTGCAATGTAAGTCCTTTAAAATACTAGAATTGCAAAATGAGTTTGTCAATTAAATTGTTCGACAAGTTGCCATGCTGAATACATTTATTACTAGCAGATCAACTGATGTAGTAAATTTATGTCTCCATGGGTACTAGTAATTCAAGGAAAATACTATGGTTAATTTATTAACTTGGGTAATTTTATTTTTTCTTGAAAGTATTGATTATCGAAAATACTAATACATGAACTTTTTCTGTAGAAATGGCTCATCTCCAAAACAACTCTCAACATGTGTCTTCTGCCCTCAAAACTTTCTTTGAAGGCGAGAAGCTGACTGGCCCGAACTTCAATGATTGGTATCGCTCCCTAAGGATTGTCTTGAAGGTGACTGATACTATTGAATTGTTGTACCAGCCTTGTCCTTACATGCCTGCTGAAGATGCTTCCGAAGAGGACCAGGCTCTTTTCAAAGCTGATTACAAAATGTACTCTGATGTAGCCTGGATCATGCTTAGCGGAATGAATACTTCTGTCAAGAAACACTTCGAGTACTATCTCCAATGGACATGCTTGCTGAGCTCCGCAATATGTTTGAAAAGACACCAGCTGCTGAGCTCTACGATCTTGTAGACGAACTGCACAGCTGCAAACATCAAGCAAGACAACCCGTTAGTGCACACTACTTGAAAATGAAAGCGATGCTGGATCAGATTTTTGTGCTAGGGAAACCTATGATGATGCAGTGTCGATCAACTTGATCAATAGGTCCCTTAACAAGGACTTTAATGAGTTTGTCAGAAACTTCAACATGCATTGCGAGGGGAAGACATTGAGTAATTTGCACGCAATGCTCATTGACTATGAAAAGGGTTTGAAGGACAAAGCACCTGCACATGCACCTACGCCTCAAGTACTTGCAATACAAAAGGGTAGGGTTGCTAAGCCAAAACCGCAATCGAATAAGCAGAGTAAAGGTAAAGGAAAACCTGATAAGGGCAAGCAAGTTGTGACTTATCAGAACAAACCTAAGAAGCATCTTCCAAAGAAGAAGGATGTTTCTCAAAAGGATAAAGATTGCCACTACTGTCATGCTGATGGACATTGGAAGAGGAACTGCCCTCTTTACCTCGAGGATTTGCGTACAAGTAAGAAGAAGTTTGAGCGTGGTGCGTCAACTTCAGGTAACTTATTTGTGATTGAATTATTTAATCTATCATACAAATCTAATTCATGGGTATATGATACGGGATGTGGTATAAACATTTGTAATACCATGCAGGGGTTTAAGATTGAAAGGAAGCTATCTTATGGTGATCAATTTCTGCAAGTGGGCAGTGGCGCATAAGTAGCGGTTGAAGCCATAGGAACATTTAAGCTAGTTTTACCTTCGGGTTTAGTACTGAGTTTGAATAAATGTCATTATGCACCTTCTATTGTTAGAGGTGGATTTTTCGTTTCTTGTTTGATAGACCTTGGTTTTCGCCACACTGTTTCTAATAATGGAATTTGTGTTTCTTTGAATGGCATTTTCTATTTTACTGCTATTGCTATGAATGGTGTGTTTGAAATTGATATGAATGATCATGTCACCAATGATAATAATAATTCTAATTTTAGCATCAATAAGAAGAGAAAGTTAGACTTGGATTCTTCTTATCTTTGGCATTATAGACTTGCCCATATTGGGAAGACTCGCATGCAAAAGCTTTCGAAAGAAGGACTTTTGGATAGTCTCGATGATGAATCATTGGATAAATATGAATCTTATATTTTTGGGAAAATGACAAGGAAACCTTTTAATGCTAACATTAAAAGGGCTACGGATCTACTTGGTCTTATACATACGGATGTGTGTGGACCACTTAGACATGTGTCAAAGAGAGGTGCTAGCTACTTCTTAACGTTCACGGATGATTTTAGCCGATATGGTTTTGTTTATTTACTTAAGCATAAATATGAGGTGTTTGAAACATTCAAAGCGTTTAAAGCTGAAGTAGAGTTGCAAACTAGAAAGAAGATTAAAGCTCTTCGATCCGATCGAGGTGGCGAATACTTAAGTCAAGAGTTTAAAGATTATCTTGCTAAGAGTGAAATTGTCTAGAATCTTACTTCTCCTTATACTCCACAACAAAATGGTGTATCTGAAAGGAGAAATCGTACATTATTGGATATGGTGCGATGCATGTTTAATCTTACTACTCTACCATTATCCTTTTGGGACTATGCCTTAGAATCTGTGATTCGTATTCTTAATATGGTTCCCACAAAGAAGGTAAGTAAGACATCATATGAAATATGGCATGGCAAGAAGCCTAATATGTCTTATCTTAAGGTCTGGGGTTGTGAGGCGTACGTAAAACGTGACTCAGCTGATAAACTCAATCAAAGATCTGTGAAGTGTATCTTCGTAGGATACCCTAAGGAAACTATGGGTTACTACTTTTACTTCACACCTGAAAACAAAGTTATTGTTGCAAGATATGGAAATTTTCTTCAAAGAGAATTTGTATCTCAAGAATTCTGTGGGAGGAACTATGATCTGGAAGATGATCATGAAGATACATCACCTTCTGAAATTACTAGCGAAATTCCCGTAGAGCCAGAAAGTCTGGGTCCTCCACCGGAATTAGTTCCTATCCGAAGGTCTGAAAGGACTATTCGAGCACCCAACCGTCTAAGTCTAAACATGGAGGTTGAAGATAATGAACCAGGTGACTTCGGTTAACCTGCTAATTATAAATCTGCTATGCTTGATCCTAAGAGCAAAAAGTGGAGAGGTGTTATGGATGAGGAAATGCACTCCATGGATGTCAACGAAGTTTGGACAAAAGTGGATCCACCTCCTGGTGCTAAAGTACTGAAAAGTAAGTGGATTTACAAGTTGAAAACTGACATGGATGGAAAGATACAATCCTACAAAGCTCGTTTGGTAGCCAAGGGCTGCACTCAAACGCATGGTGTTGACTACGAAGAGACCTTATCGCCGGTAGCCGACATTAGAGCTATTAGGATTCTCATCGCTATAGCCGCATACTATGACTATGAGATATGGCAAATGGATGTTAAAACTGCCTTCTTGAATGGTCGCTTAGATGAGGACATCTATATGGAGCAACCTGAAGGGTATGTTGATCCTGAATATCCAAATCGTGTGTGTAAACTTCAACGATCTATTTATGGTCTGAAGCAAGCCTCACGACAATGGAATAAACGATTCGATGAAGAAATCAAGAAGTTTGGATTTGTACAGAATCGTGATGAGCCATGTGTATATCGCAAAGCTAGTGGGAGTAATGTAGTTTTCTTGGTCTTATATGTTGATGACATATTAATCATGAGAAGTCATATACCAAGTCTTAAAGCTGTTAAGGATTATCTTGGTAAATGTTTTTCTATGAAAGATCTAGGAGAAGCTTCATACATATTGGGTATTAGGATCTATCGTGATAAGAAAAGACGGTTGATTGGACTTAGTCAAAGTACATATCTTGACAAGATATTAAAAAGGTACAACATGCACAACTCCAAGAAAGGTTATCAACCTATGGATGTTGATCATGGTTTAAGTCATGAGAAAGATGCATTAACTCCTGAAGAGGAGGAATACATGGCAAGAGTTCCTTATGCTTCGACTGTAGGATCTATCATGCATGTTGTAAGATACACAAGGCTCGATGTGGCGTTTTCTCAGAACTTAGTCAGTCGTTATCAGCAGAAACCTGGTAAACTCCACTGGGCTGCTGTTAAACACATTCTTAAGTATTTAAGGATTACGAAAGACATGTTTCTTGTTTATGGGCGTAAACCAGACAAAGAACTGAATGTAACAGGTTTCTGTGATGCTTCTTGGCAATGTGATAAAGATGATACGAAGTCCCAGACTGGTTATGTCTTTGTCGTCAATGGAGGAGCTGTAGACTGGAAGAGCCGTAAGCAGTCAACAATAGCTATGCATGCTGCCCAGGCCGAGTATGTAGCTGCCTCAGAAGCCGCAATGGAGGCTATTTGGATTAGGAAATTTATTGATGATCTGGGAGTGATGCCTTCAATAAAGAATCTAACTGATATGTATTGCGACAACTCTGCCGCAATCATATTCGCCAATGAACCTGGAGTCATGAAAGGCGCCATACATTTTCTGAGGATATTTCACTATGTTCGAGAGCAAGTTGCTGCCGGTGAATTTAATTTGTTGAAAGTTCACACAGATAGTAACTTAGCTGATCCTTTCACTAAATCATTGTCTAGTAGGAAAGCCACCGAGCATGCTAGGGGAATAGGACTTATGTTATCTAGTGACTTCATGTAAATCTGCGATTTAGTATTTGGATAAGGGGTGTTAAACATTATTACCTTGATGAAATAAAGTTTGGGTTACGTTTATTTCTGTTAGTTAATTCTGTATCCTATATTTGCGTGTTTATATCCATGAATATTAATTTTATTCTAAATTGTCCGTTGTCGATTAATAATATGGGAATATTATTAAATTAAGATAAATCTAAAGTTTGGTGGGAGTAGTTCTTGAAAGAATACTTGATGTGATTACATACCAAATTTAGATAATATTCGATGATTCGAGATATACGACTTATCCCAACTAAAGTGATATTACTTTATGGATCTTTGTCATTAAGTATATCATAAATAGTTATCCTTCGACCTGAGATACCAGGAAACGTTGTGGATCTAGTGCATTTCTCTGAATCAATCTAACGATATACGTAACTGGTGGCTATACGGATTTGATTTCAGGGGTGTTGCAAAATTCATAAGTTTTGCTTGTAGTCAAAATGGGATTTTGTTTCCTTCAATTTTTTGTTGGAGTTTTAATACAGTTGGGCCCCTCGTGGGGTTAATTAAAGATGTATGTGTGGCCGTACCCAAATTGGTATTTGGTAATCTTTAATAATCAACGAACGAGAAAGCATTTTGTTAATTAAGGAATGACTGAGATCCATATCCTTATTAACGTGTATTACGAAACAAAAGGATAATAATAATGATGTTTAATCATTAAAAGGTTTTTGTCCAGGAGACCTTACTCGAGATCGTACTAGAGGTATCGACGTGTAGCTAGACGCTAATCGATGTGATCAAGATATTTGTGAAATAGTCCAAGTGGGAGCTGTTTGTTTATGGACGTATTTTAATAGTCGTGTGTTAGGATCGAACCTGAGACTATGGGATTGCACACAAACGTTTAGAGCTATTTAATTTAAATAATTATATTTTATTTGTTAAAATGTAATTTTTTAACGAGTGTTAAAAACCATGACTAACGACCGTTAAGTATTTAATGGAAAATGACTAACGGGCGTTAACTGTAAAAATGGAAAAAAAATATTTTTTGGTCCCCTCTATTTTAAGGGGATGTTTGGCCGGCCTTATGAGGCTTGGTGGAGGTGTGTTTATTGATAAGTTTTGGTTAAAACAAAGTATATATTCTCTATAAATACTTTGTCCCCTAAACCTAGCTTTTGACACATTATAAATACAAAGGCTTTCATTTGTTTTCTTTGCTCATTCATAGTGAAAGAAAATAATCTCCGAAACCTTGCCAAACACCACATTCGACCGACTATAGCCTAGAGCATACTCAGTTTGATTTTTTCCATCACTAAGACACGGTTCTGCTCGCGTGACCTAGCTTGTCGAATAGCTTGTTTGAGGTGTGTGTACAAGAGCATAGATTTAACCTCCTTTGGTTAATATTGGATTGGGTTGAAGTGTTCTTTTGCTAGGAAGTTTTGAAAGGTAAAATACCCTTTTAATTTTAATGTTCAGTTAGTTATATGCATGTTATGTTTATTGATCCTAATCGCTTCTGCATGTGTTATGATGTTTATATGTTTTATTTATCAAGCAAATGTTATGTTAGATCTAACAAAACAACACCAACTCATGTATGTTTATATGTGTATGGGGGAGGAGGTGTCTTGGCTTATATGTGTATGCATCAGACTAACGTGGCTCATAATATTGACGACGCAAAAACCTAGTACGCATCAGACTAACGTGGCTCAAACACCATAGCACCCTTCACGTAATCCTGAAAAAAAACTTCCACACAACAATGTGTGATCTCACCTGAACCAATTATTACTTTAATTTTTCTCCAACTTTTTGTTTCATAACAAATCGATGATTTGTACGCTCCATAAATTGAATGACACACTAAAAATGTAAGTGTTAACATTTTTATCCTTAATATGTGTGTTAAAATTTATCTACTCTATTATTTAATATAAAAATATAAATATCAACACCCAAATATTTTGAGTGTGCCAATCAACGTACAAAATGTGTAAATCACCTCCCTTTTGTTATACTTTATCTTTGAATTTTTTTTATAAATGAGGTTAAGTGTATAATTAGCAACCCACTTTTTCAATTACACATTTCTAGATAACCAACTTTGTATATTACTAATATAGTCATTAATTTTTTTTAAACCGTTGACAATTTAGGTAATATGACCGTTTTAGATGCCAGATAAAACTAGAAAAGTCTGACACATCATTTTATTTTATTTTTATCTCCGCTGAATATAAAACTTTAGATGCTAACTTTACTTGACTAATGACATGTACCTCATATCTATACTACTTTATAAAGTATTTAGACCCTTTCTATAACTGAAAGTCTTAAAAAATTCAGCCTAAAACATTTCTAAAAAAAGAAGTCTAACAAGTGGGTCAATATTGTTCAAAATATATATTCAATATTTAGTCAACATGAATTATTGCAATAGCAAAACGTATGTAACATTTCTTTAAATGAAAAGTAACCGTCCTTATATTAATGTGCACTTTTAATATGCTAAATAAGTAACCGCTTTTCAAATAATATAAAACCTATCATAAAACACTCTCATACACATTCATATCCCTTTCTCTTTTCTCTCAATATCTTCAAAATAATACAAAAAAAACAACTTCTATAAAACCTTCTCCATAACCACATGCCCACAGCCTCTACCACTTCCGCCTCTACCACCACTACCGTCACCGTTGCCACCATCAGTCGCAAAAATAAAAGGTTTGATGTGCTTTGGTAGTTTTGGTTGTAGATCTGGTGGTTTTCGTGATTACAACAGAAGAAAAAAATCAATGGTTTTATTGTGATTAGTGTTTCGATTGGATGTGTTGTGCCAGGATTTGGAAGTCTTAAAATTGAAACCCTTCACAAGGATTATTATTGCTTAAAGTTATTTTAATGTATATTATCATTCATTTGTAAAAAGTTATTGTTAAAAAAAGTTAACCAAATAACATTTATGAACCACAAAATATAGTCACAGGGTACCCGCCGTCGCATTGCGCGGGTACCCTGCTTGTCTTTAAAAAAACATACGAGACTTGTACCTCATATCTCAAAACCACAAAATTCATCATCACATTTTCATTAAATAGTCGTCAAAATCAAAGTCGCAAATCCCAAAATGAAAAGAAAAACATTTCATCAAACCCATCTCAAAAAATGACATCAACATCATCGATGAAAATCATATCTTGCTAGTTTCACCTCCTAAATTCATCACCACCTCTCCTTTTCGGTCACAAGAAGCCCATTTAGCCACCAAACAACCACTGTTAACTTTGTCGTCGTTGCCACCAAATCCGGACACCAGTGACCGACTCTACAAGCAAAACTATCGCAACTCCGCTTCAGATTCCCCATAATCACGCCTCACGTGACAGTAGACCACCAATGAAAATTAAAGCTGAATCGAACCATCCCATATATACGATTTTCAATGTGTGTTGGTAACTGGTGTAGTTTTTTCTTGGTTTTGTAACAACCCTAAAAAAATTTTACTTTATTCTAAACTATAAATTCAACTCGAACTATTTCTATGTTTAACATGGATGTAATTTAAATATAATAAGGAAGTTTTATCGTGTACGTTAAATGTCAGTCCATTAACATTCTAAAGCTAGACAATTAATATCTACTTACTTTAATAGTATATCAAAATTTGTATTTTAGTATTTTATAATTTATATAGTTTTTATATAGATTTTATTTGTCGTAATTGCTTAATAATATGTGTACCTATTTTAAAAGCATACATACCATACCAGTACCCGAATAATTAAATTAACACATATATACAATACAACTGATAATACCCGCAAAAATATAAAATACCCTCACAAGCACCCTCATATTTTTGGATAACAATTAGCTAGAAAGCATACCCATGTGCTTAATTCTTATTTGACTTAATGCATGTACTTAGAAACATATTAACAAAAAATCTTAGTAACCAGCGAATACTAACATAGTCACTTTCTAATGTGTCTTTCTTTTATGTACAAAATCAAATATCATGGGTGCATTAGTAGTAGTCGTGCACATATCGGTTTTTTCCCATAACCGGTTTCGGGTTGGACCCTAACCGGTTTTTGGTCAAACCTGATTTGACCGGTTACTCCTAAAAACCGGTTCGGTTCGGGTAGAGTTTTGAAGATAAAAAACCCAAACCGGTACTAACCTGTTAGGGTCGGTTAGTAACCGGACTTTTTAGAGCGTATGTGTAAATGAATTAGGTTTGATAAGGATCAATGAAAATGAAATATATATGCCAAATGTGTTGTATGGGCTGGGTAAATGGACTTTTTAGAGCTAGACCTTTTGGTTGCCAAAACAGTATAATGTTCATGGTAAATATCTTGTACACTTACACTCGAATGACAAAATCATATTTAAAATTTGTACAAAAATAAGCAATCACAAACCGGTTAGTAACCGGTTATTCTATACCTGGTTTCCTAACAGGTTACTCATTAACCAGTACTAACCGGTCCCTGTGCTTGGAATCCATACCCGGTTACTAACCGTCGGTTATTTCTATACCCTAACCGGTTATGGTCAACCGGTTTTGACCGGGTTCAGTTTCGGTTATTTTTTCGGTTTCGGTTTCGATTATTATGTGCACGGCTAATTAGTAGTATGCTATTTTTAATTCAGTGATTTAGGTACATATACATTAATTAGTAAATGTGCATAAATAAAGATATAATTAATAAACTTTTTCATACGCTTAGTAAATACAATGAAAACTCAATGTTTTCCTCTCCTAGTCATCCTAAACCCACAACCAACCCCCACATTGAACTAATTAAACAATCTGTTAAAAACTTTAATTTGAATAATCAAACGTTATTACATTGAAAACATATTAACCATGTTAAGCCTTTAACCTTTGGATTTTTATTAACTCTTACACAATTCCCCCTCCTCTAAGATACCAAAACATAAATGCTTAAGGGTACATGATATGCTCCGGTGAGTGATGGATTGAACAAGTTTTAAAATTATAAACACGAGGTACTAGAATGAACTAAAAACGCACAGGCAAGTATGACCCTTTCGTTTGTGATATATTTTTTATTGGTAAACCAAGATCGTTCGCGAGGATTTGAAAAACCTATGATCATTCAAAAATCACATATAATCTATTTTATCGTAGCAATATGAAGACAAATTAAACAAGTAAATTGATGGGAAATAATATGATTAAAAACAACACTTGGTAGAGATTAGTTTAGGAATCCGATATGGTATGATTGTGATGACACGTAAACATATGATTATGATAATTAGATGGTTAATACAATCTATTATTTTCAAAAGTTTCAATCTTCGTCAAGACTTTGATTCAAGAAAACAAGCATTAGACTCAATCACTCAATTCAAGAGTTAATCCAATTTAAAATTGTTTGATTCACGGTTCGTTTCACAAACTTGTTAACACTTATAGTTATGTTTCTTAGTGATCAACACTTCTTAGGAAATGGTCAATACAAAAGATAGCCAATCCATAGACAAACCAGCTATGACTTGTTGTTAGAAAATAACTCTTTCAACCTATGAAATCTTTAACAACAAATTAAGTTTTGACAACCAATTTCACATGAAACATAAGTAACAATGATTCAAAGGAAAATCTTGACATTGAATTAAACATAAATCACAATCACAGCCACATCATCATACTACAAACATCATCTTATCAAGTGTAAAATGAAACTAGCCACTCATAATAAACATTGACATGAACTCATAAATAATAGTCTTAAAAGTCATAATCAAGAGTCTTACAAAGTGAAAATATAGTGCTAATGATTAGGGAAATGATCCCTTAGAGTTTGATGTAATGAATTTTGCTTTTCGGGCTTCAAAAGTGACTTTTCTTGCACCACCTTGCTCAAATCCAAATTTCAGGTTTTGGACAAGGGAAAGAGAGTTTATTTGGTTGAATAAAACTTATGAGAGACTTGGGTGATAGTTGTTATGAAAGTATATGAAAAATGTGACCCCATGGGTCTTATTTATTGGTAAATTGATGGCTAGAACTTAAATGCATGGCTTGTTGGAAAAGGCATTTGCTTAGTGCCAAAGGTGTTTTAGACTCGCCAATAGAAGGTTCTTGTGACTTCTTTAGAGGCTTCAAGAATGTGTCATAGCTTGTAGTATAAATTCTGCCCAAGGAAAAGGAGATTGTGGCAACTGAAGTTAGTTGGCATCTACTTTCTTGGCTGGTGGCTCATGAATGAAAAAGAGATGGTGGGAGCTGAGGATGGCTGGGATCTACTCACACGGCTGGCATATACTTCCGTGCTAAGTGATTTGCACACTTGATACACAAATAGCTTCATGATTTCTCTTGCATTTCCCAAGTTGGGATCACTTGTAAAGCTTCTATATTCTTGAAAACACTTGTTCTTGCACCCGGAATTGATCTTCAAAGGCTTGTAACGTACACGGGTCTTGAATTTGGCTAGAATTCTTCGTACTTGTACTAATCTTCACTTTTACTTTGCTTACTCCGTCTTTTTTATTCTTCTCCCTGCATTTAGCTACACATAGACTTGCAAACACACTTTGGCACAAATATGCACAAAAGTATTATATATATAACCAAAATACATGTACAAAAGTACGGATAACGCTCCCAAAAACATGTTGGATTTGGGCGTTATCAAATCCTCTCACATTTAAACTTTGCTTGCCCTCAAGCAAAAAAGAAAAGAAAATAAATTCCAAAGGTACATGTGTTTTATAGAAATTCGATGCAAGTCTACCAAGTACGAGTACAAGATAAAAATCATCGGTTTTTAGGCTTTTAGGTTGAAAAATTGAGATATAAAGACAATACCCATAAAAGTCGAAAAAGTCTTTTATTTCTAACTAATACTACGCTAGCAACATATGAACTGAAGCAACATGTATCATGACTTATCACATTGGCTAATTGATACCTTTTATTCTTCTTCTTCCTTCAACTTCATAATATTATAGCTCATTGGCTATTTATTTGTCTTTTTTTGACTTTTTCTTTCTTTTTCTCTTTTTTTACTTGACTTTTTTCTTGGCTAAAACTCCTAGCCATGGATCGACATACTTGCAAAGTTCATATTGTATCGACAAACATTGAACATGCAACTTTCTCCTAAATTGGATTTTTCTTATCTATTATATGAGACTTTGACTTGGGTAAATTTGTCACAAAAATATATCTCAAATCTTTAAAAAATTACCGGTTGGATAATTTCTTAATTATTTATATACATTTTGCTTGAAACTTACAAGGGCAAACAAGTTTACAAAAATTTAAAATCGCCAAAAAATATGGCAATTAAGCATCATTTCTCGTTTTCCGTACAAACTCCTCACACTTAAGTTTAGCATTGTCCTCAAAGTGATTAAACTAAACAAAAAGTTAGAGAAATAAGAGAAAAACCAGAATCACGGGCGTATCATGCATCATAAAGAATACACATGAGTCTTGTCTTCGCCTTCAATTTGCGGTACCTACAAAAAAAGATAAAACATACAAAAATACGAAAACACACTATTTTTTGTTTTTATTGGTTTTTTTCATAAAACGACACATGCTACACCGCCTCAAATTTAAGCGGAACATTGGTTACAAAATTGTAGGGTATAACCATGAGATTTATTCTAAAAGAAAATCACACTTTAAAACAAACGGGTTGGCTCTCGAGGAGCGCTTATTTTATTATTGAGTCATCAGCCGGACTGATACCTCTTTTTTAGTTTTCTTTATTTTCATCGAGTGGAAATCCCTCACTCGATTCATCCTAATATAGTTTAACACGGTGTCCATTGATAATGCAAATTCTTTCATGTTTGTCATATAACTCAACATAACCGGACGGGTATCCATGTTTAACTATAAAAGGGTCGTACCACTTTAGTTTAAGCTTTGGAGCTTTGAATTTGTACTTCATGTTGAACAAGAGAACTTTATCTCCTTTCTTGAATTCTTTTCTAATTCGAAGTTTCTTGTATGATAAGCTTTGGTACGAGCTTTGTAAAGTTTGGAATTCTCATAGGCGAGTCTTAATTCATCGAGTTCATGGAATTGCAAGAATCGGTTTCTCCGGCTACCTTGAGAGCGGGATTACAACTTCTCAATGCCCAGTAAGAACGATGTACTATTTCGAAGGGAAAATGACAAGTATTACCGTACACCAAACGGTAAGGTGTTGGGCCAATTGGAGTTTTGTAAGGTGTGTGAAATGCCCACGAGCGTCGTCAACTTTCCTTGACCAAACGGAAGGATTGTCCTTCACCGTTTTTTGAGTATTCGCTTTAAAGCTCTGTTGGTGTTTTCAACTTTTCCACTCGTTAGTGGATGATAAGCAGTTGCAAAGTCATGGGTGACTCCATAACGTCTAAATATTTTCTCCATTTTATTATTATAAAAATGGGTTTCTCGATCGCTAAATAAAGCTTTCGGCATTCTATAACGAGAGAAAAGCTTTTTCAGAAAATTGATTACGGATCGCGCATCATTCTTGGGTAAAGCCTTGGCTTATGCTCATTTGGACACGTAATCAATAGCAACTAAGATTTATTTGAACTTATGGGATTTAGGAAAGGGTTTCATGAAGTCAATTCCCCATAGGTCAAACACTTCGCTAACTTGGATGATGTTTTGAGGCGTCTCATCTCTTCGTGAGAGGCTACCGGATCGTTGGAAAGCATCACAATTTTGGACTAGAGTATGAGCCTCTTTGAAAATTGTTGGCCTATAAAAACCAGCATTGATGTAGTAAAATCGTACACGTTTAGGAAAAAAGCGTATATGTGGCAAGTATTAAGTCAACGCGTTTAGGAAAACGTGAAGACCGGTATTGCAAGTTCGTTCTCGACGGAGGTGTATGATTTGTGTGCCAAAAATATAAATACGTATTTGGATTAGTAACGTTTTTTGTTATGAGAAAAAAGAAAATTAAATGACGATTTACGCTAAAAATTACACTACGGCGCGAAAAACGTAAAACGTAAAATACGACGAAAAATAAAAGTTATCTAATAATTCTCAAAAAATTAATTTAAGATTCTAAAAATATATCTAGGGTTTACAAATCAAGAAAAATTGTTGAAACTTTTTTAATTAATTTATATTTAATTTTAAATGCTAATTAAAGCCCTAAAAATTAAATAAATCAATAAAAAGCCCAAACCAATATTTTATAACTTGTAAACCTCAAATATAAATAAACACTAAAAAAGTATTTTTTTCTAATTTTTTTCACCTATTAAATCTATTTTTAAATGCCTAAAAACTATTTTTAATTAAAATAATAATAAAAAATAAAATAATAAAGAGAAAAGTTCAAAATCTTTTTTAAAGGTCTATTATACTCTAAAGAACAAAGGAAAAATTCAAAATTCAAAATAAGTTGAAATTAATCCTAATAAGATAAAAGGAATAAGTTTTTTAACCAAATAAGTCAAAACTTACTATAGCTCTATTGTCCGATAAGTCACCAGAGAAAACCCCATGTGATGGCCGATATCTGATGACAAAGAAAATGGTGGATGTCTGATGTTTTGCACAGAGAAAAATGGGGATATTTGGATGGCCTGTTTTGGGGAGTTTGAAAGTTTTCCTAGGCCACAAGGCACCCTCACAACCTTTAGGTTGTGAGGATTCATACAAATACACAAACACAATCAAAGTACACACAAAATCACACCCAAATGTCACATGAAGAACCAAGAACAAAGAAAAGAAATAGAGAAGTGAGACCTGCTAGTATTTAAGGCCAAACAGTGAGCTCTTATAAACTCTAAAAGGAACCAAAGAGTCTCCAAAGTTAAATCGAATAAACTAAATACTCTATGCTACCCTAAATCCTATAGTGGTCTAAGATTCAAGAAATAAAATCACAATATACAACACTAGATCACCTACTGTGTAGGCTTTGGGCATCTGCTGATCTATATGGCCCATAACAGTGGGTTTCCAAGCATCAACAAGCTGTCAAAGGTTATCCAAATCAAGATACCAAATAGTGTGAGGCTAAACTAAACCTAAAGCTAACAACTTGCCAAGTCCTAAACACTAATTCATAAAAATACTCTAAAAACCTATTATTGATGCAACAGACAGAAAAAGTTTATGGTGTATGCTGTTTGGTATGGACAGTGAGTTCTAAACCACAAAGGCCAACCAAATAACTTCCAAACTTATAACCTACAACTTGCAAATCTATACTAGCCTAAATCCTAACCGGTGGACCAAGTTTTTATATGACAACCCATAAAATTTGCAAGTATAATATGTGCTATGTTTTAATAGGAGTGGAAAAGCCACTAGAATTTTTTGCTGTTTATGTATTACTTGGTAGAATGAACTGCTTCTCACATCATAAACTATCATAATCAAACATTCCTATAATGATGAAAGACACAACTATAAACTATGAAAGACATCTAATAAGTTCAAATATTAATAAGAAAATCTCAAATATAACCATGATGCCCTAAATTCCCTTAGAACCCCTAGAATTCCTATAAATGAATTATAAACACAAGAATGGTAAAACATGAAAGGAAGAACACTTATGAGTAAGTCATTAAAGAACATAAACAAGTTATAAAATATACTCTAAAGACATAATAATACCTAAGAATGGCAAGAACAAACCATACAAAGCTAAGTACAAGTAATTGTACATAATAGTCTAGATCACCACCTAGAAACTTCAATAAATAATATTTCAAGCAATGTAACTACATAAAATCCATGTAATATTATAAAAAAACAATGTACTAATTACAATCTATCATCTACAGGAAAGATAATTGATCACAAATTGCTAATATTCACTAATCCAAGGCTAATTACAAGTTAAGACCTAGTAACCAAGATTAGCATATAAAATCCATTATACATTGAATTAGAGTATATCTTTTACCACAAATTATAAAACTCAACTATGCATCATATTAAGAATATACATTTATTTCAAGTCAAGTTACAAGTTGGTAAAGCATAAAGTACAAGTTATCAAAGCATAGGATCTTAAACTCCCTCAATTAACCCTAGCATATTATCAATCTATATAAACCCTCAACTAAGAATGTGGAACCCATATAAGACATAAACATATCATATAAGCCCAATAAGAATACATAAGGATATAAACCCTAATTACCCAAGTTATAAAATCATTAGAATTAATGACTTAAAAACCCTAATATTAAGAAATCTACATAGAATCACTACCTAGTTCTTTTTAGGCAAGTCTATAAATACTCATAGGACTTCATTAAGATTATAAGATTATATTAAGACAATGTGCAAGTACCCTAATGCATGAGGTACAAGATTTCAATGCATGACTTGTAAATTAGGTCGAAATAGATATTTTTTACTCTTTAGATATGTTTACCCTAACTAAACCCTTAAACCAAGTGTGAGAACTCATTGGACACTTAAAACTCAATGTATAGGACCTAAATTAAGTTTACATCAGTAACCAATTGAAGGATAAATCCTTTTACTAAGATTAAACCCTAGATCATTAGAAAACCCTAATCTACAAATGTATACTTCCCATTTTCAAATCAAACCTTTGTTCAACTTCAAACCAAGGACCCAAATCTCTTAAATAGAATGTCTAAAACCTAATTAAACCCTAATCACTCACTAATCACTTTCCCAAGTCCTGAATCACCAAAAACACAAACCATAAGTTACAAGCCCTAGATATAGAATCCGGTTTTGTAAATTCCCTCCAAAATTCATTTTCAAACCATTTCCCTCCATTACAAGTTTGAAAACTAGATATTTATCCATCAAAAGATATTTTAGGTGTGTGAAAATTAGGTGGATCAACTCCTTGCTTGCAACACATCACCATTCCTATCTAAATGTTGCCTTGACTCATTTTGAACCATAAGAAAGGATTAGGACAAAGCTATAAGCTATAAACCTGTGTAGATCTTAACTAGCCTTCATTAGTCACCCCTCTATATATCGTACACGTTTATAGGCTTAACATTGAGGCTAAGGGTGAAAACAAGTATAAATAGGGGCGTATGTGCTTCATTTGAACTTGCACCCCGTTTCCTTTGTATCTCATACCCATTCTCCATTTCCACCTCTATATACGTCTTTAGACATCCAATAAGACCAAAAATCAGATCTAGAAGCTAGCCATGAAAGCTCTTGAAGCTTTGATAGAAAGTTGTGTTCATAAGAAGCCATAAGGAGCCATTTTAGAGCTACCTAGGTAATTTCTATGTTAGCTAAGCTTTGATCTTGTTATAATGCTTTATTAGAGTTTTTATAATGCCAAAATTATGTTAGAAAGATAATCTAAAAGAAACTAAGTCATTTCATCATTTTAAATGAAAGTTATAAGTTAAAGATGTCTTAAAACCCTAGTTTTGTAATTTACATAAAATAATGAGCAAAAACCCATTTCAAAAGCTATAATTCTGAAGAATTTTTTTTATTATGATTATAAATGTGTTCATAAACTTTGTTTTCAAATCCTAGATCATTTGGATCATTTTTGAGCTTGTTATGTGATTTTTACAAGTTCAAGGACTAAAACTATCATTTTTGAAACTATAAATCATTTTGGGATAAAAGTGTCATTTTATGAAACCATAAGCTATAAGAATAAATGTTGGAAAGTTTGAGACCCTAATGAGACTGCAATTATACATAGTCTCATCGTCCAAATCGGGCTTAAAACGCTTAAAATATCATCAAAATACCTAAATATATGTTTGTGTTTGTTCATTGTGTATTTTAGGTACGGATATCGTGAATTCACCAAAAGATTACAAGAATCAAGCAAAAACGAACACGGGAAACGAATCCGCACAAAGAACCGGACCCGAATAATGATTTTCCATTGAAGTCCTTGAAGTTTGAAGATTTGGCAAGATTGGTCCCTCATCTTTTGAAGACTTGTCATTTTAAACCCTTGAAAAAACAAAAACTACAAATGGGTCCTTAAAGTTTCAAGAATATGCATGAATGGACCTTGAAGAATATCAAACTCATAACATTAGCCCTTGATTCCATGTTTATTAAACTAGAGGGACTTATTTTGTAAATCAGCGATAGATGTTTACAAATGAATGAGAGTTTTATTGCTACAAACATAATATGAAACAAAAAGGGAAGTCTAGGGGTTCTTTCTGCCAAGACATCCAAAGTTCCCCTACCAATCATCTCATGCCACATCACCAAAAACTTCCACCTCACCCACATCCCTAAACTTATACCTGATTTATTTTTAATCAGGGTCAAACCCTATTCAAACCTTTTAAATCTCGTTTTTATATACATATTAAGGAGGAAAACACCCCATTGTTCATCATCAACACCTTAATCACCCCTTCTTGCCACCAAGAACCCTAATCCTTAACCTAAACTAAACCCAAAATTACTAACTCAGCTTGTGCAGTAACTTGATTAACCATAACCCTAACACAACCCCACACTTAAAAACTTCTCCCGTGACCCCTGGACCCCACCCCTGTTTGTTCATATTTGGTAAAGATGGAATCTCTACAGTCTATCAACGTTCCATAATGATTTCTTGGTCCCAAAGGCTAAACTCAACGACCAAGATCATCCTAACTTAGCTGGAATCACATGTGACCATTGCCATCTTCACATGAGCTCAAATTGACCACTTTTCAAGTTTGAAGACCAAGGGTATTTTAGACAGATCATGTAGTAGGGTTTATGATTTCTAGAAAGTACTCAACACTTTTATAAATGGTTCGACTTGTGAATCATTAGACTTGTTCCAACAATTGTAATTTTTTTCAAGTTTTAAAAAATAGTTAAAGTTAGAATATTTTTAATCATTGCATTGGTGAGTTGCATTGTTGCTTACCCTTTTTTAGTGTAAACTTTACTTTCTTGTCACTTCAAAGTTTGTTTTTATAAAAAAATCAGATTGAGGTTCAAGGAAACTTGACCTTAAGATTGGTTGTTTGGTGGTGTTCTTTAAAAGCTGATAAGCTTGTTTGGTTGACACCTAAACAAGCCTATCTAGTTCTTGTTAGCTGTTTTTTTTTTTGGTTTCTGTGGGTGTTATTTAAACTTTTGTTCCAAAAATTGTGTTCCAAATTTTTTTTTTGGTTTCATTGTCATATGGTTACTGTTTCTATCACTGTTCTATAAGCTTCCTATAAACTCATCTTACAAATGAGCTTATAAGGAAGTCTTATAGAGCTTGAAGTGTGTTGGTATATGTGCATGATACAAGTCTCAACACAAAGACATCATCCCATTTTCTATCACTAGTTATTGAAGACATAGTGTTCTTTTCTCTACATTCAACATCATCATTCCTAAGCCCTTTCTTCTAAGCTAATAAGGAGATGGCCACAGCCATAGTGGGGCCCGGATATGGGTCCCATAAGGTACAAACCTGGGCTTGAACCCTCTTAGTTTGCTTGATATTAATGACTTGTGTGATTTTGTGAAAAGTTGGAGTGAATACTTGTAACTGGTGTGTATTTGATTCTGCTTAAGTAGTGTAGTGATTCATGCTTGTTTACTGATTATTTAAGCATAAGTTTAGTGATTTATGTAAGTTTGTTCATAATCTTAGATTAATCCATTTAGAGCAGATTTTTAGGAGTGTGTAGAAACTAGAAGGGGGGAGGGGGTTGAGTAGTTTCTTATATTCACTTGTTAAAAGATTGTTTTTTTTAAAAAAAAAAATCCTTTTTCAAAAACTTAGGCTTGAGGAAATATGTGAAATCTTCTTATGCACAATATGAACAATGATAGTGTAACTAAACTAATACTAACTAATGTATATGCACAAAGAAAAAAGAATGTAAAGAGTTAAGGGTAAAGAAAGATCAAACAAAACACCAAGGATTTATAGTGTTTTGGCAACGAAGCTCACTCCTCGTTCCCACTCCACTCCTTGAGTACTCTTTACTCGAGAGTTCACTACACAACAAGCTCCTTATGGTGGAGAAAACCGTACACGTTGCTTAACCAATTTCCGACTATAAGCTAAAAGTCGAGCCCTAATCGTAGCTAGGACCAATCTACACAACTATACTTAGTACATACACAACTTCCAAATAGACACAACTACTTGGATCTTCACAACTATGACACAACAACAAACGTATAAGATTTGATCTTCAGAGGATCTTTGGTGGTGGACTCAACACTTCACAAGGATAGTGTTCTTCTCTTTGTACTTAGAGAGGAAGGGATGGATGGGATAGATTCACTTCTAAACAAGTAGTAATCAATCAAATGATCAAGGATTTGAGTGATTTAAGAAGTATGTTTGAATCCAGAAATATATGTGCAAAAGAGGTGAAGAGAAAATCTGAGAATGGTCCACTATTTATAGGACAAAGGGCCAAAGACTATATCTGCCCGCGGTTCCTTATCTCAGCCGGCGGTCCCTTATCAATAAGGAACCGCATAGGCACTAGGGAACCGCCGGAGTAGACTCCGCTCCCTTTTTGTCCTTTAGTGGTGGAGGTCTTATCTGATTATAAAATATCCTGAAATAATATTCCAAATCAAAAAAGAATATGCCATTTTCAAATTTTCAAATATTTAATTTAATAAAACATTTTCTTAAAAAGAAAGTTTAATAAAAAACTTGTCACACTTAATAAAAAGTGAGTTTTAAGAAAAGATTAAATCACTTGATCACTTGATTAAGGTTAGTACTTGTTTATTCATACCTTAGTGAGAATGGGTAAAATGAAAAATACTTGAACTCAAGAATTCGTTTTTCGTTGTTTTCGTAAATGCTTGTTTTTACATATTTTCGTAATCAAAACTGAGCGAGACCGAAAAAGGCAAGTAACGTTTTTAGGCATTATTGCATTAACAATCTCCCCCTTTTTGATTCCGACAATACATAAACTCAATCACACAAAAACAAGATTTTCAAAGACGAGTTTATTCATTTCTCCCCCCTTGTCGAAGCAAAAAGGTTGCACAAGTCGATGTTGAAGAGACGGACTTTGCAAAGACTCCCTCTTGGTGCTTACTCCCCCTTGCTTGGGGCAACGAGGAATCTAGATATGATGACAAGCTACATAGAAGGGTTAGTTGAACAAAAGAGATAACCAACAAGAGATAGCTATAGGTCACAAAAAAATAAAATAAAAAGAGAAGAAGACATAAAGACTAAGATCCAAGTGAAGTCATGTAAAAAATCATACAAAGAAAAAGGAAACAAGCCAAAAGCATAAATCTAATCCTAGTTAATCTAGAATTCTAAGATTTGCTTGAATTAGGTGTCTTGTGGATAAGCAACCAATGCTTATATGAAAGAAAAGTAGTGGCGAAAGGTGGTGGTGGTGGCTTGGTGGAGATCTCATAATCAAAGTGAAGAGGAGGCTTGATTAAGAGACTCTTGATGTAGCTCAACTCCTCATAGATGTGTGCCATAGCAAGATGTTGATATTGACAACAATGACAATATGTCCCATGGTGCATGGCATTATCATGAGAAGGAGGAAGAACACTAAAGGGTGGTGGTGGAAGAAAAGATGTTCCACAATCAACATTCTTGGTAGGAGAAATGTGATTAAGAGTGTTATTGGGTGAATTTTGATTGAAAGTGTTCTTGGGTGAGTTGGGATTGAAAGCAATTGGAAAAAAATGGAGGAGAATCAAGACTTTCATTAAGAGAATAAGACATTTTGGGATGTGAAGTATGGCAAAATGCTTATGGTTAAATAGGGAAGGCTCAAGGTATTTTTGGGGTGGTCAAAGGGTTGAAACAAAGATTCCAAAAAATGTTGGAATAAATTTGGAGTTTCAGAAATACCCGAAAAAGGAAGCACTGTACGCGGTTCCTTATCACTTCTGGCGGTTCCTTATCACTAAGGGACCGCGGTTCATATATGGAACCGCCTACAGAGGCTGTGTTTTGGTGGTGAAGGAAGATTTTTCAATTCAGCAAATCTTATTTTTCTAGTCTAACTAATCAGGGATATGCTTAAAAGCAAAGATAGACAAAGAAAACACATACGAACTCCAAATAGAGATTTGACCAAAATACATGGATTTTAAAATAAAAATCGATGTTGCAGGTGTGTAATACAAGACCTTATGTCACGATACAATGATCCTCCATGATTCTATCTTGTTCTTGCTATGTTTGAGATAATCATACATATGAATTATGTAAGCTCGAGATTAATAGCAAGAATCTATGAAAAACGTTTTTAGATTGAATTAACAATGTCAAAACATTTCTCGACCATTTTCGAAAGACACTTTGAGAATTTTGAAAAGGAGAAGAGAATATTTTTCAAGAAGAGTTTAGGAGACTCAATGACTCAAAGTGATCAAAAGAAAATAAAACACTCAATAAAAGGAAAGCAATTAAGGAATATGTTCCATTAATCCTAGACCTAGACGCAAGTAAACAAAAGGTTCCCTCTTAAGTGGCTTAGTGAAGATGTCGGCTAAGTTATCCTCAGAGGGTACCTTCTCAATCGAAATGTTCCCCTTTTGAACATTATCCCTAAGGAAATGGTGGCGAATTTCTATGTGCTTGGTTTGCGAATGTTGCACGGGATTCTTGCTAAAGTCTATAGCACCTTTATTGTCGCACATGATTGGAACATCATCAAGAGAAATCTTGTAATCAACAAGCGCTTGCTTCATCCATAGAGCTTGTTGGCATGCTTTTCCGGCACTCACATACTCGGCTTCCGTGGTGGATATCGCAAGAGCGGTTTTTTCTTGGAGAACCAATAAGTTAAACAATAACCCATGAAGGTACAAACTCGACTAGTGATTTTCCGGTCCACATAGTCTCCCGCATGATCCGAGTCCGCGTAGACAATGGTTTCTACGCCGATCCCTTTAGGATACCATAATCCTAAATGTATAGTGCCCTTAATGTATCGGAAGATACGCTTAACCGCTTAAAGGTGAGAGGTTTTGGGAGCCTATTGGAAGCGAGCACAAAGGCAAACACTAAACATGATATCCGGTCGACTTGCCGTTAGGTACAACAAACTATCAATCATACCTCTATATTTGGTGTTGTCTACCGACTCACAATCATCATCTACGGTGAGTTTAGTATCCGAGGCCATTGGGGTCTTCATTGGTCTAGATTCTTCTAATCCAAATTTCTTTAGCATTTCTTTAGCATACTTAGATTGACTAAAGAAAATACCATCATCCATTTGTTTAATTTGGAGTCCTAAAAAGAATTCAAGTTCTCCCATCATACTCATTTCAAACTCATCGTGCATGATTTTGGCAAAGTCATCACACAATTCTTGACAAGTTGAGCCAAATATAATGTCATCAACTAATATTTGCACGATTATAAGGTGAGAACCTTTCTTCTTTGTAAAGAGTGTGTTGTCTACCATCCCCATGGTATACTCATGTTTAACAAGAAATGCTTTAAGTCTATCATACCAAGCTTTGGGTGCTTGTTTAAGACCATAAAGTGCCTTCTTAAGCTTGTAAACATGATCCGGTTTCTCAAAATCAATGAAGCCGGGAGGTTGAGCCACATATACCTCCTCATTGATCAAACCGTTAAGAAACACACTCTTTACATCCATTTGTTGAAGCTTAAAGTCTAAGGCACAAGCGTAGGCTAAAAGGATTCTAATGGATTCTAATCTTGCTACCGGTGCATATGTCTCGTCATAATCAATCCCTTCTTGTTGATTATAGCCTTGAGCTACAAGTCTAGCCTTGTTACGAGACACAACACCATTCTCATCTAACTTATTCCTATAGACCCATTTGGTTCCTATAATGGTAGAACTTCTAGGTGGAGGAACAAGTTCCCAAACATCATTAGCAACGAATTGATTTAATTCTTCTTGCATCACAATGACCCAACTCTCATCCGTCAAAGCTTCTTTAACATTCTTTGGTTCAATCAAGGAGACGAAACAAAAGAAGTTTCTTTGGTTTTGGACTTGAGATCTTAGGGTCCTTTGATTTAAGTCACCAATGATATTATTTAGAGTATGATCCTTAGACTCCTTAATGTTTACTTCCTTTTCAACACTAAGGTCTTCAACTCCTATTTTTCTAACCTCTTTGGCTTTAACTACTTCTATTTCATCCAAGTCATCATCAACCAATGGTGGTGTCTTGGGTAAAGGAGGGGTTTCATCAAAAGTCATGTTAAGTGATTCTTCAATTACGCCCGAGGTTCTATTGAGGACTATGTAGGCTTTGCTAGTTTGGGAATAACCTAAAAATATACCTTCATAAGACTTTGGGTCGAACTTGGTAAGGTAGTCTTTGGTGTTGAGGATAAAGCACTTGCTTCCAAACACCCTAAAGTATTCTAATGAGGGTGTCTTACCTTTAAGAATCTCATAGGGGGTCTTTCCTAGGAAAGGTCGAATAAGAATTCGGTTGAGAATATAATTAGATGTGTCCACGGCATTGCACCAAAACATTTGAGGCAAAGATTGCTCGTTTAACATCGTCCTACTCATCTCTTGGATGGTCCTATTCTTCCTTTCAACTACCCCATTTGATTGTGGAGTGCGAGGAGCCGAGAAGTTATGGGTAATACCATGAGCTTCACAAAAGGCACCAAATTGCACTTCATTATCAAATTCCCTACCATGATCCGTCCTAATAGAGACAATTGGACATCCTAGTTGATTTTGAATTCTTCGACTAAAGATTTCGAAATGATCGAAAGCTTTATTCTTAGATGCCAAAAATCTAGTCCAAGTGAATCTAGAATAGTCGTCAACTATAACTAGGGTATAAAGGTTACCTCCATAACTCCGTATGACGGACGGTCCAAAGAGATCCATATGTAGGAGCTCTATGCACCGAGAGGTTGAAACCAAATTCTTGGCTTTGTGACTTGAGTTAACTTGCTTTCAAACTTTGCAAGCATCACAAAAGTGACTATCAAACTTCATCTTGGGGAGGTGTCTTACCAACTCCTTAGAGACTAAAGATTGAATTAAACGCATATTAGCGTGACCTAATGTCCTATGCCAAAGAGTAGAACTATCATCTATAGTCGCAAGACATATGTTGTCTTTTGACTTCTTATTGACCTTCATGACATAAAGCCCATGCTTTCTAACACCTTTTCCAATGACCTTTCCATCTTTTATGATTTCACTGTCATGTTCCAAAAAGATGACCTTACACTTATTGTCACAAATTTGACCTATACTTAAAAGGTTAAACCCTAAATTATCTACGTGCTCAACATTTTCAATGGTCATGGAGTCAAGAGAAACCGTACCTTTGCCAATGATATTACCACGTAGACTACTAGCGAATGTGACGTTACCTCCATCATATGCTTTGTAGTGCGAGAACAAACTTCGATTACCCGTCATGTGCTTAGAACAACCACTATCCTTAATCCACTCGTCGGTTCCAAATCAATTCCCAAGCATATCTAGGTAACAACACACAAGATCAAACATTTGGTCCCCAATATCTCATGGGTCCAAAATAGTTAGTTCCAAACATCCCTTGCATTTGGTTGGGATGCATGAATGGAGGAGGGGGTCCCCATGGGGAATAAAATGGAGGAGGATAATAATTCATATAACCATTTTGTTGTTCATTATTTCTCCTAGGTGTATTTGATCTTGGTTTAGAGTTGTGGTCATTCCTTCTAGGAGTTGGAGTTTTACTTCTAGGTCGTGAATTGTTTTGACTATCTCTTCTAGGTGTTGTCGTTCTACTTCTAGGCCTAGACTCATTACGTACTCCTGGTGAAGTAGTGGATTGTCTTGATAAACTTCTATTTCCCATTAGAGGTTTACTCAAGGGCTTATAGAACTTATCAACGACATTGTCTTCAAGTATGGGTAATTTGACCTTGTTAACAATAAGATGCTTTGGTTGTTCACCTAAATTTGACTTTTCAGAAAGTTCAGGATTTTCAGCAAAACCTCTTTCTGGCCGCGGTTCCTTATCTAGGGCGGCAGTTCCATAGTAATAAGGAACCGCCCCATACAATCTGGGACCGCGTACAGCAGACGATTTTTCTGAAAATCTGACTTGTTTAGGTTCACTAGTTGATACTTCATTTGAGTTAAAACCTACACCAAGTTTTTCCTTAGAATGAATTTGTTTGTTTAACATATCATCAAGAGCACTAGTACATTTCATGAACTTTTCTAATTTAATGAAGGTGCTCTTGAGATCTTCATTCTCTAATCTAAGTTTATCACAACTTAAGCAACCAAAATCAACTTCTTTATTTTTCTCAATCTTGGCTAATTTCTCCCTAAGTTCATTGATCTCATTTTCAAGCTTAGTTTTGGTTGATTTTAAGGTTTTGTTCTTTTCTATGAATTTAAGGCTAAGTTTGTGTAAATTATCATATTGGCCTTCTAATTCAATATCATCTAAGGAGGAGCTATCATTGCTATAATATTCGTTTTCAGAATGTAACTCTTTAGAAGTATGAGCCATAAGACATTTCTCCTCTTTGGGGTTGTCATCAACATCTTCACCGCTATCGCTCCAAGAACCACTAACGAACGCCGTGTGATTATTATCGCGTGAAGGCTTTAGACAATCACTAATGAAATGATTTGGATCACCACATCTAAAGCAATTCCTATCACCTTTTTCGTTCTTGGCAAACCGATTCTCTGAGAATGGTTTCTTGTCATTGTTGGGTTGCCTCACGTGTTGACCTCATCTTTTGAAGAACTTCTTGAAATCTCTCACCGCCAATGCATACTCCTCGTCATCGCTATCCGAGGAACTATCATGATCGCTTTGTGCCTTCTTGGCTTTGAGTGCAAGAGACTTCCTTTCACTCTTGGTTTTCACCAATTCTGAGTCCTTCAAAATTATCATCTCATAAACCTTCAAGTTGCCTATGAGTTCATCGAGTGATAAAGTTGAGAGATCTTTCGATTCGTCAATCTCCGTAACTTTTGCTCTCCACTTCGGATGTAAGGTCCTTAGAAACTTCCTAACATTGTTCTTGCTAGAAAAACCTTCATCAAGTGCTTTTAGACTAGTAATAATAGTGTTAAATCTAGCAAAAGCACTAACAATAGTTTCATCTTCTAAGATGACAAATTGTTCATATTGTTGGACAAGAAGATCGATTTTTCTTTCTTTGACTTGGCTATTACCTTGGTGGGTTACTAAAAGAGTGTTCCAAATATCTTTAGCGGTTTCACACATAAAAATCCTTTCATACTCTTTCTTAGGTAAAGCATTATAAATCACTATTTTAGCCTCATTATTTTTTGAAAGTTTCTTTTTAGTATCGTCATTAGCTTTGTCAAAAGTGACCAATTCTTTTGTTTTAGAAACTTCATTAAATTGATAAGGTAAAAAATCACCATTGGTAATAACATGCCAAAGATCTAAATCTTTTGATTTCACATAAGTCTCAAATCTATTTTTCCAATAAATAAAACTATCGGCTTCAAAAAGTGGTGGTCTTTGCATAGATTGCCCTTCTAGGTACTTGTTGGAATCCATAGATCGATTCAAGTTTTAAAATACAATATACTTTAAAAATTCTTGAGCAACCTCGCTCTGATACCAATTGTAGAAACTAGAAGGGGGGGGGGGGGGTTGATAGTTTCTTATATTTAGTTGTTAAAAGATTGTTTTCAAAAAATCCTTTTTCAAAAACTTAGGCTTGAGGAAATATGTGAAATCTTCTTATGCACAATATGAACAATGATAGTGTAACTAAACTAATACTAACTAATGTATATGCACAAAGAATAAAGAATGTAAAGAGTTAAGGGTAAAGAAAGATCAAACCAAACACCAAGGATTTATAGTGGTTCGGCAACGAAGCTCACTCCTCGTTCCTACTCCACTCCTCGAGTACTCCTTACTCGAGAGTTCACTACACAACAAGCTCCTTATGGTGGAGAAAACCGTACACGTTGCTTAACCAATTTCCGACTCTAAGCTAAAAGTCGAGCCCTAATCGTAGCTAGGACAAATCTACACAACTATACTTAGTACATACACAACTTCGAAATAGACACAACTACTTGGATCTTCACAACTATGACACAACAACAAATGTATAAGATTTGATCTTCAAAGGATATTTGGTGGTGGACTCAACACTTCACAAGGATAGTGTTCTTCTCTTCGCACTTGGAGAGGAAGGGATGGATGGGATAGATTCACTTCTAAACAAGTAGTAATCAATCAAATGATCAAGGATTTGAGTGATTTAAGAAGTATGTTTGAATCTGGAAATATATGTGCAAAAGAGGTGAAGAGAAAATCTGAGAATGCTCCACTATTTACAGGATAAAGGGCCAACGGCTATATCTGCCCGCGGTTCCTTATCTCAGCCGGTGGTTCCTTATCGATAAGGAACCTCATAGGCACTAGGGAACCGCCGGAGTAGACTCCGCTCCCTTTTTGTCCTTTAGTGGTGGAGGTCTTATCTGATTATAAAATATCCTGAAAGTATATTCCAAATCAAAAAAGAATATGCCATTTTCAAATTTTCAAATATTTAATTTAATAAAACATTTTCTTAAAAAGAAAGTTTAATAAAAAACTTGTCACACTTAATAAAAAGTGAGTTTTAAGAAAAGATTAAATCACTTGATCACTTGATTAAGGTTAGTACTTGTTTATTCATACCTTAATGAAAATGGGTAAAATGAAAAATACTTGAACCCAAGAATTCGTTTTTCGTTGTTTTTGTAAATGCTTGTTTTTACATATTGTCGTAATCAAAACTGAGCAAGACCGAAAAAGGCAAGTAACGTTTTTAGGCATTATTGCATTAACAGAGTGTTTGGATATGCTCCTTACTCACCTATTGGTGACAAGTAGTTGAGTAAGAGTGGTATAGACACACTAGATTAGGGCTGCATTGGTGTTTTGAGGATTATTTTCTTGGTTTGGCTAGTTAAAACTGAAGTTGCAAGTGTTTAATAGACTATATAACAGTTATATTGACATTCTGCCAAACAGTAGCGCCTTTTGGCTTTGATTCTAAGATTTTTTTGTCCAAATCTTGAACTCAGTTAGGGATTAGGTTTAGGGAGGTGTGTATGTTCTTGGTTCTGAATTTGGTGTGCTAAATTGATAGCTTTGCCTGTTTGAATCTTACATTTGGGTCATTTAGATCAGCAAAAACTAGCGCCACACCTGCCATGTTCATCAGTCACTGCATATTGCCCATTTTTGTGATTTTTTGTGCTTAGACATTGTTGTTTTATTACTTAAACTGACTCCCCACACTCCACTGAGTGTGGGGGTGCCTTTGGATCCAATTAAATCCAAGAAACGAGCAAGTGACAATCATTATTGTGCCCAAATTTGTCAAACAGTGGGAACTCAGTTCCCACTGCTAGAGTAAAGGTTCCCACTGCTTTGCAAAAGGACAAAACAAGTCCACATGTCCCTTTCAGTTTTTATATTTTTTTTCTTTAGGGAGTGATTTTCAGTCTTTTTAGTTAATTCCAATTTTGTTATTTTTGTTATTTTACTTCTGAATTTTCCATTTAATTTATTTTTCTATTACTGTTCATTTATTATTTTTTAGATTAAATTGCATTTTTAATTAGTTTTTAATTACTGATTTTTGTCTTTTAGTGCAAAACTTTTACATTTTTTAGTTTTAAAAATTTTCTTAGATTCAGAAAAAGATTTTAAGATTTTTAGTATAAAAAGATTTTACTGTTCACCTTTTTAATTATTTTTTAGATTTATTTTTACTTTAATTAGTTTTAAATTGTAATCTGTTTTGTCTTTTAGTGTAGAAAAGTTTTGTTTTCAACTTTTTTCAATTTTCTACTGTTTAGTAATATAATTTAGGATTTTTCAAATAGTCAAATTAATTTTAGCATTATTTTAATATTTTTAATCATTATTTTAGTTTAAAAATAGTTTTTAGTGTTTTAAAAATAGAAAAATAGTTTTAAAAATTTAGGAAAAATACTTTTTAGTCTTTAAATAATATAAGTGATTTATTAGTTCAATAAAATAAGATTTTGGGCTTTTTCTTAATGATATTTAATTTTAGGGCTTTAATTAGCATTTAAAACTGAATATTTAATTAATAAAAGGTTTTAAAATTTATTTATTGGATTTTTATTCTTATTTATATTAAATTAGACTTAGTTAAAACTTTTAATTAATTTTTAGGTTTAATTTTTTATTTTCGTCACGTTTTACGTATTTACGTTCGCGTTTTACGTTAATTCGTCGTAGTGTAATCGTAATCGTAGCTCGTCTTTAATTTTTCTCTCTTAACCCAAAAACGTCACTAATCCAAACTTTGATTTTACATATTGGCACACTTAATTCACACACCTCCTTCGAGAACAAACCCGCATTTATTCGACTTATCGGTTTTCCTAAATCGTCGAGTTTAATACTTTCCCATTATACGTTGTTTTCCTAAACACGTATTTTTACCGCAATCAGACCCTAAGGTTAAATAATGAAGGTTTAAATTGCAATTTATGAAAATTATACTTTAGGGGTTAAAAGTGTAATTATGCCAAAATGTAACCAAAAGGACTATTTTTGTCAACTTTGAAACTAAAGAAGATTAATCATGAATAAGAGGAAGTAATTAAGGTATCATTTTAGTAGGGAGATTTTTACAAAGATGTTCCATCTCGATATTACGTTCTAACTGAGTGGTTGGGTTTACGATTTAAAGTGCCCTCGGTCCTCAAACGTTTATCGAATGGCTTCTGAGTACGATGGCCTGAACCTGGTGCTAGAATTAGGACCAAATTATAATTAAATAAAATATAACCAAATGCTTAAAGAGATTGATCAAAATATTAAAAACTTAATACCATACCAATTATGTTAAAACAGGTTGGTGTGAGACCACGTTCTTGTTTGTTAACTCAAGTTGATCTGTGTGACATAAACCCGACAAGATTACTGGACATAAGGTGAGTTCATAGCCTCAATAAAGTGTACTACTTTCAAAATATTTCAAAACCTGTGAGGGGGATATATGCTAAAAATGGAATACAAGTGTTTTTGGTACGCTTTCCAGATATGATTCATTTACACTATGTTTACTGCTGCCTATGAAAGTCCCTTTTTAATTGTGAACCGTTAATCATTTCTCGGAATGAGCGCTAATATCGTAAATATTACTATTGGAGACTGACATCTTCTGTCTGGGCAAGTCGCACTTGCTAGCACCTCAGTGGTTAAACAAGCATACTTTATTTTGCAAATCAGGATAGTTTGGCAGACTTCCTCATAAGGACAAACTGTTGGTTCCTATGTCTAGTCGCGGTATCATGAGCTTAGTTCAATTAAATCATCATCTTATTCAAACTTACGAGAAAATAACAACGTAGCTCAAGAAAAAGGTCTTGTATTCAATCTGATTTTAAAACATATGAATTCACTCAACCTTTGTGTTGACTTTATGCATATATTTTAGGTATTGAAATTGATAAGCATGGAGCATCATACTAATGACGTAGATAGATATAATCTTGGGAGATTTTGTCATTCAAACCTATTTTATAGATCTCGGGAACCTGTCATGTACAGCGTATGTACAGTTGTATTTAATGAAAATCTCTGATTTTGAATGATAAATTTATAAAGAATAAATAAAGTTTATTTAAACACTCTTTTGAGTTGTTTGCTATCACTTTGCTTTCATATAATGAAGTAATACCCCTCAAAATATTAATTTGTTGTGTCAAGCTAAAAATGGGGGTGTTATATTTCACCTACAAAGCACAATAACCAACCTTTAGACCTACTGATGGACTTGTGACAAATAATAAGAACATGTTTTCACAATTAAACACCCAATCTTAACAAACTAAAACCAAAACATTGTAATCAGCCAAAAAGAGGATTGTATAGGTAAACATGAACTAATTTTTGTCACCTAAAAGTTTTTAAACACCTTACCCAAACACCCTTTAAACCTATTTTTGAGAAATGTTTCAAAGAAAAACCAACTAACATAAAAATAAATGTGGCTTATTCTAACATGTATAGATTGTAGAGAACACAAACAAAACCTAGATTAATACAAAGAAAACTCAAACATGCATACTCAAACCTATTACAAGAACTCTCTTCTAAGCAACTAGCATATAAGGAGCACAAGAGGTTACCACACCCACTCTTGTTCCGAGTGGGCACACACTTCCTTGTGAACCTTAAGTTGAGCTGGAAATGGAGAAGAGGGTGATGTTGTAATTATGACTTGACGTATATCCTCACGCTAAGGCGAATTTTGGATCTTTGAGGCTTTAATATTTAAGACATTCATTTTCAATTTTCGCATAGATTTTTCGGCCTTGTGAGCTTGAAAGTTTTGCTTGATTTAGGTGAAAAGGAACTTAAATTTTTTTATTGGGAAGCCTTAGATTATCCGGGTGCCAATACTTCAAAACCGTGATGCTGGCGAATCCTTAATGCTTTCCCAATTTAATTACATGGAAGCTACTAGAATCAATTAGAATCCAACAATTAAGACAAAACCGCAAAAAACCTATTTATTAACAATTTAATATAAAAGCATTGGGAGAATAAGCAAATAATAGGACACATGAGTTTTTGAAAGAATACGAATACTCTAAGTTTAGCATACTAACTTATAATTAACGTTATCATTTCTCATCCTCAATTTAATGAGACTTAGCCTAAAATAGTTAAGGAATCAAAGCTAAGTTCTCAACACGCACGGTCGAGTCAAAAATTACTCTTATTCTCACCATCGGAAAACCTACATTCGTGTCTTAAACACTTCTGAAAAAAGAGAAAAAATTTAAAGTTTTGCCATTTTTAGCCTTATTTTGCAACAAAACGATTACAAAAAGATGAATATTAGATTGCGTGATGGAGTAAGAAAGGTGAAGTATCTATTCACCCCCATACTAAATCTAAACATTATCCTCAATGTTTCGAGTCTAAGGGTGAAACACCCCTATACGAGAGACGAAGAGTCGAATGCTTAATCTCGAGCATGGAAAGGATAAAAGGAATAATCTATACCGTTTATGAATTATGCTAATAAGATAAACGTTAGAACGTATAAGGATATCATCGGATATCGGAATCTTCAAAGGCAATGATTGAAGCTTGAGTGATACGTAAAACGAACACGAGAGGCTTCAATGATGACGATGAACCTAATAAATCACGATCACAAACAACCACGGAACAAGGGTTGGAAGAGCACAAGTCTCCACATTAGACTAATTAGAAAGCAATAATATTTACAAGGATAAGCATGAGAATCCCCTACGAGGCACCTTGTTTTTGATAACCGAGTAAAAAGCTCGACTCGATCCCGATAAATGTGATTGTTTAGGGATTACCATGGTAATGGTCATTTTTGGTGGGTCTTACATGATAAACAAGGCCCAAAAGTACATGGAGTACTTAATAACCCGATATTAAAATACCGGGGTCAAAGATAGCGTCTTCGTTTCCGGAAGAAAGACGAAACAACGCTAATCCAACCAAAAACCCAAGAGGGTCAAAGAAAATAGATGAGAATAAATAGAAGGGTGGGACAATGGTGGGGCACAAATACTTTGAGCTACTCGAGGTAGACTCAGACCAAGTAAATAGATATATTTTCTATTTATTGCATCGGTGGAAGACCGATATTTCCCTATAAATGCGATTCCGGGATCAAATATCTCGTCCTTAGTGGAAAAGTATGAGGAAACATAAGGGGCTTTCCGCACACTAGATCCACACAAAGCATCGTCAAAAGGAGTAGACGAGCTCGTAGCACGCAAATAAAAAAGTGATGACGGAGTTAAAACAGTAGGAACATCATTTAAATTAATTTTAAAATCTTTTCCTTTTTCATCATTTTCAAACTCTTTATGAAACCCGATTTGATTATGTCAAAAATATTTGGCTTTTACAATTCAATATTAGTCACACTTAAAATTCTCATATATAAGTCGTAGGTGGGAGGGGGGTTGTATATATTCTCAAATCGATGATCAATAAAAAATTTACCCCTCGGGGTCTACATAAACGTCATCCTCAAGATCGAGAATCTCATCGATTTCTTCATCGTAGATGGGTTTGTCAAACCAAGCTTTTTCGTTCCCCTCGTGAATGATTTTAGAAACTCTCTCGAAGAGATCACGATCAAGCACAAAACCATCATTCTTTGGTGGGGATTGTTTATAAATTAAATGCTCACGAATGTGGTAAACGTCATTCTCATTTGAGGAGCGTTGATAAGGTAGCTCCTCGAGAATGGGATTTTGGGTGGTTACATGAGTTGGTTCGTCATTATGAATAAGGCGTTCCAACTCATGAAGTTTTGGCCTCGAGATTGGTAAAATCTACCTCACTTGTAGGTGGAAGTAGAGGCAAAAGAGCAAGCTCTCTTTCGATAATTTCCTCAATCTCGAAGTCGTATTCAAAATCATCATACTCACTACACAAAGAATTCTTTTTGGGAGAATCAAAAATAGCTTGTGGATTTTTGAGTTGTGATCGATTTCGGCAAAATCATCATCAAAGAAAGTGTCGATGTGAGCAATCAAAACCATGGTCTTACAAGTTGAATGACTATGCTTAGGTGACATTTCAATGATGAGCATATTTGTATCAGTAAAACCTTTAGCCTCAATGGATATTGGGCTAGGAAATGGAGGCACTTCAATGGAATTAGAAGTCGATGCCTCAAAGACGTGGTCCTTCGAAGGTGGTGAAAACGAGTCCATTTTGGTCATTGTCGTGATGGAACTAACGTCTTCCTTCGGAATTGTTTGGTCACTTGTTTCGCCGAATAAATCCCAAAACGATTCTTCATTCATGCATTTACGAATACCTTTTTCAATTAAGTACACGTATTCATGATCATTAAAATCTTCATCTTTAAAACCGTTCTTTTTAATTCTTTCAAAACATGCATCAAGCCTCATATTTTCCGCTAAAGTGAACATTTTAAAATCATTGTTGGAAACATCGGTTTTACTTTGATCATTTGAAATTTGGGATCAACTCGCAAAAAAGTCCATTTTACCCTCCTCATAAGTCATAGTCATTTTACCACCGTGAACGTCGATTACGAATCGAGCCGTCGATAAAAAGGGGCGACCTAAAATAATGGGACATTTAGGGTCACACTCGTAATCGGAAATGACGAAGTCCACGGGAAAAATAAACTTTCCAATTTTAACATAAACATCCGCAGCTATTCCAATTGGTTTTAATGGCGTATAATTTTCTAGCTCGAGTCATGTTCGCGGGGGTAAGTCTTGGCAATTTCATCAATTTTCAAAGAGAATGAGGCATGAGATTTATGCTAGCCCCTAAATCGGCAAGGGATAAACATCCATCAATCTCGGAAAAATCACACGGTAATAGAAATTGGCCCGGATCCTCTTCCTTTCTCGGCATATTCCTTTTAGGTTTTTTAAGAAGGATAAAAGCACAAACTTCTTCAAGGTGAACTTTGGTGAGGTCGATAAAACTTTCTATTTGAACCGTGGATGGAATTTGAGTTACGCGAGGGTGTGCACTCTTTTCCTTGGTCACCACGTTCATTCCATCGACCTTAGAACATGAAGGCGTTTTAGAAGTCGAGTGTTGAGATGAAGGCACAACTTTAAATCCATCAAGGTTATGCGGAATCACACGACCTTTTCCATGAGACGAGGCGGCCTTAACGTGTTCCTTCGGATTTAGTACGGTGTCACTTGGTAACGTACTCGAAGACGAACTCGATTTCTTGTTCATTATAGCCGAAAACATCTTTTTATGTCGATTTGACCTTGGTCAATCTTGTTGTTTTGCCCTCTCGACGTGTAGGAAAATTCGTTTTTCATATCACCAATTTGTGTTTCTAATCTCTTCATATTAGCGTCATTTGACTAAACCTAATTTTGAAAATCATTTGAGCCATTAAAATTTTAATTAAAACCTTGGTTATGATTGTTTCTTTGAAAATTCCCTTGATTCCCGCTTGAAAAATTGTTGCATTGATTGTTATTGTTTGAAAATTTTGAGTTTTGATTGTTGTTTAAATCTCGATTTTGCCAATTTAAGTTACGACTTTGATAATTGTTTCCTTGAAAATTTCCTTGATTTCCTTGTTGATTATTTCCATGAAAATTGTTTCGGTTTTGATTTGAAAAATCACTTCTACGATTAAAATTATTTCCTTGATTGTTGTAATTCGTTTGTTGTGATGGACCGGCGTTATTTTTTATTTTGATTTAAAGAATTCCCATTTAACGCGTTCACACTCGACGATTGGCCATCCGTAGCCGCACACTCGTAATAATTATGTCGTCCACTACAAAACGTACACGAAGCCTCGACCACTTTCACCGTAGCGGGAGCGTTTTTCATCTCGATCAAAATCAACGTAAAAGCATTCGTCAATTTGTCGAATTTCGCATAAACCCTCTCAATATCGTTATTAGAATTACTAATATTGGCGATATTGGCAACATTCAGTGTGTTACGGAGTTGGTAAACCTTGGATCTATTCTCGATAATCATTAAAGCTTCCCTAGGAGTTTTACACAAAAAGTTACCGCCCGCTACGGAATTTAACAAATATTGCTCTTGAAAATTAAGACCGTTATAAAAAGTATCGTTTTGGTGTAACTTGGAAAAACCGTGGTGAGGACATCGCCTAAGAAATTCCTAAAAGTGATCCCACGCGTCTCTAAACGACTCATTCAGCTTTTGTTCAAACCTCGTGATCTTGTTTTTGAAAAACATGGTCTTAGATAGCGGAAAGAAATGATTAACGAATTTGGAAACAAGATCCTTCCACGTAATTATGGAATTAGGTGGCTCTTTCTCGTACCAATCCTTGGCGGCACAATCGAGCGAGTACGAAAAAAACATAAGCTTATTCACATCGATGTCAACGTTCTTAAACTTTCTCTTGGCCAAAAGACAATCAAATTCCGAATGTGATCGTGAGGATTATCCGCCTCACGACCCTTAAACTTTGTTGCTTGAATTAAACTCAACATGCCGCTTTTGATTTCAAAATTCCCCGCTTAGATAGCGGGAATTACGATCGCATCTCCATAACCCTCAATGGGTGCTTGGACCAACTCCATCATTGTACGATTCTCGGTCATCTCGTCTATGGTTTCGACAACAAAATTAGGAACATTCGTTTCGAAATTACTTCTTTGTTGTCGATTCCTTCGATTTCAATTTTTTCGATTCGACACATTTCTAGAATTAGAATAATCCTTTGATCGAGTACGTATGCACTAAACGTAGAATGGGGGGGGGGGGGGGGGGTAGCAAAGAAGATTCTTTTTGGGTTTTTCGATTTTTTAATTTTCTTAGTTTTTAATTGTTTTTTTAAATTTTTTTTTGGATTTTTGGTGTATTACGTAGATATTAATCCACAAAAACAATCCACTAATCGAAGGTCTCGATTAATGAAACTAAAGAGGAATGAAAGTAATCACGTGAAGTGAAAACCTTCGTCGACTTTGAAACGTTGGTGGAACACCAAAACGTTTCGAGGTTCAACAATTAAAACTCACAAAAATAGATATATTAATACTTGAATGGCAAACCCTTAATCAATCGCCACTAAATCGATACGCACAAGCGAGCGAAAAAAACGAGGCGGCGCGAAGCACTTAACAGCCTTTTTTCCGTAGGTCGTGAAATACAACCGCCTTATACCCACCTTATAGTTTGTCTCAATTTAGATTAAACGAATTAAGAGTATTTATCTATTTTGCCTTTGATTTTCGTTTGAATTCGATACACTCGATAATGACCGGAACGCCCATTATCGAGGTACGATTTCTCGCGTATTTGGATAATATTGTGTATTGATTGTGCTACATATACAATATAGTATTCACAAGAAAAATGAAAAACGATTTTGTGTTAATTGATTTCAATTTAACACTTTTTATTTACTTTTAAGGCTAATAATAGTAAAAAGAACAAAAATGTGTATGTACGATATATACACTTTTCAAAAATGAAAAGCAAAAACGCACTACTCACACAAACACGATATATATGGCACAAAAAACACCTCCCCGGCAGCGGCGCCAAAAATTGATGTAGTAAAATCGTACACGTTTTAAGAAACACACGTATATGTGGCAAGTATTAAGTCAACGCGTTTAGGAAATCGTGAAGACCGATATTGCAAGTTCGTTTTTGGCGGAGGTGTATGATTTGTGTGCCAAAAATATAAATACGTATATGGATTAGTAATATTTTTGGTTGTGAGAAGAAAGAAAATTAAATGAATAGTTACGCTAAAAATTACACTACGACGCGAAAAACGTAAAAACGTAAAATACGACGAAATTTAATAGTTATCTAAAAATTTCCAAAAAATTAATATAAGCTTCTAAAAATATATCTAGGGTTTACAAATCAAGAAAAATTGTTGAAACTTTTTTTTGTTAATTTATATTTAACTTTTAAATGCTAATTAAAGCCCTAAAAATTAAATAAATCAATAAAAAGCCCAAACCAATATTTTATAACACGTAAACCTCAAATATAGTTAATAAACACTAAAAAGGTATTTTTCTAAATTTTTCATCTATTAAATCTATTTTTAAATTCCTAAAAACTATTTTTTAATTAAAATAAAAATAAAAAAATAAAATAATAAAGAGAAAAATCTAAATCTTTTTCTAAAAGTCTATTATACTCTAAAGAACAAAGGAAAAATGAAAAATTCAAAATAAGTTGAAATTAATCCTAATAAGACAAAAGGAATAAGCTGTTTAACCAAATAAGTCTAAAGTTACTGTAGCTCTATTGTCCGATAAGTTACCAGAGAAAACCCCATGTGATGGCCGATATCTTATGACAAAGAAAATGATGGATGTCTGATGTTTTACACAAAGAAAAATGGGGATATTTGGATGGCCTGTTTTGGGGAGTTTAAAAGTTTTGCTAGGCCACAAGGCACCCTCACAACCTTTGGGTCGTGAGGAGTCACACAAATACACAAACACAATCAAAGTACACACAAAATCACACCTAAATGTCACATGAACAACCAAGAACAAAAAAAAACAGAGAAGTGAGACCTGCTAGTATTTAAGGCCGAACAGTGAGCTCCTATAAACTCTAAAAGCCACCAGAGTCTCCAAAGTTAAATCCAATAAACAAAATACTCTATGCTACCCTAAATCCTATAGTGGGCTAAGATTTAAGAAAGGAAATCACAATATTGTTGGGAATAAAATGTAGCCAGTACACTTAGACGCTGACAAGAAGAAAACAAGCGTTGATAAAAAGAAAACAAGCGTTGACAGATCAAGCGTTGACAAGAAGAAGTCAAGCGTTGATAGGAAGAAGTCAAGCACTGATAGAAGACTTAGTCTACGCGTATTATGTTTCTAGTTTGTTTCTAGTAAAGATATGATCAACAATGTATTTTCTATGTTTATCTTTACCTAAAATAGTTGATACGTAGACTCTTGTACAAGGCTCCTTATGTCTATAAAAAAGAGGCCTTTAGGTTTTGTTTCAATATAAGTTTTCATTGGTTTAACACTTTCATTGTACTCAAGTTTGTTCTAATCAATCAAGTGAAAGTTTGGTTTACATTGTTTGTGTGTTCTTGTTTGAGTATTAATTCCGCATAATACTTAAATTGTTTTATACACAACAAAGTTTCTCTACGTGTTAAACTTGATTTAATCTCGTTAACACAAGCTAAATCGATCTAAGTTTGGGATCAACAAGTGGTATCAGAGCTTGTTGAGAAACTTTGATCTAAAGAACACAAGAACCCTAAATCGCCAAAAACCCTAATTTTCACAAAACCCTAAAAACACCATGTCTACCCTAGAAGTAAACTCCTCCTCCTCCTCAACTCCCAACATCAAAATTCCCATGCTAGACGTAGACAATTTTGAGCTGTGGAAGTTTAACTTTAAACAGTACCTTCAAATCCATAACTAGACCCTATGGGAAATTATTGAATATGGAAACACATTCAATAAAGCTGAAAAGATTGCAGCTGCCATCTTACAAAGAAAAAATGTTCAAGGCTCTACTGAAGATGATCGAAGGGAAAAACCTGAAGATGGTAGAGCTGTCTCAACTGAGGACATAGCAAAGAAAAGGAATGACATGAAAACCCTAAGCATTCTCAAACTCTCTTTGGGACAAGAAAATCAGCACAAATATAGAAGCTATGAGTCTGCAAAACATCTTTAGGCAGTTCTTGAAGTTGCTTATGGTGGTAATGTTGATACTGTACAAGAGAAAAAGAAGCAACTCTTGCATGAGTATGCTGTTTTTAAAGCTCAACCCAATGAGAAGCTAAGTAGTGCGAGAAGCAGACTTCTTGACATTACAAGCAAGCTGTCCTTCATGGGAACAGTGCTTGGTGATGTTGATATTATCGCCACTTTTCTTAAAAGTCTTGGTGATGCATAGATGATTGAAGCAAGATCTATAATTGCTAATAACACTCACAAAAGTTCTACTTTTGATGTTGTTTACAATAAACTGAGGCTGGTGGAGAATGAAATTCTTTTGGATCATGGAAGCAAGTCTACCAATGGAAACATGGCCTTCTTCTCACATAGTGAATGTCAATTTGATCAAAAGGAGTCATACATGCACCCCGTTACTAGATCAACTTGTGTCAACGCTGGAGCAAAACCTATCAACGCCTCACATTCAGACGCTGACACATACAAAGTTGACTCACCAAGAGTTAAGCCTGCTGGTATTGATCTAGATACTGTGTGTGCATACATTGCTTCATTACCCAATGGTTCAGTGATTACATATGAGGACCTTGAGCAAATTAGTGATGAACATTTGGAGGAGATGGACATAAAGTGGAATATAGCTCTTGCAAGTATAAGAGCAAACAGATGGAATAGAAGATTCAAGAAGAAGATGACTTTTAATGCTAAGGACACTGCTGGATTTGATAAATCCAAGGTTGAGTGTTACAATTGTCATCGTATGGGACACTTTATGAGAGAATGCAGATCTCCAAGAAGATCTGATGCTAGAAAACCCTCAAGCCAAATCATTAAGGCTCAGGATTCCAAAGTCATGGTTGCAATGCAAGAAATTGATGGTGTTGCATGGGATTGGAGCTACTTGGCTAAGGATGAGTAAGAGAACAAAGCTTTGGTTGCAAAAAAGGAAGAAGAAGAGCATGTTCGCTATGCTCTCATGGCACACTCCTCATCTTCATCAGACAATGAGGTATATGATGTTGCATTTTGTAGTAAGGGTTGTCGTCTAAACACTGAAAAACTTAACAAAGAAGTTTTAAAATTGTAAAAAAATGTGGTTAATGAAAGATGCAAGTTGTCTAACTATCAACTTGCTCTTACTCAAACTGAAAAGACTGTAGCTGAGTATAAGAAAATGGAGCTTGACCTAAAAGATCAAATCAATATTTTAAAACATGATTTAAATGCTAGTAATGACATTAGAAACATCATGGTGAGGGTCAATGTTGAATTACAGGCTAAGTTAGATGAGGCTATCAAAAATAAGGATAATGTAGATCTTAAAATTCAGAGATTTGATAAAGCCTCACAAACCCTAGAAAAATGTGTTAGTGAACAAAGGGATTCTAGGGATATGACTAGGATTCGGATGAAAGAGTATGTTGGTGTTCCACCACCTGCTGGGAACTTATATGGTGTCCAAAGAAAGGACTTATCTTGGACTGGTTTACCAGAACTCCAAGAAGAGGAATTTATTCCTCCAACAAGAGTTCTTACCCCAGTAGAGGAATATAGGCAGAAGTTGACTGATTTGGACCAATGGAAGAAAGCTAACCCTACCTTGTTTGTTAAGGGTGGCATGCTTAGTGATAGCCCAAATGAGTCTACACCTATCAAAGTGACAAACCCAACCACTGGCAAGACTATTGACCTTGGCTTAAACGTTGATAGAAAACCTAGTATTAGATATGCAGAAATGTATAGAAAACCTGGGTCACCAAAAAGCCAAATTAGTGATAATGGAACAGGTTTCTTTTCTTCTAGACCTATAATTATGTCTAGAAAAGCCTGTTATACTTGTGGAAGTTTTTCACATTTAGCCTATAAGTGTGTCAATGCTTCAAAGGTCAATGCTGACAGAAAGTCAAACACTGTCAAACCCAAATCTTTTGTTCAACAAAGTCCACAAGTTGTTAGACCAGCTCCATTCTTTACTAAAGGGTCTAATACTTATGGACAAAGACCTTTTCAGAAGACCAATACATGGTCTAATATACAATGGGTTCCTGTAGCAAACCCTAGGTTCAATGCTGATAAGGGTAATTTCAGCATTGACAAGACCAAATCAAACGCTGACAAAAACGTTGCCAGACCAAATAATGGTAAATATTTGCAACCAAAGGTAAAGGGGTCTAAAGCTTCTTCTAGCTTGACATGGAGACCTAAGCAAGATCAAAACCCTAATTCTGATGGGATTTCAATGACTTGTAACAGATTTAATTATATTTCAAAGGTCATAACAAAACCAATTGGGGTTAACTGGATGTTTAATCCAAAAAGGGATGAACAAGGGGTTGTCATAAGGACTAAGTCTGTTCTTGTTGAAAAACCAAATGAATCCAAGTCTGCTCAAGCTTGGGTTCCCAAAGAAAACAAATTTGTTTTCTTTATGTGCAGCGCATTCAAAAGCAAGTTAATGATTATGGCTATTGGGATAGTAGATGCTTTAGGCACATGACTGGAAGGAGGATTATCTCACAAACTTCAATCCCATTAAGGATGGTGACAAAGTTTACTTTGGAGGCGGATATGGAACTATCACAGGCAAAAGAACTCTTTTCACCAATAATTTGCGTTTTGAAAACGTGTTTCTGGTAAAAGAACTTGACTATAATCTGTTTAGTGTATCACAAGTTTGTGATAACAAAAATAAGGTTATTTTTACTGATACTGAATGCTTGGTGTTGAGGAAAGATTTTAAAATACCAGATGAGAAATTCATTGATTATAGAACACCTAGGCATAAGGACATTTATAATGTGAATCTTAATGGAATTAGGATGAATAATAATTTGTCATGTCTATATGATAAGGCTTCAGTTGATGAGAGTAATCTTTGGCACAGGAGATTAGGACACATTAATTTTAAAAATATAAACAGACTTGTGAGACATGGTTTGGTTGATGGTTTGCCTGAAAAGGCTTTCCACAATGACTACTCTTGTGTTGCATGCCTTAAAGGCAAACAGCACAAGGTCTCATTTAAGTCTAAACAGGTGCACTCTAGTTCTAAACCATTTCACTTGCTACATATGGACTTGTTTGGTCCAACTAATATAGAAAGCTTAAATGGTAAATCTTACTGTTTTGTCATCACTGATGATTTTTCTAGATTTACTTGGACTTTCTTTTTAGCTTTGAAAAGTGACACTGCTGATACTTTGATTAACTTCATTACCCAAATAGAAAAGAAGTCTGGTAATGAGGTTAAGATACTTAGAAGTGATAATGATGGTGAGTTTAGAAATAAGTTGTTGGATGATTTTTGTGCCAAGAAAGGGATTACTAGACAGTTTAGTGTAGCTAGAACCCCACAGCAAAATGAGGTTGCTGAGAGAAAGAACAGAACCCTCATAGAAGCAGCCAAGACTATGTTGGCTGATGCTCACTTTCCCATTGCTTTTTGGGCTGAGGCTATGAATACAACTTGTTATGTTCAGAATAGAGCATTAGTCAACAAGATTCATAACAAAACACCTTATGAGTTACTTTGGGGAAGGAAACCTAATATTGGTTTTCTTAAGCCTTTTGGTTGTCATGTAGTTGTGCTAGATACTAGTGATGCCTCAGGAAAGTTTAGTGCTAAAGGTGATGAAGGTTACTTCATGGGTTATTCTGTGCAGAGTAGAGGATATAGGGTTTACCTTAAGAAGGAAAAACGTATACTTGAAAAAGTACATGGTAGGTTTTTAGAAAGTAAACCTAGTGATCCATAAAGTGGTCCAAATTGGTTATTTGACTTGAAACCTCTATCTAGGACTTTGAATTATATGCCTGTTACTAATCCAAACATTGTGAAGGTAACTTCAAATGTTGTGGAAGAACCAGTTGTTGATGTTTCAGGTACACAGGTTAATGAAGAGGTTGGATCACAAGCAGACAAATCATCACCCATACTTGAGTATGTTACTATTCCCATATGGACAGATGCATTTGCTGCTGCTGCTGCTGGAAAGGAAATGGTGGTCCCCAAGTATCACCAGTTGACAACATGCATGATCTATCAGGCGCTGACAAAGGAAAATCTGGCGCTGACAAGACAAATTCAGGCGTTGATGGCTCAAACGTTGACAACCATGGTCCAGGCGCTGACAACTCTTTTGACCATATTTTCTCTTCTAATAATTTTGAACAAGGTGAACCTTCAAACAGAAATAGAGAGGTTCATTCAGATGTTGATGGAAGAGAGTCTGAAGAGGATATTGGTAACATGGAAGATGAGATTGAGGACAACACACTTATTGAGGGAGGAGTGGTTACATCTACAACTAAAAATCACCCTCCTTCTTTAATTATTGGTGATGTGATGTCTCCTGTACAAACTAGAAGATCTCATCAGAATCTGGGTGGATTTATTGCCAATATTCACAAGATGGTTGATACCCCTCTTGTTCAGGCATGTTTGTTTGCCTGTTTTTTGTCACAACAGGAACCCAAGAAGATTTTTGATACTCTCAAAGAACCAAGTTGGGTGGAAGCAATGCAAGATGAGCTTCACCAATTTGCTATCCAGGATGTTTGGGAGTTGGTTGATTGTCCCAGACATGTCAGACCTATTGGGACAAGATGGGTTCTTAGAAACAAAAAGGATGAAAGAGGCATTGTGGTCAGAAACAAGGCACGTTTAGTGGCTCAAGGATATACACAAGAGGAAGGGATAAACTATTAGGAGGTCTTTGCACCAGTTGCAAGGACTGAGGCTATAAGGATTTTTCTAGCCTATGCTTCCTGCATGGGCTTCACAGTCTATCAAATGGATGTGAAGAGTGCTTTTCTTTATGGCACAATTGCAGAGGAGGTTTATGTTATGCAGCCTCCTGGTTTTGAAGATTCAGAACATCCAGACAAGGTGTATAGAGTCAAGAAAGCTATGTATGGACTTCATCAAGCCCCAAGAGCATGGTATGGCACATTGTCCACCTATCTGGTGGAAGATGGATTCAAAAGGGGCACCATAGACCAGACCTTATTTACAAAGAAGACTGGTAAGGATTTCTTACTTGTCTAGGTTTATGTGGATGATATCATCTTTGGATCTTCAAGTCCAAAGATGAGTGAAGACTTTTCCAAGCTTATGACAGACAAGTTCAAGATGAGTGCAATGGGGGAGATGAACTTCTTTCTAGGGTTACAAGTTCAGCAGAAATCTTAAAGAAGTTTGGCTTTTCTCCACATGAGAAAAGGGCTAGTACTCCCATGGATAGGGAACACCCTTAGGGAAAAGTTGGAGATGGAAAAGATGTGGATGTCAGGCACTATAGATCAATGATTGGTTCAATGATGTACCTCACAGCTTCAAGACCTGACATTATGTTTGCTGTGTGTGCATGTGCACGCCATCAAGTGACTCCCTAAGAATGCCATCTTCATGCTGTCAAGAGAATCTTTAGATATCTTAGATGTTATCCAGACCTGGGATTATGGTATCCAAAAGATTCACCATTGGAACTTATTGCATATTATGACAGTGATTATGGTGGTGACAAATTTGATAGAAAATCCACAACTGGTGGATGTCAGTTTCTTGGGAGCAGATTGATATCTGGGCAATGCAAGAAACAAACAGTGGTGGCCAATTCTACAACTGAAGCAGAGTATGTTGCAGCAGCTGCTTGTTGTGGACAAGTCTTATGGATTCAGAACCAGCTATTAGATTATGGGTATAATTTCATGCATACCAAGATTTTTGTAGACAATAACAGCACTTTATGCATTATTAAAAATCTTGTACATCACTCTAAAACAAAACACATAGAAATTAGACATCATTTTATAAGAGATTGTTTTGAAAGGTTTTAATACAACCAGATAGGGTTGACACAGAAGAAAATGTGTCATATTTATTAACTAAACCTTTTGATACTAGAAGATTTCAATACTTGATAAAAAGTATTGGAATGATCAATCTCACTTAAATATGTGTTTTAGGATCATGATGTAAAAGTATGTACAGGATATGCATTGTTATTGGTCTTTTTGTGAAGTTAGATTTTCCACTTTATTTGTCTAACGCTGACAAAGGTTATCTTAACGCTGATAAGTGTTATTGTGACGTTGTCAGCAACATGTTAGTTTTGTGGTTTTTGATCTAAATGTGCAGGCGTTGTTAGCATTGTACCATTGGATACAGAGTTGCTTATGGATCCTTGGAGAATCATTGGAGCATGTTTCAATTTATGGATGATGGTTGGAATATTTATATTCCTATCTTGGCATAAGTTTTTATTTACATGCAGATTATTTGGCAACTTATGTATCACAATTTATGGGGAGGTTTTAGGAACCTTTTAGGACTTTTTGGGTATTTTTATAATACTCTTATCATAATTCTAGATTGTGTCCATTGGTGAGTATGAGTTAGTTTTATATCTCATGAGGCACTGTAGCATGCAAAGTTGATATACTATGCATGCTGCCAAGACCTTTTTGGCCTAGAATTGGGTGTGGTCTGTTGGGAGACTTGGGTATGATTTATTTTGGGCTTACCTGGGAGTTACAAGGAATTTTATGAGATAACTTAACTGATAAGAATTTTGGTTAGCAAGGGACACTAGAGGACTGTTATGTCTATCTTGCATAAGCAATTGTGCGTAATTGGACAGTGCTTGCCGCCCTATAGTAATTTTCAGTTTATAGGTTATCTTCACTAGGATAAATTACTTTGTTAAGGTCCTTTTTCATTATTATTATTTTTATTTTTGGACGCTGACAGATATATTTCCAAGCGTTGTTGTGACCAATTTAGACGTTGACATGGTTTTTACCAACGTTGACAAGAATATAGCCGTTGGGCGTTGATGGGTTATTTTTGACCGTTGACACTCATTGGGTCCTACCCAGTTGTTATTTTTGACGAAAATTGGGGCCGTAATTTTGGGAGTTGATAACTTTTAATTAATGCACAAGATAACTTATTTTCTTTTCAATATTTTCATCATTATATTTTGAAAATACTTGCCTCATTTTTTACCAATCACATGTGCCTATCACTCCTATATATTTGGCTCCTACTTTTTAAACAGGGTACTCTCATATTCTTGTCTAACAACTTTTCTTTTATAATTCATCTTTTATAATCTTTCACAAACAACTTCCTACATCAATGGCGCCTAAGTTTAAACCAAGTGACTTGGTATTGAGATTCAGGAGTCAGCATAATATGATTGCTTATTTGGAGGCTGATGATGCTCTGTTTCCTCAATACACCCAGATGGTGGCGTATTTGAATGCATCTCCACTTAGGTATGTAATTTCTCATGCTCCTCTCATCCTTGTCACTCATATTAAACAGTTTTGGAACACTGTTAGTTCCTCAACACTTAATAATGTGACTACATTAACAACTATTGTCCATGGGCGTTCTTGGGTGGTTACTGAAGCCTTGGTTCGCCAGGCTTTGCATCTTGATGATGCAGATGGTATAACCACTCTTCCCATTGGTGAAATAGAACAAGGACTCCAGGCTTTGGGTTATCCTTTCCATGAAGAGGGAACTTTAAACAAATATCATAAACAGGAATTTCCCCTAGCTTGGAAGTACTTAATACATGTCATCCTTCAATGTTTGAGTCCCAAATGTACTGCATATAATGAAATTAACAGATCAATTGCTGGTGCAATTGTGTGTATTACAAATGGGCAAAAGTATAATTTTTCTAAACTGATTTTTGATGGCATGTGTAAAAACAAGGGTAATAAGATGACGTTGGCTTATCCCAGATTTTTACAAATGGTTTTTGGTGAGCAAAGGTACTGTACCAGGGATCATGATGATTTTTATGAGATCCGTGTACAAAAGAAAGCTATTTTTAGTAAGATGAACTCACCCCCTCACAGAGACTTACCCCTTACCCAAGCTATGCTTGCTGTTATTGCAGCAGCACAACCTCAACCTGACCCACAACCACAACTTGAACCAATACCAGACCCCTTACCTTCACCTCAACACATGGAACTTGACCAAGAATCCTTCAATGCTGACATGTTAACTATTGGCCTTGACTCTACTAATCCAAACGTTGACACCTTTCCATCACATACCCAAACACCCCTTAACCTTCAAACTACCACCCAATCCACATCATCTTCTACACCCCCTGAATATAGGTTGATAAAACGCCCAAGGACTACTGGAGTGTTCTCCTCTAGTGGTCCTAGCCATGTTGCAGAGAGAACCACCACCACAAGTGTGGTTGGTGCTATGGATGAGGCTGGGACTATTGGTACTCGCTTAGATGCACTCCAAGACAGTCCTAACATCTTTAAGACCTCATCCATGCCCCATGACTCTACTTTGGGAGGTCAAATACCCATTCTAGAGGATGGCAGATTGGAACCATACACAATGTTGGAATTGACGGATGTCTGCATTAGCTTGCAAAAGCAAAATGCAGACTTGGTACAAACAGTCAGCACATAAGGCCTTGAACTCAAGCAATTGAGGGAGAGGATTGTTCTTTTGGAGGATGCTAACAACAGGCGTGGAATGGTGGATTCTTCCAAAGGGGAGGATGAGCAGATACATGTGAGTGACAAAGGCTCACATGATGGAGAATCTTTGGGTGTGGCTGAAGCCCTTACTGAATTAAAGAAGCAACCAGGTTTTGATGTATCTTTGGTTACTCCAACAAACTTGAACTTGTCCTTTACACCAATGATGGAGCAGTTCACAAGAGGCGCTGAGATGAGTAAGGTGAGCGTTGACAAGCAAATTTTGGACGCTGACACACCAAGCGCTGACAAGAGTAAGTTGGGCGCTAACACACAAGATTTGAACGTTGACAGACCTGCAGATATGGTTGATGTATTCCAGTCATCAGCTATCATCAAGGAAGTGTCTTCACAGGTACCATCATCATCTTTACCCATCATTGATCCATTAGATAAGGGTAAAGGAATCATGGTAGAAACAGAAGTTCCAAAGGATGCAGCTCAAGTAGAGTTTGATTCAAAGTTGGCTGCATAACTTATGGAACAAGAAAAGAAGAAGATTGGCGAATTACCATTTGTAGTTACTTCTGAGGAACAAGAAGGAAGTGATGGTGAAAGTTCAGATTCAAGTGTTATGATAGTTGAAAAACCAGAAAGACTTGAATATGGTGATGAGTTGGCAAGGGAGAAACTTAGAGAGTTAAAGTTGCAGGTAGATTATGATATGCCAGAAGTTGCTCAGATGTACCATGCTTGGGAAGATAAGGTTATGGAGAATCCAGATATGACAATTTCAGATCAAATTTGGGGATTGGAGATTCTGCTAAGAGTTTAAAGAGATTGCAAGGTAATTCTGAAGCATAAGGCTAGCAATGTTTTCTCACTGCTGAAAAGAGATAGAAGGGAGCTTTATTACATGTTGCTCAGATGTCATCAAACAGGATGGACATTTCAGAAATTGCAGGGATTAACCTTTGAAGAGTTGGAGTATAAGGCTTATCCCATTTGGGCAACAGTGCAGGAAATGAATACTATCAGACTTCTCTCAGATGAAAGGAGAGAAGAACTTGCAGAATAGATGGAGATTCAAAAGGCTATGATTGTTCCAAGGCCTTTGAAGAAGGGAGTTCCACTTGAGTTCCCTAAAGATATGGATAAATTGAATCCCAGTGAAGCTGTTATTAGAAGGAGAATTAAGCTCTCACCCATGGAAGCTTCAGATATGGTACAAGTGTTACCTCTTGATGCTAGAAACCCTATCATTAGCTATGAAGAGGATGCAAGTGGGTTTTGGATGATTGGCAGATATAGGAAATAGGTACACACATTTACTACTCTTATGTCTCTCTTTGCAAGTATGGATAGGGAAGACTTGGCAGACCTTTGGAGGTTATTGCTGGCCGAGTATGAGACTGAAGCATCTACTTCAGTCAATGGAATAAAGCTTTGGTCAACATTCAAGAGAATGTGTGCACCAGAAGATGAAGATCCTGGTTGGAAGGATCTTGAGGATGATATCAGTGGACTTCAATGGCGTTTGTATTCAGCTGCTGGTGTGTATTATTTGAGTTCTACAAAGTTTGCTGAGTATCATCTTGTAGATGCTGAGTATCCCATGTCCAAAGAAGTTTTGGAAAAGATGAAGACAACACAGTTGGAGATTAACTATTCAAGTGACGTGGCCAAAGATTTGATTAAGCATGTTTATTACCAATTTGATAAGATTTGTAAGAATCCTCCTAGTTCTTAGTTTTTATTCAGAAACTTGATTACTAGAGTAGATATCAAGTTTAGGGGAGGATTGTTGGGAATAAAATGTAGCCAGTACACTTGGACGCTGACAAGAAGAAAACAAGCGTTGATAAGAAGAAACAAGCGTTGAAAGATCAAGCGTTGACAGGAAAAAGTCAAGCGTTGATAGGAAGAAGTCAAGCACTGATAGAAGACTTAGTCTACGTGTATTCTGTTTCTAGTTTGTTTCTAGTAAAGATATGATCAACAATGTATTGTCTATGTTTATCTTTACCTAAAATAGTTGATACGTAGACTCTTGTACAAGGCTCCTTATGTCTATAAAAGGAGGCCTTTAGGTTTTGTTTCAATATAAGTTTTCATTCGTTTAAAACTTTCATTGTACGCAAGTTTGTTCTAATCAATCAAGTGAAAGTTTGGTTTACATTGTTTGTGTGTTCTTGTTTGAGTATTAATTCCGCATAATACTTAAATTGTTTTATACACAAAAAAGTTTCTCTACGTGTTAAACTTGATTTAATCTCGTTAACACAAGCTAAATCGATCTAAGTTTGGGATCAACAAATATACAACCCTAGCTCACCTACTGTTCAGGATTTGGGCATCTGCTGATCTACATGGCCCCTAATAGTGGGTTTCCAAGCCTCAACAAGCTACCAAAAGTTATCCAAATCAAGATACCATATAGTGTGAGGCTAAACTAAACCTAAAGCTAACAACTTGCCAAGTCCTAAACACCAATTCATAAAAATCACCCTAAAACCTACTATTGATGCATCAGACAGAAAAAGTTTATGTTGTATGCTGTTTCGTATGGACAGTGAGTTCTAAACCACAAAGGCCAACAAAATAACTTCCAAACTTATAACCTACAACTTGAAAATCAATACTAGCCTAAATGCTAACTGGTGGACCATGTTTTGACCTACAAAGCACAATAACCAACCTTTAGATCTACTGATGGACTTGTGACAAATAATGAGAACTTGTTTTCACAATTAAACACCCAATCTTAACAAACTAAAACCAAAATATTATAATTAGTCAAAGAGAGGTTTGCATAGGTAAACATGAACTAATTGTTGTCACCCAAAAGTTTTTAAACACCTTACCTAAAGACCCCTTAAACCTACTTTTGAGAAATGTTTCAAAGAAACTTCAACCAACTAACATAAAAATAATTGTGACCTATTATAACATGTATAAATTGCAGAGAACACAAATAAAACCTGGATTAATACAAAGAAAACTCAAACATGCATTCTCAAACCTATTACAAGAACTCTTTTCTAAGCAACAAGCACATAGGGAGCACAAGAGGTTACCACACCCACTCTTGTTCAGAGTGGGCACACACTTCCTTGAGAACCTTAATCTGAGCTGGAAATGGAGAAAATGGTGTTGTTGCAAGGAGAAGGGTGAAAGGCTCTTTGGTGGACTACAACAGTCCACCAAAAGAGGCACAAATATGGTGGAACAAGTACCTGCTAAAACACAACAAGGACAACAATAGAAGACTCCAAGTATCAAGAGCTTGATACAAGCTTGGTGTCAAGAAGCTTGTATCAACTTTTGATACAGAGAGTTACAAAAAAAGAACAAAAACCAGATTTATGAAAATCTTCTAGAAAAACTAAACTGATGAACCAAAGAGATGTAAAAAGATTACAATTAATTTAGAATTTCTAGAAAAAGTAACACAAAGTTATAACCTAAGCTTATAACCTTGAATTTTTCAATCCAAGCTTGTAATTTAGCTTATAACTCTGTGGTTCTCAAAAGCATAAACAAAGATTTTGCAAAGTTTTGATAAAACATGAAGTTACAAATTCATTAAAACTAAATGACATAAATTTTAAATTGACAAAAACATAAATATGGAACTCAAATAATTCTTTCATTCATTTGCATAAAACATTACAAAATAAATGCTAGAAAATTTAGAACAAGATGGGTAGTCACATGTGACTCCCATTTTATACTAGAACAAAGAAGCTTCTAGAATAATCAAAACTCTATCAATACAATTCCTAAAGTACACTTTGATTTCAAAATTTTAAAAGTGGTCCAATGCTTGATTCTTCTGCCCATGTGATCGTAGCTGTATGGAATGAATCATGGCATTTAAACTTTGCTTGGAGGAGTCAGCTATTAAATATGGACCCTTGGATTGCTGTATGATTCCAAAGTTGCTAAGAGAAGAGGTACATGGGGACAGGGGAGGACGTGGTGGGGACTTGTGGTGAGGGTGATGATAAAATGCCCATGTGGGTGTGTTCATCTGAGGCTCAATTAGGGTTCTGGCAAATCTTGTTGATTTCCCCTTTGATTTGATAAAGAGGTAATTAGGGTTTATGAAGGATTTTTGGGGGTGATTAGATCGTGGGTTAGGGTAACAGTGTTTGTTACCCGGGTATTGGGGGATTTAAAATGGGATTAATGAAAGGGGTGAGGTGGCAGTGTGTAAAGGGCCGCGCATAGGATTTAGGTGGGCTTATGGGTAATATGATGGGCTATAGCCGGGTTTAGGTTGGGTTTGGGTATCAATTGTCCAAGTTAGGTCCATGTTATTCCATTCTTTTGGCATTTCAACAGCTTCATATACTTATTTCCCTTTGATATTACTTTGGCCATGTTGTCATATATGGCACAAATAATTCACAAACTTTTATAAAGGACAAAATGTGCAATTTTGGCATTCACCAAGGGCTTTAATGGTATAATCTTGAAACTTGAGGACCATTCTTGTAATAACTGAGATTTACAAGGGTCAAAAGTGACAATTCTTCAAAAGATGAGGGACCGTTCTTGACATATCTTCAAACTTCAAAGACTTCTAATATGTAGTAAAATACGCTTTTAGGAAAAAGACGTATAAAGCGGTAAGCACTAAGCGTACGTTTAGGAAAACGTACACACTTATGACCCTTGTGTGTGAGTTCTTTCTCGAGGAGGATTAATGTGTGTGTTAAACTTGTTAAATTTGAGATTAATATTGATGAGAAGAAGGGAAAATGAAAAACAATGACGGTTACGATTAAAGATTACACTAAGACGAAAAACGCGGCTTCACACAAATCTAGGTAAAAATGAAATTTACTCTAAAATTTCCCAAAAAATTACAAAAAATTCCTAAAAATATAACTAAGGTTTAAAAATGATAAAAACTTCTTGAAACTTTTTAATTAACTAATATTTGATTTTTAAATGCTAATCAAAGCCCTAAAAATTAAATAAATTAACAAAAAGCCCAAACAAAGATTTTTCACTTTGTAAACCTCGAAAATATTTTAATTAAGCTAAAAACTATTTTCCAAAATTTTAAACCTATTAAATCTATTAAAAATGATTAAAAACTAAAATTAAATATCAAAATAATATTAAAAATCAAAAATTTATAAAAAATTCTAAAATCTTGGAAACTAGTGTATTTTAACCTAATTAAACCAGAAATGAACTTGAAATTACCTAAATACCCCTATTGGGCCCTCAAACGGGCCAAAACCCAAAACAGTTCACTTAAATGGGCTTTAGGCCCAATAAGAAAAAAAGTCAACCAAATAAGCCCAAACAACATAGTCTGACTTAAAATTTGATTTTAAACAAAAAACTCTAAAGGCCCAAAAGCTGAAAGTGAGCTTATCACAGCTTAATAGACACACAACTTATTCTTAATAGGTCAATAAGCCCATTAAGCTATAAGCTGATGCCATAAGCTAAAATTCAACACATATTCTTCTCTTGGGATTATAAAGACAATTGTTAAAAGAATTTTGAAAAAGCACACTCAATAAGCTAGAAATAAGCCAAGTATCTTTTCGCTAAATGACAAAATAGTCGTTTTTGAGATTCAGACCACTTCAAGACTTGATTCAACTTGCAAAAGGTTCTAAATTACTTAAATGAGACTATTCAAACATAAAATTCCCAATAAGCTAAGCCAAATAGGCTGAATCAGTTGATAAGCACTTGTGTAAAAGACAAAAGAGTTCGTTTTCTAGTCAAACCCTAAAATTAAAAGCTGAAATCTTCCAAATATGATTAAGAGCTAAGAAAAGTAAGATTGATTATAAAAGTAAGTTGTTTCACAATGGAATAAGCTAGAATGACTTATCAATAAGCTGACCAAGATTTTACAGGGAACAATCAGTGGGAAAGGAGTTCCCACTGCTTGAATTAAGATTGCTCTTTTGAGCTTGATTCAATGAATGTTTTTGGACAATCAAGGCACCCCTACAATAATAGAAATAATAGCAACAAACAAGCAATAATAGCAACAATCAACTGGCCAAATGATACAGTTAAATCAAAGATTGCTCAGATATGCAAGAACTAGGTCTGATGGTTTCTATCTGATGCAGTTGACAAAATGGTGAACTTTGAGCTATAAATTCTAACAACCTAGCAGACAAAAATCCAAATTAAAGGCATACAGTCCTAGTTTAGCATAACAACTAACTAATGACCAATTTTCACTTCATAAAGACCTAAAACAACCTTGTTTCAACCTATAAAGCAGATTAGGTATTTTTAATACAAAGTACGTGCTTTTAGAACTTTCACTTCTCCAAACTTGCAACAATCACATTAATAACTCTATTTTAACTAAAGACACATGCCATGCCCATTACTTGCTAATCAGTTTATACCAACACATACACAATACTGCAAATCCAAACACCCTATTACTGATATATAAAGATTTAACAAAACCAAAGTACATACTTTACCTAGAATTACTTAGACAAGTACCAATCTATGAATATTATAGTCCAACAAACAGATTTCATGCACCAAACACAATCATATATCAAAGAGAGAATATTGACTTAGGGTGAAAATTTTTCATCAAGTAAGTTAAAAAGAAGGGAAAAGAATTGCACCTCCTCCCAATGGCGTCCTATGGGAGGACAGCTAAGCTCCGCTAAGCTTGACCAACAACTAGGTCAAGCTAGGGGTGTCTTGAATGAAGATGAGGTGGAAACCAAGACTACAGTAGTCAAGGTTGGACCACTTGGTTGATATGGCTGCCGTTGAGACAAAATGAGCACACAAACCCTTATCCTTAGTGAACCAACACCACAAGCTACTAGCTTATGATGAGAGTAACAAAGAATAAAGGGGTTAGAACAAGTAACAGATTAATAAAAAATATTGAAAAGAGTAAAACATATTTTCTCCAATAACTTTTAGTCCCCATAACTTGAACTTCCCAAGCCAAAGATCTCACTTCACCTTCATAACTTTTTACCAGGGTGATATGATCAATCTAGGGTTCAAAAACACTCAAATGCTTGAACAAGGAATTATGGGAAAATCAAAGATTTCTGAAAACACTTTTGAAACACAAATGCATATAACTTAAAAATAATTTTGAAGACGAATTAAAAGTAAGTAAATAAGAACATGACATATATAATAAAAAGGGACTTGGGCTTTTCTTGTCAACAATCAATACTCACTTTCATTCATAAAAAGTAGCTTTACGTGTTGTGACCAAACCAGAAAAAACCAAGAATAGAGAAAATGAAATGCTAATGCCCTTATATTTATAGGCTTACAAGAATCTGAAACTAGTAAACCCTAATGGTATGAGTTTCTAGAAGTGCCCTTGGCTGAGACTTGAATCTTGGTCAGATGAGCTCCTATGTGATACTTTTTTGTCATGTAGTTGAGATGCTAGTTGGTAAATATGATCTTGAACCGTTGAAGTTGTTGTGGGGAGTAAGCAACTCCTTGTGGACGTTGATTTACTGTGCTGGCCTTGTCTTCTTGTTCAGGTGGGGTAGGGGAGGTACAAGGTTACATGTGAGGTGATGGTGATGGGTGTTTAGGAGTGGGTTTAGCATTAGCATACCCTTAATCATGAATCTAGAAAAGATAGGGGATTTCCCATTTGATTTATCATTGATTTGAAGCTAGGGTTTATGGTGAGTATGAAGGCTAAACAGTTAAGGTTAAATCAAGTTTGGGGGATTAGGTCTTTGTTAACCGCGAGTTTTATTAAAAAATCTTTTTTCAAAATTTAGTTAATAAAAAACGGTAGTGGATTAGTGAGGTGGCAGGTTGGGTGAGTTGGTGAGTTTTGATTGATGGAGGAGGTGACATGGCGAGTTGTGAGTGGATGGTTTGGGTTTGGTTGTCTGCCAGCTTTAGTCCCCCACTTTCCAAGTTATGTTCAAACAAGTTTTAAACAGCCACAACTCCATTTCCTTTGTTAATGAAGTTTCAAACTTCATACTTTAGCCACAAATTCTTTCCAAAAATATATTCAAGGGTATGTTTTGTATTTTCTTGAATCTTCAAGGCTTAAACTTGACATATCTTGATACTTGAGGGTCCTCACTTGTATGATTGACTTTGAGGAGGACTAAAAGTGACCAATCTTCATTTTGTAGGGACTAATCTTGCCAATGCTTCAAAGTTGAAGGTCATTTTTGTAATTTTGACAAACATTAGGGACCAAACTTGTAATTATGAATATACAAGGGTATAAAGTATCATTTCTTCAATTATGAAGGACCTTTCTTGTCAATCTTCAATTCTTCAAGGGTCTTTCTTGGAAATTCAATACTCGGGTCCGGTTCATTATGCGGCTTCGTTTCCCGTGTTCGTTTTTGCAATGTTTCTTGTGATCTATTGTAATTTTCTCGATATCCGTATCTAAAATTGTAAAACCCGCATTAAAAACCTATGAACAGTACACGTAAACAATAACTTACGAAAACACGATACAATTTAAACTTTCCATTTATAATATTAATACACGTGTCACGACAATAAATAAGGAACAATCATGAATATTATAAATGTGACACGATCACGAATACCAAAATCACGAATATTAAATCACGAGCATACACGACTAATTATTTAACACATGAAAAACTTTGGGTTACCCTGAGTGGGCCCCACATGCTGCGGCCAAGGCAAGAGAAAGGAGGAAAATTGGGCTTTTGGCCCATATCATACTTTTAATAAAACATCAAGAGAAATCTTTTTTCATTATTTTTAGGTTTTCAGAAAAGTTTTCCCTGCCTCCTTGTCTCACCATTGCCGCCGGCCATATATAACCACAAGGAAGATTCAGACGAGTTTCATTATTGATTTTGTGTTCGTGATCATTCTCTTTTTCTTTTCACACATCAGTATAAATCAAACCTTTTCTTTTTTTTAATTCTTTTGATTTCATGTTATAATTTAATTAATCATCAAGAACAAGAATAAAACATGTAATAGATTAATTAAATCATGTTTTCGGGTTTGGTTTGTGTGTGGTGTGGTTCGGCCGAGACACCCGAGACCCCATATGGGGCTCGGCTTGTTTTGATTACCACCACCGAGAGTCCCAAGAATCTCAGCTTGGGTTGGTGTGGTATCTCACGCAGCAAGGCAACCCAGACCAGGGGTCGGGGTGTGTTTATATTTTCGGTTTGTGTGCACCGAGGCACCACCGAGACCCCCAAAGGGGCTCGGTTGGTTTTTGTTGTTCGGAGCCGAGACCAAAGAAACCCCGACACTAAGTCGGGGTATGTTGTACATGTTTGTTAGTTTAAGTAGTGTCAACCGAGACCCTCCAAGGTCTCGGTGGGACTTTGATTTTGGCTTATTTGGTTCGGCTTATTTAAAACACGAGCTCGGGATTCGGGTTTTTCATGAAAACTATTTTTATAAGTCATGTTATATTAAACTTTAGGTTAATTAGTTTATTAAATTAATTCATGTATAACCTAAGGTATTTTTACTTAGTTATTTAATTAAAACATGTATTTTAATTAAAATCATATAACGTATAGTTTAATTAAATTAACCAGTTATTTAATTAATGAACTATAACCATGACTTGTAGTGTACTAAATAAACTTTAATTATTATTTATAATCCAACTTAATTCTAATTATGGAAACTTACTATTTTTGGAAACTTTCTATTTTTAGAAACCTACTATTTATAGAAACTTGCTATTTTTAGAAAGTTACTTAGTATTACAATACAAGTATTATAATGCACTAACACATGAATAATACTCAACAGAACATCATAATAACTAAAGTTAGCATAGTAAACATTAAAACATGACAGAATATGTATAACAAGCTAATAACACATGAAACCAGTAAAACACATGTAAATCAGACAACTCATACACGTCCATATTTCTTATGTAGTGTTATCCTTCGAGGCGGATTAGTCTTCATCATTTTCCTTAGCTTCTACTGGATATAAGGTACGGATTTCCCGTCTTTCAGTAAGGACAATATCTTCCTTCATTAGGATTTCCCGTATGCAGCCAACTGTTTTTCCAAGTAGCTACAGATTAAATGCTTATGTTTATTAGTTACCTTAGCCATATACATACATGACCAGTTTCACCTAGTTATGGAGGTACCATAACCATAACACTAGAGGCACTAGTGTTATGACTTCACCATAGCAGAGTGATAGCTCGTGGCGTCCTTTTTCAGTTATTCGGCCATTATATTATTATATTATCATGTGGGGCGTATGGGTGCATCCTAGTTATATGTTTCAGTCAGGATTTCATGGTGAATGTGGTTTGTGTCTTGCATCCTTCACAATGAGCTGATCCCTCCTACCCACTTACCAATTAATTAGAGGCATCCCCTCTAATTTACATGATGAGGTCACCCTCCAAGTATTCATGCACGTTGTTGACCTCATGACCTATATTTGCTATTATGGTTGTTGGAAACTCACTTTATGTGACGACATTTAAGAATTCCCGTTAGTTATCATAGTCACGCACATTTAGACTAGACTAGGCTCGTTGTAAAGTTTAGGTTGTGTGCGTGACTATATATACCCCTCCTTAGCTTCCAAGGAGGGGTGTTGATTGTCATTTGTTTTATTTTCAATACACTTTCATTTTACTTTCAACCTCTCTTCTCTCTCTCTAAGCCATCAATGGCTTCCACCACCATCTACCACCACATTAGACCACCGGATCCGATTTAGCATTTCTACATTTGGTATCAGAGCCACGGTTCCATCCTTGGATCGTGTTTATATATTCGATTTAGTGGTCTAATTTATTCTTTGTGTCTCGTTCTATATCATTTTTATCCATTTTGTCACAAATTTTTTGTCACGTCATAATTTTTATTCAGTGACTATGAGGTGTTGTGCTTATAGACTTCTTCAGTGATGCGTTGAGTACTTAGAGATTTCTCCACCGTTCTTCATTCAACAATAGTGCAAGCTTAAGTCACAAGATCGAAGGATTTTTATTCAGCTTCACGTTTGATGTATCTGGTTCATTCTTTTAGTGGTCACTTCAAATTTCTTTCACGTGGGTTGGTAAAGGTGGTCATGGAGAGCTTATGAGAAGAGATTTTCGATCAACAGCTGATTCTCACAAAATATATAATTCAGCTTATTTATTATTCTCACGAGATTTCAGGTTCATGTGCGTACAATTAATTGATGGTTCCGAGTTTCGAAACCATCAAGGGGGAAGAAGAAGACACATTGAACGCACAACGAGTACACGTGATGAACTTCATACCTTCTTTTGATTTGAAGATATTCCGGGATGACATTTGTCATAGCCGCTGAGAAAATCAGTGTTTTAACTCGTGTCGTTATCAATCTCTAAACGGTACACTACTGATTCGAGGTTTAATTGTTTGATTGTTGCAATTAAACATCATCATTATCCTATATGCATTCCCGGGACTTAATTGACTCTGGTGCATCTCCGGAAGAAGATATGTACATTTCCGGGACTTAATTTACTCTAGTGTTACGATGTCAACTTCATGAATGGGATAAAGTATCCACTTCAGTATTTGAGCTTCATAATTGGGACTGATTTACCTTCTTCAACTATGTGGGGGAAGAAATGTCTTGATTCTTTCTGGTATGCATAACTTGAACTCTCAGGGGGAAGAAAAATTCAGAAGAATTATTCAAGCATGAGAAGAAAAGTTGTTGATCTACTTGGTGTGCCCCAAACTTTCAATCCCTCTTAGCAACATTATCATGTTATATGATGGGATTTGCTAGTTAGATTCCGCTGTGCGCTTAATCATTCTAAGCTTTATTGAAAGCTTTGAAGTTGCTTACGAGGATTGTTGGTTTAGGAGGAAGCTATTTAAAATGCTTCTACATCAAGTTTACGTGGCATGAATTAAGGAGAAGCTAATTCAGAAGCTTCTCCTTAACCAGAAGTGTATGGGTTACTTAGCTCGTGCCGTTACAGTATTTCTTCTACAAGTTACTTTAAAGATGAGTCGTTTTGAAGACGAAGGCCTCAGAAGACATCATCAGCATTAGACGCTTCATAAAAGCTCTTGTTCTTAATCATTTTGTACTTGTTAGGAAGAATATTGTAAGGAATTCTACACGTCGTCCCATGGGGGAATATTGTTGGAAACTCACTTTATGTGACGACATTTAAGAATTCCCGTTAGTTATCATAGTCACGCACATTTAGACTAGACTAGGCTTTTTGTAAAGTTTAGGTTGTGTGCGTGACTATATATACCCCTCCTTAGCTTCCAAGGAGGGGTGTTGATTGTCATTTGTTTTATTTTCAATACACTTTCATTTTACTTTCAACCTCTCTTCTCTCTCTCTAAGCCATCAATGGCTTCCACCACCATCTACCACCACATTAGACCACCGGATCCGATTTAGCATTTCTACAATGGTACATTAACTAATACATATTTTCATAAGTAACATAAGCTATGTTTTCAGAACTAAAACCAGTTAACATGACAAACAACTAGGTTTTCCAGGACTTATTCATTTCCTCTACCATACATGCTTTATATTCTTTATATGCTTCCATATTCTATGTTTTCCATGCTTTATTGTATATCCGTTCACTGAGCGTTATGCTCAGCCTTCTACTTTCCCATGTTCCCAAACGATAGGTACCCAAGGACACAAGTAAGAACTTCAGATTATGTGCATTCGGATTGGAAGCTATCCGACCTCTTTTACCTTATGTATTTATTCCTACTTTATCATACTTTACTTCTTTTGGACATTGTTTAGTCCTTTCCATTTACAGTACTTATATTGCTTTTGTGTGGGTTACTAGACTACCGACGTTTGATTCTGGTAGATCTATTTATGGTCATGAATGTTTAGACATTTACCTTTCATGCTTTGATGACACGCCATAATTTACCGTAGCATCCTATCTTAACAAATGGGGTGTTACACTTATGGTATCAGAGCCAAGGTTTCGACCTGTAGCTATGTAAAACATGACTTGTGACTTACGGGTAGTCACCAGTGTCTTCCTAGAACTGACAGATGGTTTTCATGCATTCATTCATTTTTTTTTCATTTTTTTTCATGCATTCATATCATTGTAGCAGGTTTATGACTAAGTAATGGTTGGTACATGACTGACCCTATTTAGTCGCATGTGCTTTTATCGAAACTTTTAACTTTGGGACCGACCCATTGGCGTCCCCACGCCATGTCTTTTGTTTTGAGTGAACTGACCATAGGCGTTCACTCCCGTTCATATAAATTTTTTTATAAACTGCATCATGCATTTTTACATTGTTTCATGCATTTTAAACTGTTTCATTGACTTATACATCGTTCATGCATTCTATGTTCATCTCATTTTAGACTTATCAATTATGTTGAATTTTGTTGTTTTAAACTGTCAGATAGTGAACGCACACAATATTCGGGAGATGGTTGCAGGTGCCAATGCAGATTTGCAAGTTATCCTTCACCAAAACGATAACTATCCTCCTCCCCCACAAATCTTCCACACGGCGATGAGGAGTAGGTTAACAAGACAGTACTACGCTGTTAGGCAAAGGGATGAGGAAAACATCAATGAATTCATGCAGCGCTTCCTTTGTTTTGCTGGTGTTCTGGGCGCAGCAGCAGGGACTACGGAAGAACGAGCACGCCACTTTCGTTGGGCTCTTCGTCCATCGATCGCTAGAAATAAATCAGCGTATGCTACCTGTAAAACGGTGGCACAAGTAGCTGATGCAGTATATGAGCTGGAGATGCTTCAGGAACGAGAGGAGTTTGGTGATGACCGAATAGTAAAGAGGTATCTTCAATCATCAAATGAACTCATTCATTTCCTTTCAATGTTTCATGTTTATATCATCCTCTGTTTAATTCTCCATTTCAGACAAAAGACAGGCGACCATAAGCCTGTGGCCGCTCAGAAGTAAGCATCCAAGGGAAACGGTCAGACCAACGACCGTTCTGGTTCTGAGAGGCGTGGCGGTAATGATAGTTACCGTAACAACGCTAACAACTCGAACAACAGCAGGTCCCTACATTAACCTTCTTTCAGGATAAACTATCTTATGTTATGATGATGGAAATACGATTTTACGTATAAAAAAGTCTCGGTCACTCCAACAATATAGTTATAGGCTCGTAGTAATGTTTAAGTTACATTTATGTTAAGCCTGACCCATGAGCATGTTCATGGGCCGGAGGCCCAAGTCCATTAAGGACTTGGGTATATAAACCTCTTTCTACCATGGAAAGAGGTGTTGGTTGTTTCATTTCTCTAAGAAATACATATACTTTTCTCTCACTTCTCTCTCTTGTTTCTCTCTCTATAAATACATCAACCCTCTTGAAATACAAAGATTATCATCGTTCTATAATTGGTATCAAGAGAATGGGATGAAATATAGGTTGGTATTTGTGTTGTTTATGCTTTCTTAAGCATAACGTGTGTTTTTTGATTGTTTATTGCCAAAGCATCAAAAAATTTTCGTGTTTGTTAGTGTTCATAAGTCGCATACCTTCTTTATTCATGTCGTATGATTTGGGTATCTTGGTTTCGTTTAAAACACAAATCTTGTGGATCAAAAGTTAAGAACTTTCTTGTTTTCATCTTTCCGAAATTCTAGCAAGTCATTCCATCGGAATGTACAAGTGTGTGTGGCTCGATCGCAATAACCCAAGGGTTTTACTTTGCGATCACAAGGACTCCGATACCTTATTCCGACGAGTTATTCTGATCGTTCATTGTGATCGCGGATTCCGACGGGTTTTAAGGAATATTGAGACGTTACTCTGTCCAAATTGTTTTAGCCATATTGCGATCTAAACATTCCGACAGATCAACATTCCGAAAGATCAACATTCCGACAGATCCAATATTCAGATAGAAGGACATTCCGACAGATCGACATTCCGACAGATCAACATTCCGATAGAACCAACATTCCGATAGAACCAACATTCCGATACTTGCAATCATTCCGATAGAAAGGGTATTCCGACAAAAGCAACATTCCGACACTTGACACATTCCGATAGAATTTGTTTTTGGATATTTAGAGGATTTTTTCTATCTTGCATTAATTTGGTGATTTGGTAAATTTCAAAAACAAACACAAGAAAAAGATAACAACATCTTTCATTTAACAACACAAAAACACATAACCTTATTTCATTGTTCGATCATTTTTGATAATCTTTATTCAAGGGATCATAAAATGAATTCAAATTCATATATGCCAACAATGACTTCGCTTACCGATATCTCAATCATCTCGGGTACCAACACTCGCCCACCTTTGCTCATCAAAGATTTATTTGAAGCATGGCAAGGTCGCATGAAAACGTACATCATGGGCAAACCCAATGGTCAACTTATGCTTCAATCAATTGAAAAAGGTCTATTAGATTGGGGAGAAGTTCGTCAACAATGTAACAAGGGAAAGGTTGTATCATGAGTTGACCGATGCTAACAAAATCATTGCCGATGCAGATGAAAGGGCCGTTCAGACATACTTCAAGCCCTTCCACCCGATATCTATAGAATGGTAAGTGAACACACACTGGCAAAGAATCTTTGGAATCGATTAGCTGTTTTGTTACAAGGGACCTCTCTAACTAAGCAAGAACGAGAGTGTCAATCGTATGACTTGTTTGATAGGTTTACATACATTCCAGGGGAGACTCTTCACGATTACTATTGGAATTTCACTACGTTGATGAATGACATGAACGTGTATAATTTAAGGATTGAACAGTTTCAACTAAACACAAAGTTCTTGAACACGTTACCCCAAGAATGGAGTCAATATGTCACCGATGTTAAGATGATTCGTGATTTGCACAAGTCAAATTTAGATCAACTCTATGCTTTCTTACAACAACATGAGAAGTATGTGATCCAAAAACGAATATCTCAGGGATCTTATCAAGAACCATTGGCATTAATGGCAAACCATCCTACATTGTCATACCACAACTCTCCGCTTGCTTTGGGACACCAATCTTCCTATCAACCATTGTATTAAACACCAAGCTTCCCACAGTACTCGATCTTGCCACAACCGCCTACATCTTATCACCAACAATACCAGCAACCAATAACATCATCACAAGGAGATTCACATCCGTTACCTTATGCTTCACACCAGTACTCACCTTATCAACCTCCAACAAACCCTGCTATTAACTATCAACAACTTGAGGCTCCTCAACCCCATTACTCACAACAAGTTAGTGTTCGATCAAATCAGATTGTAGCTCAATCAGCATCGGCATTCTATTGTGATGATGAGATCCCTGTCCCTGAGTTTAGACAAGGGGATAGTCCTACTGATATACTTGCTCAAATGTCTGCTTATCTCACTCAAACATTGAACAAACGAGGTTACAGAGGACCAGCAACAACTAATAATCAGTTAAGGAACTCTTCTAACTCTCGACAACAGGCTACAATTCAAGATAGCAGAGTCATGGTGCAACCACTTCAGGGGAGACCCAATTCATCTACTGCTGGTGCAAGTTCATCTAACACTGCTGCTACAAGAGTTAATAACACTGGCAAAACAAAGATGATTATATGCTACAATTGCAAAGGGGAAGGGCACATGGCCCGAGAGTGTAAGCAGCCCAAGCGGAAAAGGGATATCACATGGTTTTAGGAGAAGATCTACTTGGTGAATGCTCAAGCCCAAGGACGTGAGCTCGATGAAGAAGAGTTGGCATTTCTCGCAGATCCGGGAGTCACGGACACTGTCGGTCTCACAGCAACCATCACAAACAATGCCGCATATCAATGTGATGATTTGGATGCATACGACTCTGACTTTGATGATCTCAATATCGCCAAAGTAGCTCTCATGGCAAATCTTTCACTTTATGGAGCTGACACAATTTCTGAGGTACCAAATACTGCTACGGATACTAGTATTGTACCTTATCAAGTTGAGCAAGTGTCGGAGTATCCGAAACAGCCTCCGGTGGTTAGTACCTCAATCGAGGAGACAAACAATGATATCAATATCAATGCAAGTCCCCAGACTTTGAGTGAACCACAACCGGGAGTTATTAAGACTACGAATTTGTTTGCTCAACCTTATTTGGTTTTGGTCTCGGAATATTTGCTTAGCCAAATGAATAATGCGGTCCTTGAAACCCTCAGTGTTAATCAGACTTTATCTGCCGAGCTTGCTTTGCATAAGGAAAAGTTTAAAACCTTGGAATTAACTCCAGTTTCCACTACCTTAACTAATCCTGAATTTGATAGGTTTAGGCAAGTCCAAATGGATAATCTGCTAGAATTTAAAAGTTTAAGAGAAAATCTTTCAAAAGAACTTAAAGAAAAAGAGTCAGTCGTTAATAATTTTCAAAAACTACAAACGGATTTCGAAATTCTCGAGTCTAAAAGAGTTGAAACGGAAATTAAGGCGTCTGAGAGAGTTAAAAAGACTGAAATTTTGCTTTTAAAACAATACTCTGCTTCACATTTAGTACACTTGTTTCATTCTTCTTTTCAGGAGTTCAATCTATCGCGTCTAATAGACCTACCACCTAACCCGGGGTATGCAAAGCAAGCATTTCACCACAACCCACGACTTTATGATGCAACAACGTTAGGATTGGTATTAGATCCGATTATGTTTTTAAATGAATCTGAGAGCATGTCACCATATGAAGAGAATCGTTTAAAATTACTTCCTACATATCCTGAGTATGACTATGCACAAATGAATGCAACGAATGCAAAAATAGATCTTATAACTCGATTTAATATGCAAAAGAAATCTATCCAGACATCCGCTTACATGCCTACTAGAGAAAGTCTTAGTATACTTCCTACACTCGTTAACTCAGACGAACCAAAGGAAATTCCTAAGAATCTTCCACCGGTGCGTACGGTAAAGCTAAGCTTGGAAGAGATTGAGAGATACCTTACCGAGTTTGACAAGGTCATCCTGGAATGTACGACTTCAACGGCTCAAACCGCTGGAGAATGGGCTTTCGAACACATGAAAACGGTGTTTGAGAAAGAGATCGTTCCGTTTGTAAACAATATTAAAAATGGAGTCTATTATCTCGCGGGAAATCTAAGTTTTGAAATAGGTGAAGTTCAAAAAGTTTTCTATGAAATGGATGATGCTTATGAACAACATTTAATTGAAAAAGAAAAGATTTTATCCGAATATGACCGATTCTTAGAACATATAGTGTCTCTCGAAGTGATGCAAGTTGTTACTCTTTAATATGCTCATGAGATTTCATCTACTGTGAATAAATGTGATGATGTGCATGATATATCTTTGAATATTGTTGAGCCTGTGATTAATGTAGATAATCATTCTTGTCATGAATCTAACGCTGAATTTTTAAAGCTTCAAGATTCTTATAACATACTTTCAAAACGTTTTAATGAGCTTCAACAACATTATATATCTCTTGAAATTGAAAATCAATCTAAAAATGAAACTCTTTCAAAAATAAATGATTGTGAAAACTCCGTTGAGACAAGTGACAAGATGATTCAGGTAGTTCAGGCATTAGAGGAAGAAATTATGAGACTTAAGAGAGAATCAGTAGCAGGGAAATTGGAACTAGAGGCTGTAGAGATTAAGAATCATGCCCTAGAAGATAGAATTACTTCTATGATAGGGGAGCTTGATAAAGTAAAGCAGGGTTTCTCAGATACTTATGGTTCGTTAGAAGAACGCTTGGCTTTTAACGCGGCAGAGCAAAAGTCACTTGTTGACCAAGTGCGAGGAAATCTCTGACTTAAATATTCAACTCATCGACAAAAACATGGTTTTGGCTGAATTAAAGGAGACACTTCAACTCAAAGGACAAGAAGTTGTTGATAATTCAGTTACAATCTCTGCCCCGACCTCTAGTGCTCCAAAAACCAACAAGGTGGTGATCAATAAGAACCCGTAAAATAAGAACAACTCACTATCATATCAGTGGTATATGGAAGATGCAGTTAAGCACGCGAAGCTTGCTAGGATGTGGTAGATGATTACTATGAAATTGATCCTATGAATAGTCACTATTACTCTGCTCATGCTTACATTGAGAGGGTACAACAATGCTTAGAGCACTTGAAGTACATAGGACAACCGGGTTCTACACCACCTAAACAACAAACCACCACCATTGCCATTACTCCATTTAATAAGAATCCAGGATCTAAGCCTATTTTAAACACACCCATCAAGGCTAAATCAAAATCTGTCACTAATGTTCCCATGGCTTCTACAGGAGTAATTATGTCTACTAAGGCTAAAGGATCTCAAGACAAGAAAGATAGGATCAAGCCTTCCACTAGTAGGACTGCTAAGAAGAAAGTAGAAGTTCACCCTAGGAATGTTATTTCAGTTTCAAATAAAAAGAATCATGTATCTAAGAAAAAATGATCTCCTTCTGTGCAGAAGCCTAAGCAAAACGTGAATTCGAATTTGTGATGTTGGAATTGTAATGAATGCATGTTTTCTCAGCGTCATGATTTATGTCTTGTTGATCACGTGAATAAAATGTATGATATTAGGAACAATCTTGAATGGATTCCAATGGGGAAGAAATTCACCCAAGTTGGTTGGCAATGGAAACCCACTGGTAGGACCTTCATTGCTAATGGAACTAAGTGCCCTTTAACTAGGATCACATCCACGGAAGTTAGGTCTCAGCGTCCTTTAAATAGGAACACTAGCACTAAGAAATTGAAAAAGCGCCCTTTAACTAGGTCTGCCCCCACTATTGTGCCTACTAGTGAAGAAGTACCTCAGGATCTTAGACAACTAGAATCTAAGCTGGCATTTAGGAAGCAAGTTTGGAAGCCTAAGAATTCTTCGATTAAAAAATCTAAGATAATTATATATGTACCTGCTAACACAGAGGAACTACTATATTCCAATACATCGTCCTTGTCTGGTGATATTTTCAGGTGGTCCAAATCATCCTCTGGTACTTGGACTCTGGATGCTCAAAGCATATGATCGGAGATCGCTCGATGCTTAGAAATTTCGTCAGCAAGTTTCTAGGAACGGTTAAATTCGGCAACGACCATATTTCGAAGATCATGGGTTATGGTGAATACCAAATTGGGAATGTTACGATTTCAAGGGTTTATTATATGGAGGGACTTGGTCACAATCTATTTTCAGTGGGACAATTTTGCGATTCAAACCTTGAGGTGGCTTTTCGACAACATACTTGCTTTATTCGCGATCTTGCAGGAAATGATTTGTTAAAGGGTTCTCGAGGGGATAATCTCTACACTCTGTCCATTCAAAACATGATGGCTGCCTCTCCTGTATGCCTTCTCTCCAAAGCATCCAAGACCAAGTCATGGTTGTGGCATCGCCGGTTATCTCATCTTAACTTTGATGCCATAAACCATTTGGCTAAAAACGAACTTGTTCGTGGTCTTCCAAAACTTAAGTTCGACAAGGATCATCTATGTTCCGCGTGTTCTTTGGGGAAAAGCACCAAGAAATCATACAAACCTAAAGATGAAGACACCAACCAAGAACCACTGTATCTTTTGCACATGGATTTTTGCGGGCCAATGCGTACGGCTAGTGTGAGTGGTAGAAAATACATCCTCATCATGGTGGATGATTACTCAAGGTTTACATGGGTAAAATTTTTAGCATCTAAGGATCAAGCACCACAGTATATTATTACTTTCTTAAAGATGATCCAAGTACGTCTTCATTCTACTGTTCGCCGCATTCGCACCGATAATGGAACTGAGTTCGTTAATCAAACTCTACGAGACTATTATGAAAAGGTAGGTATTTCACATGAAACTTCTGTTGCCCGCACTCCACAACAAAACGGTGTCATGGAAAGACGTAATCGTACACTTATGGAAGCTGCTAGGACTATGTTGATTTATGCGAATGCTCCTTTATTCTTATGGGCTGAAGTAGTGGCAACCGCATGTTATACCCAAAACCGCTCTATCATTCGTAAACGCCATGGTAAAAATCCATATGAGCTACTTCATGGACACAAACCCGATATTTCATTTCTTCATGTGTTTGGTGCACTGTGTTATCCAAATACAAATAGTGAGAACTTGGGCAAACTTCAACTGAAGGCTCATATTGGAATTTTCATTGTTTACTCTCCTGCAAAGAAAGCTTACCGAATTTATAACCGACGTCTTGGCAAGATAGTAGAAACTTTGGATGCCGATTTTGATGAGCTGACAGCGATGGCTTCTGAGCAACACAGCTCTGAACCCGTAATGTTAGAATTTTGCTAGGTTCAATTGTTCGTTTCTCGGTATCTTAACGAATTGATTTCCGGTTCAAAATGCGACTCAATTGTTTTTGGTGAGACAAATATTTTTTGGTTGTTTTTAAAATTAAATCGCAAGACGTTAAAATAAATGACGTTAAAGTAAAGCTAAAACTAACTAAAACATAAATGGTGTAAAATTAAAGACGTTAAAAGTAAATTAATTAAATGACGAGAAATTAAAATTTGACGAAAAGTAAAGTCGAAAATTAAATAAGACAAAACAAGTAAAAATAAATTGACGTAAAAATAAGACGAAACAATTAAAATAAAGTTAATTAAAAATGGCGGGAAAATAAGTTTAAAAATAAAATTTGACTACAAACTAATCTAATCCCATTCGCTCCCCTAGCTTTCGTCTCTCAGTGTCAGTGTCGGCCCAGCAGAGTGCTTTCGCCGTTGGTGTTCTTTCCGATCTCTACGCATTTCACAATTCGCAATTGTAAAAACTGAATTAAATTCGCAATTAAAAGAACTAAATTCGCAATTGTAAAAAAAACAAAAGATTTCGTAATTGAAATGAACAATTCCGCAATTGTGAAATCAAAGATTTCGCAATTGCTAGAAAAAGTTCGTAAATCGAATCAGGAAGAAGATTTCGCAATAGAAGAAAAAGGCAAGATTTCGCAATAGCAGAAAAAGTTCCTAAATCGAATCAGGAAGAAGATTTCGCAATAGCAGAAAAAGGCAAGATTTCGCAATAGCAGAAAAAGTTCCTAAATCGAATCAGGAAGAAGATTTCGCAATGGGGAGAAAGTACAAGATTTCGCAATTAATGAAAAAGTTCCTAAATCGAATCAGATTTCCTAAAAACTAGGAAAACACAAAAAGTACGAAAATAAGCTCAAAAATCTTAACTTTTGGAAGACAATAAGCAAAGTAAAACACCAATAAGCTAAATAAAAACACTAGATCAAAGATAAAACGTATGAAATCAACAAAAACAAGACACGAAAATTAAAAAGACTTAAACTTTATATAAAAATAAGATGAAAAAGGTTTAGATTGAAAACTTGAAATCAAAACAAACATAGATTAAGAAAAAGATTGACAATAAGCAAGAAGAGAAGATGAACAAGATGATTAAAAACTTAAAGATAAAAGATTAAAGAACACAAAATTAAAACTTACTTGAAAATTAAAGGTGCAAGACAAGGTAATTAAAGGTGCAATAAAGTAAATGACATGAATTTAAATGTGCAAAAATTAAAGTGGAAGAGCATAGTTTGTCAAACTAGCCAACAAAATGAAATGATAAACTTAATGATCTATATAGGGGAGGATTAGGAAGCTTCCTCCCTTCCTTCATTTTCTCTTAATTGCATCATTAGGCCCTTCCTTCTTAATCTCTTTGTTAATTGCACCATTAGTCCTTAAGCCTTTAAATCTTCTTTAATCTTGGACTTTAATGACTTTTGGCTCGGGATTTCTTTGAACTCGTCTTTTAATTCTTCAATAAATTAGACTTGAGTTTTTCGGCTTTTGATAAACTTCCGTCTTTTGACTTTTTCTTCGATAAATCTTCAGAATTGGTCTTCGACTTCCATTCCTTTTCCACTCTTGACTTTTCGACTTCATCTTTCATCTTTTTCTCCAATAAAAGCCCGTAAATGCCGTGTTTTCTCCACTTTTCAAAATTTCGTCCTAAATCACAACAAAAACACAAACCACGCATAATTCCAACATAAAAGACATAAAATACATGTTTTGGTCCGGTTATTTTTTGTAATTAAGTGGTAAAAAGGATGGGTGTTTACACACCTATCAAATCCCCTACACTTGACCATTGCAATGTCCTCATGCAATGCATTAGTTACAAAGCACGTTTACATTTTTCATCATAATCAATCCACGTTGGCCTTTATTAAAGAGATAGAAAATTATAAACATTAAAAGTAAAGAAATCAAAAAGCATACCTTGGGTTTTGGAAATGTTGTGAATGATCATCATCCTCAAGTTTTCACTTTCTCCAAACCAAGCTTAAAAACGAGATCATTGTTATTATAAGTTAGCAAACTAACACGAACCCATGTGGGCCAATTATTCACTTAGACTCCCTTATTTCTAGGGGTATATATTATATTTTATTGTTGTCTTGAATGATCACGAGGATGCATTGTTGACTTATTTCGATAGTTATTTAGGCTGAAAATAAAGTGGGACGATTTAATCAATAGTTAGCTAAAGGACAAAATCTTTTAAAACTGCTTCTCGGGACCTCATAAAGTTCATATCTTGGCATAACTCGCTTCGCGATTTGAGACCTTTCTCGGACCGATATTTGGCAGCGACTCCATACTTCAAATCTTGAGAGACGTTCATGAAATAATGGTCTTCTCTTCATAATAGGAATTTATTCACTTGAAGTTTTGAGAGATTCTTCATACTTGGACCACGACTTCTTCATTTTTCTCCAATCTTTATTTTGGACTTTGATATACAACGATCCGCCTCCTTTTTGGACTTGGATCTATTTATCCTCATACCTTGTTAGGGCCTTTTGGATAGACTTCTCCATGATCTTTTGGGGAGTATTTGTTTTTCGTCATGTGTCTCGATCCTTCATATTGATCTTTGATAAATGATTCTTCACATCACTTTGGATCTTTAGCAACAAAATGTAACCCTCATGCCTTGTTAGGGCCTTTTCGGACTCGCCAATCTTCGCATCCCGCTTCAATAAGTTATGCCTTGGCTATGAACTTTAATCCATACCGAGCAACTTTTAAACGATCTTGGGCTAGAAGCTAAGTAACTTTTCAAATCGTACAGCCTTATTTATTGCAGATAAATTTATTAGCAAGCGATGGGAGAATAGGCTTATGATTAACTCACATAAATTCACGAAAGAATACCAAACTTATAACTGACTCTATCATCTCTCGTTCTCCACAGTTTAAAATCTCAAGGAATGAGACTCGTGGATGCTTAGCCTATTAAATCAAAGTTTTGGGTTTTCGAGTCATCTATAGGATCTTGCAAACTCTTAGACTTTTTCAAGTTTAGAAATCGCATTTTAAAGTTCCCTTGATAAACAACTCTCTAGGATCAATTATAGGAACTTGCGAAAAGTTCTTGTTCTTAACCCGTGAGAGTTAAGACTTTCGCGTTTTATAGCTCCCTATATAAAAGCCTAGCAAAACTTGACTTTAACATGTTAAGGATACTAGCTAGAGTAAACTTAGATAACTAAACTCGGGTTGAGTCAAAAGATTCACAACGTTTGAAAATTAAAACCACTTTATTAAAATTTATTCTAGTAAAGAAAGAAAATAACTATACAAAAGTAAAAACTAATAGGCCAAAATCGATCAAAAATTTTGAAAAATGTCGAAAAATAGATTTTCCGGTTAAAATGAGGACAAATACTTGGAAAAGGCCACTTAACTTCGATAGAAGTCCCCCTACACTTAATATAAACATTGTCCTCAATGTTTAAGCATGTGGGAGTAAAATCCCACACTTAAGACATTGTGCACGTTGTTTAAATCTCTCTAAGGAAAAGACAACTAACGAGATTCCTATTTTAATATTGAAGAAAATATAAAATAGTGAATCGAAAAGAGTTTAGGATAGAACCGGGAAAAAGTGAACACAAAATCATGGGTCGTCAAGAATCATCAAGAGTGGATCATTGAAGCTCGAATCCCTGATTAAGAGAGGAGAGGAAATAGCAAACCAACGGGTCTCCCCCTACACTTAAGGTAAAAACAAAGAAAAAGATAGATAGATAATTGGGTTGCCTCCCAAAAAGCGCTTGTTTTTGTTATCCGAGTCACGAGCCTGACTCGTCCCCGAATTAAATGGTCCATGGGGAAGCCTCAAATGTAATACCGGGATCAAAGACCTTGTCCTCGTTCCCGGAGGAATATAACAAAGGAGAGGCAGGAGGATAAGTCTTGAATGGTAGGAAGGTTCTTTCAACATACGAGAAGTATGTGAAATCTTGATCCTCGGGAGGTGGGGTGGGTATAGGAATCACATTGTCATCCTCCAAAAACAATGGATGAGGACCAATTGGCAAAGCCGTAAGGTTATCAATCATAAAATGGTCATTGTCACCTCTCGGGTCAAAACACTCATCCTCATTTCCCGGAGAGGGAAATTGATACATCACCCGCTTGGGCGTGCATTCAGTAGGAGGAGGGGCAAGATAGTATGAGAAGTAAGATAAGATTTACCTTCCACATGCGGTATCTTTCTAGTAGAGTCAGAACTTTCCACCTCTGCGATAGAAGGGGGCATGGCTAACAAAGCATGCTCATCAGTAGTAGGAGAATCAGAGCAATCAATGTCCTTAATCCCTTCGTCAATGAGATGATTCACCTCACTAGATATGTAATCGTCATCAAAATCAAATAAAGGGTTCGAATAAATCTTGAAAGTTTCCTTCGGAACGTCTTCATCAGATAGTGGCTCGTCATCACTAGAAGTAAAATCATCGTCTTGATCAAAAAGAGGATTGGAGAAAGCCAAAGAATCCTCTTCCAAAGTGTTGGTGGAAGGAACATCATCAGAAGAAAGTGCATCATACTCATCGTCACTGTCGGATGTCAACTCAGATTCACTTGGAATAGGGACAAGGTTATCAGCACTAGACGTATTGAATTCGTCGGATTCCTTTGCAGGAATTTTACTAATATCCTCATTCCTTAGGATGGTTGAATCCTTGGGCTCCGGCAAGTCGGGAGAAGGAATAGCATTCTCATCGGTCCAAGAATTAGGACTCTCATCGTCATCACTGTCATAATAATATGGAGGCACAAGAGGAGGAGTATAAGCATTAAGGTTAGATACCTGCTCTCGTTGCTGATCCGCTTGACATTTTGTGTTGTATTTATGGAAAGCTTCTTCGAGGTTTTGAAATTGAGTAACAAGAGTAGCCCATTGTTCTTGGGTACTCAATTGTTCGAAAGAAGGTTGATGATTGACGGTGTGACGTGGGGGCTCAAAGTTAAATGCACTAGGATGATAGCACGGTGGTTTCTCAAATATCTTCGACGGATCACAAGAAGAAACATCGTGAGGGCCCCCACAAATATAGCAACCCGGGTATGGAGAAAAACCCGGTGCATGTTGAGGATAGGGATTGTCATAGACGGGAAAGGGTGGGAAAGTATTGTAAGAGTTGAAGTATGAATTTGTTGAATTGCAAAATGGACAAAATCCAAATTGTGTATCGTCGATATCAAAACCACACCGCTCACAAGTACACCATTGACATGTTTGAAAACCATGCCATGGTCTCCCACACCGGCCGCAAGACGAATCCATGAAGAATTATAGAGAAGAGGGGTAAAGAAAAGAATTAAACATAATAGAGGATAAAGAGGAATATTTTTGGTGCAAAACTTGTGAAAAAGAAATGCTTTTTAAGATTTTTCAAATGTTTTTGGGGTTTTTGGAAAATTTTTGATACGAAAAATAACGTTCACAAGTGAACGGATCCCCAAAAGCAACGCGTCTCTCACAGAAAACCGTTAATCTTTACGAAAAGAGCCGGCAGCGGCGCCATTTTAATGTTAGAATTTTGCGGTTCAATTGTTCGTTTCTCGGTATCTTAACGAATTGATTTCCGGTTCAAAATGCGACTCAATTGTTTTTGGTGAGACAAATATTTTTTGGTTGTTTTTAAAATTAAATCGCAAGACGTTAAAATAAATGACGTTAAAGTAAAGCTAAAACTAACTAAAACATAAATGGTGTAAAATTAAAGACGTTAAAAGTAAATTCATTAAATGACGAGAAATTAAAATCTGACGAAAAGTAAATTCGAAAATTAAATAAGAAAAACAAGTAAAAATAAATTGACGTAAAAATAAGACGACATAATTAAAATAAAGTTAATTAAAAATGGCGGGAAAATAAGTTTAAAAATAAAATTTGACTAAAAACTAATTAAATTCGCAATTGTAAAAACTGAATTAAATTCACAATTAAAAGAACTAAATTCGCAATTGTAAAAAAAACAAAAGATTTCGCAATTGAAATGAACAATTCCGCAATTGTGAAATCAAAGATTTCGCAATTGCAAGAAAAAGTTCCTAAATCGAATCAGGAAGAAGATTTCGCAATAGCAGAACAAGGCAAGATTTCGCAATAGCAGAAAAAGTTCCTAAATCGAATCAGGAAGAAGATTTCGCAATAGCAGAAAAAGGCAAGATTTCGCAATAGCAGAAAAAGTTCCTAAATCGAATCAGGAAGAAGATTTCGCAATAGCAGAAAAAGGCAAGATTTCGCAATAGCAGAAAAAGTTCCTAAATCGAATCAGGAAGAAGATTTCGCAATGGGGAGAAAGTACAAGATTTCGCAATTAATGAAAAATTTCCTAAATCGAATCAGATTTCCTAAAAACTAGGAAAACACAAAAAATACGAAAATAAGCTCAAAAACTTTTGGAAGACAATAAGCAAAGTAAAACACCAATAAGCTAAATAAAAACACTAGATCAAAGATAAAACGTATGAAATCAACAAAAACAAGACACGAAAATTAAAAAGATTTAAACTTTATATAAAAATAAGATGAAAAAGGTTTAGATTGAAAACTTGAAATCAAAACAAACATAGATTAAGAAAAAGATTGACAATAAGCAAGAAGAGAAGATGAACAAGATGATTAAAAAATTAAAGATAAAAGATTAAAGAACACAAAATTAAAACTTACTTGAAAATTAAAGGTGCAAGACAAGGTAATCAAAGGTGCAATAAAGTAAATGACATGAATTTAAATGTGCAAAAATTAAAGTGGAAGAGCATAGTTTGTCAAACTAGCCAACAAAATGAAATGATAAACTTAATGATCTATATATAGGGGAGGACTAGGAAGCTTCCTCCCTTCCTTCATTTTCTCTTAATTGCATCATTAGGCCCTTCCTTCTTAATCTCTTTGTTAATTGCACCATTAGTCCTTAAGCCTTTAAATCTTCTTTAATCTTGGACTTTAATGACATTTGGCTCGGGATTTCTTTGAACTCGTCTTTTAATTCTTCAATAAATTAGACTTGAGTTTTTCGGCTTTTGATAAACTTCCGTCTTTTGACTTTTTCTTCGATAAATCTTCAGAATTGGTCTTGGACTTCCATTCTTTTTCCAATCTTGACTTTTCGACTTCATCTTTCATCTTTTTCTTCAATAAAAGCCCGTAAATGCCGTGTTTTCTCCACTTTTCACAATTTCGTCCTAAATCACAACAAAAACACAAACCACGCATAATTCCGACATAAAAGATATAAAATACACGTTTTGGTCCGGTTATTATTGTAATTAAGTGGTAAAAAGGATGGGTGTTTACACACCTATCAACCCGCATTACATGAGATGGGAACCGGTACAATCAGTTCCGGATTAACTCCCAACAATCCTACTTCTCCATCATTTATACCACCTACATGGTCCGAGTGGGACGAGTTATTTCAACCTATGTTTGATGAATTCTTTGATCCATCTAGTAATGATTCTCCAGCACCTGCAGCAGTAGCTCTGTTTCCCGAAGTTGTTGCTCAAGATAATGGAAATCAGTCCGAGACGTCTACTGTTACTGTTGAACGAGATGTCCCATCCCCCACCAATTCACAAACTACACCTGAATCATCACCCCCACTCGTTCCCAATGATGTTGAAGAGGATCCCTAAGATCACGATTTGGAACTTTCTCACTTACAAGAGCTTCCTTTCTTTGGTTCACAAATACCTGAAGACCCTAACGGTGCGTCTACCTCAGAGGAAGCTCCTGCAATCGTTCACTCCCGACCACCACGGATTGAAAATCACAATATTAAATGGACAAAGGATCACCCAATCCGTAATATTATTGGTGACATCAATCAACCAGTCTTAACACGCTACCAACTCCAAGAACATGCATTATATTGCTACTTTGATGCATTTCTTTCCGATACTGAACCTAAAAATTGGCAACAAGCCATGATAAAATCATCTTGGATTGAAGCCATGCAAGAATAACTTAATGAATTTCAACGTCTTGAAGTGTGGGAATTAGTTCCTTTACCCAACAACGTTGAAATCGTCACATTGTTGTGGGTATATAAGGTTAAACTCGATGAGTTAGGTGGAGTGCTGAAGAACAAAGCTAGATTGGTTCCTAGAGGTTACAAACAAGCTTTGGGTATTGACTTTGAAGAATCCTTTGCTCCTGTTGCACGATTGGAGGCGATTAGACTATTCCTTGCTTATGCTTCTCACATGAACATGATCGTATACCAAATGGATGTCAAGACGGCATTTCTCAATGGTGAATTAAGGGAAGATGTCTACGTAAGTCAGCCGAATGGATTCGTCAACTCGGAGTATCCTAATCACGTGTATAAGCTCAAGAAGGCTCTTTATGGGTTGAAACAAGCTCCACGCGCGTGGTACGATCTCTTATCGTCTTATCTCATTTCGAAAGGCTTCTCCAAAGGCAAAGTGGACCCAACATTATTTATTCTCAAGCAGGACAACGACATGATACTGGTACAAATTTATGTTGATGATATAATATTTGCTGCTACTAATCAAAGACTGTCTGACCATTTTGAGAAAATTATGTCCATATGTTTTAAGATATCGATGATGGGAAAATTTTCATTTTTCTTAGGGTTGCAAATTTCTCAGAATCCCAGAGGCATCTTCATTAATCAATCCAAATTTGCTCTTGAATCATTAAAGAAGTATCATTTTGAAAATTGTGACCCCGTGGATACTCCAATGGTGGAGAGATCCAAGTTAGATGAAGATAAGGAAGAGATAGCTGTCGATCCTAAAATTTAAAGTGGAATGATCGGCACCCTTCTCTATCTGACTGCTAGCAGGCCTGATTTACAATTTGCTATATGCATGTGTGCCCGGTATCAGGCTCGGCCTACCGAAAAGCACTTACATGTTGTGAAAAGGATCTTTCGGTATCTTAAAGGAACACTTAATCGTGGTCTGTGGTATCCGAAGGATTCCTCTACTGCACTAATCTCATATGCAGATGCAGATTATGCTGGGTGTCAAGATACTAGACGTAGCACTTCTGGTAGTGTGCAACTTCTTGGAGATAAACTTGTTAGTTGGGCATAAAAAAGGCAGAAAAGCGCTGCGATATCAAGTACAGAGGTTGAATACATTGCTATGTCCGGTTGTTGTGCTCAAGTTCTTTGGATGAGATCACAATTAACTGACTACGGTCTTGGATTCAACAAAATCCCGATGTACTGTGATAACAAAAGTGCAATTGCTCTGTGCTGCAACTATGTTCAACATTCCCGGGCGAAGCACATTGACATACGCTACCACTTCATCAAAGAGCAAGTGGAAAATGGAGTGATCGAACTGTACTTCGTCAACACTGAGTATCAGCTGGCAGATATATTCACAAAGGCCTTAGATCGAGGACGTATCGAGTTTTTGATCGAAAAGCTAGGCATGAAATTATTCTCACCAGCGACACTTAAGAAGTTGGCAGAAGAATCTAAGAATAGTGGTGGTAAACTATTCTAGTATATCCTTTGATCGTGATCTTGTATATTATCGTATATATTTAAACCACCAAAAGAAAAATACAAAAATATAAAACATACAAAAAACATAAAAAAATACATAAATTCAAGAAAATCCAAAAATATTTTTTCATTTTTAAAACGGGCATGTCTTTTAGTACGGTAATATTTACGGCTTTAGAAATGTCGATTAAAATTGACATAGCGCCATAAATAGAGTCCGTATAAAAGTTGTACATCTTTTAAAACATGCCCATTATGGCTTGTAGTTATTTTAGACTGCAAACCGCTTTTCGCATTAAAGTCCGTATTTCTTTTGAAAACGTTGGCTCACAACAGGAATTAATTTTCTCGGGCAAGGTTTACTTTAAAACCTTGTAAGGGACTAAGTTTACTTTATAACTTGGTCTAACACAAATGAGTGTACGTATCAGTGCACTGATTTTGTCAAAAAAAGAGAAATCTTATTGCCACCAGAATCGTTCCAACCAATCACTTAACCGGAAAATGTCTTCATGGATATTTGCTGCTTTAACATCATTGACTACAGCTCTTTAAATAGAAAACGGGTCCGTGGTTAAAGGGGAGAAAATATTAAATCTTCTTGGACGTAAAATTGGTCTTCAAAAAGGGTTTTCAGAAAATATAAACCGTTAATCATCATCATTAAGTGCTCAGTGTGTCTTGTGTGAATTAAACATTCATGTATAGGTTATTTGCAATTTGGCGTTAAGTGTATGTGTTCGTGTTTGTGAGCGGGTTAGTAATTCGTTAAGTTTATTTGGTTAAACCTAATGACTTTAACATATACTATTAACTGGGGGACCACTTTTGCAAATGTTGCAAAGTGGGGGTTTTATGTGTAATTTTGGCACAAAGTTGACCAAGTCAAACACTATACCCCCCCTCCCCGTTCCTGTTTCTTCTCCATCGCAAACACACACACACAAAACACTCCCCGCCATTGTTAAAACCTTCATCATTTGAGTTTTGATTGTTTGCACTCTGTTCACTCATCTAGGTATCATTTCATGCTTCAATTGTTATTACATTTCTTATCTTAAAACTGACACAAACAACCCGAGATCAAAGTTAATAAAAAATTAGGGTTTTTGCGTTTTGCGATGAAACTGTAAATTGAGTTGTGGGATTTGCTTAGATTGCTCAGATGCACAATGGTCTTGCCCAGTTTTGTTTAAAACGTTGCTAAACTCCAGGAATTGTGAAGTCAACGTTTAGATCGGATCCCAGTCTCGGATTCCGATGATCATTGCGACACCACATTGTGATGCCTTGTCATTGCGATGAGTCATTCCGATGGCTCATTGCGATGGGTTATTGCGATGGGTCATTCCGATGGCTCATTGTGATGGTCATTACGATGACGCATTGCGATGACATATTTCGATGGTGCATTCCGATGCGTTATTGCGATGGCATTGTAATGGTATTGCGATGGGGACATATTGCGATGAATTCTCAAACATTCCGATGGAACGAACTTATTGCGATGGAACTTAGATATTGCGATAGAACAGGATTGAGATAGGATTGCGATGGTTTCACATTGCGATAGGTGTAAGATTGCGATAGGTTTGTGATGTTTAAACATTGCGATGCTTTTTCAGGATTCCGATGGTTTGTAAGTTTGCTATGGACTTTTAGAATTATGCACATGCCTTAGACTATCTAATGAATTCGGCCTAGACTGCATTCCTAATTTATTAAGCTTTAAGTAAATTAGGGCCACTAACACGAAACCAAGTTATATTGAAATTAATTAATTTTATCTCATAAGAATACTTGAAACGTTTCTTATTATAGAAGTTCATCTTATTTAATAAGTTGACAATTCTGTAAACAAAAGAGATACAAATTACTTATTCAATGTCTTGTGTTTTGTATCCAGGCTATGGAAGACAAAGTTTCATCGTTATCTAACCCTGTGTTCAAGCCTACTGAAATTTGGGTTGAGGATAATCCTACAATTATTGAAGTAGTGGTTGAAACTAAACCAAATCCCACTGAAGTTGTGGTTGAAATTTAACCAAGACCTACTGAGGTTGTTGTAGAAATTAAACCTAGACCTACTGAGGTTCTGGTTATGACAACCAAGAAATCCAAATATTCAAAGAACTAATGCTAGGTCGTTATCTCCTTAGAATAAATTGTCTTTGGCATATCTTTCATAATTCTACGTGTGTTTTTTGAATGTAAGGACTTAGTCCATATGAACTATGTCTGTATGTTGTTTCTCAATTATATGTGGTGATATTTGTTGTGATTTATTCCTTATGCTTCAACTTGGCATAGACTTAAGATATATATATTTTGTGTATATCATTTGTGTTTATGTCATCAAAGCAGGAAGATGTCGATCACAGAAGAACAACAGCGACAACGTGATCTCGAACTTGTTTCGCTCAGCGACAGGCTACCATATGCTGAGAACAACTCTCGAGAGGATTTTGATCCGTCTTTAGCAGCCTTCAAAATCGCCACGGATATCCTTGACATCTCACCCATCAAAGATACATTCAGATGTACTGCCTCTGTTCCCGAAGTCTACATGCACGAGTTCTGGAACACTGCAACACTCTCTAAAAAGACTATCTCGTTCCAACTAAACAAAACGCCAATGGTACTTAACTTGAGCATCTTTCGGCGACTGTTTAAATTTCCTAAGTTGACACAAGGAGAACAATTTGTGGCTAACCCAAAGACCGATGACTTGTTTCGAGTCATAAGTGCTATGAATTATGAAGGTGAAATCCACAACCATCCCAGTACAATACATCACACATAGGGAAACCCTGGAAAGCACTTATCACCATCATTGTCAAATGTCTTACTGGAAATACTCGGGGCTCCGACGCAATGAGACCACCTCAGGGTCACATATTTTGGGGACTTTACACGGCATCTAAAGTAGACTATGCACTCCTTCTCTGGCAAGAATTTTGTTATCAGTTTACTGGAACCAAGAAGAAATCAGTGCATCTTCCATTCCCAAGATTCACCAAGCTCATTATCAACCACTTTATGAAGAATGACCCAACCATTGACACTCGCGGGAATTTCTTCTACCACACAAAAGATGATGACTATGTGATTCTACAAATGAATGTAGATACTAATTCCACAAAGTATGGATTACGTCCTGCCCTAGTACCTGACACAATGATAAATGAAGGAATCAAGGAAAGTGATAAATATTAAGAGATGCTTAATGATATTGACACACAGTTTTGACGAGCAAATTCACTTCCCTTAGAGAAGCAAAAAGGTAAACGCAAGAAAAGAGTTTCAAAGCGCCAATCGATTGCTTCCTCCAAAGATAAAGGCACAGGGAAAATGCAAATAGTTTATGAAGATGATGATGAAGATGAAATGATCAATACTGAGGAAGAACAGGAAGAAGTACCACTCAGAAGGCCAAAGAAAGCAAAGCAAAGAAAAGGTAAAGAAGCAACTGTTGCTTCAGATGAACCAACTCAACAAACTAATTCTAAAGCCAAACGACTGCGTGTTATTCTTCAACAAAGCAGAGAGGAGGATTTTGCAACATCCACAGGATCAGGCTCAAGACTGTTTGAAGACTTAGAGGAATTTGGTAATCCTGATGCTGATATGGCCTTTTATGAAGATCCTACCGATGAAGAAGCTTATGAAGATGCTGATAACTTCCATTTAGAAAGTCGTGAGCAGAGTGAAGATGGTGGTAGCAGTGCAAACACGGATACAAATTTGTTGTATCATGATTTAAATGTCAACACATCTTTACTGGAACCAACTCACACGGTGGTACACGATGATGCTCATGCAACTTTCATACCAGAAACTCAACTTCAAAGTAAGTCTACTTCCGGCTCTGACGATGTTATGAAATGTTGGAAATACGTTTTTACGTATTTCGAAAGGATAGGTCACTCCAATGATATTGGGCTCGTGATCCAATATAGCCCATATAGCCCACATGTAGGGTGGGCTATATATACCCCCTCCTAGCATGTTAGGACGGGTTGGTCACTTTGTATTTCTCACATTTTCTCTTAATCAACCATTCCTCTCTTTCTCTCCTTTCTCTCTCTACCTTTCTCTCTCCAACTTCAAAGTAAGTCTACTTCCGGCTCTGATGATGTTTTAAAATATCTTAACTTGGAAAGGGAGGGTATTGAGGTTACAAATACTGATCCATCGACAAATGAAAACATGGTGGATGTTCCCATAACTTCTGTTACATCAACTACCATTCCACCATTATCCACCCCGGTCATCCCTGATGTCATAACACCAGCTATCACACCAGCACTTGTTGAACAACCGGTATCAACCACCATCCTAACCTCTGAATCTACACCGTCATCAACAGCTGAACAACCTATATCAACCACCGCCCCAATCACTGAATCTACACCATCACCTATCCTTGAACAACCAGTATCATCCACCACCACTTTAATAGTTATGGTTACACCTCCACCATCAGTACAACAAGTATCATCCACCTCCAACCCATTCCTCACAGTCAATGATCCACTGATCCAGTCTCTTCAACAACAGCTGGAGGCTCAAGCTAAACATATAGCTACACTGACTGAAAGATCCACCACTCCTGACACACAACCTCTCAAGGAACTGCAACCTGATGAGCCTACACTTAAGAAAATATCCGACAGAGTGTCTAAGCTTAAAGCACAACACAAATCATTTCTTGGAGAGAAGAAAACTCGTGACAAAGAGAATGCTGCTTTCCTTGGGTCAATTGATGAGAAGATGACCAAGATCATTCGACAAGAAGTCAAGTCATATGTTGATCAGCAACTACCAACTTTTGTCGGTAATGGTTTATCTACCCTTCAACTAATGACATTGTTATAGACACGTCTGCTAAATATGGGGGCTCATATATCGAAAAATAAACGAAAAGTTCTGCAATATCTCAACAAAGCAATTATTGAAGATACACCTGCAGATACTACCGACTCTGAGTCTGATAGTGAAGATGAGCTAGAGGAGGAAGATAATGAGGGTAACGGTGATGAGGATGAGGGTGAAAATGATCAAAATGAGGAAGAGAATAAGGAAGGAGATGAGGAGGAAGAAGAGGATGAGGAAGAAAAGGATAAGGATGAAGATGAAGATGAGGACGAGGATACATATAAGGATGAGGATGACGATGACGATAATGACGATGGTAATGGAACCAACAAGGGTGAAAAGAATGACAAAACTGGTACTAATGCCGAAGAGTCAAATATGGATGAAGGTGATAAGGCAACTGAGAAAGGTATTGAGGAAGCTGCAAAAAGCATTGCTGAAACCGCAGAAAAGACGGTGGATTCTACTGTAACAGAAACACAACATATTGACACAGGTATATCTACTGAACCAGTTTTTACTACTGATTCTCACAATAAATCTGTAGAACATATGCAAGAAGACGAAATTCCTGTGTCTACGCAAGAAGAACCCACAGGGTCAATGCTAGAAGAAGAACCTCACGATGATATACAGGTGACACAAGAACAACCTTCAACACCATCTGAAGATCAGCACATCTCTGATATGGAAGTTGAAGATTTAAATGTGCTAGAACCAACTTTTGCTGAATCTCTTATCATCGATGACAGGGTATAGGAGCAACTCTGGCTTACAAATGCTGCACCACAGCATCCTTTCGACACAACAACTGAATTGGAGCTGACTCAATTTCTAAACAATCCTATCGATTTCTCGGCCTTTCTAAGGTATTCTCATGGGAAACCGACAATGACTCCGGATCTTATCAAAATGGCAGCCGCGAATGTGGATTTCTTTGATACTTTGAAGATCAGCCATAATGAAGCAGAATATCACTTAAATGAGCTTACAAAGGCAATAAGAGCGTCGACTACAGGAATTCAGACTCCAGTGTTACGACCTCTTACACTCACAGTCATCGCCGGTTCTGCAACGATCCCAATAGAGCACTTTGTTTCTCACGATCTCAAGTATCTTGAAAAAGGCGCAAAGAAATATGCCACGTCACTTACTATGCTCAAGGCTGTTAATCTGGAGAACGTTCCATGGATCGAAGATAAAGTACCTGATGCACTATGGAGAAAGAAGCTGCTCAAGTTTTATGATACTTTTGCATCACTTGGCATCTCTCACTGGAATGCAAAGAAAAGGTTAGCTTACAATCACTTCCATCGTCCAAAGAGAGGTTCTTCTATTGTCTCAGCTCACAGAATCAAAAACATCCAAGGAGCAACCACTCAGACGGTATTCGGTTATGATTACTTGAATGTAATAGTGTTCAAACGTACTGATGAGAAAGAATACCGAATTGACGAAAGTGATCTCCAGTACCTTCAACTTGAAGACATCGAAGATCTTCTGTTGTTATTGGCTCAGGAAAAAGTTGACCATCTACAACCTGAGATTGTCATTGCCTTGAGCTCCAATCTTCGTTAGTATGCAAGGAAAATTATCACTCAAAACCGGGTGGAAGATTTTCAACTTGGAGTAGAGAGCTATCAGAAACAGCTAAACTTGCAACGTCCCCATACAACTCCGCTCAGTCATTTTCACAAAAACAAGAAGTCGTACATGGGGACCACGACACCGGAAGCAGGGATATTTTATCCAAATGAAACTAGAGTCATGCAGTTTATGCGATTCTCCGAACTGCACAAATTCAGCGATGGTACGCTCAAGCATGTTCGATGATCTGACGGTTCTCAATGCCGACCTACCGCTTCCAGCAGTCAAGTACACCTGGACAAGCCAGTGCAAAAAGGGAGCAAAGTACGCGATCAAGAAGATTGAGGAACTTTTAAGGAAGCGCCGGTTGCTACGAAGTGTGGAACGATTCGTCGGTGGACGACCATATGGAGCTCACCATAGGTTCACGGAACGAGCCATTTAATTATGGTTCGTCTTATAACAGGTCAACTCCTTATGTCTATTATTGTGAATATGTTAATTTTTGTATAATCAGCTTTTGTAGCATGTTGTAGTGTAAAAGTATGATATTTTTTCAAGAATTTCTCTTGAGATTCTAAATCTTTCAAACATATGGTACTCGAGCACTACAACTTACCCTTATTAATTTGAGGGGGAGCATTAATATGTTCTTTGGCGATCATTTAATTTCATTTTATTACCCAAAGACCGGTTAATCCATTAATATCAAAAAATATTGATGGTTAAAATTTTGGAAAGGGGAGAAAATGGGATTAAGGAGACTTAATGATACTTGGCTAAACAATGAAAAAGGCTTATAGATAAATTACAGTCTGTAACCCGTTCTTCAAAGAAAGGAAATTTTATCGCCGATGATAAATTTATCCTAACAACGAGAAATTAATTTTTCTCGGGCATGAGCTTATATAAAAAACATTCCAAGTTTTTAAGCTCATGCACGATGGCTCCTCATTAAATAACAGACGACGACCCGGACTTCAGAGAAAGGGAAGTTTATCTACGCAACAATAACTTACCCTCAAAACGAGAAATTAAGTTTTCTCGGACACGAGCTTATCCTAAAACCATTCAAAGGTTTTAAGCTCGTGTATATGGCTCATAGTTAAATAACAGTCTGTGACCCGAACTTCAGAGACAGGGAAGTTTATCTACGCAATGATAACTTACCCTCTTAACGAGAAATTAAGTTTTCTTGTACACGAGCTTATCCTAAAACCATTCAAAGGTTTTAAGCTCGTGTATAAGGCTCATCATTAAATATCAGATGATGACCCGATTTTCAAATAAAGCAAAGTTTATCGCCGATGATAAAATTATCCTCAAAAATGAGAAATTAAATTTTCTCGGACACGAGCTTACTTTAAAACTATTCAACGGTTTTAAGCTCGTGTAAAAATGGTTCATTGTTAAATATCAGACGATGACCCGATCTTCAGAGAAAGGAAAGTTTATCACCAATGATAAACTTATCCTCACAACGAGAAATTAATTTTTCTCGGCCATGAGCTTATGGTAAAAACATTCGAAGTTTTTTAAGCTCAAGCACAACGGCTTGCAGTCACATGTCAGACTGTAACCCGCGATTCTAAGAAAGGAAAGTTTATCGCCGATGAAAAACTTATCCTTATTAACGAGAAATTAAAATTTTCTCGTACACGAGCTTACATTAAAACTATTCAAAAGTTTTAAGCTCGTGTAAATGATGTATAATTATATATCAGATTATGCCCCGGACTTCAATTAAAGGAAAGCTTATCTTTAAAGATAGCTTATCCTTGTAACGAGAAATTAATTTTTCTCGGTCATGAGCTTGTATTAAAACATTCCAAGTTTTAAGCTCATAAAGAAAAGTGTATCTTTTAAATAAGAGAACTTTTCTTCTTAACGAGAAATTCATCTTTCTCGGTCATGAGCTTTACGTTAAAACATTCAAAGTTTTTCAAGCTCATGAAAACGACTTCTAAGTAAATGTCAACTTAGAACTCGTTCTTCAATTAAAATGAAAGTTTACCGCCGATGATAAACTTATCCTTACAACGAGAAATTATTTTTTCTCGGGCATGAGCCAATAATAAAAACATTTGGAGTTTTTAAGCACATGCACAAAGACTTACAGTTAAATATCTGACTGTAACTCGGACCTTAATTTTAGGATAGCTTATCTTTAAAGATAGCTTATCCTCGTAACGGGAAATTAAATTTTCTCGGTCATGAGCTTGTATTAAAACATTCCAAGTTTTAAGCTCATAAAGTAAAGTGTATCTTTTACATAAGAGAACTTTTCTTCTTAACGAGAAATTCATCTTTCTCGGTCATGAGCTTTACGTTAAAACATTAAAAGTTTTTCAAGCTCATGAAAACGACTTCTAAGTAAATGTCAACTTAGGACTCGTTCTTCAGTTAAAAGGAAAGTTTATCACCGATGATAAACTTATCCACACAACGGGAAGTTTACAACTTCTCGGACTTGAGCTCGTTTTGTAAGATATTCAACATCTTAAGCTCAAGTAATTGGTTTTTCAAAACTTTGAACACAATTTTTCGAGAATTTCTCAAAAGGTTTTTCTAAATCTTTCAAAATCGTGTGTTCAAAAATGTTTTGATAAAAAGAGCATGTCTTCTGGAATCGATAATATTTACGATACTAGAGATGTCATTCAATAATAACACGGGGTTGTAAATAAAGTTCGAGCAGAAGTTCAAACGTTTTAAAACATGCTCAAAATGGTTTGCTATTATTTCAGATAGTAACCCGCTTTTCATACTCAAGTCAAGCTTTTCACCGGAAAACTTTGACTCAACAACGGGAATTAATTTTCTCGGGCATGGTTTACTTTATAACCATGTAAGGGATTGTGTTTACGTAATAACATAATCTAACACGAATTTATGTACGTGTCAGTGCATTTATTTGTTAAAACAAGAGAAATCTTGTTTTTTATGAAGTTATCATCTCCACCAACCGTAGCAATTTACAATTGATATCTACATAATCGACGATGTGACTACTCAAACGGTGACTACAACTCTTTCAATAGAACACTGGTCAACAATTGAGGGGGAGCAATTGTCCAACATTCAGAATCTTTGACGCCGAAGGTGCCAAGTTCACATATTGGTGTCAAGACAACGATATCAATCGTACACACGGAGTCAAGAGATAACTTCAGACATGACGAGGTGACCAACATTCGTGAACAAGAACCATGTGATTCTATCATATGATGGTCTCTATCATTTAGGTCCAACCTCATAAATTGCTAATCTTGTGAATACATTATCATATATGATCTTTACACGTGATAAATACCTTACACTTGTGTTTAAAAGGTATTTAATTTACGTTTCAAGTACACCCTCATTAATTTGAGGGGGAGCTTGTGTAATTCATGAAGATAATTGGCTTTGCATTTTTCTTCCTAAATTTTCTTAAAATGCTATTAAATCAATTGATATTAAAAACATCGATTGGGTTAATATTTTTAATATGGGGGAGAAATGTGATTTAATATGGGAAATGATTAATCACAAATGGTTTGAATTAACGTGCTAGCTCATCCCGACATGTGCGAAATGTTTTCGGATATCGTGGCATATGTTAAGGGGGAGCAAAATGGATTTGCACTTCAAAATGGATTTCATGGTGACATACACTTACCCAAAACATCTCTATTCACGACGGTGAACATTATGGTGACATAAGGATGGTAGGATAGATAAAAGTCCAATGATTCCTCTAGAACCGGAGGAATCTTTCCAAGGACATTCCATAGCTAGAAATAGTAGTCCTTAGGAAAGATGGAGAAAGATTGTGAACGTAGCTGAATGCCGACCAAGTACTTAAGTTAGCACTAGAACAATCACAACAAGGTGCTAGTGATGATGTATTGGTAAGCATTGAAGGGGTTGAAGAATGAAAAAGAATTGTAAAGATAAAGGGTGTAAAGAAAGAAGCCCTCCTTACAACCTTAGGCAGAAACCGGGTCAATACATATACTATTGAGATCCTTTTTAAATGATTCTTGATATTGAAGACAGACATCATGGACCCAGTGATGCAAATCACAACCCATCTCAGCTAACTCAGATATCTCTTAAAAGATATTTGTTTTATTCACACGGAGACAACGCATTATCTATTGATTTATTCACTCCGAATAAATTGGTATTGAAAAGGTGGCACTCCTCTCCAGCCTCCGATCACTAAAAATCCAAAATGCATGATCGAGTCTAGAGCCATTTGAGATCATCAAATATCTCTTTAGGACACACTTCCATATTTCCTTGCTTCTTCACACACTATGAAAAGTAAGAAAGATCTTAAGAGTCCTACGCAAAATCTTCATGATCTTGCCTGAACATCCGAGTAATACGAAAGTATTTACAATGAAGATGGAAATCCTTCTTGAGCGAACATTAAAAAACTCATGGTAGGTGACTTGTGCGATTCCTTATGAATCAGACTTGTGATAACTGGAAAGCAACAGTGGTTTAATTCTTAAATGAATTTAAACACGTTACAGGCCTCTACGCAATATCTTAGTGATCTTGCCAGAACACTCAGAGTGATACCTTAGTGTTCATAGTGACGAGTGAAAATCCTTCTAGTGTTAACCTCAAATAGCACTTGGTAGGTAACTTGCAAGATTCTATATGAATCAAGCTCGTGACAACTGGAAAGCAACGATGGTGCGGTTCTTAATTGAATTTCACTTGTTCCAGGAACATGAATTGACGGCTTCAAATCATGCAGATATTATTATCCAAATGATTCACTCTTTATGTTTGCAGTCAGCTTTGGACGGTCGAATAAAGAGAACGGGTTTACCCGCGAAATCTTGTCAAGGAGGTTCTTAATTGAAGCTACTTGTCACAAGTACGATATTTTTTATATTATCCAACGGTCTTCACCGACCGGAGGTAAAATGCTACCGAATTAGAATGAAATGTTCAAGGCCATTTCATCCGTGTATATGTTTTGTTGCTAACTGTCTTATGCAGCGTAACAAGAAGGTGGCATTGCGGTGTTCGATCCAGAAGAAGTCGTCAACACATGCTTATGCTTTCTGCACTTAATACTTCAACAAATTCAAGAAAGTTTTAAAGTTAAGTCTTCCGCTGTATCAAACTCTGAAGCTTTCAAGAATTTATAAAAGTATAAGTATGTGGATCATGAAGTCACGAAGAGGCAAATATCACAAGTGATGAATGCACAAGGTCAAGGCAAGAGAACATGCTCAAGACTAAAGTCAAAGATCTCATCAGCATATTCACAAGAACAAGATCGAAGACTCAAGCATAGTATGCTAGGTTTAAGATTTTGTAAAATGGTGTGACCTCCCTTTGGGGGAGATTGTTGGAAATACTTTTGTCCAAGGAAAGTCTCGCATCATTGTTAGCATAGATCACGAGCTATAGACTATTTAGGACATTGTAACTTGGAGTGACCTCCCTTCGGAGGAGATTGTTAGAAATACGTTTTTACGTATTTAAAAAGAATCGGTCACTCCAATGATGTTGGACTCGTGATCCAATATAGCCCATATAGCCCACATGTAGGGTGGGCTATATATACCCCCTCCTAGCATGTTAGGAGGGGTTGGTCACTTTGTATTTCTCACATTTTCTCTTAATCAACCATTCCTCTCTTTCTCTCCTTTCTCTCTCTACCTTTCTCTCTCCAAGTTCTTCCATTTTCCATCCATCTTAATAGATAAATCAAAACATGTTTAATCCTTAGAAAACGTAGACCTACATGAAATATCTTAATTTGGAAGGGGAGGGTGGCGAGGTTACAAATACTGATCCATCGACAAATGAAAACATGGTGGATGTTCTTATAACTTCTGTTACATCAACCACCACTCCACCACTATCCACCCCGATCATCAGTGAAGTCATAACACCAGCTATCACATCAGCACTTGTTGAACAACCGGTATCAACTTCCACCCCAACAACTGTGTCTACACCGTCATCATCAATAGCTGAACAACCTGTATCAACCACCGCCCTAATCACTTAATCTACACCATCACCTATCCTTGAACAACCAGTATCATCCACCACCACTTTAACAGTTATGGTTACACCTCCACCATCAGTACAACAAGTATCATCCACCTCCAACCCATTCCTCACAGTCAATGATCCACTAATCTAGTCTCTTCAACAACAGCTTGAGGCTCAAGCTAAACATATAGCTACACTGACTAAAAGATTCACCACTCCTAACACACAACCTCTCAAGGAACCGCAACCTAATGAGCCTACACTTAAGAAAATATCCGACAGAGTGTCTAAACTTAAAGCACAACACAAATCATTTCTTGGAGAGAAGAAAACTCGTGACAAAGAGAATGCTGCCTTTCTTGGGTCAATTGATGAGAAGATGACCAAGATAATTCGACGAGAAGTCAATTCATATGTTGATCAGCAGCTACCAACTCTTGTCGGTAATGGTTTATCTACCCTTCAACTAATGACATTGTTACAGACACGTCTACTAAATATGGGGGCTCATAAATCGAAAAATAAACGAAAAGTTCTGCAATATATCAACAAAGCAATTATTAAAGATACACCTGCAGATACTACCGACTCTGAGTCTGACAATGAAGACGAGCTAGAGGAGGAAGATAATAAGGGTAATTGTGATGAGGATGATGGTGAAAATGATCAAAATGAGGAAGAGGATAAGGAAGGAGATGAGGAGGAAGAAGAGGATGAGGAAGAAAAGGATAAGGATGAAGATGAAGATGAGGACGAGGATACAGATGGGGATGAGGATGACGATGATGATAATGACGACGGTAATGGAACCAACAAGGGTGATAAGAATGACAAAACAGGTACTAATGTTGAATAGTCAAATAAGGATGAAGGTGATAAGGCAACTGAGAAAGTTATTGAGGAAGCTGCAGAAAGCGTTGCTGAAACCGCAGAAAAGACGGTGGAGTCTACTATACCAGAAACATAGCATATTAACACAGGTATATCTACTGAACCAGTTTTTACTACTGATTCTCACAATAAATTCGTAGAACATTTGCAAGAAGACGAAATTCCTGTGTCTACGCAAGAAGAAGAACCCATAGGGTCAATGCTAGAAAAAGAACCTCACGATGATATACCGGTGACACAAGAACAACCTTCAACACCATCTGAAGATCAGCACATCTCTGATATGGACGTTGAAGATTTAAATGTGCCAGAACCAACGTTTGCTGAATCTCTTATCATCGATGACACGGAACAGGAGCAACTCTGGCTTACAAATGCAGCACCACAACATCCTTTCGACACAGCAACTGAAATGGAGCTGACTCAATTCCTAAACAATCCTATCGATTTCTCGGCCTTTCTAAGGTATTCTCATGGGAAACCGACAATGACTCCGGATCTTATCAAAATGGCAGCCGCAAATGTGGACTTCTTTGATACTTTGAAGATCAGCCATAAGGAAGCAGAATATCACTTAAATGATCTTACCAAGGCAATGAGAGCGACAACTACGGGAATTCAGACTCCTGTGTTACGACCTCTTACACCCACGGTCATCGCCGGTTCTGCAACGATCCCAATAGAGCATTTTGTTTCTCACGATCTCGAATACCTTGAAAAAGGCGCAAAGAAATATGCTACGTCACTTACTATGCTCAAGGCTGTTAATCTGGAGAACGTTCCATAGATCAAAGATAAAGTACCTGATGCATTATGGAGAAGGAAACTGCTCAAGTTCTATGATACTTTTGCATAACTTGGCATCTCTCACTGGAATGCAAAGAAAAGGTTAGCTTACAATCACTTCCATCGTCCAAAGAGAGGTTCTTCTATTGTCTTAGCTCACAGAATCAAAAGCATCTAAGGAGCAACCACTCAGACGGTATTCGGTTATGATTACTTGAATGTAACCGTGTTCAAACGTACTAATGAGAAAGAATACCGAACTGACGAAAGTGATCTCCAGTACCTTCAACTTGAAGACATCGAAGATCTTCTATTGTTATTGGCTCAGGAAAACGTTGACCATCTACAACCTGAGATTGTCATTCCATTGAGCTCCAATCTTCGTCAGTATGCAAGGAAAATTGTCATTCAAAACCGGGTGGAAGATTTTCAACTTGGAGTAGAGAGCTATCAGAAACAGCTAAACTTGCAACGTCCCCATACAACTCCGCTCAGTAATTTTCACAAGAACAAGAAGCCGTACATGGGGACCACGACACCGGAAGCAGGGATATTTTATCCAAATGAAACTGGAGTCATGCAGTTTATGCGATTCTCCGAACTGCACAAATTCAGCGATGGTACGCTCAAGCATGTTCGAGATGATCTGATGGTTCTCAATGCCGACCTACCGCTTCCAGCAGTCAAGTACACCTGGACAAGCCAGTTCAAAAAGGGAGCAAAGTACGCGACCAGAAAGATTGAGGAACTTTTAAGGAAGCACCGGTTGCTACGAAGTGTGGAACGATTCGTCGGTGGATGACCATATGGAGCTCACCATAGGTTCACGGAACGAGCCATTTAATTATGGTTCGTCTTATAATAGGTCTACTCCATATGTCTATTATTGTGAATATGGTAATTTTGTATAATCAGCTTTTGTGGCATGTTGTAGTGTAAAAGTATGATATTTTTCAAGAATTTCTCTCGAGATTCTAAATCTTTCAAACATATCGTACTCGAGCACTACAACTTACCCTCATTAATTTGAGGGGGAGCATTAATATGTTCTTTGGCCAGCATCTAATTTCATTTTATTACCAAACGACCAGTTAATCCATTAATATCCAAATATTGATGGTTAACATTTTAGAAAGGGGAGAAAATGGGATTAAGGAGACTTAATGATACTTGGCTAAATAATGAAAAAGGCTTAAAAGATAAACCAACTTAACATGTGTAATGCACAAGTTAAGGGGGAGCGTTTATGATGAACAAAACACTTAAGGCACAAAAACTTTGATTATAATATCACAAGTGCTTTAAGTGATTTTTCAAGGATTTTTCATAGTGACAATACTTACCTAAAACACATTTAATTCACGACGGATGTGGTGAAAAAAGGGTGGTAGGCATAGGTATTAGTCCAATGATTTATCAGAACCGATGGAATCTTCCCAAGGACAATTCCCTAGATAGAATTAGAAGTCCTAGGAAAGATGGAGAAAGATTGTGAACGTAGCTGAATGCCGACCAAGTACTTAAGCTAGCACTGGAATAATCACAACAAGGTGCTAGTGATGACGTATTGGTAAGCATTGAAGGGGTTGAAGAATGAAAAAGAATTGTAAAGATAAAGGGTGTAAAGAAAGAAGCCCTCCTTACAACTTTAGGCAGAAACCGGGTCAATACATATGCTATTGAGATCATTTTTTAATGATTATTGATATTGAAGATAGACATCATGGACCCAGTGATGCAATGCACAACCCTTCCCAGCTAACTCAAATATCTCTCAAAAGATATTTGTTTTAATCACACGGAGTTCAACATATTATCTATTAGTTTATTCACTTCGAATAGACTGATATTGAATAGGTAGAAATCCTCTCCAGCCATCGCTCACTAAATCAAAACGTACTATCGAGTCTAGAGCCACGAGATCATCAAAAGTCTCATTAGGACACTTTCCATTTATTCCTTGCTTCTTCACACACTGTGAAAAGTAAGAGATCTTTATGAGTCCTACGCAGTATTCTCGTAATATTGTCAGAACATCCGAGTGATACGCAAGTATTACAATGAAGAGGGAAATTCTACTTGAGCCAACATCAAACAAGCTCATGGTAGGTGATACGTGCGATTCTTTAAGAACCAATCTTGTGAAAACTGGAAAGAAACAGTAGTTTAATTCTTAATTGAACTTAAACTCGTTCCAGGCCTCTACGCATTATCATATGATCTTGCCTGAACACTCAGAGTGACACTCTTTAGTGTTCACAGTGACGAGTGGAATTCTTCTAGTGTAAACATCAAGCAGCACTTGGTAGGTGACAAGCAAGATTCTATTTGAATCAAGCTCGTGACAACTGGAAAGCAACAATGGTGAATATCATAATTGAAATTCACTTGTTCCAGGTTTCATGAATTGACGGCTTCAATCATAAGGATTCTTAATCCAAATGATTCACTCTTTATGCTCGCAGTCAGCTTTGGACGGTCGAATAAAGAAAACGGGTTTACCCGCGAAATCCTGTCAGGAAGTTACTTAATTGAAACTATTCGTCACAGGTACGATATCTAATATCGTCCAACGGTCTTCACCGACCGGAGGTAAAATGCTACCGAATTAGAATATGTTAATCCCATTTAATCCATAACACAAGATTTAGAAGAGATATTTAGAGAGAGAAAGAGAAGAAAGTAGAGAGAGAAACAAGAGAGATTTTGGAAGGTTTATGTTTACTAGAGAGAGAAAGTAAAATGAACCAACACCCTCTTCCACACATGGAAGAGGGTATATATACCCTTGGCATATGGGTCGTGGGTTTAGAATCCTTGGGCTGGGCTTGGCTTTGTTTTGGGCTTACGCCCCTAACTTATACAATATTAGCTTAAAGTCCAAGCCCGGTTTTCCCGACTAACCTATTACAATACAAGACCATTAACGACTAAGATGACCTATTACATTCTTGTTCGAATATATAAAATATAGGGCTAACAATCTCCCCCAATGTATCGGTCATCTTAAAAAGCTTAAAAAGCATAAGATGGTTGAGTGAATACATTCTTGTAGAGGAGATCTTCCTGCTTTGGTCTTGTATCTTGGTCTTGATCTTGTTTGTAACAGCTTTGTTCCTTCATGCTTTCGTGATCTTTATCTTGAGCCTTTGTCATTTGACTTTGAGTGCTTGAGATCTTCATCTGTGCTCCTTGTGACTAAGATGACCTATTACATTCTTACATTCTTAGGTATCTTGATTATTGCCATCTTGTGCTCTTGTGACTTCTGAATCGACATTGGTTGCACAACTACGCCACCTTCTTGATATGCAGCAACATATATAGACACGGATTAAATAGCTTTGAACATTTCCTCCTAACTCGGTAGCGTTTTACCTCCGGTCGGTGAAGACCGTTTAGACGGTATTAGATACCGTACCTGTGATCGGGTAGATTCGATTAAGAATCTCCTTGACAGGGTTTCCTGGCGGTAGTAGCCGGTTCTCTTTACTCGACCGTCTCAATGCAGACTACGAACGTAAAGAGTGAATCATAAGGATAAATTATCCGTCTGATTAGAGTCGTCAATTCAGAATTCCTGGAACAAGTTTGATTCAAAAATAATCGCACCATTGTTGCTTTCCAGTTTGTCACAAGCTTGATTCATAGAGAATCTTACGAGTTACCTACCGCAGTGCTGTTTGATGTTGACACTAGAAGGATTTCCATTCGTCACTATGAACACTAATGAGTGTCACTCTGAATGTTCCGACAAGATCACATGGATTTTGCGAAGAAACCTGGAATCAAGTTTGAATCAATTAAGAATCCAAACTTAGTTGCTTTCCAGTTCTCACAAGTTTGATTCGTGTAGAATCGCACAAGTTACCTACCATGAGCTTGTTTGATGCTGGCTCAAGCAGGATTTCCATCTTCATTGTGAATTGTATCACTCAGATGTTCTGGCAGTATCACAAGGATAATGCGTAGGACTCGATTGTGTCCTAATGAGATAATAGATAGATCTCATTTGGCTCTAGACTCAATAAGTGCATTTTGGTAATCGGAGGCTGCAGCAGACTGCCACCTTTTCAATATTAACTAACTCGGAGTGAGAAAGTCAATTGATACGTGTTGATCTCCATGACAATGAGACAAGTTTCTTTTGAGAGAAACTCGAATGGCTGGGGAAGGGTTGTGCATCGCATCACTGGGTCCATGACACTTGTCTTCAAAAGATGTGTAAACCCGGTTTCTGCCTAAGTTGCATAGAATATTCAAATCCTTCAATGCTTACCAATACGTCATCACTAGCACCTTGTTGTGATTGTTCCAGTGCTAACTTAAGTAATTGGTCCACATTCAGCTTCATTCCACTCCATCTTTCCTAAGGACAACTATTTCTAGCTATGGAATGCCCTTGGGTAGATCCCTCCGGTTCTGGTTGGATCATATGACTTAGTTTCCTAACCTAAACCACCTTTTGACTCCATCGTTCCGTCGTGGATAGTAGGTTGTTTTGGGTAAAGACCGAAACAATAAAACCATTGAAAACCATTCAAAGTGCTTGATAAAAATCAAAACTTTTAACACTTTGAAAGTTTTATATTTCCGAAAAGCTCCCCCTACACACATGCATCGATATACGAAATAGTTTAGCATGTAAAGGAAAGAGTTGCACTTGAGTCTTTAAGATCACATGTTGCGATATATTACATTTTAATCACATTTTCTCCCCCTATCTCTAATATAAAAATATAATATTAGAGATACCAATTGATTAAAATATGACAATTTTCTAAAAATCAACGGGAGAGAAACATGTGTGCACGCATGAATCATGGAACTTTTTCAGTCGGGATGCTCCCCCTCAACAATATATGTGTGTCTTGAGACAAAACTTGACAAAATTTAAGAAAAACGACACCACAATATATGTTGAGGTACGGAGTGGAGATGCCTTACCGATAATATATGTGACAGATTTAATATCATTTTCGGAATGTGTTGGATACATAAAATATGACAATTTTAGAGATGTACCCAACGACATTAAAAGGCTTGATTTTAAAACGCTCCCCCTCAAAAATTAATCAAAATAACATATGACAGTTTTAGATATAAAAACCTATTATGAGGAAGGGAGTGTTGAACACATAATTTTGAAAGATTTAGAAAAACCTTTTGAGAAATTCTTGAAAAATTGTGTTCAACGGTTTTAAAATAATCAGGATAGAAGACTTCTCTTCTATTGCATAGGGAAAGCGCACTGAAACGTACACTTCCTTGTCGGGTCCGTTGTTTCATGAGCTCAAAACTTGGATTTTTTTGTGACAAGCTCATGACCGAGAAAAATAAATTTCCAGTTGTGAAGGATAAGTTATCATCCGTGATAAACTTTCCTTAAGTTGAAGTTCGAGGTCTAAGCTGACATTTACTTAGAAATCGTTTTTTCATGAGCTTAAAAACTTTGAATGTTTTTATGAGAAGCTCATGACTGAGAAATATGAATTTCTCGTTGAAAAGGATAAGTTATTGTCCGAGATAAACTTTCCTTATTTGAGGTCCGAGTCCTAAGCTATGATGTGCTTAGAAGTCATTTACACGAGCTTAAAACTTTCGAATAGTTTTACGGTAAGCTCGTGTCCGAGAAAATCGAATTTCTCGTTTTGTGGATAAGTCATACTCAGGATGAACTTTCCTATTTTTAAGTACGAGATACAGTCTGACATGTGACTGTATGTCTTTATACTTGAGCTTAAAAACGTTGAATGTTTTTAGAGATAGCTCATGTCCGAGAAAACTTAATTTCTCGTTCTGAGGGTAACTTATCGTTGAAGAGATAAAGTTCCCTTTCTTTGACATTCGAGTTACAGTCTGATATGTGACTGTAAGTCATCTTGAATCTTACTTGTGAAACCCTTGAGACACGTATTTCTCTAATATCTGTTTCTTCAACAACCAAACTCTGAGAGTGTCTTTTGTTGAACGGTATGAATATGGAAAACCTTTGTGTTCTTTTTGAATCTTTTCTTTATTACCTTCACTTTTATCAGTAGTTTGTATGCTTGCATGTGGGTTAGTGATATCTTTGTGAGAACCGTGTGGGGGTTCACCTTGAACCTTTGTCGAGCTAGAGGGAAATATCTTTCCAGTAGGAACCCACCTAAGACCTATTGTTTTGAAAGTTCTACCCGTTGGTATCCACCTAAGACAAGGTCGAGGAGACATAGTTTTCTCATGCACAACGGAAGACTTAGTTGGAGAAAACCTATTTCCTTTAGGGTTCCGTCTTTGAGGTGCTCTAGCTTTTTGGTTCACCTTGTTCAGGACTTTAGTGATACAATCATCATGAATGTCATTAAACACGCATTTGTTACATTTCGTGCAAACAAAGTGCTTAGCATCTGAGAAGGCTCTAGAGTTCCTAGGGTTAGTAGAATTGTGCACATCATAGAAGGGTCTAGAATTTCTAGATGTGTGAACAACTCTCCTAGGTTGTGGTTTGGTCATGTCTCTTGCTTGTGTCTTGTTTTTAGAATCCACTAGATAGCTTTTGTGACCCGTGTCATTTGAACTACGCCAAGGCATGTTCTTGGAGCTATTTCTAGAGTTGGTTGAAGCATTCATGTGATCGGGCTTTGCAGAAGCGGATTTTCTTAATGAGGGTCTAGATTGTGGAGTGACTGGTTTAGGAAAATTGCTACGCACGTCAACTTCGGATGCAAACCACATATTCGACGTTTTGAGTCGTTCAGATTTAAACGCATTCGGTTGTCTAGCAACTGAGCGATTTCTGACTGGTTGAGAAGGAGGTTTCCCCAAGACTGACTGTTTTGCTAACTTAGTATCCACACTATTTCTTTTTAGTTTCCTTAATTCATTTTTCACCGCTGTCAGTGCAAAAACCTTTTCCTGAATCTGAGCCTTTAATTGCTCATTTTGTAGAAGTAATTGAGCGACACGTTGTTCTAACTTAATATTTATATTGTCAAATATGTTGTTCTCAGAATTCGCGTCATTACTGTCTACAGTGTCGATAGGTTTCATAGATTATTCAGTTAATGAAGCAGGCGGAGGACTTGGATTTTGAGAAGCTAACTTTGATTCTAACAAATTTATTTGTGTCACAAATTTTTCTTTTTCCGCGTTGAAATCTTGAATCTGACGATCCAATTTTTGTTCAAGAACAACATTTGCTTTTTCAAGTTTTTCAAAATAAGCTTCAAATTTGTTATTTTTCTTTGAAAAATCGATTTTGGCATCCTCAAAATCTTTTGTCTTCTGAGCTAACAGAATTTCAAGCTCGTGAATCTTAGAATCAACATCCTGGGAACTCTCTCCTCCATTAGTACTCGTATCTGATGAATCAGGTGTGGTATTGCTATCAACATGTTCCACTGGATACGTGTCAAAAATGGTTTCAGGTTGCTTAGTATGTTGAGGAACATCATATTCAACATTTAATTGTACCATAGCCATTTGCTCATCATCATAAGTGGGTCTGATATCCGGATCATTGACTGTTTGATCATTCCCTGAGTTGTTACTGGTATGCTGCGTTTCTGATTCTGTCCCGCTGCTTTCTGTATCAACCGAAGAAGCATCCAATTCTTGATCGTTATCGACAGTGCTCTCTTTCGTCTGCATCAGTCTTTGATTCACCCTTCTTGCAAGTTGCCTTTGATGGCGTGTTCTTTCAGCAATTGACTTCTTTATATTACTCATGTGTTGAAGAAGTGTCTCTCTAAACGATTGAAGATCTACGAGAGTATATTTGGTAAAGTATGTGCTTGTGAACTCTCGATCGTTTTTGGATAAGCCACTTGAGTCAATGAATTGCTGGAACTGATTGTTGAGAGCTAAAAGGACCTCCATGGATATAATCTCGTGAAAATCGTCTCTGTCAAGTTCTTGTTGAAGATGGTCCATATTAAGTAGCATCGTTCAGGTGAATGTCTCAACGTCTTTACCGAATAGTAGAAAGAATACCCGTTTGAATCCAATTTCAAGACGAGTACCTTTTAGGTCTTCTTTCGAAAGAATCTGAAGGTGTGACTGAAGTAACTTTATGTGTTCCATGCATCTTTCTTTTGCTTTCGACATCTTTTATTTGATTGCATGAACGGTTTTGGTTGGAGAATCCTTGTTAGCAGTTTTACTGATTGGAGTCTCAGTATTTTTCTGAACCTTTGGATTTTGCATCTTCTCTTTATTCATCTCAGCCATGGACGTTGTTATTGTTGAATCCACGAAGATGTCCATTGAACGGATGTCTCGACGAAGATATGATGTGTATGGATTACGGATCTAAGTGGATGTGTTGTGATTTGATTGTGGTTGAAATTCTGAAAATTCTAATTTTTTTCGGTCCGAAAATAAATTCCTCAGTCCGACAAAACGGTAAGCCGAAAAATTTTGAATCACCAAATTTTGAAATCGAGTTAGAAATAGCCAAAAACTAGTAGGGAAAAAATTTGAAAAATGAAAAATTTTGACAAAAAATAAAACCTAAAATGGCCTAAAAATTTGAATTTTTGATCGAAATTTTTTTCGCATCGCCAAAATTTGAAATTTGAAATTTTGAAATCGTGTAAACTATGTTCCGGGACTAGTCTAGATAGTTGCTAAGTCTGAAAAATACTCGAACACAATTTCCATCAGAATGTCCATCGGAATACCTATCGGAATGTCCTTGATCGGAATACCCTTGTCGGAATGCTCATATCGGAATGTCAAATCGGAATGCTCAGATCAGAATGTCAAATCGGAATGTCCAAATCGGAATGCTCAGATCGGAATGTCAAATCGGAATGTCCAAATCGGAATGCTCAGATCGGAATGTCAAATCGGAATGTCCAAATCGGAATGCTCAGATCGAAATGTGATTGGAAAACTTAAACCCTTTTCCGATGACACATATCGGAATATACCTAATCGGAATAAATCCCACTTTTCTTGGACAAAACTCAACCAATTCGAGATTTTAGGCAAAAAAATGATCAAAACACCCAAAATTTTTGTGTTTTTAGCCAAAGTAAATATACCAAATCTCTACCACAACTATGTAGAAGATTTGTATCGAGAAAAAACCATAAAAAACACAAGAAATTTTTTGGGACGTGAGATATAGATCAAAATAACCATGAAAAATCAAGAACACACCACACGAATCTTCAATCACCTATCCACTATAGGCTCTGATACCAAATGTTAATCCCATTTAATCCATAACACAAGATTTAGAAGAGATATTTAGAAGAGATATTTTGGAAGGTTTATGTTTAATAGAGAGAGAAAGTAAAATGAACCAACACCCTCTTCCATACATGGAAGAGGGTATATATACCCTTGGCATATGAGCCGTGGGTTTAGAATCCTTGGGCCGGGCTTGGATTTGTTTTGGGCTTACACCCCTAACTTATACAATATTAGCTTAAAGTCCAAGCCCGGTTTTCCCGACTAACCTATTACAATACAAGACCATTAATGACTAAGATGACCTATTACATTCTTGTTCAACTATATAAAATATAGGGCTAACAGAAAAAAATGTCAAAGACATTTTATTCATGTCTTATTATGTTGCTGCATTCGAAGACGGTGGCGTTGCGGTGTACCTGTTGAAGTCGTCCTCACATACTTATTCCTTCTGCATTAAATATTTCTGCAAATTCAAGAAAGTATGACCTAAAAGTCTTCCGCTGGATCGACTCTGAAACTTTCAAGAATTCAACAAAGGATAAGTGTGTGGGACATGAAGTCACGAAGAGGCGAACATCACAAGAAGATAAAGACTGCACGTGAAAGGCCAAAAGAACGTGTTCCAAGCAAAAGACTGATATTATTCAACACATATTCACAAAAAGAAGAAAAGTTAAAGAAAGAAAGATAAAGTGGACTACGAGCTCAAGAACAAGATCTAACATGCTAGATTAGGACTTTGTAAATTTGGAGTGACCTCTCTTTGGGGGAGATTGTTGGAAATACGTTTTTACGTATAAAGAAAGTCTCGGTCACTCCAACAATATAGTTATAGGCTCGTAGTAATGTTTAAGTTACATTTATGTTAAGCCCGACCCATGAGCATGTTCATGGGCCGGAGGCCCAAGTCCATTAAGGACTTGGGTATATAAATCTCTTTCCACCATGGAAAGAGGTGTTGGTTGTTTCATTTCTCTAAGAAATACATATACTTTTCTCTCACTTCTCTCTCTTGTTTCTCTCTCTAGAAATACATCAACCCTCTTGAAATAAAAAGATTATCATTGTTCTACATATGATATTCTGACACTCCAACAATTGTTAATTCAGGAATAGCGGTAACGGCATGGATCAGGACTGCAGAGGTTCACAGCCTAACCGTTCTACCTCATCTGGTAAATTTTACACCTTCTATGTAAATGTTTATTTTCCACGATCATGTCTCATGCATGTAATCCTTAAACAGACTCTCAGCTAACTAGGACGCCTGTTGGAGGATTCGTGCATCATGTCTGTCCTACTTGTTCGCGCAGACACTCTGGTATTTATCGCCGAGGTACTGGTGGTTGTTTCAAGTGTGGCCAACAAGGCTATCAGCAGAAGGACTGTCGCCAGGGTGAGATAGAAGGCACCTTTGGACACGCCGACACCAAGACACCTCCTACTTCTGGTCGCGTGTTCACTACTACTAGAGATCAGGCGAATAAGACTTTAGGTACCATCACTGGAAATCTCTTTATGAATGGTTTGGTAGCATGTGTTCTCTTTGATACTGGAGCGACGCATTCAGTCGTGTCAACTACTTTTGCTGTACGTGTTAGAATTTCCCCGATGCCATTAGATAATGCCTTATGCATTTCCACACCACTTAGGGACTCTGTATGAATAACTCAGGTGTACAGAGATCTTCACCTAGAATTTGATGACAAGATCCGGAGAGTTGACGCATTTCCTTTGGACATGTGCGATTTTGACTTGATTTTGGGCATGGACTGGTTATCCAAACACCAGGCCACAATTGACTGCCACACTTATCGGGTTAACTTCGATAATGTTAAATCTTCAGAGTACATACACCATGGTTTTATGCCTGGGAAGTCAGTACAGATTGTTTCATCCATGGAGGCGCATGCATTGCTATCACACAGCTGTCAGGGCTTCATAGCCAATATTTATGACATTACTGCCGAGTCTCCATCGCTACAAGATCAGCCTATTGTGTCAGAGTTTCCTAACGTATTTCCAGATGAACTTCCGGGAATACCACCTGTTCGTGAAGTCGAGTTTGGAATCGAGCTCATACCAGGTGCAGAGCCGATTTCCAAAGCTCCTCACCGTATGGCTCCTATAGAGCTTAAGAAACTAAAAGATCAGCTGTAGGAACTTCTGGAACGAGGTTTCATCCGTCCTAGTGCATCGCCATGGGGTGCACCGGTACTGTTCGTGAAGAAGAAAGACAACAGCATGCGTTTATGTATAGACTATCGTGAGCTGAACAAGATCACGATCAGGAATCGTGACCCTTTTCCGCGTATTGACGACCTATTCGATCAACTTCAGGGCGCCAAGTATTTCTCTAAGATCGATCTAAGGTCCGGCTACCATCAGTTATGGGTTAAAGAGCAAGACATCTCCAAGACTTCTTTCTGTACACGTTATGGGCACTACGAGTTCGTAGTCATGTCATTCAGACTCACTAATGCTCTAGATGTCTTCATGGATTTGATGAACCGTGTCTTCCATGAGTTTCTGGACAAGTTCGTTATCGTGTTCATTGATGACATCCTGATATTCTCCAAATCCAAGGAGGAACATGAGGAACACCTTCGTACAGTCTTACAGATTCTTCGTCAGAAACAGCTGTACGCCAAGTTCTCTAAGTGTGAGTTCTGGTTAACCAAGGTGGCATTTCTGGGCCATATTGTATCCGCATAAGGGATCACCATGGATCCTACCAGGTTGAAACTATCACTAAATGGCCGAGACCTACATCTGCAACAGAAGTTAGAAGTTTTCTGGGTTTAGCTGGCTACTACCGCAGGTTTGTAGAGAACTTTTAACGGTTAGCCTTACCTTTGACTAAACTAATGAGGAAAGGAGAGAAATTCGTTTGGGCGGAAGAGCGAGAGAAGAGCTTTGAAGATCTGAAGCAGAAGTTAGTGACTGCACCTATTCTTACTCTCCCATCTGGATCAAGTGGATTTCAGATATATTGTGACGCTTCAGGAAAAGGTTTAGGCTGCGTTCTCATGCAACATGGGAAGGTTATTGCATACGTATCACGACAGCTGAAACCTTATGAAGAAAACTCTCCTACTCACGATTTAGAGCTTGCAGCAGTTGTTTTCGCGTTGAAGATCTGGAGACATTATTTGTATGGTGAATCATGTGACATATTCACCGACCACAAGAGTCTCAAGTACATCTTCACCCAGAAGGAACTGAACCTGAGATAGAGGAGATGGTTAGAGCTATTGAACGACTACAACATCAAATTCAGTACCATCCTGGTAACTCGAATGTGGTGGCAGATGCTCTAAGCAGAAGGTCGGGTATGATTGCTGGCATCTGGATTGCAAAGGAGATCTCGTGACCTAGAGATGACTGATATTGAGTTTTGTGTACGAGGACAACACGGTTACTGGGCTAATCTTAGAGTGGAACCAGACTTACATTCAAGGATCAAGGAAGCTCAGAAGGACGATGGTGAGATTTGGGCTATCATTTAGAACCTTGATCAGCAGACGAAGTTTCGTGTTGACGACGACGGTATCTTATGGCAGGGCACTAGACTAGTGGTTCCTGATGACTCTACTCTCAGGGAAGCTATGTTGACTGAAGCTCATAATTCTCCATTTACCATACATCCCGGTTCTACCAAGATGTACCACGACATCAAGCAACACTTTTGGTGGAGTGGTATGAAGCAGGATGTTGCCACCTTCGTTTTTAAGTGTACGATCTGCCAGCAGGTGAAGATCGAACATCAGCGAGCGAGTGGTTTACTACAACCATTAGATATTCCAGCATGGAAGTGGGATAAAATCTCCATGGATTTTGTTACTGGTCTTCCGGTTACTCAGAAGAAGAATGACACTATCTGGGTCATTGTGGATAGGTTGACTAAATCTGCTCATTTTCTGCCGATTCGCAAGGAGCATCCGGTCAACAAATTAGAAGACACATTCCAGAGGGAGATCATGAGACTACATGGTACTCCATCAGAAATCATCTCTAATAGAGATCCCCGTTTCACATCACATTTCTGGCAGAGTCTGCAGAAAGCTTGGGGCACCAGACTTAAGCTCAACATTGCCTTTCATCCTCAGATCGACGGACAGTCGGAACGTACCATTCAAACATTGGAGGACATGTTGCGATCGTGTGCTCTAGAGTGGTCAGGAAGCTGGGATGACTATATATTCCTAGTAGAATTCGCATACAACAACAGTTGGCACGCTAGCATCAAGTGTGCTCCCTTCGAGATATTGTATGGTAGAAAGTGTCGCGCCCCAATATGCTGGGATCAGATGGGCGAACGACTGCTTGAGGGTCCAGAGATGATTGAAGTGACCAATGAGAAGGTCACTGTCGCCAAGGCAAAGTTTCAGGAAGCTCGTGCTCGTCAGAAGAGCTATGCTAATAAACGTCGTAGAGATGTATCTTTTAACGCAGGTGATCACGTTTTCCTCAAGGTATCACCTGCACAAGGAGTTAGACGTTTTGGAATCAGAGGGAAGCTCAGTCCTCGCTTCATCGGACCGTTCGATGTCATAGAACGCGTTGGTGAAGTGTCATACCGTTTAGCGTTACCACCTCAGCTATCACACGTTCACACGTGTTCCATATGTCCTTACTCAGAGGATACAACTATCATCCAGTTCATGTTGTCCAGTATCCACTTGATCAGATTCGAGAGGATCTTTCATACGTTGAAGAACCCCAGAGAGTTCTTGAGCGACAAGATCGTGTCATGCGGAGGAAGACGATCCCTTTCGTCAAAATCCTCTGGAGGGATCATCCTGAGCGGGAAGCCACTTGGGAGACGGAGGAGTCTATACGGACTTCTTACCCTCATTTCTAGTTCTAATTAGGGTATGTTTTCTTTCAGTTTACGTTTCTCCAATTCGAGGACGAATTGTTCTTTTAGAGGGGAAGAGTTGTAAAACCCGCATTAAAAACCTATGAACAGTACATGTGAACAGTAACTTACGAAAACATGATAAAATTTAAAATTTCCATTTATAATATTAATACACTTGTCACGACCATAAATAACGAACAATCATGAATATTATAAATGTGACACAATTACGAATACCAAAATCACGAATATTAAATCACGAGTATACACGACTAATTATTTAACACATGAAAAACTTTGGGTTAACCTTAGTGGGCCCCACATGTCGCGGCCAAGGCAAGAGAAAGGAGGAAAAGTGGGCTTTTGGCCCATATCACACTTTTAATAAAACATCAGGAGAAAACCTTTTTCATTATTTTTAGGTTTTCAGAAAAGTTTTCCCTGCCTCCTTGTCTCAACATTGCCGCCGGCCATATACAACCACAAGGAAGATTTAGACGATTTTCGTTATTGATTTTGTGTTCGTGATCATTCTCTTTTTCTTTTCACACATTCGGTATAAATCAAACCTTTTTTAGTTCTTTTGATTTTATATTATAATTTAATTAATAATCAAGAACAAGAATAAAACATGTAATAGATTAATTAAATCATGTTTTCGGGTTTGGTTTGTGTGTTGTGTGGTTCGGCCGAGACACCCGAGACCCAATATGGGGCTCGGCTTGTTTTGTGTACCACCACCGAGAGTCCCAAGACTCCCGGCTTGGGTTGGTGTGGGCTCGGACGCAGCAAGGCAACCCCAACCAAGGGTTGGGGTGTGTTTGTGTTTTTGGTTTGTGTACATCGAGGCACCACCGAGACCCCCAAAGGGGCTCGGCTGGTTTTTGTTGTTCGGACCTGAGACTAAAGAAACCCCGACACTAAGTCGGGGTATGTTGTACATGTTTGTTAGTTTAAGTAGTGTCAACCGAGACCCTCCAAGGTCTCGCTGGGACTTTAATTTTGGCTTATTTGGTTCGGCTTATTTAAAACACGGGCTCGGGATTCGGGTTTTTCATGAAAACTATTTTTATAATTCATGTTATATTAAACTTTAGGTTAATTAATTTATTAAATTAATTCAGGTACAACCTAAGGTATTTTTACTTAGTCATTTAATTAAAACATGTATTTTAATTAAAATCATATAACATATAGTTTAATTAAATTAACTAGTTATTTAATTAATGAACTATAACCATGACTTGTAGTGTACTAATTAAACTCTAATTATTATTTATAATCCAGCTTAATTCTAATTATGGAAACTTACTATTTTTGTAAACTTTCTATTTTTAGAAACTTACTATTTATGGAAACCTGATATTTTTAGAAAGTTACTTAGTATTATAATACACTAATACGTGAATAATACTCAACAAAACATCATAATAACTACAGTTAGCACAGTAAACAGTAAAACATGACAGAATACGTATAACAAGCTAATAACACATGAAACCAGTAAAATACATGTAAATCAGAGAACTCATACACGTCCATATTTCTTATGTAGTGTTATCCGTCGAGGCGGATTAGTCTTCATCGTTTTCCTTAGCTTCTACTGGACATAAGGTACGGATTTCCCGTCTTTCAGTAAGGACAATCTCTTCCTTCATTAGGATTTCCCGTATGCAGCCAACTGTTTTCCCCAGTAGTTATAGATTAAATGCTTATGTTTATTAGTTACCTTAGCCATATACATGCATGACCAGTTTCACCTAGTTATGGAGGTACCATAACCATAACACTAGAGGCACTAGTGTTATGACTTAACCACGTCGGAGTGATAGCTCGCGGCATCCGTTTTTAGTTATTCGGACATTATATTATTATATTATCATGTGGGGCGTATGGGTGCATCCTAGTTACATGTTTCAGTAAAAATTTCATGGTGAATGTGGTGTGTGCCTTGCATCCTTCACAAGGAGCTGATCCCTCCTACCCACTTACCAGTTAATTAGAGGAATCCCCTCTAATTTGCATGACGAGGTCACCCCTCCAAGTATTCATGCACGTTGTTGACCTCATGACCTATATTGGCTATTATGGTACATTAACTAATACAGATTTTCATAAGTAACATAAGCTATGTTTTCAGAACTAAAGCCAGTTAACATGACAAACAACTAGGTTTTCCAGGACTTATTCATTTCCGCTGCCATTCATGCTTTATATTTTTTATATGCTTCCATGATCTATGTTTTCCATGCTTTATTGTATATCCGTGCACTGAGCATTATGCTCAGCCGTCTACTTTTCCATGTTCCCAAACGGCAGGTACCCAAGGATGAAAGTAGGAAATCCAGAGTATGTGCATTCGGATTGGAAGCTATCCGGCCTCTTTCACTTATGCATTTATTCCTACTTTATCATACTTTACTTATTTTGGACATTGTTTAGTCCTTTCCATTTGTAGTACTTATATTGCTTGTGTGTGAGTTACTAGACTACCGATGTTTGATTCTGGTATTTCTATTAATGGTCATGAATATTTAGACATTTACCTTGCATGCTTTGATGACACGCCATAATTTACTATAGCATCATATCTTAACAAATGGGGTGTTACAAACATACACATTGAACAAACACAAGCATATATATGGCACTTTTTATGATATTTTCACTATTTTAAGCCCGTTTTGGACGATGAGACCATGTATAAAAGTAGTCTCATCAACTTCTTTGGAAATTCATGATTTGGGTCAGGTTCTTTGTACGACTTCATTTCCCGTGTTCGTTTTTGCTTGATTCTTGTTCTCTTATTTTGATTTCACGATATCCGTACCTAAAAAACAAACAAAAGCATATTTTACGGTATTCTATGACATTTTTGTACATTTTAACCTCGAATTGGACGATGAGACTATGTATAATTGCAGTCTCATCAAGAATCAAAGACTTTTTAGCAGTGGTGGAAGGACCATAATGTCCCCCAGTCGGGCCATGATGACATTCATCAAGGATTTTTCTTGTTTCCGAACCCTAAACATATCTCCTAATCATGTCATCGGGACACATCTTGAAAAGATAGGGATCTTCCCAAAAATAGTTTTTAAGATCGGAAAGAATTTACATCGTTGGTGATAGGTTAAACCTTTTCTTAGAATTATTCCAACGAGGTAATTTGCAAAATCTACAAACCATAGAGATTCTTCCTCATCCGAAGATATTTTCATAAGAGTTTCATCGGGAAAATTATCATTGATATCTTCATCCCTTAACTCTTCTAGAGTTGGATTTTTGAGTCACTACAATTGATGGGCTGCGACATTTTCTGCTCCTTTCTTATTTTAGATCACTATGTCAATTTCTTGGAGTAGCAAAATGCATCTAATAAGACGCGGCTTAAGATCTTGCTTAGAAAATAGATATTTCAACGAGGAATGATCGGTGAATACAATTGTTTTTGACAACACATGATACGATCGGAATTTGTCATAAGCAAAGACTATGGCAAGTAGTTATTTCTTGGGGATTGTGTAGTTGAGCTGAGCACTATTTAAAGTTTTGCTCGCAAAGTGTATCGGAAGGAAATGCTTTCCTTCGCGTTGTCCTAGCACGGCTCCTACAACGAAATCGGTTGCATCACACATAAGTTCAAACGGCCGCGACCAATCTGGTGAAACGTGATCGGCGCATTCTTCAACTTCTCTTTAAGCTTGTCGAATGCCTTCATGCATTCTTCGTCGAATTCAAAGACTATGTCTTTTTCTAGAGGTTTGGTCATCGGTCTAGCGATTTTGGAAAAGTCCTTTACGAATCAGCGGTAGAATATTACATGACCCATAAAGCTTTTAACGGCTTTAACGTTAATGGGTGGGGTAATTTGGATATCACTTCGATCTTAGACTTGTCTACCTTCAGTCTGGCTCCGGAGACTTTGTGACCAAGCACAATTCCTTTAGTCACCATGAAGTGACATTTCTCCCAATTGAGCACAAGATGAGCTTGTGCATCGGATGAGCATATGCTCAAGATTAAAAGGGCAAGACTGGAATGAGTTTCCAAAGACTGAGAAATCATCCATGTAAACTTCCATGGATACTTCATGAATGTCTTGAAAGATCGCGATCATACACCTTTAAAAATTCGTAGGTGCATTGCAAAGACCAAAAGTCATACGCTTATAAGAAAACGTTCTAAAAGGACACGTAAATATGGTCTTATCTTGATCAGATGGTCCGATAGATATTTGGAATAGCCGAAAAAACCATCGAAAACAAAATAATTTGTTCCACGCAAGTCTTTCCAACATTTGGTCCATGAATGTTAGAGGAAAATGATCTTTTCGTGGGCCATCATTCAATTTACGATAATCAGTACACACACGCCAACCGGTGACGGTTCTTGTAGGAACAAGTTTGTTCTTTTCTTTGGTCACAATGGTCATCCATCCTTTCTTAGGAATACAATGGATGGGACTAACCCAAGGACTGTCTTCTATGGCATAGATGACTCCGGTATCAAGAAGTTTGAGTATTTATTTCTTGACAACTTCTTTCATGTTTGGGTTAAGTCGATGTTGCCTCTCAACAACGGGTTTGGCATCGTCTTCGAGATTGATTTCTTGTTTGCAAAAGTTTAGGCTAATACCCGGTATATCAAATGTTTTCCATGCAAACGTTTCTTGTGGTTTTTGAGCACAAAAACAAGACATTTCTTCTCATCTTCCTCGAGTAAAGCGGATATGATCACTGGAACGAGTGAATCCTTTTCTAGAAAAGCGTACTCGATATGTTTGGGAAGAGGTTTCAATTCAAGATACGTTGGTGGTTCTTGAATGGATAGCCTAACTTGAAAGTTCGACTTCGAAGGTAAGGCTTCGAAGTTCATGTCTTTTTCTTCCTCTTCTTCGGGATTTACTTCATAATCAACGGCCATGAATTCCGTGATTCTCTATTAAGATCGATATCATTGATCTTTTCCAAAGTGGTTTTGAATGGTTCATTGACATCAAGCAATGCATCCAACTCTTCCTCCATGACTTCATCAATAACATCCACGCAAAAGCATGTGTTATCATTGAACTAGGAGTGTTGCATAGCTTTGTCTACTCAGAATGTGACTCTATCATCACCAACTCCAAGGTTGAGTTCTTTATTCTTCACATGAATGATAGCGTCGATGGTGTGTAAGAATGGTGGTCCTAAAATAAGAGGGACTTGACGGTCTTCCTCCATTTCAAGGATTACAATGTCAGCAAGAAATATGAATTTTCCAACTTGAACAATCATTTTCTCGTCTATTCAATAGGATATTGATAAGTATGGTTGGCTAACCGTATGCTCATCCTTGTGGGCTTCAAGGTAGTGTTTGAAAGAGATGCATACAATGAGTACGTCATGAGATTAATACTCGCGCATAGATCGGCCAACGCGTGACATTCAACATTTTTGGATAAGGTGCATGGGATAAGAAAGCCTCCCATATCTCCAAGCTTTGGTGGAAGTTTGATATGGAAACAACAGAATATTCTTCGCTTAGAATGGTAGTAGAGATTTGTTCCATCTTGTTATTGTTGCTCACAAGATCTTTAATGAATTTCCCATAGTTGGGCATGCCAGTTAAGATATCAACAAGGGGCACGTTGATCTTAACCTCTTTGATCATATTTAAGAATTTGGCATTTCAAACCTCCATCTTTTCATTGCATAGGCGTTGAGGATATGGAACTTTGGGTGTATACGCCTTTAGTGGTGTTGGTGTGGTTTGTTTGGGTTTGGAAGGAGAAACGACTTCTTCCTTCTCGGGTTCATCGGATTCATCCTCACTTTCATCGGCGAAAGTGGTAATAGGTGTTGGATCATAACTCTTCCCACTACGTGTGAACACGGCATTCACATGCTCATTACGGGTGGAGGGTGGGCGGTATGGTTAATCCGTAGATGCTAATGGTTTTGGATTTGTTTGAGTGTTTCTTGGTAGCGAACCACTCGATCGGTCGGCAAATTGATTAGAAAGTCGACGTAACTTGGTTTTGAGATCATGGATAGAGGCGGTGTGGTGTCTTTGTCCTCTCTCCACATTGGTTTTGAGATTGAAGAATTGGTTCTTGATAAACGTGTTTGTAGCTTTTTTAGACGCGATGAACTCTCACAAAGTCTTCTCTAAGCTTGATTCTTTGGGTTTCTTTTCGTGAGATGGAATGGAATCATCGTTCTCACGAGGTTGTGAGGTACGATTTTCGTTTTCGGATACTCACGCCAAATACTGGAGTTTCTATCGTAGTAGTAACCTCGATTACCACCTCCTCAGTATCCTCCTTAAGCGTAGTTTGCTTCTTGTTTAGGTCCTCCCATCGGCTTATCATTACAATCCGAAGATGGGTGGGGTCCTCCACAAATGTTACATCCGTCTCTCATTTCTTTCATCTCATCTTTGATATCTTTGTATTACAAGTCGAGTTTAGATGTAAGAGCTTCCATCTTTTCCATGAGTTTGGAATTTTCGTTACTTTCAATGAAAGCAATGGTTTTGTTGAAAATTTTGGAACGGGAATCTTTAGACCAATCGAGTTTCAAGAGAACTCGGTCTTCTAGCAATTGATATGCTTCGTTAGGGGTCTTATAGAGAAAGATTTCACAGGCATCAAGGATTGCTAACGTCGATTCATTGAGACCTAATAAAAGATTTGGATTGTGGTTCTTTTTACTAAACCATGTCATGACAACAACGAAGTAGGTATTCGGTTCCATGCTTCAATGAGCGATTCGTTGGGATTTTGGGCGAAACCACGGATTTCTCCCATGAGTCTTTCGTACATAACGGGTGGAAAGAAACGGCTAACAAAAGCAGTTCTCATTTGTTCCCATGTTACGATGTTACCGGACGTCAACTCATCATACCAAACTCTTGCATCTCTGGATAGAGATGATGGAAAGAGTTTGAGTTTAATAGCATCTACATCGACATTGGCTCCATATCGAAACATGCCACATATCTCTACGAATTCGGCAATGTGCTTATGCGGATCGGCCCGTTCACGGCCGTCAAATTGGCGGTCTTTGATCATTGACACGTGATGACCTTTCAGGGTGAAGTTCTGTCTAAGTTCAACTTGAAAGATAGCAGCCTTGGGAGTGGGTGCTATGATTTGGTTGGTGGACCACATGGTCGTCAGCCGTTGGAAAAGGTAGATCGTTAAATGGGTGTAGACAACGAAGGCATCTAAGAGATTATCGAACGGTGGGTTTTTGAATCTAGGAATCCGGTTCTCCAAAGGAACTAACGGTTGTTCCTTCGGTTCTTCTTTCGAGATTGATGAATAAAACATTCGGGATCGTTATAACGACTAAGTGGTTCTTGACTGGAAGAACGGGTGTTCACTCAAGTCTTAAAACACTTTTTGAAAAAGATATGTGAAATAAACAAACTAAATAAACAACCAAATAATAATATTTTTTTATAAAAGTCGAAGGAGCCGCCGGCTGCTCTGGTGGTGAACCGGCTTCTCGGCTTCTGTTAACGTCGGCTGGCGGCTGCTGGCCAAGCGGATGGCGGCTGCTGCTGACGATGGAGGAGCTGGCCAGCTGTTCGCGCAGGCGGACCGGCTTCTCGGCTACTAAGGACAGGTTGCGGTCGGTTGCTCGCACAGGCGGACCGGTTGCTCGCTTTTTGTTGGTCCTTGGCGGCCGGCTGCTCGCACAGGCCGACGACTGCTCGCTTAAATTTTTTTTTTCGGAATTTGGTAACAAGAAACGCTACAACGGTATTGGGTATAGGAAGGATTTTAGAACTAAGAACACAATCAAATCCACAACAACGGCGCCAAAAACTTGATATGCCCCGGTGAGTGATGGATTGAACAAGTTTTAAATTTATAAACACGAGTTACCAGAATTAACTAAAAATGCACGGGCAAGTATAATGTTACACCCCTATTTTTACCATATAGCAGCGGAAGTTAATCTGGGGTATTACTTTCAAGGTATCATAGTCACAATAATAGAAAATACTCAACGAGACATTTTATTTAATACTTACGTTATCATTCATTTATTATTCAGAGTTAACAAAACAACTGTACATATTGGTTCCCAAAGATCTAGTTTTATTCATTAGAATGATAACTTTTCAAGACACCACCATCCGCAGCCCGCCAGTCTTTATTCACCTAAAATATATGCTTACAAATCAACATAACGGTTGAGTGAATTCATAGGTTTAAACAATATCTGAATAAAAGTATGACTCCAGAGCTACTGTGTTATACACCCTATGTTTAAATTCATTGATTCTTATTTATTATAGCACTAGCTCGTACCCCGCTACTTGACATATCATAAAACCAACAAATTGCCCTTATGCAGGTAGTTTGCCAGACTCCTGAGTTTACCAAAATAAAGCATATCTGTTTAGCCTAGGTAGGAACCTATTGGCATTCCAGCAAGTGTGACTTGCCCAGATAGGAGATGTCAGTCTCCAATAGTACTATTCACAATATTAGCATTCATTTCTAGAATGATTAACGGTTACGATTTAAAAGGGACTTAATGGAAATAAGTAGACGTAGTTTCAATAATCATATTAGGCAGCATACAAAAACACTTGTATTCTAGTTTTAGCATATATCCCCCTCACGGGTTTTCAAATCATTTGTAAACTTTCAAAAGTGAGGCTATGAATTCACCTTAACCTATAGAGTCTTGAATTATTCTGAAACAACCAATCAAAACTTTCTCACGGAATCTAAGTTGACACACAAATATGTATATATATCAAGTCGTAACCTCTGAGTCTAATTTCTTTGTATAGTATTTGGTATTTCTCTTTGATTCACATATTTTAGGTTTATAGTATCATTGTTCGGGTCATTATACTTAGTGGGTGTTTGGTTAAGCTTATGAGTTTGGCTTAGGCTTACATTATATAAGCCATTATGGCTATATATAATAATCTTATAAGCTCATTATTAGTGTTTGGTTTAGCTTATCAAATTTAATAAGATAAAAGGACAAAAAAGTACATAAATATTAAATGATATGGTTATTAAATGTGGGCATAAATGTCTTTTTCTATATTATTGCTATATAAGCCTTAAAAGCCACACATTTTGGGCTTACCAAAAACCCCATATATAAGCTTATAAGCCTATTTATATAAGCTTAACCAAACACTTAGTTTCGGCTTATAAGCTTATATAAGCTAATAAGCTTATAAGCCCACTATATAAGCTAAAACCAACACCCCCTTAGAAGCCATTCTATAAACGTTTGAGGAGCGAGGGCACTTTAAATCGTAAACCCAACCACTCAGTCATAACGTAATATCGAGATGGAACATCATTGTACAAAGTTCCCTATTAACATGACACATAGTAAATTATTTAAATTTTATGTCTTTAGTTTCAATATTGGCAAAAATAGCCCGTATAGTTATATTTTGGAATAATTACACTTTTAACCCCTAAAGTATATAGTTTCATTATTTACAATTTAAACCATCAATATTTAACCTTAAGGTCTCAAACTTTCCAATTTTATTCTTATAGCTTTAACTTTCACAAAATTACACTTTTGGCCCAAAATGTTTTATAATTTCAAAAATGATAGTTTTGGTCCCTATACTGGTAATAATCATAATAACAACATTTTTCCAAAATTATAGCTTTTGAATTAGGTTTTTGCTCATTATTTCATGTAAAATACAAAATTAGGGGTTTAAGACATATTTAGCTTATAACTTTCATGTAAAATGATCAAATGCTTTAATTTATTTTGTATTATCTTTCTAACATTATTTTGGCATTATAACAAGTCTAATAATTCATTATAACAAGATCAAAGCTTGGTTAACATAGAGATTACCTAGGTAGATCAAAAATAGCTCCTTATGGCTTCCGATGAACATAACATGCTATCAAAGCTTCAAGAGCTTCAATGGCTTCTTTCTAGACCTGGTTTTCTGGTTTTATAAGAGTATAGAATGTATATAGAAGTGGAATTGGAAAATGGGTATGAGATACTTAAGAAACAGGGTGCAAGTTCTTTTCTATGTAGTTCGCCCCGATTTATACCCATTTCAACACTTAGGCTCCAAGTTTCTAGCCTCAAACGTGTAGCACGAATAGATTAGTGACTAACGGATGCTAGTGAAGGTCTATGCAAGTTTGTAGAGTCTAGGATGAAAATATCTAAGTCTTGTGGTCTAAAATGGGTCACGGCTACAAATGGATAGAAATGGTGATGTGTAGCCTTTAAGTAGGTGATGAACCTCCTTTTTGGCACTCTAAAATATCTAGGGATACTCTTAACATCTGAGTCCTAAATCTAGGTTTTGGAGGAAAAAGTAAAATTAGGTCCTAAATCTAGGGCTTGTAACTTATACTTGGTAATTTTGGTGATTAGGAACTTTGGAGTATGATTATTGAATGATTAAGGCTTTTTATACATTGTATTTAGAAGATTTGGGTCCTTGGTTTGAAGTTTAACAAAAGTTTGATGTGAATTTGGGAAGAAAACTTATGTAGATTAGGGTTTCTAATGATCTTGGTTTAAATCTGAGTAAAACTCATTATCCTCCTCTTAGATACTGATGTAAACTTAATTTAGGTTCTAGACATTGTGTTTTAGGTGTCCAATAAGTTCTCACACTTGGTTTAATAGTTTATTCTAAGTATATATGTCTAAAGGGTGAAAATACCTATTTTGACCTAATTTACGAGTCATGCATTGAAATATTGTATCTTTTGCTTAAGGATACTTGTACATTGTCTTAACATAATCTTATAACCTTAATGAAATGATATAACTATTTATAGACTTGTCAAAAAAGAGTAGGTAGTGATCCTATGTAGATTTCTTAATATTGTGGTATCCTAAGATTCCTAGATCTTTAGGCTGCTAGGAACACATCACATTCACTTGATTGAATCAAGGCGGAATAAAATGAAACGTGTTAACAAGGTGTTATGAACAAAGATGAATTTTCCCAAAGTGCTTGTATTAATCATTAACACAAACAACTCTAGGCATGTATACATTGAATCACATGCCTAGAGATCAAACTTTATTGTAGGTTACATTGTGAAAGATGATATGAATGATAAACCTACGTCTAGTTCCTTTTATAACATAAGGAAACCTAGACTACAAAGGATTACTATGAATAAAACAAGGAAATCTTATATTGTTCCAAAATGTCTGGTGAATTCTTATCTCCTAAGAATTCCTCCATCAGCTTGTAGTTTCACACATTTGCAAATGTAGTCTTTGTCTTTTGTTTTGTCACATCAACTTTATATTTGACCCAACAATCTTCCCCTAGTTGATGATGACAAAACTTCCCCTTAAGTATGATAAACATACTCAAATAACTTACTGACTAAATCTTATAAACATTTAAGAATATATTCTGAATTCTTATCTTCATATTTTTTCCACCAGCTTGAATAATTCATCATTGGCAGATTTAGTCCTTGTCTTCCTAATATTTCCTTTGTCAGCGCCTCAATATTTCTTATTAGCATTCAACTTGTCAACACCTCAATTCTTCTTGTCAGCGTCTGAAATCCCTTTGTCAGCGTCTGAATGACTTAGCTAATTTTATTCCCAACAATCCTCCCCTAAACTTGATATCTACTCTAGTAATCAAGTTTCTAAATAAAACAAAATATACAGAGAGGATTCTTACAAACACTCAAATCGCTTGTGTAGCCAATCACCTTCTTCAATACATCTTATAACAGCAAGCTTCTTTAGTTACCTACAAAGTCTCTTGGAGCCTTCTTTATAACTTTGTTACTCATATTCAATTACTCAGCCTTCTTTATAACTTTGTTTCTCAAATTCAATTACTCCTCCCCTTTTTAAGACTCCTCTCCAAGATTAATATCAAAGGATGGAACCATGAATGTCCTCCTTGGAACCATGAAGCGTCCAAAACAGCAAGTCTCTCCCTCAACTGTGTGAGTTCAAAAACCTTAATGCATGACAGTTGGTACAAGTAATGTATGTTACTTTTTCAAGCAAATACAAAAATTTGTCAATTCCATGATATTCAAAAAATTTCATACTGTCCTCATCCACATTCGGGAAATGAATCCTCAATGTTGATTCACAGGACATGGAGATGGACTTACTGATGATAAGACTGACTTGACCTGCATTAAAGCTAGTGGCGATATTCTCAGCCATCTCCATAACATTTTTCACCCTTGTGAAAGTGATCTATGCTGCTCCTATATGTTAATCACTAGGAAAAACATGTCAATGATCATTAGACTTCCAGATATCCAAAAATTTAAAAATGAAAAGGTGATGAAACATTTTGGGTCTATAAAGAAGTTTATAAATGACACCAACTAAGATGTCATAGCATAAAATGTACTTGAGAATGCATAAAACCTTAGTTAAAACACAAACAAAGATAGTAATCCTAAGGAAATTAACTAGTCTCTAATAAGCAAGAGTGACAAACACTGCTCATGCATACACTCATGCAAAAGCATGATAGACACACATGAACTCTAGAGTCCTTTGTTCACAAATGCGCCAAAGAGAAAGTTAACTCATATAAAATCTTTTCAACTCCCCAAGTAACCCAAACATATACCCAAAGTCTCCCAACCGACCAAACCCAAATCTAGGTCAAATGTCTTGGCAGCATGCATGCAAAATAAACTACGTGCATGCTACAGTGCCTTGAGGTTTTGAAATTCCAACAATTTCATAAGGAAAGAGCCTTCATTATTTCTAACCCCCACTCACAGTGCTCTAAGAGTACCCAAAAACCTAAAGGTTTACCTCAGAAGCATACAAATCATTATATGTGAAGAAGCAAAATTTTATCTCAAGATAAGAATGTAAATATTCTAACCATCATAAATAAAAGTTTGCAACTCTATATCCATCCAAATGTAGCTCCACATTCCTGCAGTTAGACAAAAACCACAAAAACACACCAACAGAGGCTACCCTTTCCTACAATAATGGGTAGAGATAACATGTCAGTGGAGAAAAATAATAACAATGGAAAGACCAACAATGCATGTTCCTTGAGCATCCACTATCCCAATATCCTTGATCATTAACCTGCTTTTGGATAGGCTGCTAAAAAAGAAAACAAATTAGTTTTCTTTGGAGATCCAAGCCTTGTCAGACTTGGATCTGTCTAGTTGTTCAACTAGAGTGATCTTATTCTTTACCACAAATCCCTCTTCATCCCTTTGTGACCTAAACACCCAATTTGTTCCAGTGAGACTAGTTATGACTTTCTCAATATATTTAAATCTATTGCAAGTCATTGAAATACCATTAAAATTAGAGTTTTTCTCTGTTTAGGTTTCCAAGTTAAGTGAGATGATGCCCTAGACCCTTGACCCTTATTAAACAAGTAATTTTGTTTATATGTTCTAACATAAGGTCTGACATCAGCTAGTTGTGGCTTTTTCATACCAAACTTGGAGCTGTCAGCGTTGCATTTGATCCTGTCAGCGTTATATTTGTTCCTGTCAGCGCTGAATTTGTTCTTGACAACGCCTAAATTAGGGTTTGCTACATGAACATACTGTCTGTTTGACCAAGTGTTGGTCTTTTGAAAGGGTCTTTGTCCATGGGTATTAGCTGCCTTAGAGAAGAAAGGAGCTGGTCTAGTAGCCTGTAGTCTAGTGTGGACAAAAGGTCTATGTTTAACATTGGATGACCTATTGTAAGCGAATGAATTGTATCTACTGACACAATTATATGCCAAATGTGAGAAGCTCCCACATGAGTAACAAGCCTTTTTGGACACAAACTTAGGCTTAGACTGATAAAACCCTGCCCCATTAACACTTCCTTGGCTTTTGAGTGACCTAGGTTTCCTATACATTTCAGCATATTTAACACTAGGTTGTTTCTTAATCGGGGAGCCAAGATTAACAGCTTTTCCAGTGATGGGATTGGTCACAGTGATAGGTGTAGATACTACTGGACTCTCAGTGGGTGTAGGCACATATAGACTCTCACTAAGCATCCCACCCTTAACAAACAAAGTGGGGTTGGCCTTCTTCTACTCTTCTAGGTCAATAACCTTTTATTGATATTCCTCAACTGGAGAAATGACTCTAGGTGGAGGAATAAATTCCTCTTTTTGGAGTTCTGGAATACCAGTCCAAGAGAGATCCTTTCTATGGACACCATAGAAGTTCCCAGTAGGTGGTGGAATAGCTGTATAATCTTTCATCCCAATCCCAGACAAATCCCTAGAATCTCGTTGTTCACTGACACATTTTTCTAGGATTTGGCTTGCTTTATCAAACATTTTAATTTTAAGCCGTACATTTTCTTTATCCTTAAGGGCTTCATCTAACTTAAACTGCCTTTCTCCTTTGGTTCTCGTCAGTATATCCCTAACTTCAATACTAAGTTTGAGGTCATGAGACAAAACATTAATTTGATCTTTTAGATCAAGCTCTATTTTCTTATATTCAGAAACAGTCTTTTCAGTTTGAATAAGTGCAAGTTGATAATTAGATAACTTGCATTTTTCATCAACAACATCTGATTTTAACTTTAAAATTTCTTTATTAAGTCTTTCAGTATTTATCCTACAAGAAGAGTCATCACATACCTCATTATCAGGACATGAAGAAGAATTGGAACTTGTAGAACTTGAAGAAGACGTGGCCTTAACTGAAACATCATGAGATTCTTCTTCACCTTCTTCCTTAGCCTGGTTCACCTCACGGTATTGGATCTCGTTCTTCAAATCAAAGTTTCTCAACAAGCTCTAAGACCACTTGTGGAATCCTAAGATTCCTAGATCTTTAGGCTGCTAGGAACACATCACATTCACTTGATTGAATCAAGGCGGAATAAAATGAAACGTGTTAACAAGGTGTTATGAACAAAGATGAAATTTCCCAAAATGCTTGTATTAATCATTAACACAAACAACTCTAGGCATGTATACATTGAATCCCATGCCTAGAGATCAAACTTTATTGTAGGTTACATTGTGAAAGATGATATGAATGATAAACCTACGTCTGGTTCCTTTTATAACATAAGGAAACCTAGACTACAAAGGATTACTATGAATAAAACAAGGAAATCTTATATTGTTCCAAAATGTCTGGTGAATTCTTAACTCCTAAGAATTCCTCCATCAGCTTGTAGTTTCACAAATTTTCAAATGTAGTCCTTGTCTTTTGTTTGGTCACATCAACTCTATATTTGACCCAACAAATACAAGGATTTCTAGGTTACTAATCTTAATGACTTTCTATTTTGGGTGATTAGTGTTTATATCATAATTTAAGCTTATTCTAGGTTATATATAGTATGTTTATGACTTCTAGAGTTTCTACATTCTTAGTTTAAGGGTTTATATAGGTTAATCATATCTTAGGGATAATTAAGTGAGCTTAAGATCCTATGCTTTGATAACTTGTACTTTATGCTTTATTAATTTTTAACTTGGCTTGAGATAACTATATTAACTTATTATGATACTTAGTTGAGTTTTATAATTAGTTTCAAAAGATTAGACTTCAATTCAATGTGAAATGGATTTTATATGCTAATCTTGGTTACTAAGTCATATACTTGTAATTAGCTTGTGAGTAGTGAATATTAGTGTTTTGTGATCATTTACCTTCCCTTTATATAATAGATTATAACTAGTATATTGTATTTGATAATTTTATATAGATAATATGTAGTTATGTTGCTTGAATCATTGGTTTATAAAGTGATTTCTAGAGTTTCTATGGTTCTTTAGTAACTTAGGGCATCCTTGTTATACTTGAATTATTCTTACTTATAGTATGTACATATTATTACTTTTAGAACTCAGACTTGATACATACATATTGTTCATAACATATAGGAATATGTTGAAGTGACAATTGAGATAGTGAGAATCCATATATTCCACAATTAAGTCATATATCATAGCAAAATACAAAGATTTCTTGCAAAATCTCCTCCTTATTTATTTATCAAATGAGCAATTACATATTTATTAATATTACATTAGTCAAAACTACTGGATGTTACATATGACCCTTTCGTTTGTGGTATAGTTTTTGTTGGTAAACCGAGATCGTTCGCGGGGATTAAGAAAGCCTATGATCATTAAAAAAATCGCATATAATCTATTCTATTGTTGCAATATGAAGACAAATTAAACAAGTAAATTGATGAGAAATAATATGATTAATAAAAACATTTTATAAAGATTAGTTTGGGAATCCGATATGGTATGATTGTGATGACACCCCAAACATATGATTATGATAATTAGATGTTTAATCCAATCTATTGTTTTCAAAAGCTTCAATCTTCGTCAAGACTTTGGTTCAAGAAAACAATCATTATACTCAATCATTCAATTCAAGAATTAATCTAATTTAAAATCGTTTGATTCACGGTACGTTTCGCAAACTTGTTACACTTATGATTATGTTTCTTAGTGATCAAACTTCTTAGGAAATGGTCAATACAAAAGATAGCCAATCCATAGACAAACTGGCTATGACTTGTTGTTAGAAAATAACCCTTTCAACCTATGAAAACTTTAACAACAAATTAAGTTTTTACAACCAATGTCACATGAGACATAAGTACCAATGGTTCAAAGGAAAAGCTTGAAATTGAATTAAACATAAATCACAATCACAACCACATCATCTTACCAAGTGTAAAATGAAACTAGCCACTCATACTAAACATTGACATAAACTCAGAAATAATAGTCTTAAAAGTCATAATCAAGAGTCTTACAAAGTGCAAATATAGTGCTGATGATCCCTTAGAGTTTGATGTAGTGAATTTTGCTTTTCGGGCTCCAAAAGTGACTTTTCTTGCACCACCTTTCTCAAATCCGAATTTTAGGTTTTGGACAAGGGAGAGAGAGTTTATTTGGTTGAACAAAAGTTATGAGAGACTTTGATGATAGTTGTTATGAAAGTATATGAAAGATGTGACCTCATGGTTCTTATTTATTTGCAAATTTATTGCTAGAACTTGAATGCATGGCTTGTTGGCAAAGGCATTTTCTTGGTGCCAACTGTTGTTAAAAACGTTGGATGGACGAATTATACCCGAATTAGGCTTAATTCGGGGTCTTGTGGGTTCTGGCTCTTGTACCAAGTGAATCTTGTTGGAGGACCCTACACACTAAAACAGACACCATTAGGCATACCGTGGGCGCTTGTCCCACGATTAGACTCTGATGTGAGGTAAGTAATCGGTTTAAGTATATGTGAGGGTTAAGAGTATTGTGTGTCTCGTCCCTTTGTGGAACCTTGGGGGTTCCTTTTATACCCGAGAGAGTCCTGGCTGGGCTCTCCTACTCTTGCGGCTTAAGGAAGGGATAATGACTAAAAATAACTTGATCCTTATCGTGTAACCGAGGTAAGTGCATATCCCTTCTCATTAGGGGAATATAACTATAAGATAAGTTATATTATGTCTGATCCTGTCACAATGCGACGAGGACTTGGTTAAGTAACCATCCGTTGTGCGACAATGGTCTATTGGGCCTCCCGGGCCTTGCGCGTGCCGCGCAGTGACAATCCATAGCCAATGGATATGGGTAGTACCTACGGGTCGGGTTTCTACAACTCGAATAGGGACTATACATCATCATGCCCCTTAGTCTAGTGGTCGTAGGTTCTGACCATGTCCACAAGACTATAAAGTAGTAAAGGCCTAAAAAATGATGTTCTATATCAAAATAAGTACCCCAGAAAATGTCCTTGGAACAAAAAATTTCAAATATCCCGCCACTCATGCATCTATGACATAATCTACTAATACCTACTTTCATTGGAAACCAAGACAGATTGAAAACACGTCATTAAAGATGAATCCAGCCACACCATTAGATTATATAATTTGCTGACACTTGTCGCATGATCCCGCATCCTATGAGTGGGTAACTTATAAGCATTGTCCAAAACCACTGGTCTTCTATATTCCCATAATCTACATTTCCACCATAACCAAAGCTTCAAAGAATAATCTCATAGAAAACAGAGAATCCATAAGCGAATATCTGTGAGAAATAAGAAAATGGTTGCCCAACTATTTGACGTTGTATCCCGCCTTTCTGAATAAGAACTCTCCCATTGTAACACCCCATTTTGATAATGGAATGTCACGCGTAATTATGGCGTGTCATCAAAGCATACAAGGATAAATGTATAAAACATTACATGACCATAGGGATAACCGGAATCAAACATCGGTTCCCAAACATAAGCCCAAAACATAATAAAGCAAAAGAAATGAATGAAAGACTAAACAAGCATAAGTATATGAAGGCAAGAAGGAAAAGAAGTCTCTAGCAGCTTCCATCCTATGCAGGCCCTCCAAATGCTCAAGTCTTCCCTAGGGTACCTGCCGTTTTGGGACATGGAAAGGAAAGTAACGGCTGAGCAAAACGCTCAGTGCACGGATATAGACATAGTATAAGTGACTAAAACCTAATAGAGACTTAATAGCAGCGGAAATGTATAAGTCCTGGAAAACCTGGAACATGTTCATAAAACTGGTTTTATAGTTTGAAAAGCCTTATGTTTATCTTATGAAAACTATTTAACATATTTTACCATTATCCAATATAGGTCATGAAAATCCACCGTTCATGAATACTTGGAGGGTTGACATCATCATGCAAATTAGAGGGGCTGCCTCTAATTTAATATACTGGTTTTTGAGTAGGAGGGATCAGCTCCTTGTGAAGGATGCAAGGCACACACCACATTCACCATGAAATCCTGACTGAAAACATGTAACTAGGATGCACCCATACGCCCCACATTATAAATATAAATAAATGGCCAAAAGCTGAAGGGACTCCACGAGCAATCACTCCGCCGTGGTGAAGTCATAACATCAGTGCCTCTAATGTTATGGTTATGGTACCTCCATAAATAGGTGAAACTGGTCATGCATGTGTATGGCTATAGGTATTCTTAATTAAACATAAGCAATCAAACACGTAACTTATACTACGGAAAAACAGTTGGCTGCATACGGGGAATCCTAATAAGGAAAGAATGTCCATACCGAAAGGACGGGAATCCGTACCTTCTGTCCAGTGAACGAAGAAGATGAACTGAGAGGAATCCTACTTCCGAATCACTAGTGCTACATAAATACATACATGAATAAGTATCTGCTTACTAAATACGTAGCTGGTTTTACGCCATGTCTTAGCTTATTTTATGTGTTCTTACCATGTTTTACTGTTTTAAAGCCTTAAACTGTGTTTATCTTATATTATGTTTAATCTGATTAAGTATTTCTGGTATTTCATGTGTTATTATACTTACTGTGTAATAATAAGTAACTTTCCAAAAATAGCAGGTATCCTAAAATAGAAAGTTTCCAAAAATAGAAAGTTACCAAAAATAGAAAGTTTCCAAAAATAGAAAGTTTCCAAAAATAGAAAGTTTCCAAAAATAGAAAGTTTCCAAAAATAGAATTACTGCTTAAAATAGATAAGTTTCTAAAAATAGAAAGTTTCCATAAATAGATTAGCTGCCTTAATTAAATAAGTTTCCATAAATAGATTTGCTGCCTGAAATAAATAAGTTTCTAAAAATAGAAGGTTTCCATAAATAAATTAGTTGCCTTATTTAATTAAGTTTTTAAAAATAGAAAGTTTCTATAATTAGAAATAAGCTGGTTAAATAAGCTAAGTATATAAGCCTAAGTGTTTTCATGATTATTTTCTAAGTCATATGATATAATATATAGTTTATTAATTATTTCATGTAATTAAAATAAACTATAGGTTAAAATATTTAATTAAAGTATATCATGTTTTTTATTAAATAAGGTTAAATATTTAGGTTAAAACATATATTATTATGTATTAATAATATAACCTAAGTCATGCTAATTAATTAATTATAACTATGGTTTTTAATAATTAATTAATTATAAAGTCCATAAAATATAAAAATACTTAGGTTAAAATTTCATGATATTAATAATTAAATTATAACCTAAGTCATGTTTATTACATTAATCATGTCATATACATTAATTTAATTATAACATATGATCATATAATAATAATTTTAGCATAAACCGTGAACCGGATCTTGACTAGGAACCATGAACCGGACATGAAATCAACACCATACCCCGAACCACTTCGGGGTTCCCCTTGGTTTGTTGCTGTCGTGGGACCCAAACCACCAAACCGGGACCATATGGTCTCGGTGGTGGTTTCTAGGCCAAGCCGTGACCCCCTTGGGGCACGGTCTAGGCGTCGGCTAAACCAAACACCCGTAAAACACCCTTTTTATTTTACCTCTTAACCAAATACATGTTTATTTTATGTTTTTAATTAGGTTTTAAAAACATCATGTTCTTAATTAATTTTTACCAAATCAAATCAAATCAAAAGAAGGAATTAAAAAGAAAGGTTAAAAAGATATACCGAATGTGTGGATCAATAGAGGATGAAAAAACACGAACATTTGTACAATATTCAAGATCAAAATCAACAAGAACATCCCCTTTTGGTGTGTTATAGGTGGCGGCCACAAAAGGAGAGGAAGAACAAAATTAGGGTTTTAATTGTTTTCAATAAAATATGATAAATGAATGACTTTTTCCCTTAACCCCTTGTTTAGTAAAAATGATGGGCTAGGCCCTTTTCTTGTCCCTAATTTCGTGGTTCATGGGGCCCACATGGGGTAACCCAAATGTTTTCCGTGTCTAATTAATAAGTGTGCTCTCGTGTTCGTGTTTTACGTATTTTAATTAGTTAAGTGTTCATTCGTGTTTATTGGTGTTCGTGTTTAGTGTGTTCTCGTTAAATATTTACCGTGCCTAATATATTTATACGTGCTCGTAATAATTTTATATATACGTAATTAATATTAGTTCGTGTTTTAATTACGCTCGTGATTAATTATTGTTAAATAATTATTGCGTGTTCGTGCGTAGTAAATACTTATCATGTTCTAACACGTACGTAATACGTAAAATCCTAACACGTAATCGTAATCATGCTATAATAGGAAAGTTTTAATCTAGTACGTACGATCTTAAGGGTACTATTCATGATAAAAGCATGCGGGTTTTACAACTCTTCCCCCCTAAAAAGAATAATTCGTCCCCGAATTATAGGTAACCTAACTGAAAGAGAAACATACCCGAATCAAACTGAGAGGGTATGTAAGATAAATGAACGTGCGGGTTTCCTGGCAGAAGGAACCCGGAACGTGACATGTCTCGAAAGGACATGGAACGTGACGTGACTGAAAGGACATATCTAGTTGATAAGAGAAAAACGGATAAAAGTCCGGATGAACTTGTCCGTTTCCAAGTGGCCTCCCTCTTGGAACGGTTCCTTCAGAAGATCTTGACACTAATGATAAATCTTGGTCCTCCTGACCTTGTCTTGGAATACGAAGAAATTCTTGGTTATCAATGGAAGGTAGATCCCCTAAATTCGATCGAGGAAAATAAGAGTTAACGTGCTAGGGTAACTGAAACGTTACGATGCAAGACAATCTGACTTAACTGATAGTTAGAACGATGCGCGAGACATAAAGAAACATAGTACGTGAAAATTTTTGAATGTGATACGTGAAAAATTTTGATCGTGCTACGTGGAGATATGGCGAGTGTAGTATGAGTAAACATATCGTGATCCATGATACGTGTAACATATCTTGATCATGATATGAGGAACGTGGAATGAACATGACATGTGAAATATATCGTGATCATAGAATGTATTGGCGGTAACGCCAAACGCTACAAGGTGAGACGTGGAATATGACGTGAAATGTCTATCAGATGATGGAGAGTTATACTAAACTTGGGTCTGGTCTCTCAAGTTCTTGCAAAACTTCCAGAACGAAATGAACGTAAAATCGTAAGCCCAGATACGATCATGAACGTGAATAGTGTCATGAACGCGAGCGCGAAATCAAGTCGTGGAATCAGAATGAAGACGTGAAGTAATTTAGGAGTACAATTGCGAATCTTTGTCTGACCCGATAGCTAAGGAATTACCAAGTGGTCGGATGAGCCTTGGCAGGAACATGTCCGATCAATCTGTTGGTTCTACAATCCTTGCTGATGTAAGGATTCTGCAGACTTGATCAAACTGTTTGCAATAACCCAGATAGCATCATGCTTCTTCTGAGTTTGCGTTAATCTAGTGACCAAAATCCGTTGAGATCTTGTCACATTTCAATTCACAATTTCAGATGATGAAAACATACAAGTCTATTGGTGTCCTATCTTAGCCTGTTTGTATAACAGGTATGAAGATATGAACGTAACTGTATCCTGCTTCGTAAAAACTTGATACATAGAAGGTTGCGAAACTCTGAGTTTCTGAATCTATACTTCTCCTAGCGTAGGATTTTCTAGAACACCTAATGTAGTGTAGGGTTCTCTCCTTTACGTATAAGCAGAGTCATGGTAAGATTAACCGTAGAAACCTATGTGATTCAGCGTGTCACTATAATCAAACAGAATTGATATTGGAAAAAAAATTTCAGGGTAGAATTTTTCTTGTCATAGAATTTGCAACATAGTGCAGATATGGTCTTCCTGTTCTTCTCTAGGCTTAGAGGAAATCAGGTTATCCTCAATGAAAATATTGATGAATTTGCTATGAGTTCATGGAAACTCATTCTTATAATGCCGTTGGAGCATTGATGAAACTAATTCAAAATCATAAATCTAGCATGACCGAGTCGTGCACGAATAGCAGTCATGGACATGTCCTGCTCTTTCACTCGTCACTGTTGGCAGCATGATCATGAGTTCGATCGTGGAAAAAGTGATTAACACTATATGGTTAATTGGACATGTCGTCGATACGTGGAGGAGAATAACGGTCATGAATGGTGATTTGTTTAAAAATCGACGGTAGTCGACACATAATCTTGTGTTACCGTCCTTCTCCTTGGAGGTTCTTCTGGAGTGTAAGAAACAATTTTGGAATAATCCGTTGGTTATGCGTAAAAGGACTTTAGTAGTCGTGTCTTGCTGACCACTAGAAAATTTTAGCAACCATGGCTAACAAAGCACATGCTTGGGAAGCATAGATAATTTGTACAGATTTTCCTGATGGAAAATCAAGCTGAATGTATTCAGGAGCCTGAACATTACTGTACATAATTATGAATCGTAGCATGGTGTGCTGTTCGTAGTCCACAATTAGGATAAAATTCATCTCGTATCTGTCCGAGGAAATGCGTTAGCAGCTTGGATCTCATCATTAAGCTGAAGGAAAACCTTCGTATACGTGGGAATACAAAAGGCGTCCTTCATGGTCATGAATATATGAAATATGGTGAAACAAATGAAAGTCACATCGGCAACGTGACAGTTCTCACTGATGCCCGGTAATGGTATTGAAATTCTTGTGGCCTGATTAATACATGGCACAACAAAATGGATATACCCTTGGAGGGTATCCTGAATTTCTTAGAAAGGTTCCATAGTTGGACGTGAGTCATGTGTCTTGACTCGTGTCTTGAAACTATAAACATGACATATATCTTGACTGGTGTCTTGACATGTGTCTTCAGAAAGTATACGTGAGACATGTGTCTTGACTGATGTCTTGACATGTGTCTCGAGACGTAAAACGATATAACTACAATATTAGGTTATTATGCCAGAATTGGCGGATCGGTTGGACTACTGATCATTTGTATGTCTGATCACGTCCGCGGCCGGAGCCTTGGTTGCGATTTCTAGGATAGTTGCTGTCATAGTAGTGGTTACTATCGTCCTGTCTGTCAGTTCCATGATAGTCATTCTCATGACCGTGATTCATGTAACTATTCAGCTGAGTGGCCGGCTGGTACCGGTTTGCACTCATATGGCTGAAACGACAGCCGAATGACGTGTGACATGTAACTAAGAATTAGGGACAATGATTGATTGGAATCGTCTGATGGTGAAGCATCTTCTCGTCCAATTGCTTTGCTCTGACGCCTTTGTCTTCGTCTCGTAGGATCTTCAGGTTGTGCACAGCATCCGCATCTCGTAGTGTCTCCGAACGTCAGCAGCATCAACCTTTAGTAACATTTCCAAGTTATGAGCGGCATCAGCAATCTTGTAGAATATCAACAATTGAAAATACATCTGAGATGATTCAGAATCTACTAGCGAATACTCGTGAAGTATTGCAAGTAGAATACACATGGATTAAGGTACATGTAATACACATGGAATACGGTACATGGAGTACGCATGGAATGCACATGAAATGATCGGTATGGGGTCGATCATTTATCATGATTTACGGAAAGTATATCGGTTAAACGGTTTGGAAAACCGTCATGATAACCTGGCAATGCCAGTATATACCTCATTCTGGTTGCATAGAGGAACGCTAAAGTGTGGTTACACAAAATTCAAGGATGATTTGCCTTACAGCATGATCAATGAAAACCAACCATGACTATCATGAAAGCAGAATTCCATGAAATCCAACAATGTCTTACGTGAAAGCATAAATAACAAAAGAGGCGTAAGACGTAATAAACATGAAGACGGGATTATCATGAAGGAACATAAAACGATCTATAACGAAGAAGTGTATAACATAATCAGCATGAAACTGAAGTTAACCATGACAGTATGAAAACATACTTGACATAAAAACATAATAACTTATTAGGGGACATGAAAAAAAATTTATGCCAATTTAAATCATGAGAAAAGAAAAAAAAATTATGCATGAAAAACAGTGCATGAATGCGTAATGTAGTTTATAAAACCTTTATATGTGCGAGGGAACGCCTATGGGTCGGTTCCAAAACAAAAGACATGGCGAGGGGACGCCTATGGGTCGGTCTCAAAGTTAAAAGTTTCGATAAAAGCACATGCGACTAAATAGGGCCAGTCCTGTACCAACCATTACTTAGTCATAATCCCTGCAACAATGATACATGAAACATAAATAAATGAAACTCGTCTGTCAAAACTTATCAGAAAAAATTTATGTGACTAATTATGAACTACTGGGGTTCAGTCCACATAGTCACAGTTCACGAGGAACATTATGCATGAAACAATGACACATAACTAAATATGAATGACGGTTGTCCATCCATATTAGTAAAACAATCTCGATGAAAACATCAAGGTTAAAACCTCAAGGTGCTGAAAACATCATGGTTAAAGCAACAATGCGCTGAAAACATCAATACGTAGAATAACAGAAGTTGGCTTAGGAAGCTCCTGGTGACTACCCACTAGTCACAGGTCGAGTTTTAGAGCCTACAGGTCGAAGCCTTGGCTCTGATACCATAATTGTAACACCCCATTTTGATAATAGAATGTCACGCGTAATTATGGCGTGTCATCAAAGCATACAAGGATAAATGTATAAAACATTACATGACCATAGGGATAACCGGAATCAAACATCGGTTCCCAAACATAAGCCCAAAACATAATAAAGCAAAATAAATGAATGAAAGACTAAACAAGCATAAGTATATGAAGGCAAGAAGGAAAAGAAGTCTCTAGCAGCTTCCATCCTATGCACGTCCTCCAAATGCTCAAGTCTTGCCTAGGGTACCTGCCGTTTTAGGACATGGAAAGGAAAGTAACGGCTGAGAAAAACGCTCAGTGCACGGATATAGACATAGTATAAGTGACTAAAACATAATAGAGACTTAATAGCACCGAAAATGTATAAGTCCTGGAAAACCTGGAACATGTTCATAAAACTGGTTTTATAGTTTGAAAAGCCTTATGTTTATCTTATGAAAACTGTTTAACATATTTTACCATTAGCCAATATAGGTCATGAAAATCCACCGTGCATGAATACTTGGAGGGGTGACCTCATCATGCAAATTAGAGGGGCTGCCTCTAATTTAATATACTGGTTTTTGGGTAGGAGGGATCAGCTCCTTGTGAAGGATGCAAGGCACACACCACATTCACCATGAAATCCTGACTGAAAACATGTAACTAGGATGCACCCATACGCCCCACATGATAAATATAAATAAATGGCCAAAAGCTGAAGGGACGCCACGAGCAATCACTCCGCCGTGGTGAAGTCATAACATCAGTGCCTCTAATGTTATGGTTATGGTACCTCCATAACTAGGTGAAACTGGTCATGCATGTATATGGCTATAGGTATTCTTAATTAAACATAAGCAATCAAACACGTAACTTATACTACGGGAAAACAGTTGGCTGCATACTGGGAATCCTAATAAGGAAAGAATGTCCATACTGAAAGGACGGGAATCCGTACCTTATGTCCAGTGAACGAAGAAGATGAATTGAGAGGAATCCTACTTCCGAACACTAGTGCTACATAAATACATACATGAATAAGTATCTTCTTACTAAATACGTAGCTAGTTTTACGCTATGTCTTAGCTTATTTTATGTGTTCTTACCATGTTTTACTGTTTTAAAGCCTTAAACTGTGTTTATCTTATATTCTGTTTAATCTGATTAAGTATTTCTGGTATTTCATGTGTTATTATACTTACTGTTTAATAATAAGTAACTTTCCAAAAATAGCAGGTATTTTAAAATAAAGTTTCCAAAAATAGAAAGTTACCAAAAATAGAAAGTTTCCAAAAATAGAAAGTTTCCAAAAATAGAAAGTTTCCAAAAATAGAAAGTTTCCAAAAATAGAATGTTTCCAAAAATAGAAAGTTTCCAAAAAAAGAATTATTGCTTAAAATAGATAAGTTTCTTAAAATAGAAAGTTTCCATAAATAGATTAGCTGCCTTAATTAAATAAGTTTCCATAAATAGATTAGCTGCCTGAAATAAATAAGTTTCTAAAAATAGAAGGTTTCCATAAATAAATTAGTTGCCTTATTTAATTAAGTTTTTAAAAATAGAAAGTTTCCATAATTAGAAATAAGCTGGTTAAATAAGCTAAGTATATAAGCCTAAGTGTTTTCATGATTATTTTCTAAGCCATATGATATAATATATAGTTTATTAATTATTTCATGTAATTAAAATAAACTATAGGTTAAAATATTTAATTAAAGTATATCATGTTTTTAATTAAATAAGGTTAAATATTTAGGTTAAAACATATATTATTATGTATTAATAATATAACCTAAGTCATGCTAATTAATTATAACTATGGTTTTTAATAATTAATTAATTATAAAGTCCATAAAATATAAAAATACTTAGGTTAAAATTTCATGATATTAATAATTAAATTATAACCTAAGTCATGTTTATTACATTAATCATGTCATATACATTAATTTAATTATAGCATATGATCATATAATAATAATAATCTTAGCATAAACCATGAACCGGATCTTGACTAGGAACCATGAACCGGACATGAAATCAACACCATACCCCGAACCACTTTGGGGTTCCCCTTGGTTTGTTGCTGCCGTGGGACCCACACCACCAAACCGGGGCCATATGGTCTCGATGGTGGTTTCTAGGCCAAGCCGTGACCCCCTTGGGGCACGGTCTAGGCGTCGGCTAAACCAAACACCCGTAGTACACCCTTTTTATTTTACCTCTTAACCAAATACATGTTTATTTTATGTTTTTAATTAGGTTTTAAAAACATCATGTTCTTAATTAATTTTACCAAATCAAATCAAAAGAAGGAATTAAAAAGAAAGGTTAAAAAGATATACCGAATGCGTGGATCAATAGAGGATGAACAAACACGAACACTTGTACAATATTCAAGATGAAAATCAACAAGAACACCCCCTTTTGGTGTGTTATAGGTGGCGGCCACAAAAGGAGAGGAAGAACAAAATTAGGGTTTTAATTGTTTTCAATAAAATGTGATAAATGAATGACTTTTTCCCTTAACCCCTTGTTTAGTAAAAATGATGGGTTAGGCCCTTTTCTTGTCCCTAATTTCGTGGTTCATGGGGCCCACATGGGGTAACCCAAATGTTTTCCGTATCTAATTAATAAGTGTGCTCTCGTGTTTGTGTTTTACGTGTTTTAATTAGTTAAGTGTTCATTCGTGTTTATTGGTGTTCGTGTTTAGTGTGTTCTCGTTAAATATTTACCGTGCCTAATATATTTATACGTGCTCGTAATAATTTTATATATACGTAATTAATATTAGTTCGTGTTTTAATTACGCTCGTGATTAATTATTGTTAAATAATTATTGCGTGTTCGTGCGTAGTAAATACTTATCGTGTTCTAACACGTACGTAATACGTAAAATCCTAACACGTAATCGTAATCATGCTATAATAGGAAAGTTTTAATCTAGTACGTACGATCTTAAGGGTACTATTCATGATAAAAGCATGCGGGTTTTACACCCATTGTATCACCAAGTTTCATATTCCAACACACCTTCATCCCATAGTACCGGATTCGCAAGTGCACATTGGAAGTTATCCTCCTGGGAAGATTGGTGTGTATACCCGATTTTTTGAGCTTGCTAATAATCTTATCCCCCTTAGCCGCTTTCTGATTGACGTGCTAAGATTCTATAGCATCCACTTATCTCAGCTACACTGTATTGGCGCAGCAAAATATCCAATTTTGAGATAAGCTGCCGGTTGAAGAACATTGATCCCACTATAAACTTATTCCGTGCCTTCTATCGCCCCTCTTGGATTAATGGGTGGATATCTTTCGCCAAACGCCTTTGTCGACTCCAGTGCTACTCAACGAAGATAGACTCGCTGAAGAAATGGAACAACAAATTCTTCTAGATAGATAAGGTTGTGTTCCCTTTTGATTACGATTTTATCACCCTGCAGACGATGATAAAAGACAGCCGCCCCATGACTGGTACATACAGTGAGACAAATGCGCAGATGATAGATGTTGATCGTCTCCTGATGCAAGAATTTCCTAAGTCGCTTTTATAAGTGTGAGCGCGTCTGTACCTATAAATCACCTTCTCGATATTACGATGATTTTGGTCATGGTAAAAGTCTATCTCTTCTCCTCATATCTAATAAAATCCGTATTCGCATGTTAAATAGTTTACACACTTTCTATGCAGAAATACCATACACTCGGCTTGTCAAGCGCGAAGATCCGTGTAAGGTAACCATGCGTCCTTGCCCATGTACTCCTGACGTGCTTGCTAGTGGGTGGAGCATTGGTAGACGTACCATGGCCCTCAAACCCCATTCCCCTAACACACATTCGAGCACGGAAGGTATTGTTGTTGTAAATTCACCCTCCATCCGGAGTGTACCAGGTGTAATAGAGTCATCGTCAGAAGAAACACGAGGTGCTGGAAGCGAAGGAGCGTCCGAAGGCAGTCCAAGCCGTAACACTAATGAAGACAATATCCTAGTTCTCGGGTTTAAGCGTCTACCCTGCGTGCCTAGTCAAGGGATCCCAAAGATATATAGGTCCCAAGTTATCAGGCCACTTTCTTGTATCCATCCCTGGGGTACGCATGTAAGGCCATATGCGGAGTCCATCATCCCTAGGTACTCCATCTAATACTATCTTATGTTGCGCTGTTCATAGAATGAGTGAGTGACTCCTAAGTTATCTATTATAACTGTGCAGTCATCCGGATGCGACACACAGGGCCACCACCAGGGCCGCGTAGGCGAAGGATTTTATTCCTAAGTGGAGGTGTAAACAATCTTGCGAACTGACCGATAGGTCCGACTTCGTAGATTTTATGCAGTCCCTTGTTCCTCCTGTGCGTGCCCAATTCTTAGACGAGCTGTCTAATGAAAAGTTGATGAGAGAAGTAGCCATGGGTGCGTCTCGGGAGGTGAAATTAGTATCCTATCTAAAGAAGAGGATTCTGCAACTGTCACAATGCCTTTCTGACATTTCCCTCGAGCTTCCTCGTATTCTTGAGGAAAAACACAACAAACTGGTTCGTGCCAAGATGGAGTTAGCGAGCCTGTAAAGGGTTGGTAGTATAGATGATGGTTCCATCCAGTATCTTGAAGATGAGAAGGTGTCGTTACTAGAGTCTCTGAATCATGTACGCCTTATGTGCGAAAAACAGGAAAGAGACAACCACTGGGCCATGAAAAAACTTGAAGAAGGCATGGGTGTTTTCGTAAAGAACTGTGAGAATGTGTCTGCGGAGTTTCAACATGATATCGACAACAAAGAGAAAGTTTTGAGGCGCTTAAATACTGACTTTGATGAAGAGTTATATCCGCACTTGTCAGCTGTACGCGCAGAGAAGCACTGGTTGATCAGGTATGGTCTGCTTCTAGCTGCTAAAGGTGTGATGGGCTCACCCAACGTGTCTAGAGCTACATGGGATGTACTAGAGACTGCGCACTTGGCTAAAGCATGGCTATGGAACGCACCATGAAAGATGGTTTGTTGAGGAAGCCTTTAGGGGAAGTACCTCTTTATGATCCGTAGGCTCGGGAAACATTTTAAAGCCGCATGCCAGGTGTTGAAAGACTGCGACCTCCCTTTTATTGGCGTGGTTGAGAAAGACCAGGATCAACCTATTAGTGTTGTAGTGGCTGGACTTGCTCTCGAAAGGCACTTTGAGGAGGGCACAGAGAATGATCCTGATTACTGCGTTAAGCCGGACATTTCTTAGCTTAGAGTTCATGTCTATCCTGCTGGAGAAGGCCTCGTAGATATGGTCTCGCTAGAGCATGTACTGAAGCGCCATGCCAAGCGTATGCTTAAGAAGAACAAGTCTTCTGCCAAGTGCGATGTCATTGGTTTGGGCTTGGCTCATCCTAGCCGTTCGGATGGCATACAAGTAAGTCTGCCATCCATTAGGGTGCGGGTACGTGCGCTACAGCAAATGAAAGAGGCATGGGTAAACCGTCGCGCGTCCCAAAACCCGATCTACTAGAAGCTGAAGAGATCTCTATCTGCTGGAGACTTACTATGAGGAACATTTTTGCTTATTATGTAATTATTTTGTAACCTTGTAAGTTGTTTGCATAATTTTTGTACAGTTTGTAAATAAAGTTATATATTGCATAGTGCGAATATATTTTGATTGTATTGCCAGTTCTTTTTACCCACGTCTGAGATCGTGCGTATAAGTGCCTGTTTATGAGTACATTCAGTGAAGTATAACTCGGAACTTATGGGTGATTTGAGAGTTCATTACGTGTGGCCTGCCACTACTACCATAAGTAATGTCCTTGATTATGACATGTTTGTTATGCGCGCACACCGTGTCTTGTGCATATCCATCATGGAGTGTGAGGAATGCCATACTTACTACAACTTCTTCTAGTAAGCTGCCTAACAAAGGATACCTGATCCGTCGCCACTGGGGTTGCATCCCTCTTACGTGACAAGTTTAATTAGTAGAATAAACTTATTCCTCTTTTTTCGCCTGGAAACGTTGGTTGTACATGTACGTCTGGTGCCAAATACGTATATATAGAAAAATTGCAGCATATTTTAAGCATAACTTTCATTTATTAAAAAAAAGAAAAACACAAATAAAGAAAATGTATGATCTACGGAACTAGCTAGGGACCGCAGAGTTTATTCATGATCGTGCGAGTGCTTGAAAAACATTGGAAAATAGATCCTAAATTATCAAAAAAGAAAATACATGGATCTTTATTAGAGGCTGACCACAGCCAAGAGGGTGATCCATGTTGATTCTGTTATGCATAAAAGATAGTATTGCTTTAATCCATGATTGTGCCCCGCCTGCTTCTCATGCTGACTTAGTTGACTCGTTGGTGAATGTGAACGACTATACCTACATACCCCGCCCTGTCGGGGAATACTACAAATCTCCTTACTCTGGTGCGCACCCTGTGCTCTGCCGGCCTTGCTCGCTAGGCGCGACCGAATGGTAACCACATTAGCTGGCGGAGCGGTAATTCCTCTCGAGTTGTTGGTCATCCATCTGTGACGGAAATGACGATATCGCGCCGCGAATCATGCTTCCCATCCTTGTGGCGAGAGAACTAAATGTACGTCCCAAGCTTGAAAGAATCCCCCCTTTACTTGTCTCTGTGCCGAGCGCACTCCCAGTCCTTTTGTACAGCAATGCGTTCATGTTAGAACGTATCTGGCATTGGTGACACCGTATCATTTTCTTACGAGCATCCCTATGCATGAAAGGTCAAAAATATCTTGAGTGAACGATTTCGCTTACCATAGCTTCCGGGCCTTGGAGGCATGTCCTCTTATGCGCGACCTCCATTATTATTCATACTCGATTGGGCTCCAAGCACTTTAGCTTTTGACCCTAGGTTGATTTTTTGTGTATGAATCCGTTCATGATCCTGAACTGCCTTGCTCTGTACTGTAATCGTTTGGCGCTTCTGCTATCGCTCGGTAGTTCATGATGTACCAAATAGTTTACCATTGGTGTCATCCATGTTGGTGACCCTCCCCTGCTTATTACGGGCATTGATTGCACATGTACAAATTTCTCTATGATAAAGTCAACAATGACATGCATAGGAGGATCTTCCACGTTTACAGTTGAAAGATCATCCATTACCGCAGATAGAATGCCATCTTCTTCCGAAACTTCTCGGATGGCAAAATCAGTGTACTGCTCGACCATAGCCCTTATCTTCCCCATGTACCCGATGAGCCTCATCCCTCGAGGCTCATACATCCCAGCTACCCTATTTACCAATAGGGGTTTATATACGTAGGCCACCAAGCTCTTTACTTGCATGCGTAGCGCCAAATTCAGTCCAGCTATTAGTGCTTCATGATCCGCCTCGGTACTCATGGCGCTGAACTCGAAGCGTAATGCCTGGGTAATCTGTATATCTCCCAGATCCGTGAGGATGAAACCTACATCAGGCCCTTCTCTCCGTGTGAAACTTGTCGAGAGTGGGACCCATGGGAGGCCTGTTGACGACCCTACGCCCCTAGATATATTATTCTTATGTAATATTACCTGGTAACTTTCAGAGCTGCTCTTTCTCCGTGTTAGGCGTGGACTTGAACCTGTGCTAGGCTCGTTCTCCCCGACGCCCTTTCGTTTTCTACCATTGGCAGACGCGCTGCTGCTCTCTTCAAGTGTGTCCACATTGTGAATTGTGACTATTCCCTCTTGTACTATAAATTTAAGCATTCCATGAATTGTGGATGGTACCACGCGTAGCGTTAAGAGTGATGGTTTTCCTATGATGCCGCTGTATGACAAATAGGATTGCACAACCATAAAATCCATCCACACGGTCGTCGAGTTCTCCACAGGTCCCATTGTCACTCGTGTGCAGAGATGTCCCAAGGGTCGAGTCTTGTCGCCGTTGAAACCTGTGAGCATGGACGAGGTCTCTTTTAGTTCCTTTTTAATCTCCATCAAAAGTTGCGCGAAGCAATGCTCGTTCAGTATGTTTGCTACGGATCCTCCATCGAAACATATGTCGGATATGACATGATCTCCAAGCATTATACTGACCAACAACGAACCTATCCTATAATCTATAACATTAAGAGTGGGAAACGATATCTCCTTGTCGTACGCAAACTCTTGTGTCGTTCTTCTTTGCATATGCGACTTCCCACTTTGTACCATGTAGATGGTTATGGGTTTTTCCTTCTTTTTGGTTTCACTTTTCTTTGCATCTACACCCTTCCTCCAGTCCCGTATGAGGTGATTCAGTTTAACATTCTTGACGAGGCTCTCAATGTGCCTCTTCAGTTGGATACACTCATCAATGGCGTGACCCTTATCATTATGGTACTCACAATGTTTGTTGTTATCCCTTTTGTCTGTCGGACCGATTATTGGGATGGGTTTTGGGATTCGCGCCTTCGGAGGAATATTTCCCTAGGCGTTTCTTGCAGTGAAGTGAACTTGTTATAGTTATTGCGCACAGGCTTCGTCGTGCTACGGAAGTCTAGGGTACGACTAATGTTCTGGCAGTATGGCTGCTTTTTCGACCGATCTTGGAATTTGGAATTTGAGGTCGCCAGTCGGTTGTCCGCTGCTACTGCTTCCCCTTGGATAAACCCTCAGACCCTCTTCATTACCCCATCAAAAGTTTCTGGGTCTGTCGTTTAGATTTCTTATTAGATCCAGTTTGATGATACCTGCGAGGAACCCTTAGATTTTTAGGATCTCTGGACATTCCTTAATCTGGTTACACTCGGACTTGAAACGCTCCATGAAATCTTCCAGACTTTCATTGTGTCTGTGTTTGACCCTTGCGAGTGAAACATGGCTCTTGTCGTACATATTTTGTTCGACATAGTTCCTTCTATACTCTCTCCTTAGTTCTTCGAAACCGTTTATTCTTCTTCGAGGTAGTCGATCGAACCAGTTTTGGGCTTTCCTACTTAGAGTTGAGTTGAACATGTGGCACCCTAGTGCCTCTGGCCATTGTTCTATTCCTGCCTGGGATTCGAATACCTTTAGGTGATCAGCCGGGTCTGTTGTTCCATCATAGGTTTTGACGTTGGACGACATTCGTCTCTTTTTTCTATCAAAAAAACAATGTTATGCGTTTCGAGAACACGTTTCCTCTGTTGCGACACCATGGGAGAGGCCACTCTTCCTCACTGCGCATCCTTGGCTGTTTGGTCATTTTTCGACGTTTTCTGTCGCGTTCCGAGGATTCAGAGCTCTCCGAGGCTGAGGAGAAAATCCTCCTTCGTCACGGATGACGATCGCTGAGATCCGAGCCGGATGATGACTTTTCATTTTGAGATGGATTCTCGCCGAGTTTTTCTGGCACTTTTGCTATGTTCCTTCATGTAGGATTCCGGGGAAGAGCTTTTCTCTAATGGCCCTAACCTTTTAAGGGTGCTTTGTCGGCGCGGGTATGGTTCGGCCGACGCGTCAGCTCCCCTTAGGTTAGGTCCTAATATGTCCTTCACATTCGCATGTCGCTTGTTATTTGCTGGTGTGAGGAAAGCATCCTCTCCTCTCGAGCTATCAGAGTTGTGTGGAGACAGCATCCTTTGAGTGAATGGAGCGTCAGGATGAGATGTCAACATATATAGTTCCCCTTCCCTTCTCCTTTTCCTCTTTTCCTTTCGGCGTTCCTTATTAGAAGTCGACCCTTCCAGAGCCTGAAGCCCTCTGTCGAAATCAAGGTTTATCCTTAGGTCTCTTGCCGGGTTCGACTTCATTTGTGCCTTCATGAGCGGCACCAAAGCTGCGAAGTTCTTTGCAACGTACTGGCTCATGTCTTGGTCAGGCTCAGGAGGAGTTTCTACTGTGGTTTGTAGTGTTGGCTCAGTCCTTGTGTTTAACGCCTCACTAAGTGGTATAACGAGGGGTCTTGTGGGCTGGGGGTGAATAGTGAGGGAGTAGGTACTTGTGGTCCCTTTACTCCTAATCCCCGTCCCTGGTTGTTGAGTGATTCAATCCCCAAGGGTGGCCCTTGTGGCTTCTTAGGTCTACCCTTTGGGTGGGGTGGGTTTTCGCCGCCTTTGTTCATTGTTCAGGGTTTAGTGTAGGTCCCACGGATGGCGCCAACTTGTTGATACAAAAGTTAGATGGGCAGAATTAGACCCGAATTAGGCTTAATTCGTGGTCTTGTAGGTTCCGGCTCTTGCACCAAGTGAATCTTGTTTGAGGACCCTACACACTAAAACATACACCGTTATGATTACCATGGGCGCTTGTCCCACGATTAGACTCTGGCGTGAGAGTAAGTAATCGATTTGAGTATATGCGAGGGTTAAGAGAATTGTGTGTCTCGTCCCTATGTGGAACCTTGGGGGTTCCTTTTATACCCGAGAGAGTCCTGGATGGGCTCTCCTACTCTTGCGGCCTATGGAAGGGATAATGACTCAAAATAACTTGATCCTTATCGCGTAACCGAGGTAAGTGCATATCCCTTATCTTTAGGCGAATATAACTATAAGATATGTTATATTATGTTTGATCCTGTCTGTTGGGACTTAGATATCTTGAGTTGATATGACAAAACAAGATGAAGGACCTAATAGCAAATAGTTAGCTTCTATAGTAATCTAGGGTTGTGATGTAACCCTAGTCCCTCTATTATATAAAGAGGGTAGGCACCTTGGTTGTTATTCATTCATTCACAAACAATGTAAACCATAGGTGTGTGTGTGTTACTCATGGTGTCAAGCCTATAAGGCACCAGGAGTAGTAGTTAGTAGCATTATTAATAGTAATCTTTATTAGTGAAAGCCTTGTTCTTGGTTATGATTGTGTTTATTATGATTCCGCTGTGCTTATTACAATCATGATCATGATATCCCAGATGAGTCTAGATCCTAAGACTCAACAAGTGGTATCAGAGCTTGTTGGCTCTCGATCTGGTTGATCTACAAGGTTTTCATTAGTTTGTTTTTCTGTTTTTATAATAAAGTTGCTGTGAAGGTCTACGAGATTATTGGCCTATTCTATATCATGGATTTGATGGATTAAGATGGTTGATTTAGATGATAATCATAAGGAAATGAAGGAAGGAGATGATGGATTAGAGAGAGAAAGGAGAGAAGGGAGAGAATTTAGAGAGAGAAAGTTAAGATGGAAAAATGATTAGGTGAAAATGATAATCAACAACCCCTCCTAACATGCTAGGAGGGGATATATATAGCCCACCCTACATGTGGGTTATATGGACTATACATAAAGTAAATGGATCACGAGCCCATTACATAATTATCGTTGGAGCGACCGATCCTTCATAAATACGTAAAAACGTATTTCTAACAATCTCCCCCTAAGGGAGGTCGCTCCAAGAAACAAAGTTCTAAATAGTCTATAACTCGTGATCTATGCTAACTAAGATGTGACCGAGACTTTATTGGGAAAAACGTATTTCCAACAATCTCCCCCTAAGGGAGGTCACATCTTTTTACAAAATCTTAAACCTAGCATCTATGCTTGAGTCTTCGATCTTGTTCTTGTGAATATGCTTGATGTGATCTTTGACTTTAGTCTTGAGCATGTTTCCTTGCCTTGACCTTGTGCATTCTTCACTTGTGATATTTGCCTCTTCGTGACTTCATGTTCCACATACTTATACTTTTAAATTCTTGAAAGCTTCAGAGTTTGATACAGCGGAAGACTTGACCTTCAGGCTTTCTTGAATTTGTTGAAGTACTAATTGTATGTAGTATAAGCATGTGGTGACGACTTCTTTTGGATTGTACACCGCAATGCCACCTTCTTGTTACGCTGCATAAGACAGTTAGCAACAAAACAATATACACGGATTAAATGGCCTTGAACATTTCATTCTAATTCGGTAGCAATTTACCTCCGGTCGGTGAAGACCGTTGGACGATATTAAATATCGTACTTGTGGCAGGTAGTTTCAATAAAGAACCTCCTTGACAAGATTTCGCGGGTAAACCCGTTCTCTTTACTCGACCGTCCAAAGCTGACTGCGAACGTAAAGAGTGGATCATTTGGATAATATTATCCGCATGATTTGAAGCCGTCAATTCATGTTCCTGGAACAAGTGAAGTTCAATTAAGAACCGCACCATCATTGCTTTCCAGTTGTCACTAGCTTGATTCATAAAGAATCTTGCAAGTTACCTACCAAGTGCTGTTTGATGTTAACACTAGAAGGATTTCCATTCGTCACTGTAAATACTTAATAGTATTACTCTGAATGTTCTGGCAAGATCATTAAAATATTGCGTAGAGGCCTGGAACGTGTTTAAATTCATTTAAGAATTAAACCACTGTTGCTTTCCAGTTATCACAAGTTTGATTCATAAAGAATCGCACAAGTCACCTACCATGAGCTTTTTGATATTCGCTCAAGAAGGATTTCCATCTTCATTGTAAATACTTTCGTATTACTCGGATGTTCAGGCAAGATCATGAAGATTTTGCGTAGGACTCTTAAGATCTTTCTTACTTTTCACAGTGTGTGAAGAAGCAAGGAATAATGAAAGTGTGTCCTAATGAGATATTTGATGATCTCAAATGGCTCTAGACTCGATCGTGCATTTTGGATTTTTAGTGATCAGAGGCTGGAGAGGAGTGCCACCTTTTCAATACCAATTTATTCGGAGTGAATAAATCAATAGATAATGTGTTGTCTCCGTGTGATTAAAACAAATACCTTTTGAGAGATATTTGAGTTAGCTGGGAAGGGTCGTGCATTGCATCACTGGGTCCATGATGTCTTTCTTCAATATCGAGAATCATTAACAAAAATGATCTCAATAGCATATGTATTGACCCGGTTTCTTCCTAAAGTTGTAAGGAGGGCTTCTTTCTTTACACCCTTTATCTTTACAATTCTTTTTCATTCTTCAACCCCTTCAATGCTTACCAATACGTCATCACTAGCACCTTGTTGTGATTGTTCCAGTGCTAACTTAAGTACTTGGTCGGCATTCAGCTACGTTCACAATCTTTCTCCATCTTTCCTAAGGACTACTATTTCTAGCTATGGAATGTCCTTGGGAAGATTCCTCCGGTTCTAGAGAAATCATTGGACTTTAACCTATCCTACCATCCTTATGTCACCACAATCTTCACCGTCGTGAATAGAGATGTTTTGGGTAAGTGTATGTCACCATGAAATCCATTTTGAAGTACAAATCCATTTTGCTCCCCCTTAACATATGCTACAATATTCGAAAACATTTCGCACATGTCGGGATGAGCTAACACGTTAAGTCAAACCATTTATGATTGATCATATCCCATATTAAATCACATTTTATCCCCCATATTAAAAATATTAACCCAATCGATGTTTTTAATATCAATTGATTTAATAGCATTTTAAGAAAATTTGGGAAGAAAAATGCAAATCCAATTATCTTCATGAATTACACAAGCTCCCCCTCAAATTAATGAGGGTGTGCTGAAACGTAAATTAAATACCTTTTAAACACAAGTGTAAGGTATTTATTACGTGCAAAGATCATATATGATAATGAATTCACAAGATTAGCAATTTACGAGGTTGGACCTGAATGATGGAGAACATCATATGAAAGATTCACATGGTTCTTGTTCACGAATGTTGGTCACCTCGTCACGTCCTCGAGAAAATTAATTCCCGTTGTTGAGTCAAAGCTTTCCGGTGAAATGCTTGACTTCATTATGAAAAGCGGGTTGCTATCTGAAATAATAGCAAACCATTTTGAGCATGTTTTAAAAGTTTGAACTTCTGCTCGAACTTTATTACAACCCCGTGTCATTATTGAATGACATTTCTAGGTTCGTAAATATTATCGATTCCAGAAGACATGCTCTTTTTATCAAAACATTTTTGAACACACAATTTTGAAAGATTTAGAAAAATCTTTTGAGAAATTCTTGAAAAATTGTGTTCAAAGTTTTGAAAAACAATTACTTGAGCTTAAGATGTTGAATATCTTAAAAGCGAGCTCAAGTCTGAGAAGTTGTGAACTTCCCGTTGTTAAGGATAAGTTACCATCGGCGATAAACTTTCCTTTTATCTGAAGAACGAGTCCTAAGCTGACATTTACTTAGAAGTCGTGTTCATGAGCTTGAAAACTTTGACTGTTTTAACGGAAAGCTCATGACCGAGAAAGGTTAATTTCTCGTTACGAGGAAAAGTTCTCTTAGTTAAAAGATACACTTTCCTTTATGAGCTTAAAACTTCGAATGTTTTAAGACAAGCTCATGACCGAGAAAGGTGAATTTCTCGTTAAGAGGATAAGTTATCATAAACGATAAGCTTTCCTTTATTTTAAGTTCGAGTTACAGTCTGACATTTAACTGTAAGTCATTGTGCATGAGCTTAAAAACTTCGAATGTTTTTATTATTAGCTCATGCCCGAGAAAAATTAATTTCTCGTTGTAAGGATAAGTTTACCATCGGCGATGAACTTTCCTGTCTTTGGAGATCGAGTTACAGTCTGTTATGTGACTGTAAGTCCTAGTGCATGAGCTTAAAAACGTGGAATGTTTTTAACATAAGCTCATGCCCGAGAAAAATGAATTTCTCGTTTTTAGGATAAGTCATCATCGGGATGAACTTTCCTGTCTTTGGAGATCGAGTTACAGTCTGTTATGTGACTGTAAGTCCTAGTTGCAGCTTAACCATGAATCCCCTGAGACATTTGTTTCTCTGATATCTGCTTCTTCAGCAACCAAACTCTAAGAGTGTCCTTAGTTGAACGGTATACAACGATTGGACCGCTTCGTTCTTTTGGAACATCAACTTTGGTACCTGCATTCTCATTAGGAGTTTGTATACTTTTGCATGGGTTAGAGATATCTATTTTAGAAGCACGTGGGGGTTCACGGTTTTCTTTTCTTGTGTCAGAGGTGGCCTGAGGGGATGAATCACTTGTCTTAGATGGCAAACGTTTCCTTTTATAGAAAACCTTAAGTTCAGGCTTAAGTTATGTATCATCCTTTGCAATTTCCTCCCTAGTAGTCTTAGTAGAATCGGAGACTATCCTAGTTAAAGGGCACTCGTTTCCTACAAGAGTGAAAGTTCTACCAGTGGGGCGCCACATTTTACCAATGGGTTTGATTTTAGCGATCCACTGGGATTTAAGTCTAGCACGGGAGTTCACCTCATTAAGCAATTTTTTGATACAGGAATCATGATTTGCCGTAAAGACACATTTTCTACATGTTTTACAGGTAGCATATTTAATGTCCGAGTAATTCCTAGATGTTTGATCGATGCTCCTAGGAGATGACATGCTACGGTTAGCAGTGTTGGGTAATCTAGAAGGCATGTGACTAGGATTGACATTGCTATCTCTTACATGTGTCTTTTGCATAACTTCCCTTAGACCAGATTTATGGCCAACGTCATTTGAACTAGTTCTAGACGTGGTCTTGGTATTTTTAGGGAAACTAGGGGCAATCATCTGATTATATCTTGCTAACGCTGTTTTGATCATATTGGGCCTAGTTGCTGGAGTGTCTGGTCTAGAAAACTGAACCAAATCAACTTGGGAGGCAAACCGCGGTCTCGAGGATTGTGGTCGCTCGGATCTAAATGCAGTAGGTTGTCTGACAATTGGTTGTCTGACGAACTGATTTGTAGGCGGTTTCCCCAAGATTGATGGTTTTTCAAGCTTAGTGTCCACACTAGGTCCTCTAGTTTTCCTTAACTCGTTTTTCAACGCAGCTATAGCAAAAACCTTTTCCTGTACTTGGGCCTTTAATGTCTCATTTTCTTTGAGCAAGTTATCTTGGGATGCCAACTTAGATTCAAGCAGTTGAATTTGTTTCAAAAGATTATCCTTTTCAGCTTTAGAATCTCGAACTGTTTGATCCAATTTTCTTTCAAGAACAACGTTTGACTTTTCAAGTTTTTCAAAATATGTTTCAAATTTGTCCGTTTTCTTAGAAAATTCAAGTTTGGCATCCTCAAGATCTTTTGATTGCCGAGCTACGATCGTTTCGAGCTCTTTAATCTTGGAATCAGAAGTAGTCAATGAAGGAGTTATAGGATAATTATCATGATGTTTAGCATTCTGAACAATCTCCCCCCCCATTATGACTTACATCGGATGAGTCAGAAGTGGTATTGCTATCATTCTTTTCCATCCCATGTTTGTCATAATTTGGTTCAGAATGCTCAATATGCGGCATATCATCAGCATATACATCATAAACAACATTACATTGTACCATGTTTGCCGGCTCGTCGTCATAAACGGGTACGGTGTCAGCAAAAAGAATCTCGTGAACAGTTCCTGACGTGCCACTGGTATCATGTTGTCCTCCTGATTTCGTGCTCTTGGCATTGATAGGCTCCAAGTTTTCAACCGTATGACCATTCTCCTCTTGCATCTGCGGTATTGATTCTTGCACTCCATTATCATACGTTTGCTGAAGTCGAAATCTTTCATAAATCGAAGACGAGACCGAAGTCATGAGTTTCAATATTGTATCACGAAAAACTCGAAGCTCGGTATGTGTATCTCGAAGAAATGATTGGCAAAGCATCGAACTTTTAGACTTGATGATATTAAATTGGAGGAAAGGCGTGAGTTGTGTCACAAGAGCCTTATAAGCAAGTGCCGATGCAGAGTGATTAAAGTTTTCATTGTTGAGTTGCTCTGCCAGTTGGGTCAAGATGGTAAAAATTGAGTCGATGAATATATGACGATCTTGTCCAAAGATTATCAAAAATTCGCTCCCTCCTTGAAGCCGTGAAAGAGTAACAAGATGATATTGAAGCAATTGAAATGAATTTATACCACTTTTTCTAGCCGTGTCGTGCATTCGATGCAAGTCTCCCTCTTTAAGTGTCGATTTTAACGATTCCATTGGTAATCGAGGAAAAATGATGTGGATGTTGTAGTTTGCAGGATTTTACAATTCGATTCGGCTCAAAAGATGTTGACGGCTCAAACGATTATGAATTAAACCCGATAAAAAATCCGTATTTGCTAAGTATAAATCCCGTCACTTTCACTCGTCAGTTTTGACTTTAAATCCGGCCAGAAAATAAACTTAACTAACTAAAAAAAATTAATTTTAAAAAATATAAATATAAAAAAAATTAGCTTAACTTTTAACTTAACTAAGAAAATAAAATACAAAAATAAAAGATAATAAAAACGTCTTTTTACTTTTAAAAAAACTTATACTTAACTAAAATAAAACGTAATGTTTTACTTTAAAAAAAACGTGTACCAAAAAATGTTTTACTCGGCTCAAAAAAATGTTTTACTAAGAAAATATACTTAACTAAAATAAAATAAGGAAATAAAAGGAAATAAATAAAAAAAATAAAATAAGCAAATCTGATACGTATATCGTTTCCTCCGCCCAATATTTAAGCAAATCTGATACGTATATTGTGGCCAACAAATCACAACACGTGGCAGTCAAACAACATCCACTCTCTTGTAAACTCCGTCCCATTAATATAATAAATCTCCACTCTCTTTGTTTTCTCCGTCTCACTCGTTTATCTCTCTCTCTCACCTCACAAGTTACAAACGTAAATCTCTCTTCTCTTTTCTTTCATATAGATAGATCCATTAACAAAACAAATCAATCAACTCCTCCATATTCATCTTGTATCACAGAGCACATAAAACAATAATCTTATATATTTCCCAATATCAAACTCATCACACCAAAAATCAAACTGCAATCCCCGCCACACCCTTTTCAAATTATGAAGCTTTTCGAAGGCTACAAGATCATGAAACGTATGGTCTCAGGTAGGTGTCTCTGTTTATGTGTGTGTTGTAGATCGATGAGGGTTTTGAAAATAAACTGAGATCTTTAAAAATTGGGTCTTTCTATCTTCTGTCGTGTCTTTCTTGTCAAGTGTCCAGATTGAGTGGGTTGTGAGTGTTAGGGAGTCTGTGTCGAGAGAGGGAGTCGAGAGATTGAGATAATTTGTGAGGGTGCGAGGGTGAGGGGGTGTTAGAGTGAGTTGAGGTTGTTGGGTGAGTGAGTCAGTCGAGGGTCGATTTGTGTCTGTATTGTTGAGTCTGTGAAGTCTGTCTCGAGGGTGAGGATGGTATGGAGTCGAGTCGAGTGTTTGTAAACGAGGGTGTTTGTGTGAGACAGAGGGTTGAGATGTCGAGTTTGATGTTCGTTTGGTTGAGTTTGAGAGAGGAGTCGAGGGTGAGAAACGAGGGTGAGATTTTGTTTGGTTTTTGTTGAGGTTGCCGTTATGTTTGAACAGGATGCTTCGTTCGGAAGAGTTCCGAATCGGAACTTTTTCAAATATTGATTCGGAAGTTTTCAAAAATTGAGTCAGAAGTTTTTTCTTCATCCGGAACTTTTTGTCTTCACCCGGAACATTTTCTTCACCCGGAAGTTTCGTTCACCCGGAACTTTTTTGGGTTTGATTCGGAACTTAGAGATTGATTCGGAACATTTGAGATTGATACGGAACTTTTGTATCAGATTTGTTGGGACAAAGTTGGACAGTTAGGATTGGACAGATATCATGGCTCTGATACCAATTGAAGGTCTACGAGATTATTGGCCTATTCTATATCATGGATTTGATGGATTAAGATGGTTGATTTAGATGATAATCATAAGGAAATGAAGGAAGGAGATGATGGATTAGAGAGAGAAAGGAGAGAAGGGAGAGAATTTAGAGAGAAAAAGTTAAGATGGAAAAATGATTAGGTGAAAATGATAATCAACAACCCCTCCTAACATGCTAGGAGGGGATATATATAGCCCACCCTACATGTGGGCTATATGGACTATACATAAAGTAAATGGATCACGAGCCCATTACATAATTATCGTTGGAGCGACCGATCCTTCATAAATACGTAAAAACGTATTTCTAACATGCTGATCTAGGGTTTTTCCCAACAAACCCTAGATGATTGTTGTTGTTCATCTGCTGTTGTTATTTGATGCTGCTGTGCTCGTGCTTGTGATGTTATTATACTAGTCGTGGTGAGTTGATTCTTGAAACAACAATGAACCCTAGTATGATCTCGGGTGGTTGAAGGTGATATGGCTTCTATAAGGATCTTAAATTCGTTTAGGGTTGTAAAACCCTAGATTCGTTTTTATGGAGGCAGCACTCCTTCGTGACATAAAACCAGAATACAGAAGATTAGGGTGTCTTTTGTAACAGTCTGCTGATTATTCAACAAGCTCTAAATATGGACGATTGCATGCAAGTATGATGTGGACGTTTAGGGTTTTGTCAAAAGCAGATTGTAGGCAGAAACAGACGAGTGGGCAGCTGTTGATGCATCGTTGAATGAGTACTTGTCGAGTAGTGTGTTGTGGTCCCGGATCTAATTGCCAAAGGAACAAGTAAAAAGGTATTGTTGCTTTAATATGTCTATACTGTGTTTCTTTATTAACAATGGTGCATTAAAAACAGTCATAAGGATCGGATAAGTAATGGTATACAGTATAATTTTGGCTACGTGATTTTTGGAAGAACACGTTTTTGCGATTGCTAAAGTGTAGGGATTCCCATGTGCCTGATTTTTAGGGATATACAGTAGTGTAACTAATCCGTGATTTAAAGGAAGCGTATCCCTGATTTGTGAATAAAACGTGTCAAGGTGATAAAAACAGGTAAGTGGGTGGTCAATGGTACTGATTTGTAGGGAAGTAACTAATCCCTTCCATATATGGTACGTATTTTTTTTTGGTGGGAAAAGAGATGTGATACGGATTGTGGTTCAAAAGATGTTCACGTGACTGCTCAAGCACAAGAAAAGGTATCCTTAAAGTTTCTACTTTTTATTTGGTGATATTCGTTCTACAGTGGCCTACGTTTGAAGCTATAATTTCCATGAAAAGGTATTAGGGAATGCACTATAACTGCTTCCTTTATTTTTGACGTGATATATGGATGCTAATTTTATGGGGATTTTATTTGATTCGGTATATATCTGATAAATTGGACGCAATATGTTTTCCATGTTTAATGGGTTGTGGATGTGGACGTGATATGTGAATACCCACATAAAAGGTAATAGTTATTTGTTCCTATAAATATGGGGGATACATTTTTGTAAAACGCTAGACGAGATATTATGGGAAATATGGCCAATTTAATAAAACGTGTATATGCTAAAGATAAGGTCAAAACACGTTTGTTTAAAAATGGAATTTGTTATGTCATGCGTGATATATGGAAAAAAATTATGTGAATGCTATTTTCTTGGGATATAATTATGGGATGAGTCACGTTTGAGGTTACATAGGATGGATAAAAATGGACTTTGTTATTGGGCTGGTAATAAGCATTGAAACAGGAACGCATTAGCAATAGCACAGTGACAGAAAAAGTGTCACTAAAAGTATGGAGGAAGGGTTGTTTAAAATTAGCAACAGCTTGAGCGACAGATTGGTGACAGTATGTGAAAAAAAGATGAGGGTTTTGAGATGCTACTGGTAAAGTTTGGTTTTATTGTTCCTACTGGTGCGCTGTGGTTCCTATTGGTCATATATGTTTGTGGTGGTTTTGTTCTCGGTTCCTCCTAGTAATATTCGATGGTTCCTTCTGGTTGAATCATCGGCTCCTACTGGTCGGTTGCTACTAGTCGGGTCCTACTGGTCCGTACCACTGCTCGGTTCCTACTGGTTTGTTCCTACTGCTAGGTGTATGTTCTTGCTGACTTGATTTTGGTTCCTGCTGGCTTGTTGTATACTAACTTTCTTTGGTCGGTTTTGGTTCCTTCTAGTCAAGTAAGATTGATACTACTCTAATTTAGTGACTAGTCTGATGTCACTACTGTTACTGGAGGAGGAGTTCTCAGCCATCATCATTTCGTTGGGGTGATTCATTGAAGCAGACATTTGATTATCACTGATTTTATGTTGTAGTTGATTTTCACAGGTTTTGTGTTCTTATCATATCTTAAAAGGAAGGGAGTACCTTTTTAAGATAACTTGCTTGGTTTATATGGTGACGAAGACTTGACATATCTAGCGAAGGGGTACGATCTATTCATATCTTAAAAGGAGTGGTAGCCTTTTTAAGATAGTTTGCTCTATGCGTACATTTTCTATCGCTTGAAGGGGTTACGTTATTGTGCTCAGTGTCTCATTTATTTGCGGATTTTGTTCGAGCTCGACGTCACGTGGTTAGTGCAAGACATAAGACACAAGTTTGGGAGATTCCACTTCTTCATCAAATTTGTTATACTTGATTTTCTTCATCAGTGATCTCTCCATGGAGCCTACTGGATTTGCCATGCACTTCTTAAGGGGAAGACAATCCTTTTTGAGTTGATGTGACAAAAAAGGGAAGAATGCATGGCTCAAGGGGAAGTTTAGCCTTCATCTATATTAGCTTCAGGGGAAGCTCGTGCTTACTGGTTTTGTCAAATCAACTAGGGGAAGATTGTTGGGACTTAGATATCTTGAGTTGATATGACAAAACAAGATGAAGGACCTAATAGCAAATAGTTAGCTTCTATAGTAAGCTAGGGTTGTGATGTAACCCTAGTCCCTCTATTATATAAAGAGGGTAGGCACCTTGGTTGTTATTCATTCATTCACAAACAATGTAAACCATAGGTGTGTGTGCGTTCCTCCTGGTGTCAAGCCTATAAGGCACCAGGAGTAGTAGTTAATAGCATTATTAATAGTAATCTTTATTAGTGAAAGCCTTGTTCTTGGTTATGATTGTGTTTATTATGATTCCGCTGTGCTTATTACAATCATGATCATGATATCCCAGATGAGTCTAGATCCTAACACTCAACACTATCATAATGCGACGAGGACTTGGTTAAGTAACCATCCGCTGTGCAACAATGGTCTATTGAGCCTCCTGGGCCTTGCGTGTACCGTGCATTGACAATCCATACCCAATGGATACAAGTAGTACCTACGGGTCGGGTTTCTACAACCCGAATAGGGACTATACGTCATCACCAACGGTGTTATAGACTCCCCAATAGAAGGTTCTTGTGGCTTCTTTAGATGCTTCAATAATGTGTTGTAGCTTGTAGTAGAAATTCTTCCCAAGGAAAAGGAGATGGTGGCAGCTGAAGTTGACTGGCATCTACTTTCTTGGCTAATGGTTGATGAATGAAAAGGAGATGGTGGCAGCTGAGGATGGCTAGCATCTACTCACACGGCTGGCATCTACTTCCATGTTAAGTGATTTGCACACTTGATAATAGATTCATGATTTCTCTTGCATTCCCCATGTTGGGATCACTTGTAAAGCTTGTATATTCTTGAAAACACTTTTTCTTGCACCAGGAATTGATCTTCAAAGGCTTGTAACTCGTACACGGGTATTGAACATGGCTAGGATTCTTCGCACTTGTACTAATCTTTAGTTTTACTTTGCTTACTTGGTCTTTTTATCTTTTCCCTGCATTTGGCTACACATAGACTTGCAAACACTCTTGACACAAATATGCACAAAAGTATAATAAATATAACCAAAATACATGTACAAAAGTACGGATAACGCTCCTAAAAACATGTTAGATTTGGGGGTTATCAGTACACTTGATTTTATATAATGAAACCAACTAGCATAGCCTCATTTATTACACTCTACAAAATACACAATCCCTGTCAAGGATTGGTATCTATAAGGCCAACGGACGTATAGCATGACGAAATAAGAGTGTTACAGGTTGACATTCCTCTTAGGCATTTAGTAGCATTAATCTGCATCCATACTTGTCCAGTCGTAGCATTAGTTTCATGAGCTTAGGTTGCATAAATTATTGTTGGGATATTTTGCACATTACAATAGTCTGATAGTTTAAAATCGTGTGGTCCGCATTACTTTTATTGTACGTAAATATTTGGTAAATACATTTCCCATACCTCCATGGCAAACAACATAGGCATTTGATTCTATAGTTATACATACACATACAATTTCCTTGAAACATTCCGTGAACTTGAATAGTTAACATTTTTAAAGAGAGATGCTTTGGTTTATTCCTTATATGTTGTCGAAATTCATATGCTAGTTTTCTTTCGAATCTCCTTGTTATTTGATTTGGATATGGATTTTGTGACTCTTATCAGTGTGGTATTTGTTTGTGTTGCATATTGAACAATTTACAAATAACTGGCGACATATCTTGTAAAACCCGCATGCTTTTACCATGAATAGTGCCCTTAAGATCGTACGTCCTAGATTAAAACTTACCTCATTTAGTATTGATCACATTCATGTGCTAATAATCAAGCAAGTGCATACGTGTATGACATGACAAGTATCCATTACGTACGAACTCATGATAAACAGTTAATAAATATGTCACGTGAACATAATTAAATCATGATCACCATTTAAAATACGAACTAGAATAATTACGTAAATACTTATAATATAATTACGAGCGTTAAGTTTACGATAAACGACACGATAGAATAAATAGAAACACTTTAAACACGAGCACGTTTAACCACGAACGAACACGAAACATCAGGACACAAGAAAGGTACGGGTACCCCATGTGGGGCCCCCATACCCACGGCACATATACAAGATGGGCTTAGCCCATGGACTTTTACAAGTAAAGGGGGGGTTATGGTAAAAACATGTTTTCATTTTTCACTTTCAAGAAATAAACACAAAAACCCTAAAAGAGTTTTCTCTCCTCCTCCTTGTTCTCTCTTTGTGCCGCCACCTTTGCATCACCATAGGAGGGTGATTGGTTGATTTTGATCTTAAAAACTATTGCTATAATCAGTGTTTGTTCATCCTTTTCCAAGCTACATAGTGGTATACCTTTTTAAACCCTTCTTTTTAATTCTTTTTAATTCTTTTTAATCTTTGATTATTTTCATGAACATGTTATTATTTTCTTATTAAAAACATGATAATTAAACATTGACCTAACATGTTTTGGGGTTAATTAAAATCAAAGAATGATTTATAAGGGTGTTTGTTTTTAGCCGCCTAGCAAAACAAACCCGAGGGGGGTTTGGTTTGCTTATTGCCGCCACCACCAAGACCATTTTAGGTCTTGGTTGGTGCTTGTGGGACCCACGGCAGCAGGGAGACACACGTGCCCCGGGTTTGGCTCAGGGTACGGTGTCGAATTCATGCCCGATTCATGGTTCGTTGGTTAAAATCATGATCTATGTTACATGTTAATTTTTATGAATCATGAAGTTAGGATATAAATTAATTAATAACATGAGATATTAATTAAACCATGACTTAGGTTATTCTAATTATTAATTTAGCATGATATTAATTTAACCTAAGTATTTTATGTTATAAGTTATGATTAATTAATTATTTAAAACATGCCTATAATTAATTAATTTAGACATGACTTAGGTTATATTATTAATAATAATAATACACATTTTAACCTAAGTATTTTCATTTCATTTTAATTAAAACATGTTATACTTTAATTAAAATGCTTAACCTATAGTTTAATTAAAATACATGAAATAATAATTAAACTATATACTATATCATATGACTTAAGAAACAAGCTTATAAACACTTAGACTTATATGTTAGCTTATGTAACCAGCTTAATTCTAAATATGGAAACTTCTATTTATAGAAACTTAATTAAATAAGGTAACTAATCTATTAATGGAAACCTTCTATATATGGAAATCTATCTATTTCAGGCAGCTAATCTAATCATGGAAACCTTCTATATATGGAAACTTATTTAATTAAGGCAGCTGATCTATTTTTGGAAACTTTCTATTTTTAGAAACTAATCTATTTTAAGCAGTAAATTCTATTTTTGGAAACTTTCTATTTTTGGAAACTTTCTATTTTTGGAAACTTTCTATTTTTGGAAACTTTCTATTTTTGGTAACTTTATATTTTTGGAAACTTTCTATTTTTGGAAACTTTCTATTTTTGGAAACTTTCTATTTTTGGAAACCTGCTATTTTTGGAAAGTTACTTATTATTACACAGTAAGTATAATAATACATGAAATACCAGTAATACTTAAACGGATTAATCAGAATACAAGATAAACACAGTTTAAGGCTTTAAACAGTGAACCATGACCTAAAACATACCAAGTCAGCTAAAATGAGACATAAAACCCAGTACGTAATCAGTAAATCGATACTTATACACGTGTGTATTCATGTAGCGTTAGTGATCCAGAAGTAGGAGTCTTTCTTCCGTTCATTCACTGGACTTGAGGTACGGATTCCCGTCCTTTCAGTATGGACATTCTTTCCTTATTAGGATTTCCCCGTATGCAGCCAACTGTTTTCCCCAGTATTTGTTTTATTGTTTTGAACTGCTTATGTTTAAATTAGCATAATCTATAGCCATATACAAGCATGACCAGTTTCACCTAGTTATGGAGGTACCATAACCATAGCATTGGAGGCACCGATGTTATGACTTCCCCACGGTGGAGTGATTGCTCGTGGCGTCCCTTTTCAGTTTTGGCCATATTATTATATCATGTGGGGCGTATGGGTGCATCCTAGTTACATGTTTTATTCAGTTTATCATGGTGAATGTGGTGTGTGCGTTGCATCCTTCACAAGGAGTTGATCCCTCCTACCCAAACCAGTATATTAATTAGAGGCATCCCCTCTAATCAGCATGATGAGGTCACCCCTCCAAGTATTCATGCACGTGACCTTTTCATGACCTATATGGGCTATGGTATATATATGTTAAAACAGTTTTCACAAGATAAACATAAGGCTTTTCAAACTATAATCCAGTTTTCTTAATACTTAACCAGTTTACTCAGAACTTAGTCTTCCGCTGTTATATGTTACATGTTTATCCTATTTCATGCTATATTGTACATCCGTGCACTGAGCGTCTTGCTCAGTCGTTTTCCTTTTCATGTTCCCAAAACGGCAGGTACTCAGGGACGCTCGTAGATCTCAAACGTACGTGCATATGGATTGGAAGCTTTACTGTCTTTCTTTACTTTATGAATTTCCTTTACTTTGATACAGTTGCTATGGACATTGTTTCGTCCTTTCCGTTTACAGTATTTATGTTTGTGTGTGATGAGCTTTACTTTGGGGTTACCGATGTTTGATTCCGGTATTTCCCTTTTACGGTCGAATAATGCTTAGACATTTATCCTTGTATGCTTTGATGACACGCCATGATTATGCGTAATATTCCATTTCCAAAATGGGGTGTTACAATTATGGTATCAGAGACAAGGTTTCGACCTGTAGGCTCTCAAATATGACCTGTGATTAGTGGGTAGTCACTACGGTCTTCCTAGAACTGACAGTTGTTTTCATGCATTCATCATTTTTAAGCATACATATACATGTCATTGTTACAGGGTTTTTGACTAAGTAATGGTTGGTACAGGACTGGCCCTATTTAGTCGCATGTGTTTTATCGAAACTTTTAGATTTGGGACCGAATCATAGGCGTCCCCTTGATATGTGTTTTATTTTGAGTGAACTGACCTGGGGCGTTCACTCTCGAGCATCAAAAGTTTTCATAAAACTGCATCATGCATTCATACAAAGACTTTTCTTGCATAAAATGTTTCTCATGAAATTTTTGGTATAAATTTTTTTTTATATTTTATGTTGGAACTGTTAATCATATGTTTATGTTATACTGTCAGATGGTTCTCACACGCGAGCAAGAGCAGCTCAATGCTGCAATTCAGGCTGCCATGCAAGCCTTACTTCCTCAACTGAGGAATGACATTCGTGTTGAAGTCCAAGCTGCCAACAATCAGCAGCAGCAGAATCAGGCACCTCCTCCTCCTCCTCCCCCAGTGACACTAGCGGTATGGTTGGAAAGATTTAACAAGCTCCATCCTAGAGCTTTTGAAAAGACTGATAGCCCCAGCGATGCTGAAAGCTGGCTGACTCACATTGAGAAAATCTTCAATGCTATGGGATGTGACCCCGCCTTCAAGGCAAGATTGGCATGCTACCGGTTTGAAGGCGATGTACTCAACTGGTGGCTAGCTTTGACGCAGTCAGAAGGAGGTGATGAATGGGTCGCTGGTTTGACATGGGCCCAATTCAAGGAGAGAGTGATGGAGCAGTTCTTTCCTAAGGCAGAGCAGGACAAACTCAAGCGAGAATACCATGGGATACGTCAGAGAGCGGGCGAGAATAGCAACGAATTCATGCAGCGCTTTCTTCGCTTGGCAGGTTTTCTGGGAGCAGCGGCTGGTACTCCTGAGGAGCAGGCACACCATTTTAGGTGGGCACTTCGCACCTCGGTCGCGAACAATCTGGTATGTGCTACGTTCAATACAGTAGCACAAGTGGCCGACGCAGCAAGGAAGCTTGAGATGTTGCAGGAACGCGATGAGTTCGGGGAAGCTGAAAGACCCGACGAGAGGTAAAACATTTCGTGTTCTATCGATAACCAGATCGCATCCTATCATTATATGTTCTATAATCATCTCTTAAACTGTATCTTCCAGGCAGAAAACTGGGGACCGGTCTCAGCCGGCTACTCAGCAGCAGCCTAATCAGCCCAAAGGAAACGGTCACACTAACGACCGTTCTGTTGTGGAAAGGCGCAACGGTAATGATAATTACCGTAACAATGCGGGACACTCCAACAACAGCAGGTCCTACTATTTACGCATCTTATTATGATTTCATGTTATATCTCTCATGCTGACACTATATTAACCTCTACCAGGAACCACGGTAACGGGAAGGATCAGAACCACAGGGGTTCTCAGCCTAACCGTTCAGCTAACACTGGTAAACATCTTATGACGCTTACGTCCTATACTCGTGCATATACTTTATTCTTAACACGTTTTGTCATCAGCAGGCCCTCAGCAAGCAAGGACTCCTGCTGGAGGATTCACTCATCCTCTTTGCAATACTTGCCATCGCAGACACCCTGGCCCATGTCGTCGTGATTCCGACGCGTGCTACAAGTGCGGCCTCCCTGGCCATCGTATGAGAGATTGCCGTAAGGGTGAAATGGAGGGTACTTCGGGTCATGCTGATACTAAACCGCCTCCTACCACTGGGCGTGTCTACACGACATCGCGCGAGCAGGCAAACAAATCTACAGGTACCATTACTGGAATTTTGTATATGTACGGCCAGGCTGCATGTGTTCTTTTCGACACGGGTGCCACTCATTCAGTTATTTCCACTACTTATGCTAAGAACATCAGGACACTTCCCTTGCCATTAGAAAATAAGCTTACCATTTCCACGCCTCTGAGGGACTCTGTATTAATAACTCATGTATACAAGAGTCTTCCTCTAGAGTTTGACGATAAAGTTCGTGCAGTAGATGCACTTCCCCTAGACATGATTGAGTTCGATATGATTCTTGGCATGGACTGGCTATCCAGGCACCATGCTACCATAGACTGCCACTCATATCGGGTGATCTTCGGCGACATTAATGCACCAGAGTACATCCATAACGGGTTCATACCTGGACGGTCTGTACAGGTCATATCTACCTTGCAAGCACGTGCATTACTGTCACATGGCTGCGAAGGTTATCTAGCTACGGTTCATGACGTGGATGCTGAATCCCCATCGATTCAGGATCAACCAGTAGTTTCGGAATTTCAAGACGTCTTCCCAGATGAACTTCCAGGCATACCACCTGCAAGAGAAGTGGAGTTCAACATCGACCTTGTTCCAGGAGCTGAGCCAATCTCTAAGGCTCCGTATCGTATGGCTCCCATAGAGCTAAAAGAACTGAAGGACCAACTACAGGAACTTCTTGAACGAGGGTTCATTAGGCCAAGCGCATCTCCATGGGGCGCACCGGTCTTGTTCGTTAAGAAGAAGGACGGCAGCATGCGACTTTGCATTGACTACCGTGAACTTAATAAGATTACCATCCGCAATAGATATCCACTGCCACGTATAGACGATCTGTTTGACCAACTTCAAGGAGACAAACACTTCTCAAAGATCGATCTAAGGTCAGGCTACCATCAGTTGAGGGTTAAAGAGCAGGACATTGCTAAGACTGCTTTTCGTACCCGCTATGGCCATTATGAGTTTGTGGTCATGCCATTCGGCCTGACTAACGCTCCAGCAGTATTCATGGATCTGATGAACAGAATCTTCCATGAATTCCTTGATAAATTTGTCATTATATTCATCGATGACATCCTGATTTTCTCAAAGTCCACGGAGGAACACGAAGACCATCTTCGTACGGTACTACAGATTCTTCGTCAGAAACAGCTGTATGCGAAATTCTCCAAGTGTGAGTTCTGGTTAAACAAGGTGGCATTCTTAGGTCACATCGTATCAGCTGAAGGGATCACTATGGACCCAGGGAAGGTTGAGGCTATCACTAAATGGCCAAGACCAACGTCAGCGACAGAAGTCCGCAGTTTCTTAGGCTTAGCTGGATATTATCGCAGATTCGTGGAGAACTTTTCCCGCTTGGCACTACCTCTCACCAAACTGATGCGAAAAGGAGAGAAATTCGTCTGGACGGAAGATCGAGAGAAGAGCTTCGAAGACCTAAAGCAGAAGTTAGTCTCTGCACCTATTCTTACTCTCCCATCTGGTACAGGTGGATTTCAGATCTATAGCGATGCATCGGGGAAGGGACTGGGCTGTGTTCTCATGCAACATGGGAAAGTGATCGCGTATGCTTCACGGCAGCTTAAGCCCTATGAAGAAAACTACCCTACGCATGACCTGGAACTTGCTGCAGTGGTGTTCGCATTGAAGATATGAAGGCATTACTTATACGGAGAATCATGCGACATTTTCACGGATCACAAGAGCTTGAAGTATATCTTCACACAGCGAGAATTGAACATGAGACAAAGGAGATGGTTGGAACTGTTGAAGGATTATGATATTAACCTACAGTATCATCCCGGGAAAGCTAATGTAGTAGCAGATGCACTCAGCAGAAAGTCCGGAATGATCAACGGCATTGAGATCAAGGAACAAAACATAAGAGACTTGGAGCGGCTAGACATCGAAATCATGGTACGTGGGCAGCACGGATACTGGGCGAATCTTAGGGTAGAACCTGAGTTACTGACTAGGATCAAGGAAGCGCAGAAGGATGATGGAGAGATTTGGGCGATAATTCAGAATTTAGAGAAGCAGACGGAATTCAGAATGGACGCAGACGGTATCGTTTGGCAGGGCACGAGACTTTATGTTCCTGACAATCAAGAACTCCGGGAAGCATTGTTAGCTGAAGCTCACAGCTCCCCATTTTCTATACATCCTGGGTCGACAAAAATGTACCATGACATCAGACAGCACTTTTGGTGGAGTGGTATGAAACCGGATGTAGCCACTTATGTCTCCAAATGTCTTACCTGCCAGCAGGTTAAGATTGAACATCAGCGATCGGGCGGTCTCCTTCAACCGTTGGATATTCCAGAGTGGAAGTGGGACAAAATCACCATGGATTTTGTTACCGGTCTTCCGCCTACCAAGAAGAAGCACGATGCTATTTGGGTCATTGTTGATCGACTCACCAAATCAGCTCATTTCTTACCGATACGCGAGGAAGATCCGGTAAGTAAACTCGCAGATACTTACAGAAGGGAGATCATGAGACTCCACGGCACTCCCTCCAGCATCGTCTCAGACAGAGATCCTCGTTTCACGTCGCGATTCTGGAAAGGTCTGCAAAAAGCTTGGGGTACACAACTTAAGCTGAGTACGGCCTTTCATCCTCAAACGGGCGGACAATCGGAGCGAACAATTCAGACATTGGAAGATATGTTAAGGTCGTGTGCGTTGGAATGGACAGGTGATTGGGACGATTACATCTATTTAGTCGAGTTTGCATACAACAACAGCTGGCACGCAAGTATCAAATGTGCTCCTTTTGAAATGTTGTATGGCAGAAAGTGTCGCGCTCCAACTTGCTGGGATCAAGTGGGAGAGCGAACACTCGAAGGACCAGAGATTATAGAAATGACCAATGAGAAGATTGAGGTAGCTAAACAGAAGTTGCAAGAAGCACGGTCACGTCAGAAGAGTTACGCCGATAAGCATCGTAGGGACATACATTTTAATGCGGGAGATCACGTCTTCCTCAAGGTTTCACCGGCACGTGGTGTTAAACGCTTCGGGATCAAAGGAAAACTCAGTCCTCGTTTCATCGGACCTTTTGATATCATTGAACGAATCGGTGAAGTATCTTACCGATTGGCGTTACCTCCTCAGCTTTCGCACGTCCATAACGTGTTCCATGTGTCCTTACTCAGAGGGTACAATTATCATCCCCTTCACATGGTTCAGTATCCACTGGAACAGATACGTGAAGATCTCACTTTTATAGAAGAACCCGAACGAGTACTCGACAGGCAAGAACGAGTCATGAGAAGGAAGACGATTCCTTTCGTCAAAATCCTTTGGAGGGACCATACCGAGCGGGAAGCCACTTGGGAAACAGAGGAGTCTATCCGGGCTTCTTACCCTCACTTCATATTTTGAGTTCGGGTATGTTACTTCTTTTCAGCTTACTTTATCTATAATTCGGGGACGAATTATTCTTTTTACGGGGGAAGAATTGTAAAACCCGCATGCTTTTACCATGAATAGTGCCCTTAAGATCATACGTCCTAGATTAAAACTTACCTCATTTAGTATTGATCACATTCATGTGCTAATAATCAAGCAAGTGCATACGTGTATGACATGACAAGTATCGATTACGTACGAACTCATGATAAACAGTTAATAAATATGTCACGTGAACATAATTAAATCATGATCACCATTTAAAATACGAACTAGAATAATTACGTAAATACTTATAATATAATTACGAGCGTTAAGTTTACGATAAACGACACAATAGAATAAACAGAAACACTTTAAACACGAGCACGTTTAACCACGAACGAACACGAAACATCGGGACACGAGAAAGGTACGGGTACCCCATGTGGGGCCCCCATACCCACGGCACATATACAAGATGGGCTTAGCCCATGGACTTTTACAAGTAAAGGGGGGGTTATGGTAAAAACATGTTTTCATTTTTCACTTTCAAGAAATAAACACAAAAACCCTAAAAGAGTTTTCTCTCCTCCTCCTTGTTCTCTCTTTGTGCCGCCACCTTAGCATCACCATAGGAGGGTGATTGGTTGATTTTGATCTTAAAAACTATTGCTATAATCAGTGTTTGTTCATCCTTTTCCAAGCTACATAGTGGTATACCTTTTTAAACCCTTCTTTTTAATTCTTTTTAATTCTTTTTAATCTTTGATTATTTTCATGAACATGTTATTATTTTCTTATTAAAAACATGATAATTAAACATTGACCTAACATGTTTTGGGGTTAATTAAAATCAAAGAATGATTTATAAGAGTGTTTGTTTTTAGCCGCCTAGCAAAACAAACCCCAGGGGGGTTTGGTTTGCTTATTGCCGCCACCACCAAGACCATTTTAGGTCTTGGTTGGTGCTTGTGGGACCCACGGCAGCAGGGAGACACACGTGCCCCGGGTTTGGCTCGGGTACGGTGTCGAATTCATGCCCGATTCATGGTTCGTTGGTTAAAATCATGATCTATGTTACATGTTAATTTTTATGAATCATGAAGTTAGGATATAAATTAATTAATAACATGAGATATTAATTAAACCATGACTTAGGTTATTCTAATTATTAATTTAGCATGATATTAATTTAACCTAAGTATTTTATGTTATAAGTTATGATTAATTAATTATTTAAAACATGCCTATAATTAATTAATTTAGACATGACTTAGGTTATATTATTAATAATAATAATACACATTTTAACCTAAGTATTTTCATTTCATTTTAATTAAAACATGTTATACTTTAATTAAAATGCTTAACCTATAGTTTAATTAAAATACATGAAATAATAATTAAACTATATACTATATCATATGACTTAAGAAACAAGCTTATAAACACTTAGACTTATATGTTAGCTTATGTAACCAGCTTAATTCTAAATATGGAAACTTCTATTTATAGAAACTTAATTAAATAAGGTAACTAATCTATTAATGGAAACCTTCTATATATGGAAATCTATCTATTTTAGGCAGCTAATCTAATCATGGAAACCTTCTATATATGGAAACTTATTTAATTAAGGCAGCTGATCTATTTTTGGAAACTTTCTATTTTTAGAAACTAATCTATTTTAAGCAGTAAATTCTATTTTTGGAAACTTTCTATTTTTGGAAACTTTCTATTTTTGGAAACTTTCTATTTTTGGAAACTTTCTATTTTTGGTAACTTTCTATTTTTGGAAACTTTCTATTTTTGGAAACTTTCTATTTTTGGAAACTTTCTATTTTTGGAAACCTGCTATTTTTGGAAAGTTACTTATTATTACACAGTAAGTATAATAATACATGAAATACCAGTAATACTTAAACGGATTAATCAGAATACAAGATAAACACAGTTTAAGGCTTTAAACAGTGAACCATGACCTAAAACATACCAAGTCAGCTAAAATGAGACATAAAACCCAGTACGTAATCAGTAAATCGATACTTATACACGTGTGTATTCATGTAGCGTTAGTGATCCAGAAGTAGGAGTCTTTCTTCCGTTCATTCACTGGACTTGAGGTACGGATTCCCGTCCTTTCAGTATGGACATTCTTTCCTTATTAGGATTTCCCCGTATGCAGCCAACTGTTTTCCCCAGTATTTGTTTTATTGTTTTGAACTGCTTATGTTTAAATTAGCATAATCTATAGCCATATACAAGCATGACCAGTTTCACCTAGTTATGGAGGTACCATAACCATAGCATTGGAGGCACCGATGTTATGACTTCCCCACGGCGGAGTGATTGCTCGTGGCGTCCCTTTTCAGTTTTGGCCATATTATTATATCATGTGGGGCGTATGGGTGCATCCTAGTTACATGTTTTATTCAGTTTATCATGGTGAATGTAGTGTGTGCCTTGCATCCTTCACAAGGAGTTGATCCCTCCTACCCAAACCAGTATATTAATTAGAGGCATCCCCTCTAATCAGCATGATGAGGTCACCCCTCCAAGTATTCATGCACGTGACCTTTTCATGACCTATATGGGCTATGGTATATATATGTTAAAACAGTTTTCACAAGATAAACATAAGGCTTTTCAAACTATAAACCAGTTTTCTTAATACTTAACCAGTTTACTCAGAACTTAGTCTTCCGCTGTTATATGTTACATGTTTATCCTATTTCATGCTATATTGTACATCCGTGCACTGAGCGTCTTGCTCAGCCGTTTTCCTTTTCATGTTCCCAAAACGGCAGGTACTCAGGGACGCTCGTAGATCTCAAACGTACGTGCATATGGATTGGAAGCTTTACTGTCTTTCTTTACTTTATGCATTTCCTTTACTTTGATACAGTTGCTATGGACATTGTTTCGTCCTTTCCGTTTACAGTATTTATGTTTGTGTGTGATGAGCTTTACTTTGGGGTTACCGATGTTTGATTCCGGTATTTCCCTTTTACGGTCGAATAATGCTTAGACATTTATCCTTGTATGCTTTGATGACACGCCATGATTATGCGTAATATTCCATTTCCAAAATGGGGTGTTACATATCTTATCCTCAAAATAGTTTTAAATCACGACACATTAGACATGGGTTTGTTAAAATGTGCTATATAATCGTGTTTATTTAAGCAACAAATAGTTAGTGATGGTTTTGTGATAAAACTTTCTAGTGGCGGGTTAATGAATATGTGTCTCTAGTAGTGATGGAGTAACAACAAAATGGTTGGCCGATTATTAAAAATAGATTAGTGACCGCTTCGTCGTTACTTTTAGCGACAAAAGGTTTATCGCTAAGCTATCACTTTATGGTCGAATCAAAGATGTCACAAGTAACGTTATTAAGGCTCTAGCTAGGGTTTGAGATCGACAATCCGTTGTTGAAACTCTAAAACTTTTGTCGCTAAAATTATGCGAGGCCCTTTTTTGTGATGGAATTGATTCGTTAGCATTCCATCGTTGTAGAGATTTTGTAATGGAATAGCGAGGAAAACGTTCGTTACTGATGCCAGATTTTCTAGTAGTAAATGTAAGGTTTATGAAAAATAAGTATTCCTTTGATCATCAACACATTTAAAGATTGTTTGTTCATACCTTTAGTGATTTATGTTTGGTGCAAACTTGTATCCGCGTTGATGCAAACTTTTTGAGGGATGTTGATGAATAATTCATGATTGTTTTAGTATACAAGTAACTTGCGCACTTTAAGTTAGGTTTTACAAGTTACATATTTGTCGTCACCAACATATAAAGATATCGTGTAGATTAAATATCATAATATTTGCACTAACAACCTAGCCGTTGGAATAAGAATTCAAAGTTTCAGTACGGAATTTAAATTACAATATATAATCTAGAATACAATACGGAATATAAAAGTAAAACACAACAATTATCAATGCTACAACATAAGGTTTCTAATTATATTTTTTGTGAAACCAAAAAATCTAGTTTTCATATTTCATTCTATTTTAACTACTTTTCAAAACAAAGCATTATGCATCTCGTAATCTTTTTTAGATTATTCTTTAAAAAAATGTTAATTAAAGCACGACTCTTTTTTGGAATATCATTTCTTTTCTTATATGCCCTCCTTAGATCATCTTTGGCTATGGAAGCGTTTACAAATTCCATGGCTAAATCCATCATGGCTTTCTAAGGCACGCTATCTTCGTGGATTAGGTTTTTAACCAAAGTATTGATTTTCTAGATGGTTTGTGGAACTGAACAAGATATATGTTATTTTCTGATTTAGATTGAATATATGTAATTTGTTTGATGAAAGTAGGTATTTATGAAGAAGTTTAACGGTATTTATAAGTAAAAAAGGTATTTGTTTTACACTTAACAGATATATAAGTTTGAAGGCCCCACAAGCTTGAACTCATGTTTAGTGGGTTCTTCACTTTTTCTACTACAACTCACGCGAAAGTTTATGGGGTGAGGGGAGGGATCACAACGCAATGTGAGTTGGCAACTCCCGGCGTGAGTTAGCCTCTACTCCGCCCAGCCTAATACCTCTTTTACGAGTTGATCCCACCATCGCCTTTTCAAACATCTCAATTATAGCAATTATTTAAGAAAGTTAGAACAAAGGTCAACACAACAAAATGGGAAAACGTACGCAACACTCAAAAAAGTAAAACCCACATCTCAAAGTTAACAACTATAACACCCCCAAAAATGGGTCGCAACGGGTTGATGTTTCCGAGAGTGTTACTTCATAGTAATCTAGAGCTTTATCTGATAGGACGACCTATATATGCAATAACAATAACGCATACTCTAAAGAATCCATGTAGTAGGGTACCTAACATAAACAAGCTTAAAGGGTAAACATAAAGTTTGTCGAGTTCATACGCTTATTTAAATTGTATATGAAAATCAAACATTCATTTTGACTATTGCTGGAAGAAATATCGTAAAAGAGTTTAGAAATTAATATTTCTTGATGAAAACGGTATTCAATCCCAAAGGTACTGTAATAATCAATCATTTATCCCTAAATAGATTTAAATCTCTTCAGAGGTTGATTTTTTAAGATCTACGACTACTTGCATTACCTTGCTTTGTTTTTGTTTAGTGGATAACACGACTCTTGATACCAGAATGAACAGGCATATATTGAAATATTTGAACCCATTCCTTCCTTGACCACTTTACGTATTTCTTCGGTTGGCTCTTCGCGCGCTTTTTCCTTGAGTACAAATTTCATTTCTTCCTTCAACTCACCACGAATTCTATCAAGATAGTTCTTGAACAAAACAAATTAAAATATAAGCTTTTTCGAAATAGAGGTTTTAGGTTAAGTGTAAACGTGTTAATAGCTTAAACGTTTATAAAGGATGAATTAGTTGGTATTTAACAGGGATTCTATGCTAGTATGTAATAAAACAAAGATGTGAGCTACTTCTAGCTATAACAAAGTAAGGAATAAGAAACTTAAATCTGTTTGTATATAAAAGAAGAAACACACCTGAACATCTTTGGATCCCGAAATTGGATAACTAGTACATCTTGTAATTCATGTTGTATTTTAGATCTGACATGGAACCCCACCCTATCACTCCACTTTTCGTATCATCTTTGCCACATTGTTTCCATAGGTCATCATCATAGATCGGATGGTTAGTTGATCCACATGGTCTTCCATATTGTTAGCCTCAAAATATTGAGTCAAACAAGAATGATTGGTCATAGGTTTATAATGCATTGTTTATTAGAACATTGTAACACGTAGTAGAATAGTCGTGTAAGGCGGGCTTGATGGCTAGCTTAAAAGGCCTCTTTCAAGATACTAAGCATATATTTAAGCCCGGCCCAATCAAACATATAGCCCATTATGCCACATGTAGGCCCGGCTATATATACCTCTCCTAGCATGTTAGGAGAGGTAAGCCATTTCATTATTCAATCTAAGCCTCCTTAAGTATCACACGCTTTCTCTCTCTACTTTCTCTCTCTAAATTTCATCTCTTTTCTTATTCTTCCTTTCTATAATTCGTGTTTAATCATAATAAATCTTGGGACAATAATTGGTATCAATCGCCATGGGGTAAATTAGTGATAGAGGTGTGCCTTGTGTTGTTTATGGTTTAGTTCTATTGGTTCGTGAGTTTTTTATAGCATATAACCAAAGTTTCAAAAAAATTCATGTCTTTGTTGTTCCAAGTGACTTAGATATCTCCTACATAGTTGTGGTAGAGATTTGGGTACTTTGGATCGTTCAAAAACACGAATTTTTGGCAAAAAATCTCGTTTTTCTTTATTTATTGCGGAATTATCAGTGTTATTGCAGAATCTTTCCACAATTATCTTCACAATATCTAGGGTTTATAAAACTGGTTATTGGGGAACATTGTTGTTATTGCGAGATCTTTGTCTTTCGAGGTATTGCGAGATCTTTGTCTTTCGAGGTATTACGAGATCTTCCTTCTTGGTTATTGCAGAAACTTGTGTCATTTTGAGATTACTGCAAAATCTTGTGTATCCATATTGCAAGATCTTTCATTCAAGCCTATTGAAAGATTTTTTTGCTTGGATATTACGAGATCTTTCATAGTGATTATTGTGAGATCTTTGGAGGAATATTGCGAGATCTTTGAGTTTGATATTGAGAGATTCTTTGCATTAGGGTATTGCGAGATTATTTTCAACAAGGTTATTGCGAGATCTTGTCTACTCCAAGTATTGCGAGATCTTGTTGGTTTAAGGAGAATCATTCTGAGATTTTCAAAAAACGTGATTTAGAAATTTTTTAACATTCGTGCGTTATTTGGTCTTGGAATTTTTGGTGTCCTAAGAACACATTATTAGGGGATTTCAACTACCTTTCTCTTTAACAACAATCACTACAACATCTACTTAAGATCCGTATTCATTTTAACATTTCATAGATTATCGAGATCGATTCTACTACATAGTATCATGTGACGAACAACAACATCATGGTGACGGGTAACAAAGAGAGACCACTAATGCTCGTGTCTGGTCGATATGCACAATGGCAATCACATTTTATTCGATATCTTGATACTAAACCAAATGGTGATTTTCTACGCTGTTGCATCAAATAAGGACCCTATACTCTCACTACAATAACCATTCTTGAAACTCCAGCAACTGACACGACGCCAGGTGCCGATGAGCAGACTATTAATAAAACATATGAGAACACTACAAAAGCGAACCATGCTTGGATTGATGCAGAGAAGGAAGCAATCTATCTGATTCTAAGTGGGATTGGGGATGATGTTTACTCAACGGTCGATGTCTGCTCTAATGCAAAAGAAATGTGGTTTGCCATTGAACGTTTGCAACAAGGAGAATCAGATAACAAGCAAGATGTCAAAACAAACTTGTTTTGGAACTTTGGAAAGTTTACTTCAGTGGATGGAGAATCGATTGATTCATATTACTCCAGATTCTACAAGATGATGAATGACATGACACGAAACAACTTGGAAGTCTCCACCATGCAAGTCAATGTGCAATTCCTACAGAAACTTCAAACAGAGTGGACACGATTTTTAACTTTGGTGAAACAATAGAATAAGTTAGACGAGGTCAATTATCACACGCTTTGACATTTTGAAACAATTTCAGAATGAGGAAAATAAACTTCGAGCTGAACGGGTAGCAAAGACTGCTAATTCACTTGCTTTGGTGTCTACCACTCAACATTATCCAAATCATCGCTCTCGTACTCCAAAGTCATACTATACTCAATCATCATCACCAAGATACTCCACTGCATCTAAGACATCTGCTCAAACAAGATCAAGAGGTAAAGAGCCTAGAGCACCATCACCACCATCTGAGCACTCATCCGAAGAAGATAGTGATGAAGAACAAGCTCAGAAGGATAGGAAAATGGAACGACAAATTGCTTTCATCATGAAGTGTCACAAGAATATTTACAAACCCACCAACAACAACCTCCTAACTTCATCTAACACACGGAACAGGTATGTTGAGCCCTCAAAGGTATGATACACGTAGGCGTGGGGAGATTCCTTCAAGGTATGATCGACATAATCCAACGCATGTTGAGGGTTCTGCACATTATGATCGACAACCTGCTACATATGATAATCAGAGGGTTGTTACTGTTACTAGGAATAGGGAAACGGTTGGTACTCAAGTGGTTCAGCAAAGTGGGATTCAGCGCTATACCTGCAACGAATTCGGGCATATGAAAAAGGAATGCAGAAAGCCGAAATGGGTTAAGGATTATGCATATCATAAGGAGAAATGTTGTTATGTAAGAAGATGGATGTAGGGGTCAAATTGTCGACAAAGGAAAGAGCAATGCTTGATGACACTGATGATGAAGTCTCCGACCAAGAACTCGAAGCACATTACTCATACATGGCAAAGGTTGAAGAAGTTCTCAAAGTCATTGAAGATGACAATGGTCCTGTCTTTGATACTGAGCCAATCGATAAGGTACAAACTGATGAGGAATATAATGTGTTTGGTGATACTCATGAGCATAGTGACCTACCCACAACCATTACTAACACATGTATGATGGAAACGGTTGATAGCAATACCACACCTGATTCATCAAACATGTGCAATAATGAGTCTGAGGATGATCAACATGCAAATTAGTATGATGATGATGAGGAGCGTATTGCGCTTGCTAATTTAATTGCTACTTTATAAAAAGATGTCAAAGAAACTAGAAAGAGACAAAAGTAATTAAAGAAGGCAAACGCTACACTCACTCAAAATTTTGAAGAGAGCAAAGTTACAGTTATAAAATCTAGTGAGCTTCTTGCAAGCTGTAGAGCTGAGCTTATTCAAAAAGACAAAGAGCTTGCAAGGTACAAAAGTGGGTGTCATTACTACTTTAAAGGATGTTTTTGAAACTAAATACAACGAAACTCTTAAGCTTTTAGAACAAGAGAAACGTCATTATAACTCCCCTTTAAGTATTGAACGACACAAAACGTATCTTGCTACCACTAAAGTGAATGAGCTAACTCAAAAGATTGGTTTCTTCAAGAGGGTAAAACTAAACTAGTCACTGCAAAGACGGAAGAGGTTGCAAACTTGCAAAAAGATTTCAAATCTAAACAAGCTAAAGACATTGACAAAGTCGTGGAACTTGAAGTTCAAATTGATTTTTATAAGAAAATTGTTTATAAAACAAATCAATCTATTCAAACCATGAGAATGTTGGCACCTCGTTCATTTTTCAAGGGTAACACTAGTTTTGCTAGTCCTAAGTACCTCGAGCAAGCTCAATCTAAGAACCCGCGCCTATATCTTGAGGAGTCCTAATGGACCGACCTTGATTGTCTTACTGTTAGGCCCAATAATGATGAATCACTAATTTTTGAAGAAGAGAGTAGATCACCAGTAAATAAAGACTTTGTGAAACCATATAATTATTCTTATGAGAATAGTCTTTATGAAATTTTCAAACCACAAAAACAGAATTCTCGTGAGAAAATATTTTTCGAATGTACACAAATAAGAATTAAATGGAGACAAGTTTTTGCCACTAAGAAAACTAATGTTTCAAAATATATTGGGTACTTACCGCGTCAAGCTTCTATAAGCAAGAGTAAGCAAGCACTTAGTATTCTTAAGAGTAACATTGAAAATTTCAAAAAGGTTGTTGACGATGACTGGAAAAAACGTGAACTTTTGAAAGGCGATAAAGAAATTCCTCACGATATAACTGTGCTTGTGAAAACTATTTTGATTCTGCTTGCGGAAAGAACAAAGAAACATGCTTTGGAATTTGAAACGTTAATTGAGCAATAAATGTTTGACGATTTGAAATATGTGGAATCTCTTGAAAAAGAAATTGACGACCATCAACCTGAAAGAGACAAGTTTTTCTATAGCATATGATCTACTCTTGCAAGAATGCCTCTCAAAAGATATTATGTGTGTTTATGTTACATCTTGTGCTGATATAGATGAATATTCTGATGTTGCATGCAATTATCTTGATAAGGTCAAAGAGTGTGAACGTCTTGAAACTGAGCTTTCGTAAAAAGATAACCAAAAAGATTTTACCTTAATTAAACATCGATGTAATTTCCTTCGAAAACATTGTCATTCTCGTGATATTGCTTTGCAAGACAAAGTCGGAAAAGGTCTAATAATAATAACTTGCAAGTGAAACTTTCCGCCTCATGTCAAGAAATGAACGAAAAGAGTATGGAAATTACAGACTTGAAAGCTAAGTTGCAAGAAAAGGACATAGCGATAGAAGAGTTGAAGAAACCCGTTACCAAAATGGGTGGGAAATTATGGAACCTAAAGTTGTGTAACCTGTTGTTAAACAACCTAATGCCTACACGGATCCAAAGGAATCTATCTTAGGAAAACCGACTCCTTTCTCCAATTCTTCTCATGTAAAATCTAGGTTACCTTCTAAGATGGATGTGCAACCAAGTATTCTAGAACCATCCATATCGCCCTATGTTCCTCCATTTAGAAAGCACACTGTTGCTAAACCTAACTATGTGAATGCACGTAGCATTTCTAGGAATACCCCCAAGAGTGTGACATTTGTGTCCACAAAGGAATCTGTGGGTTCAAATGACTTAGTTCATACCGGAAACCTAGAGGATGCTAAGCAAGAAAGGAAGATTCAGAAAGAAAACACCGTGTATTCAAAATCTAGTGCACCAACAACCGCTAGAGTTCAACACACTCCTAATGGTAGTCAACGAAAACCTAGGATCCCTTCCCAGCAACCTAGGAAATGGCAACCATCCAGTAGTACTCATGTACCGAACACTGTGACTGAACGATCAACAAAGCTTAGTTACACACGGCCTTTCATGAATTCCAAATACCCTACATGCCCAACATGCAAAAACGACATTCACAATGGAAATCATGACCATTGCATTCTACAATACCTCTATAAGGTTAAATCTCGTTCCTTTGCACAAAGAAAGAATGCAGAATCCCATAGGACAACGAGGAGATACAAACCCGTCGCAAAGAAAAAAAGTGACAACAAATCTGAAACGTCGATAAAAAAAGGACATAGTTTCTCTCCAAAGAAGTCTTCCGCTGTGCAAGAGAAAACTACCCCTAAATCTAGCCTTCAGTAGAAACCAACGGGTCGGATCTTCAAGGAAGTTGGTCTTAAGTGGATTCCCATAGAGAAGAGTGATGATACCTCCTCCTGCACTAATGCGAGTTTTCTTCACGTTGATAAGGAATTTGTTACTCCTAACACTAGTATTTGTGCAAACTCTTCTTCTTTGATCGCATGTACCTCAGCGGATTCTGAACCCACTTCTTCTTCCAAGGGTTCCAATTATGTACATTCGATATCACCTTCTTCTGTTGTACAAAAGTCTATTTTGGATTATTTTCGAAAAACTTGAGAAAATACAAAAATAAGATAAAAACGTAAATATCAATAGAAAAACAAAATAAAAATGGAAAAACCTTTCAAAATACCAAAAATATTCTTCTCGACATGTCTTTTACTATCGATAATATGGATGCACCTAGAAATGTCGCTCAAAACGACACGGGGGTGTACATAAAGCTCGAATGAAAGTTGTAAATATTTTTCAAAACATGTCATTTCAATGATTTACAATTACTTCAGATTGTGACTCGTGCCTCAAAGAAAGGAAAGTTGATCACAAATGATAACTTATCCTTAACAACGGGAAACTTATTTTCTTGGTCATGAGCTCTCATTAAAAACATTCCAAGTTTTTAAGGTCATGTAAACAACTTACAGTTAAATGCCAGACTGTAACTCGAACTTTCAATAAAGGAAAATGTATCTTTAAAGATAAATTATCCTAACAACGGGTAGAGAAATCTATCACGGGTTGAGCTTGTCACATAACATTCCACGTTTTAAGCTCAACACAATGGCTTTTAATCACTTTCAGATTGCAACCCGGATCTATATTTACAGGGGAGTGTACGATTTAGTGCCCTTACTCTCAGCAAAAGAAGAGATATCTTCTTACATTTTAGTAGATTCGTCAAGACATTCAAAGTCTATGAACTCAATATGCTTTAGAAAAACCATGTCGCCAAAAAGAAATGGGTTTTTTAAAAAAAACAGCCTTGAACACAATTTTTTCAAGAATTTTTCAATGATTATTCAAAATCTTTCAAAAACTGTGTGCTCAATAACTCCTATGCTCAAAAAGTGAATGTGGATCACATCCTCACAATGACAATTCAATTAGATCAATTTTTGAGGGGGAGCGTTTCAAAAATTCATGCTATTAAGACACATTTTTCTCCCAAAGTTTTTCAAGACTATTGTTTGCGATATTTTTTAATCAAATTTGGTATCTCTAATATCAAAGATTTTATATATTAGAGACAGGGGAGAAAATGTGATTAAAATGTAATCTATTTTGCAAGACTTGAGCACTTTTAACTCTTACCCACATGTGCGAAACACTTTCGATTATCGATGCACATGTGAAGGGGGACTTCTTGAAACCACTTGAAAGTTTATGGTTTTAATGGTTACGATCTTATACCCACAAGGCCACAACATCTATAATTCACGACGTTATTGGTGTCAAAAGGGTGGTTAGGCATAAGCCCTATGATCCAAACAGAACCGGAGGGATCTTCCCATGGACAATCCAATAGATTATTAGAAGTGCTTAGGAAAGATGGAGTAGAATGTGAACGTAGCTGAATTCAGACTAAGTACTGAAGCTAGCACTGGAACAATCACAAAAAGTTTCTAGTGATGACGTCTTGGTAAGCATTGAAGGGGTTGAAGAATGAAAAAGAAATGTAAGGATAAAAGGTGAAAAGAAATTACCCTCCATACAACTTAGGTAGAAACCGAGTCAACACATCATGAAGACAAGACATCATGGACTCAATGATGTAATGCACAACCCTTCTGTTAACCATAAGATTCAAGCTAACTAGATGGTGATCCGGAGGTCGGGGAGGATAAAATAAGTATTTAGACATTTTTAGAGAGAGAAAGATAAACTTGAAATGAGTGTGTGTATTTAGAGAGACAAAGTGAAATACACAAATGGAAAAACCTCACCCCTCTATGAAAGTATAGAGGGGTATATATAGGCTAGACAAGGAGTGACTTTGACAACTTAGAAATAGTAGTCCCTCCATGTTTTGCCCATATGAAATTAATGTAATTCCGTAAATGGCGCTCACATTTTAGGGCTAACACCTTCCCTAGATGACTCAGGCTTCTCTAAAAAAGTTCGTTTTATTATCACAGAGATCAACACGACTTCTATTGACTTTCTCACTCCGAGATAGTTGATATTGAATAGGTGTCATCTGCTCTAGCTTCCGACCACTAAAAGTGCACAAATCGAGTCTAGAGCCTAGAGATCAATCAAATCTCGTTAGGACACGCGGATGACGAACAGGAGAGTCCTACGCTATATCCTTGCGATATTGCTAGAACACTCAGAGTGACACTACTTAGTATTCACAATGATGAGTGAAAATCCTTCAGTGTTAACATCTAACAACACTGCGGTAGGTCATGTGTATGATTATTTTAGAATTGAACATGTGTAAACTAAAAAGCAACAATGGTTTGATTCTGAATTGATTCAAACTCGTTTCAGGTTTCTACGCAATATCTTTATTGTCTTGCGAGAACATTCAGAGTGATATTCATTAATATTCATAATGACGAATGGAAATCCTTCTAGCGTCAACATCAAATAGCGTTACGATAGGTAACTTGCGAGATTCTTTATGAATCAAGCTTGTGTCAACTGGAAAGCAACAATGGTAAGATTTTTTAAGAGTCAAACTTGTTCCAGGAATTTGAATTGACGACTTTAATCAAGCAGATATTCATCCAATTGATACACTCTTTATGTTCGTAGTCTTGATTTGAGACGATCGAGTAAAGAGAACGGCTAGTATAGCCACAAAACCCTGTCAAGGAGGTTCTTAATTAAATCTACCTAATCACAGGTACGATATTTTATATCTTCTAACGGTCTTCACCGACTGGAGGTAAAATGCTACCGATTAAGGACGAATGTTAAAGCCATTCAGTCCGTGTCTATGTTTTGTCTCAAGAAGGTGGCGTCACGGTGTACTCAATAAAGTCAAAGATTCAAAACCACATACCCATGCCCAAAGACATACTCAACAATCAAGAAAGCAAAAAGTCTTCCGCAACTCTAATGTTTAGAATCTTCCTCAACAATTAATGTAGAGGAATGACCTCTCTTCAAAGGAGATTGTCAGCAAGCTTTCAAGATGGTGCATAGTGTGAGCATCTGGATGAAGACACAAGATCCCAAGATGGCAAAGACAAGTCAAGGATGATTTGAAGATCTCAAGATTAAAAGAAAAAGTCGAAAGAGAAATACAAATGCTCAAAGATCATAGCATGAAGGAAAAATACTACTATTACACGTTCAAGACTCAATTATGGCGAGATTAGTAATCTCTTTAAATCTTTAAATGTCGAAGAGGAATGACCTCTCATTGGGGGGAGATTGTTAGCCTCTAAATATTGAGTCAACCAAGAATGATCGGTCATAGGTTTATAATGTATTGTTTATTAGAACGTTGTAATAGGTAGTAGAATAGTCGTGTAATACGGGCTTGATGGCTAGCTTAAGGCCTCTTTCAAGGTACTAAGCATATATTCAAGCCCGACCAAATCAAACATATAGCCCATTATGCCACATGTAGGCACGACTATATATACCTCTCCTAGCATGTTAAGAGAGGTAAGCCATTTCATTTTTCAATCTAATTCTCCTAAAGTTTCACACACTTTCTCTCCCTACTTTATCTCTCTACTTTCTCTCTCTAAAATTCATCTCTTTTCTTATTCTTCCTTTCTATAACACATATTTTTCCAGGTCCAATAAACATGGTCTTTAATGATAGAAATTATCTTATGAAATAATTTTTGGTTAGTAAACCTACAAAGGGAAACATTCCAACAAAATGAAAACTAGTAGCAGATAATAAAAAAATGTTATCACTAATATCACAAGCAACATGTAGATGTATTTATATAAATATGCGTACTCTCCGCCATTCAAACTGATCATTGTCCTCTTTGATGGTTCATGTGGTACTTGTTCGATATTGATTAAACCTATTCCATGTTGGGATACGTCTGTATCTAGATTATCCTTTCCTATAGGTTCTTGAACCCATGTATCAGATGACATGGTTGCATTGTCTTAAAACGAGTACCAAAGGTGTTAGCCGTATAATTTTCTAACCCTAACCACGAGCAGCTGCATGATCACTATGGCCACGTCCACCACTACCTCCACCCCCAACATTAGTACGTGCCATAATCACTGTAAAAAAGTCAAACAAGAAAATAGAATATTATATGAAAAACTAAAGATGTAGAATAATAAGATCTTAATTAGCCCACAAACAATTAAAGAGTGTGAAGTATATAGTATTATAGAATTTTAAGATACGAAGGACTATACATTAAACTCTCACTTTTACCACTAAACTATACCCGCTACAATGCAATTATTTTGTATAAATGGATCTTTTGTCGAGGCGCTTTTGTATATGTGTAGAAGTTTTTTTTGACATAATTTAGGGTAATATGCAGACTCTATGTTTTGTAACAGTGAAATGAAAATTGAGATGCAACATCACAATCAATTATAACTTCACTGCGCATGAATGTATTGTACATGGATATAGGTTTCATATGATGACGTTGGACCTCACATTACCATGATGGAATAACTAGATATACATCGAGTAAGGCATATTGTTTCTATTCTTGAAAACAAATTACAAGTTACGAGAGTCGTAAAAATATATACACCATACCGTGTATGTAACCAATATAATCAAAAATAATGTATCGGGTATATTACAAGTTAGAAGAGAGATTAGTTTTTCGTACCATACATTGAATTGTATTGATGCATAATGTAATAAAAAATAAGTTGGTTATGTGTGTCTTCCCTTTAGCTATATTAAGAACAAAAGCTACAAATGTCTCTATCGTATACATATTCCATTTTGTGTTTGAACTTGTATTATGTTATTGTATGATAAAACTTATTACATTTAATTTTTTATAGTTTACTTATTTGAGGTTGACATGTATTCAACTTTTTATAATGTTATTATGGAGTTTTATTTAAATGATTACATGAAAGCTAAATTACATTTGTATGATTACATGTGTTACTCTATAGTACAATGCTAGATTTGTTAGTTGTCACCCAAAGCCATCAAATAAAATGTTGAAAATTACATGTTATAGTAGTTATAATAATATATATTATGGTAATGTTTTTGTAAATTGAATATGGCTCAGCTGAGTAAATCAAAAATAGTAATCTCCATCAAGTGTGTAGTGAAGTTACTGCTGAAAAGCATGGTTATAAAACTCGTTAAGACTCATGTTCAAATACTCTAAAAATACATTTGAAATAGGTGACTGAGTTTTGACCGAGTGTGATCGATTATGACCATACTGATTTTCTTGTCCGATTCAGCTCAACTCGCCTCAGTCACTGATCTCGTACCTATTACTTGGCCTTGTAATCTGAGTTTTACAACATTGACTGATTATGGACTTATTGTAAACTAGATCAGAATCATATGTTACAATGTAGAAAATTGTTAACCTCTATAGTTTCTATATGATAAATTACTTGAAATAATCAAATCACTTACCAGAATAATCTAAGTTGACAATAATTCTCAAACTATTAGACAATGGCCTATCTAACTACACACCCTAGCATTCCCTTAAAAATCACAAATTCAGATAACTGTAAATATCATTAATTCATACATGTAATTTAATTATCGAAATAGTGGGTTCAAAATTGAAACTAGTGGTGAACATAATTAAGATTTGGGGTTCTTTGTTCCTGCACAATTATAGTTATCGATTTTAACTGAAAGAACCCTAGAATATTAACATAAAATTGAAAAGTAAAAAAATTACTTAATTAACTACAATCATACAATCAAGCTCAATTAATTAAGCACTCTAACATTAAAATAAAGGCAAATTAAAATTAATTATCATAAATTATGATCTAAGATAGTAATGGTGTATAAAGATACCTTGTTCTAGTTCTTCCTAAAAGTATATTGCATCTGATAAACTAAAAGATAAACTTTTTTATGGAAGGAGCGACTACTTCACGGTCCCAAATATCTAGGGACGCCAAATAATTTTATAGAATGCCGCCAATATCTTTTCGCAGATCCATAACCGTATGTTGCTTGAATGTGAGTATGTTGTTATAGTGTGGAATTGTATCTATAACAATAGAGGGGAATCACGTTCCCCTAGGAACAGTGACCCCCTCACACACCGAACATATTTTATTCTTGATCCCCTCTCACAAACACAATAAAATATTTCCCTCCCTCTCAGTCTCTCATCTTCTACAGTGCCCTCACAAACCCATTTGTTAAATAAAAAAATCTCTCTCACAGATCAAGCCTTTAGCTACTGTGTATCGTTTATGTGTCATGAGTTTCAGCCATTGATCTTCTTCATACACAACACCCACCGTTCATAGGCTTATGCCTTCTGAGCCGTTGATGATGGCAAGTGCTTAATCATCCCATCCGTTGATTGAGCCCAATATATAAACCTTCCACCCATATCATCTCCACCTAAATCTACCCCTCCCCACTCATGTTGATATGTTGTTTAACACGCACCAAAAACTTTGAGCTAGATCTATTCGAAGCCGCAAATCTCTTCGTTGCCTCCATTTATGGTGAGTGACGTTGGTGATTTAGTTGGTGACGTTGGGTAGCTTGCATCACTGGTTGTTGGATTAGAGTCATTTGTTGAAGATTTTTGTGGACTGAATCGGTGATATCAAAATAGTGGTTGAAAGCCCTAATTTTTAGGGTTTTCTGGAAACCCTCATCTTTTGTGGGGCTTTGTTCTTGAATGGTGTTCTTTACTTCTGGGTTAGTAAGTTTTCTATTTCGGTTGAACTTGGTGCTACTTTTATTGATTGTTTTCCTACTTATTAACCTTGAGAAAATGGTATAATTGCGGTTTAAGTTTATAATTGCTGGTATCTGCTAGCTACTCAAATTTTTTTTCGGATTTTTAATGTTGAAAACAGTAAGTGTGAGGGTTATCATTAGTCTGTGGGTTATCATTGATACGGCCGTTGTGATACGGTCGAAAAAATGGGTTATAGAGATTCTTGCATCTTTTGGCCGTATTTGTTTAAATGTTGGTATTACCTAATTTTTGATAGCTTATTAACATTTCTGCTTTTGGCTTGCTTCTGAGATTGTTATGGGTTTTCTCCGTCAACTGGAATTTTGATTGCTTATCATGAGCGTAGATGTAGGCGACGTAAAAAGAAGCGAAAACAGTTAGACGTTGTGGGTTATATAACGGACGAGGGTGATACTTTTCTGAATTTATGTGTGTTACTCCTTTCGGCTTGCTTATGAGATTGGTAGGGGTGTTCTCCACCACTCGGATCTTGTCGGGGCGACCTTTCAAGGTTGTAGCCATGCCGGGTTATAACTCAAAGGTTGCAGCTATGACGAGTTATCAATCTTTTTCCAAAATGACGCTTTATCAGAGCCTATACTATAAGCCGAAAACAAAAGGGTCGAAACTTAAAAAACAATGCCGAAACAATTTGCGCTTATGTAGCTAGCTGATGGCTTGGTTGATTTTGGGCTTATGCTACAGAAGGTAGATCTTATGATGTTACATTGTGGTTTAGTATGGTTATGGCATCATATGGTAATTCTTATAGCACGACGAACATGGGTTAGTTTTCCTGATTATGGTATGTTTCTATAATTCTGTGGGGCTGTGATGAGTTTAAACGGACGCGGTTAAAGGTCATATTACCCGGATATTGGCAGGGCGACGTTTCATGGTTGCAACCATGTGGGGTTATGAGTCTTTTTCCGAAATGACGCCTTATCTGAGCCTATACTATAACCCGCAAAAATAAAAGCCAAAACTTATGCAGCAAAATGGATCTGTTATTCAGTTATGCTGCTAATCTGTTATTTGTGTGACCGCGCGGTTGAAGTATGAAAAAGTTGCATGCATACATGTTTTCATGCTTAGCGTGTGTGGCCGTGCGAGTCACACCTACGACCATCTAAAATACTATGATGAATGTATAATCGTTCGGAAAAACAAAGGCCATTCGTAGCTTGGCGCGACAAACTGCTATGTTTGCAGCCATCGGGGGTGCAACCTCTGTCTTACAACATTCTACATTCTTAGCCTATTGAATCTCTTATACCAAAACATTACTTATCACATATGCATATCGGTTAACTACTTTTGAGGCGTGGTTGTGACGATCGTTAGAGTTTGTTTGTTTAATGTTTTAAACTTGATGGAGTTCAACGGTGTCTGATTTGTAACTATACTACAACTCTTAAGATCCGTGGTAGATGCTTGCGACGAGAATGGCAGTCTCCTTCAACATGTGACAACGTATGAAGGTATATTTTTTTAAAAGCGTTGTTGTATGTTTAATAATTAGAACTCCATTTGCTAATTCATTTTGTCCCTTTGTTTTCGATAATGAGGAGGAATACACAAAAAACACTTATGGCAGAGATTGAACAAATAAGGAAGAAAAGAGTCGAAAACTACACAAAGTAAGTTATTCTCGGTTTCCCTTATGCGGTGCATTGTTATACTCGACATAAACGTGTCTTATATATGTTTTTATACATAGGCTGAAAAAAGTAAGCAATAACGTAAACATCAACTTGAAACAAACTCCCTATTGAAGTAGTTTTCAAATTCGAGTGTTAGTCAATTATTTGTTCATTTTTGGTGCAAAAGGTGAGTGACTTGATTGATATACTAATTAAACATGGTTACCTTTTTAAAAATGTTACATGTGAGTACTACATAATCATTTTCACCCTTAAATTCAGGTAATTGTGCTTATATTTATTTTTGACAGGTTCAAGAATATGGAGCTTAAATTGAGTAATTGGAGATGCTTTATGCGGCTTACACGGGTCAGCACCTTTTATTTAGTCATCATAGCAATATCAATATGGCTGCAATATGTTTTATTCAACCTCTATTACATAACATGCTACTAAAAGAATAAGGTTGAGATAAGCAGATTATAGAACATCATATAGATTTTTTTTGTGCCACTCCTTAAATTTAGTCATATTTTAAAAATGTTAATTTTCACCAACATTTGACTTAATGATACCCGATTTATCTTCACATGTTCGTCTAAAGGTTAACTTTTATTATTTCCAACTATAGTTTGAGGTGACCTTGAACTTAACTGCTACGATGTTTAGGAATTCAGATTAGTGATGAAAAATGGTGTTCATAGTTCAAATACCACCTTTTTTATGATGATAATTGAACATATGAAAATCAGATGTTGTGATGCTTTTCTAAAGTTAAGTGGTTCTATACGTGTGTATTTATGTATGAGTCACATTGATTAAGTGTTTTAAGGATAATTGTTTTTCTTTAATTTGTTTGTAGATGGATCCTACCATTCCCGAGTTCTTCGAGTGCGGATACGAGGAAATCATGAAGGAAGTGTCATCACATTTGAAAAAGGTCATGTACAATCTGTGCAAAACTACTCTCCTTGAAGCTGTTGACCAGATTACTCAACTCAAGTATGTGTGTCCCACCCACATATTTTGATCTTTTTTGAAGTAAACATCGCTCTTTGTTGCGTCTGTGCAACTTGCACTTGACAATCGGAGAGAGAAAAGAATCGCTTGAAGTAGAAAGAAAAAAAGGTATGTCTTTACTTTATTCTTATATATATTTGATGGAAAATTTGTCGTCCGTCGAGTTACAAATAAGTTCGGCAGGTTTACTTAAGACTGAAAACAACAATTAATCAATTTGGTTGGTATTTTCTGGCGCCATGTAATGGATATATGGTTAACTGAATTAGGGACGTTTGGGCAATTTATATATCGACTTTATTGTGTTTAATAGTTTATTGCGATGATGATATGGATTATGGGTAACGGTGATTTTGTAGTTAGGAAAATTTGTGAATTTATATTAGTTGGTAAGGTCACGTATAAGTGTAACATGCATCTATCAGAATTTTTATTTTTGTAAAGATTTGAAGGTTGGTGAAGATTTCTTAAATATGTGTGTTTTATGTTAGTTATAGGTTGTCGACAATGTCAACCCGATCATTGGACATGCTTTCATTGGAAAGGTAAGCTCTATGCAACCTGTTTCTCTTTTTTGATTGACAATCCATAATGTTTCTCTCTTCAATCTAATCATGATTTGTATGTCCCTATAATCCATAATGTTTTACTCTCTTCAAACTATCATTCAAAAAAAAGAACATACCTAAATTGACAACTTCATGGTTCAAGAGCTTGACGAAACTGTAAATGTGCACGCAGAATGTAATGACGCACCACATGCCATTTAGCATTTTGTTATCCACTATACAGAAGTTGTCTTACTATTTCTTTTTTCTACCAGCTTATTATCAATGGCAAGATGACTGCGCGTGCCGAGTTTATCAGTGTGAGAGCTGATACCATGAGCAAGTTGGTAGCAACTCGCTAGGCAAGTAATCAAGGTTTCACCGTCTATTCACAGTCAAGGTGATTTTGATGTGTTTCTAGGTTGATGGGTAAATGACTAGAAACTTAGGAATATCATTAATTTCGAATGTGTGAGAAATAGAAAAAATTGTGATATAAATCATGGTGACTTGCATTGTCTAAAGGTAGGTAATCTAAGACAATCATTTGATAATCATTTGTGCGCGTCAGTTGGTAATATGGGTAGGTTAGTAATTTAGTTTATAATGTAACATTTACTGTCTTACAACCTCCTTTAAAATCTTAGGTGATGATATATAGCTTCGTTGTTCTTCTATTTCTGCTTTAGTTTCGCTTATTATTTGCTTCCAGTTATATATTCTTTCTGCAAAGTGTTTCTTATAAGATAAATGGAGGATTTGAAAAGAGGTGTGCAGAATTTTAGGATGAAGTTGTTGTCGGTTAATAGTAAATGAATGCGTAGTTTTTTGGTATTTTCAAACACATGAAGCATGCTAGATGTGTGCTTGAAAAATTCTGGACAAGAAAATGCTAAAAACAACTATTCCAAATTTGTAAGCTGATTCTTTAAGACATATGGCTGTTTGCAGTGAGATATGAGTCTCGAAACACCCCACCTGTTGCAGATGGGGTGTTTGGCTGGTGTTAATCCAGTTGCCAAACACCCCTTATAATGAGCTTTTTTTACTACATGCAGATATGAAGCGCGCTAACAAAGGTAACAGGTATGGTTTTCGCTTCTTCACATGAAATGTTTCCGTATAAAAGACAATACAAACAATAAAACATCGTAATGTTTTAACTTTTTTTTCCTTTTATAACAAGCTCTTAATGGTATAGTTTTTATGTCACCACCAGATATGGAAAATACAACTGACTTGAACTGTTCGTTGTGCACCTCGAGCCACAACTACAACTTGCAAAGCCTCAGCTTCTGCATAGCACAATGGTAAACATGTGCTTCATATATTGTCATGGCTTTATTAATTACTATCGGCCATTTGAAGTTACTTATACAAATGCATTAATTGTTATTCTGCATATACTAAAGATGTCTTGTATACACTAAAAGATATTCTGCATAACGTGTTTAATGAACCTGTTTTTGCTCTTTATTAACTTTACATTTTTTATGGCAGGACTGAACGTAAACTAACTTTGCAAAGCCTCAACTTCTGCGTAGCACAATGTTAGTTTACGATTGGAAATGCAGCATGTGATAGGTAGTTTAGGGTATGGGGTGGGTTGAATAGCAATTGTTTTTGTATTACGCCTAAGGGGTTACACGTATTCCATCTGAATGCGACCAGAATATGTAAGCCATAGTATTCCAAGTTCAAGTTATAAAAATCTTATTATCTGTCAAAACACTTTCTCCACACACTGACCCAGTTTAAAATGACGCCCTCTGAAAACATTCTCAAAAACGCCCACTCTTCGCCGCAGCGAAGCGCGGGCATAAATCCTAGTATATACTAAAAGTTTGATAAATAATTAATGTTATTATTATATAATTACTGCTACTATTCTCTACTTTTTAATAACAAAAAATATTTTTAGGAATTGATAAAGTATTTTTTTATGCTACCAAATAAGGTGTGTTTATTTTTTATTTGTAGATTTGAATTAATATTTGAATTCGGTGAATGATAGAAACTCTAACATCTCCAAATTTACCACGCAGCGAAATACCACATTTGTGTGCTAGGCAAAGAATCATCACACAAGCCATATCGAACGACTCAAAAGAGACGTCTCAAATTGAACAAGATTTAAATAATAAAGTTACAACAACATGTCTAAATATTTCTAACCCAAAAGCTTTAATAGAGTAGCGTATTGGTCCCCAAAGATCACAACCACATAAAACCATTTTGTTCAACATGACATAATAAAACATAAATTGTTTATAAGACAAGGGAGTAAATTCCATTTAGACCGCCAAAAGCCACAACAACATTCCATTGCATGCTCCGCCACACTCAGCCTCGATTACCTAAAACACATGCATAAAATCGTCAACAAATAATGTTGAGCGAAATCTATAGGTTTATAAATCACAATTTGAACATAAGTATAAAATCATTCACGATTATTCAACAGAATGTTTATCATTGCAAACTATTATTCAGGCATTTCTCGTTATAGCAAAAGCTAGTTAATTATGTTTAAGCTCATGACACCGACCCCATAAACTAATCACCCGCGCCAATTTGCCGGTGTGATTTAAGTAAAAACATTTCCCCTCTTAGTATTCATTGCAAATTATACCTTTTTCTTAACACAAGTTATCCATTCGCAGAGGGTACTCAACATACTAGCTCTCGTCTCGTATAGGGTCGTCAACCCAATAGATCTATCAATTGTTCAAGCGGCTATTTCCAACCCACACAAAGGTTAGACAATAATTAACGGTTCATGAATTTAGGGCCTTTTAACAACTAGGTACTTAACATAATTTAAGGCAATCATTCGGTTCCAAATAATCATTCACGACTCATGTTCCTTCTTATTTAAATAGCATGTATCTCCCTCGCGGGTAAAATCATTTAAAACAATAGAAAGCGAGGCTATAGACTTACCTTATGTAGTAGTAGCAACGACAATCACCGACGATGAGGATGCCCAGGAAAATCAAAGACAACACCTAACGAACAAAACGCGAAATGAATCAACACATTCAAGTATCGACTTGCACTTAATATAAATAAATAAGTTTAGTCAAAACTTCATCAAACTCACACCAAAAATCCAAACAAGTGATATTTACTAGTCATTCACATGTTTCTATCTTATTAGAACTAATACTCTTAAAAGAATTCTGCCGGTACATACCAAATGTACGAACTGAATTCTCATACTTAAACACCACGAATTTTCATGAAGCTCGCTAGAGGTCTCACTTACATCATGTAGAAAGAACTCAACACATTTCCAAGCATGAAAAACCAGGCAGATTTGTACCCTTGCATTGTAAAACCATTTTGACTCACTTAACCAATACCAGTTGTAAATCTGACTTCTAAGTTTGAAAATAGACTCAAGACTCCAGGTTTAGAGCCCAAGAGCAGCCCTAAAACATTTTTAAAACTATAATTATAGTCCTCGAGATTTGACCTAATATCGAACATAAATTCGGATTGTGCCGATACTCGCCTCCCGGTACACGAAAATTCAAACTAGCGTAACTTCTACCTCGTTTTGAGTTAGAAGGTCTATCTTATACCAAATAGAAACTTGAAAGAATATCTACAACTATATCCTATAGTCTCAACCTTGACTTAGGCATAAGACCACGAAAATAACCCTTAAACAATCGAATACTACTTTAAAAATCATACTAAATCATCTTCTCACTCATTTTTATCAACATCTAAACCCATTATAACACTAATTAAACACCCTAACCCATTCCTAGCACACAACCACTTGTATGAACAATCATTAAGAAAAACCATTTCATAAATCATACTTGCAATATAATTAATCAATTTTAAAATAATATTAACATAAACATAAACATATACCCACAAGTAATTAAAATCAAAATCAATAAAACCAAAAAAACACCCCCTTGCCGTGGGGTTTAATGAACCAAAACACCCAAAAAAAAATAATTTCAAGCTTGTTCAAATGATTTCCCTTATTTATAAACACAAGATTCAAACATACAATTAACAAAATTAGATCAAAACCCACTTTATTATGAAAAATAATTTGTTAAAAATTAATTGAATGCATGTTTGTTTTTAGTGGGTTAAATCACTTGTAATGGTAAATAAAATATGGGACTTCAATTGGTTTTTTTCTAAAAATCAAGTTTTTGTGGTGGTGATGGTGGTTGTGTGGTGGTGGGTGGCCGGCGGTAAACAAGAGAGGGAGAGAGAGATGAGACAAAATTTTCAAATGAAAAATGAGAGTGTGTGTGTACATTTCTTTTATACTAAGGTAGGGTAAAAAGTGACAAGTTTAGCTTTCTTTTGGCCTTTCTGGTGACAATAAAAATAAAGAGCGGGATTTAGGCTAACACTCGTTTTTGAAAATTAGTGGGAGTCGGGATTCGTCCCGGCTTCCTAAAATACTTTTTAAAGGTTTAAACGCACATAAAATGAAGTGAAATGGTACTGACTCGACTTAACACGTAAGTAAAGTAAAAACTTCGAAAAATTCAAATATCGAACAATCGATAATAAAAGATAATTTTTTGGGCATCCGTCAGTATCATAGTTGATGTAGTATTTTTTTGTATATACTTTATTTTATGTAAAAACAAAGCACACACAAAAGTCGTTGGTAGGTATAAGTATTAACGTTTAGGAAAACGTCAATACCGACAATTGAGTTCGTTCTCGAGGAGGTATGGTGTTTAGCCAACAATTATAGACGTTATTTAATCGAGTGATTACGTTTTTGGAAAGAAAGAAAGAAAGAAAAGCGGAGACGAATTACGTTGAAAACGGTCGAAAATGCTCAGACGAACGAACGTAAAAACGCGACCCAACGAAAAATTTAACCTAAAAAATAATTAAAAATCACTAAAATATTCTAAAAATCTAATTAAGAATAAATATAAACTAAAAAATTTGAAAGTTCTTAAATTATTTTATATTAATATTTAAAGTTAATTAAAAATCCTAAAAAATTAACTAAGAAAAGGACAAAAATTCAAACTTTATTATTTGCAAACCTAGTTTATACTATTTAAAAACTAAAAATATTTTTTTGAAAATTTTTCTAAACTTTTTTCTATTTTTTATGACTTTTTTAAATTTTAAAATGAGAATAATCTTAGAAGATAAATAATAAAAAGAAAATTATGAAATTTAAACTATACAAAAGCAAATTTGTTTTTCCTACGTCCTAATTGACAAAATAAAATTTTGAAAAAACGAAATATATTTTTTTGACTTTTAAATATTTTTTTATGAATTAAAAACGAATTATCTAAAAAAATGAATAAAAATATATTAAATTAAAAAAACTGAAAAAATTATTTTAAGTCCTAAAGTTTATCTACTATATGGGAAAATTAAGCTGGACTAAGCAGCTTATTCAATAAGCTCGAAAAGTTACAAATAAGCTACATCTATTATATAAAAAAAACTAAAAAGAAAATAAAAAAAGTATAAAACAAAAATAAAAGAAATGGTAAACACAAAGAACAATAGGAGCAGATGGTAAAGAGAGGTGGTGTTGCGCTTGATTTGCTGGTGAGGTCAGGGGTACGAAACCGTCAGCTGACACTTTTCATATTTCTTTTTTATCAGCTTAAAAAAACAATGTATAAAAGAAAAATGAGAGGGACAATTAGCACAAAACACTGATAGAGCAGATGGTAGTGGTGGTGGGCTTTGGCGTCTGTTGTGAGCTGTAGGTCAGGGGTTCGAACCCCACTTTTGACAGTTTTCTTTTTCTCTCTTTCTTGTTATGTCTGTTGTTCAAATAACAGCAAGTATAAAGAAAAACACAGGTAAAGATTAAACAAAGTAAGGAATGTAGTGCAGATGGTGGAAGTGGCTGTATGCTGCGTCTGAAGCAGTGAAGTGGTCAGGTGTTCTATTCCCACTCATAGCAACTTTCTGCCCTTTTTATTTCTTTTGGCTCACAGTAACTTAACACAACCCAAACACAAACATAAATACCAAAGTCAAACCAAGTATAAGAATTTTTACCAATTTGGGGCTGGAAATGAACACAGCACGTTCTTTACTTTACTTTTTGTTGGTTTCTTTGGATAACTTGGCTGGTGTGGACAATAAGCAAAAGCACAATACATACATAGATCACAACACTCAAACTTACACTTCACGCCACACACAACACAACTCACGCCACTGTTTGTTGTCTATGCATACAGCGAACAAAACACACAGGCCTCTACCTAGATCTAAACTGACCACAGCCGGTCTTTACTGCCTTGTTCGCTTCTCTTTTTCTTGGCTTCTAATATAGGATGTTTGGTATAGTTAGATACAAGGGGTACCAAAACTGACACAAACACCCAAGATACCCTGACTACGCCACTGTTGAGCCTAGATGTTCACAGTTAAGATCAAAAGAACAGGCCACTTAATTTTATTTCTTGGGTTACTAGTTGAACTTTGAACAATAAGCACTCCTAAGAAGTTGGCTAAAGAGTGCTTAACATCAGCTTATATCACAAAATATTCACACAGAAAATCAAATACTAAGTAGAATCATAATGAATCTTAGCAAAAAAAAAAGAGCAGAAGCTACAAAGATGAACAACATCATAGGATTACAAGTGAATCTTCTCTTATGAGCAGTAGCATACTATGAAAGTGCAAACAGCCTAGTTTCTCGCTCGTTTTAAGCTGTCTAAAAGCTATGAACCTCAAAATTACTCGACACAGAAAAAGTACTAATTCTAAACTCTTAACTCCCTGAATTCCAACAGCTGAATCAACCTTATAAAGATGCTATGGATTCTGGTGCATTTGGCAATGTTTTTCTGTTAATTCTTGGTTTACTTTTTACTTTTGGTTAATTAGGTTGTTGTTGGTTGTGCTCGTCTTGTTGGTTGTACAGACAACAAAACCAAACTCATAATGCTATCACGAGTTCAGATCACTCAGATTAATTGCTCACAAAACCCAGCAAACTTCAAGTACTCTTTTGGTCATCTCTCTTTATTTTTACTTCCTGTTGACTGAACTAACTCAGAGATTTAAGATCCACTTACCTTTTTTGAGTATTATATGAAAACAAGGGCTGGAACCACTACTACTAACCTCCCAATGATAACGCAAAACAAACTTAAGCTTAAACCTACTCTAGTGACAGAAATCAAGCAATACCAAACACTAGACTGTCCTAAGTTAATGGATGCATAAGTTTTAGACCTCGAAACTTACTCTAACTGTCACATAGAAGGCTGATGGTTGGGTGATATTTAACTGATTCTCACAAGGCAAGACCACTAAACTAACAACTCCCCAACTAGACCCTGACTATTCAATATTACCAGCAAATGCTTTTTCTTGGTTTTGGTGTTCAATGCTTATTTAGTTGGTAGTCAACTGGCGTAGCCACAAAAACACATCAAACCCGAATCAAAAACACCATATGGGTATTCAATAACCACAACTAGATTAACAGCAAGATCACAAACTACAATAACTTGGAAAATTGACAGATTTATATAAAAACATACAAACTCATTTTTCAAACTAAAACCCCCAATCCTTTTTGCACAAATCTAACCTCTTATACCTAACAAACAAGTGCAGAGCTAAGTCGAGAGTGAAGGTCAATGATTACCCACACCCCAAACCGTCCCAAACACCCCTTTTAATTAGACAATTGAAAATTAACCTAAAATCTCTACTCTAACATGCACAAAATCCAGTCAAATCAGTCCTAACTAGTTGTAATCTAACAAACTAGCAATATGAAGCATTTGATCAATCATCCAAACAGCTCACTCAAATTATCACATAAATTCTACTTAAAACCAAAAAGAGGGATTCAAGCTCTTACCATGTGGGACCCACATTCAGGCCCCACCAAGGCTGCTATGCCTTCTCCTTATAGCTTAAAAGCTAGCTTATGGTGAAGAATTATGAGGCTGCTGTTGGTATGTAAAGATGATGATGATGTTGGACTACCACAGTCCACACATCATCCAATATACTTCATTTGATAAACCTGCCAAGATAAAACAAGAAGGAAAAGTGACCTGGAAATAATAGCTTACAAGAGTGTAAGCCTAGCTTATTTGTTAAGCTAGCTTATCTCTTGGGCTTATAAAGAAAAACCCTTGAAACTGATTTTCCTCAAAACACATGGGCAGAAAAAATTGAAGAACACTTGATAAAAGCTTATCAAAACCAGTAAACCATTTTCAAAAATCCACTTTCACTTCTTTTTAAAACTGATTACAAGAATTTTTCAAACTTTTTTCAAAACTTCAAAACGTATTTTCTGAAATATTCTTTGTGTAAAAGGAAAGATTTTTTTACTCCAATCTATCTTTTCAAACACTTGAACAAGATAAAACTAGCTAACATAACATTGGGAACTCAGATTATGCAAATTTATAATTTTCATTTTCATTGCTAAAATTTAAATTATACAAAAATCTGGAACAAGGGTTCATCCACAGCTTGGAGACTCCTTATATAGTACATAAAAGATTATTCTAGACTAAGAACAAAAGCCAAACCCTAGCATTTAATCTACCAAAAATACCCCTGAAAATTTGAATTCGTATGCGGCATCATGTGAGTCTGAGTGATGTTGAGCTGTTTAAAGAAGATCATAGCCATCCATTCTGTTGTGTGCTCCAAGGAATCATTTCCAGCTGTTGATTGGGTCAAAATGTCACCCTCATTGTAGCAGGAAATGTTGGGTTTGGGGGACTGGTATTGAGAGGTCACTTTCCAATCACATGGGTGTGTTGGGTATGAGAGGAATTGCTGATCTGGAGGTTACAAGGGCATATCCCCTTGATTGACCCTTAATCAGGGATTAGGGTTTATGGGAATATTTGGGGATTTTGATTTTGGTTTTAATAATAAGAAAGTGTAACCCGGGTTTTATATATTACTAGTAATTAATTACTTTCAAAATAAGTAAAACTTGGGTGGGTTATTGGGTAAATGGGTTAATAATGGGTTTATGGTTAGATGAGAATAGGATATTGGCAGTTTTGACCCTCCTCTTAACAACACTTCTTTAATCATCTCTGCAAACAAGGTCTTTTTCCATTTCACCGTTAGTCCTTTAGCAATTGCACCGTTAGTCCTTTAGCAATTGCACCGTTAGTCCTTTTGGATAAAATTTGGATTTGAGGACTAATGGTGTGATTTTCTTCAAACTTTGAGGGTTGATCTTGTAAATTCTTTAAACATAAAGGATCAATCTTGCACAATGATGATTCTTGGAGGGCCATTTGTGACAAATTCTCTAAGATGAGTGACTAAAGTTGTACAATCTTCAAACTTGAGGGACTATTCTTAGAAATTCAACACTCGGGTCCGGTTCATTGTGCGGCTTCGTTTCCCGTGTTCGTTTTTCTTTGTTTCTTGTGATCTTTTTGTCTTTTTCTCGATATCCATACCTGAAACATACAACAAACGAATACGAGCACATTTCATGGTATTTTATGATATATATTAGCATTTTAAGCACGTTTTGGATGATGAGACCATGTATAAAAGCAGTCTCATCACTCCCCCATACTAAACCATTGTCGTGCCCTCACGCAATGCTAGAATTAAGTATCATAGCACCTCCAAAATTCATTTTATGATGACATTTATTGTAAACGTAAACTTAAATAAACTACTACACGTGTTTTAGACATAATGTATTGTTTTCATCACGAGAAAGTGACTTTTGGGATCATAGAACAAGAACACGTGAATGCTTCGTTAGAAATAATTTCGTCGTCCTCGATTTTCACCCAATTCCATGCTAAGCGTGTAACGAGATCATTGTTATTATAAGTTAGCAACACAATCACATCTCATGAGTGTTAATTACGAACCTAAACTCCCTTATTCCTACTTGGTATCTCTTATATTTTAGTTTTGTCTTGATGATCACGAGGATACATCATTGACTTATGCGTGAATAGAGATTAGGTCTAAAAATAGAGTCTTAACGGTGTAGCCAAAATCATTAAATTAATAATTCACCCTAATAGACAACGATGTCAAAAAATTAAGTCAACAAGAAGGATCGATAAACACGATTTTATAACGGTTTTGAACATGAGACTTATTACCATGACCTTTATACGCCCCCTAACGGAAGGGCCTTATTATCATAGGTTTACCTCCATCTTTTATTCAACTCCGCCATGGAGCTTTTATTATGACTTCGGTCTTGCCTTGCCTTTTATTATCCGCCTCATCGGTGGTTTTAGTAGCCAAAGACGTATATCCTCACGCTAAGGCGAATTTTGGATCTTTAAAGCTTCAAAGATTAAGGCTTGATTCACTTTCAATTTGGGCATAGATTTTTCGGCCTTGTGAGCTTCAAATTTTTGCTTAATTTAGGTGAGCACTTGAAATCTTATTATTAGGTGAAGCTTTCGATTATTCGGGTGCCAATACTTCAAAACCGTGACGCTGGCGATACCTTAATGTTTTCCCAATTTAATTACATGGAAGCTACTAAAACAAATTAGAAACCAACAATAGTGACTAAACCGCTAAATAAATATTTATTAACAATTTATTATGCAAAAGCGTGGGGAGAATAAGCTAATAATTACTACACATGAGATTGTGACGATTACGAGACTTATAAATAACTCTATCATTTCTCGTCCTCATTTAAGAGACTTGGCCTAAAAAGTTAAGGAATCGAAGCTAAGTGCTCAACACGCACGGTCGAGTCAAAAATTACTCTTATTCTCACCATCGAAAACATACATTCGTGTCTTAAACACTTATGAAAAACTAGAAATATTTTAAAATTTGGCCATTTTTAGCCTTATTTGGAACAAAATGATAACAAAAAAATGAAATTTGGAAAGCGTGAAGGTTTGGCAAGGCAAGTATCTATTCACCCCCCCCCCCCCCCATACTAAAGTTAAACATTGTCCTCAATGTTTCGAGTCTAAGGGTTGGAAACCCCCATACTAGAGACGTAGTCGAATGCATAATCTAGCATGGAAAGGGTGTAACCGTTAAATCAATAGCCGTTTATGAAGTGTGCTATAAACCTAAGGTTAGAACATAAAAGGATATATCATGTGGATATCGAGAAATTATTCAAAGCAAACGATCGAGTGCTCCCATAAACGAACACGAGAGGCTCCAATCGTGAAGATAATGATCATCTAAAAACCACAATTCACAAACAACCACGAAACAAAGGTTGGAAGGGCACAAATCCCCTCACATTAGGATTAATTAAAAACAATAATATTTACAAGGATAAGCATGAGAATTCCCCCACGAGGCACCTTGTTTTTAATAACCGAGTCAAAAGCTCGACTCGAATCCCCATAAATGTGATTATTTAGGGATCATCTTGGTTCAGTCATTTTTGGTGGGACTAACATGTATTCAAGGCCCAAAAGCAACCATGAATAAAGGCAAAGCCTTTATACCGGGATCGAAGATCGTATCCTCACATTTTGTTGAAAATAAAACACGCAAAGCCGGAGGATACGTCTTGTAAGGAAGAAAACTCCTCACAACGTATGTAAAATCATCAAATCCGAGGGGGTGGGTTGGTATACTTTCAAACGAAGGTAAAATAGAAAAAGAATTATCAATAATAGGAGTTTCAAAATTTCCCCCGGATCGAAGGCAAAAGCCTCATTAAAATCCTCACTCTCATCGAGAGGCGGTCCATCGGCGAACCCCTCGAGAATGGAAACGTCATGAGTAGAAAGAGTCGTCTCAACCGTATGAGACGTCGGGAGGGTGATTAGCAAATCCGGCTCATCGAGTTTAAGATCCTTAGAATCCGCACTCTCGATGTCCTTGAACGTCTCATCAAAGAGAGGATTTACGTCACCAAAAATGAACGTGTCATCAAATTCGAATAAAGGGTTCGAAAAGATTTTAAAATCGGTATTTTGAACGTCCTCGTCGATTAGTGACTTGTCATCACTAGCGGATAAACCATCCTCATTGAAAAGAGGGTTCGAAAAAGTCGTTGATTCTCTCCCTGAAGTGTCAATGGGAGAGACATCATCATGTGATATAGAATCACACTCACTATTGTGATTGGCTTCGTTGGAATATTCATGGAAAAATTTATCGAAGGCAAAATCACTTACCTCATCTTCGGAGAAAACCGTAGGCTCACTTTGGATTGGAATAGGGATCTCCACACTAGGATCAGTGCTAAGATTCGTCTCCCCCATACTTAGAGAGGCATCGGTTTCCGTAGTGGGTATAGGAGTAAAAGGCTCTTCATTTGAAGATTTTGCCTTAGTGGTTTCGACATCGGTGTCGAAAAACGTATCAATGTGAGCAAGACCAACGGCGGACTTCTCACAGGATAAATCCATAATCTCACACGGTGTGGGATTAGGAGTAAAAGGCTCGTCACTTGATGTTGTAGCCTTGATGGTTTCAAGTTGGTCCTTTGGAGGGATCGAAAGCGGGTTCTCAAAAGACGTAGAAATAGTAGTAACGCGTCCCTCCGGAATTAAATTTTGATACTCTTCAAAAATCGAGGGGTCAATGATTCTCATTAAAACCTTATCAATTTCTTCCTTTTCAAAATCACTTAACGGACTATCTTCGTCAAAATCTTGTGTATTTTGATTTCGAAAATCTTTGATAATTTTAACTTCATTAGAAAAATTAGGTTCCAAAGGTTTAACATTCATCGTTCCAACACGTGCTACGAGTTTTTCTTGTTGTTTATTTTCGAAAACATTTTCAAAAACCTCGTTCGTTGACACCCTCGTTTCCTCATCCTCGATGCTCTTTTCAACCTCTTCAACAATTAGGGTATCTTTTTTCTCCATAATTAGTTGGAAGAGCATATCAATTCGTTCATTGAAACATTTAGACCTTTCGTCGACACGACTAGAACCTAGATCATCATCGAAAATATGTTGTGGAGATGGTTGGTCGAAGTCGGAATTGTAACATGGATCGGGCTTATGGGAATTTAGAGGATCGAGATTGTATGGTGGGGCCTCAAAATTATCAAAACCGGAATTATCGTATGAATTGGGCTCATCATAATCCATTGGTTGGCAAGAAAAAGTATCGTGAGGCCCCCCACAATTGTCGCAACACGGATTTTGAGAAAAATCCGGTTCGTCGTATGGATAACCACCCCCATTGTCGTAATTGTAACCCATGTCGTGTGATTCGTTAAAACCGGAAAATTGAGTGTCGAAATACGTATTTTGGTTCATCGGTTGACAATCGTACCCATAGTGAGGTTCATCTCCACAATACTCACATGATGGTGAGTATTGCGAAGATTGGTCAACGAAATTCGGATTTGGCTCATGATTGTGACTATTTGGGTATTGAATTTGACACTCATCGTGCCAATGGGAAGGGCTTCCACAATATCGGCAATGGATAGAACGTTCTTCGTTAGAGTACTAACAATTGTTCGGATTACACGGTGGACATGCCCTAAATATTGCATAGTTGACATATTTTTCGCACCTTTCGCATACACACCATGAACAAGTCACGGAACCAAACTTTCGTCTCCCACAACCTTGGCAATGAAAATCCATGAAGAATTAAAATTTAGAGGGGTTGAGAAAAAGAATTATGAAAATAGAGGAAAAAATCAAAGAATCTTTTTGTGTTTTTGGTTTTTTTAATTTTTTTTGGAATTTTGGTGTATTACGTAGAAATTAATCTACAAAAACTATCCGCTAATCAAAGGTCTCGATTAATGAATCCAAGAAGAATGAAGGTAATTACGTGAAGTAAAAACCCTCGTCGACTTTGAAACGTTGGCGGAACGCCAAAACGTTTCGAGGTTCAATAATTAAAACTCACAAAAATAGATTAATAATACTTGATGTGGCAAACCCCTAATTAATCGTCACTTTCAAAATACGCACAAGCGAGCAGAGAAAACAAGGCGGCGCGAAGAACTTAAGAACCTTTTTTCCTTAGGTCGTGTAATACAACCGCCTTATACCCACCTTATAGTTTGTATTTATCGAGATTAAACCAATTAAGAGTATTGATGACGTATAGTCCCCAGCCGGGTCATGAACCCGGCCCATGGGTACTACCCGTATCCGGCCCATCACAGATGGGTGGGATAACGTCATTCAGGCTTATGGGCTTGGATGAACAGTAACCGCACACATATGTGCGGGCCACGGCCCGGTGCGGCCGACATGGCCGACATAAGGTTAGACAGAATAATATTCTGTCTAGGTATATCTTTATCCCAATAGAAGAGGATATTCACTACCAGAATTAGAAGATAACAATCATTCTAATTCTGGTGGTTATCTCTTCCTTGGGGCCGAAGCATCAGTGAAAGCCCATTAGGGTTTCACTGCCTATAAAAGGAACCCTCAAGGGTTCCACAAAGGTATGACGATTCATACTCTAAACTCACATAAACCCTAAATCGATTCTCACGCGGGAGTCTAATCGTGGGAAACATTACCACGGTAAGCCTAACGCGAGCTGTTTAGTGTGCAGGATCCCAACCAAACGATTCACTTGGTGCAGGAGCCGGAGCCCAGCCAACCCGAATTAAGCCTAATTCGGGTCTAGCAATGATCAAACAACTTTTACATCAACAAGTTGGCGCCATCCATGGGACCCATAACACTAAGCTAGAACAAAGCCTCATATCGAATTTCCAATGACGAAGGGGCATCCGCAAGCTAACCCCAGGAACGTGAATCCCGGGAACCGGAAGTCCCAAGGGGAAAGGATTCTCATCCCCAATCAATCACCTAGCCGCCTCGCAGGCGGGCCTGGTAACCGTGGCGGTTTTCAGCCCTTGGGGTGACGAGCACGATCTCCATGACACCCCCACCTACTTCAACCCTGGACAACCCTGATCCAGGGAGTGCGCCAAACCCTCCTAACAAGGAACCGCGCAGACCCTCGACGGAGGAAGAAGTGGAAGTCCTACCACTCAGCGAGGAGGATCTTACTCGAGTTCTCATGCAGAACTTCGAGAGGATCGTCCCTGGGATCGCATCGAGGTTGAATCTGGGGAGGAACCTCCAATCCAGACTCAACTTCGATGACACCAGACCAATCACCTCCTCCCAAAATCAGAGGAAAAGGAGAGCTCGGCCTCTGGAACAGGGTACCTTTGAGGAAACCCCTCAACCCCGGAATGTGTTTGAGCGCATAGGAGATCGCCTCATGCAGGAATTAATGCAGTCTCGAGAAGGAGAAAGGTCGGATGGCTCACCCGAGCGACCAGATCGAGAGCTGGCCAGAACCACACGTCGCCCGAGTGTGTGGGACAGGATGAACACTGGGAAAAAGGCTCCTGGTTCATCCCAAAAAAGTGGTCCCTATTCAAAGGATGGGGCACCACCGCCGTCCCCGGACCCGTCCGGAGAGGACTCAGATGACCATCCGCCTAAGCGTCGCCGGCCTAGGCGTACCCCTCCACCACCACCAAACAATGATGAGTATTATGGTGGCCCTTACTATCGAGACACGGAAGCGGAGGATCTTTCGCGTCCATGGTGTGAACCATGGGATGACCCTAGGCTCACTCGGCCATGGGCGGATCCCAGGGAAGACCCGTTCACCCTCCGCATACGGAACTATTCTAAGGACACCAAACGTCACATGCCGGCGTGTATCAAGACTTATGATGGGTCCGGTGATCCGGTTGATCACCTTAAAATATTTGATACGCAGGCTAAAATTGAGCGATGGCCCATGCCTATATGGTGCTAAATGTTCAATTCGACCTTGATCGGAAATGCCCGTGACTGGTTTGAGGCACTCCCCCCACGGAGCATTGATAGTTTCACGGAACTACGCACTGCATTTGAGAACAATTATACTCAAAGGAAGAAGTATAATAGGGATCCGGTTTCATTGGCAACTGTCAAGCAACGGCCGGGGGAGTCCACAGAAGCCTTCACCGAACGCTTCAATGATGAGTGCACACGCACAAGAACCATGCCGGAGCTCCTGAAAATCTCTGACTACATGCACGCCATAACAGACAGAGAACTGATCAGGCGCCTCAATGACAAGCGTCCAGAGAGATATGATGACCTCATGGAAAGGGTCAGAAATTTCATAGAAGGAGAAACAGCTGTTGCCGCGGCCTACCCATCCCGAGGAAATGGGTACCGGTCAAATGATCAGTCCCGGAGACAGTCGGGCGGTCAAGGCAATCAGAACAATAACAAGAGCTCAGACTATAAGAGCCAAAGCAAAGGAGGACGACAGGACGATAAGTTCACCCCCCTAAAGATGTCCTACCGGGAGATCTTCCTGACGGAAGGGGCGAACTTCCCAAGGCCTCCCCCAATGACCACTCCGCCGGAACGTCGGCAAGGAAGTCGCTTCTGCGAGTTCCATAATGACAAAGGCCACGGTACGGAGGAATGTATCCAGCTCAAGAAACATATTGAGTCACAGATCAAATCAGGTAAACTCAAGCACCTAGTTAAGGATTGGAAGGACGGAAAAGACAACAACAAGAAATATGATAAGAAGGATCCCCAAAAGGACAAACCTTCGACTATATACATGATCCAATCCCGACAGCGCCGTACGAGGCAGAAAGTGGGCCAAAAATTTTCACGTGGCAGGGAAATCTCATTCCCTCCCATCACAGCAAGCGATGTGATTGATGCGCCTCTCACTATTGAGATAAGCATTGGAACACATAATGTTCGTCACATGTATGTGGATGGGGGATCGTCAGCAGAGGTACTGTATGAACACTGTTTCGTGCAGTTATGCCCAGAAATAAGAAGCCAATTAGTACCGGCCACGTCGCCGCTTACTGGCTTTAGTGGAGACACTATCTGGCCGATAGGGTAATTACGTTTGCTTGTAACCATTGGGAATGAGGAACATTCCACTACGGCATGGATGAACTTCATGGTGATACGCTCACACTCTCCGTATAATGGGATCATAGGCAGACCAGGCATTTTGGCTATACGGGCAGTACCCTCTACGGCACACGGAATGATCAAATTCCCCGTTGAGGGGGGCATCGTTACCATTTACAACACAGTCGTACCAGCATCCGAGTGTCACACCGTGACAACACCGGCTCCACCTGTCCCACCCAAGGACGGATCACCACCTTCCAATTGGAAGGTAGCCATTCACCCTGACTATCCGGAACAGAAGGTATCCATAGGTGGGGCGCTCTCGGATAGCGGCAAAAGGGCCATGTGCTCTCTTTTAAGTGCAAACCTAGATATATTCGCATGGGAGCCAAAGCATATGACAGGCGTGCCACGTGCGATAGCAGAGCATAAGCTCCAGATCCGCCAAGGGTACCAACCCATCAAGCAAAAGAAGCGCGGCCAGGCGCCCGAGCGCAGCCAAGTGATATTGGATGAAGTACGGAAACTAGTGGATGCAGGCATCATGCGCGAGGTATACTACCACGAGTGGTTGTCCAATCCGGTCATGGTCAAGAAACATGACGGAAGTTGGCGCATGTGTGTGGATTTTATGGACCTAAACAAGGCCTGCCCACAGGACTGTTACCCGTTACCGGAAATCGACTGGAAGGTGGAGTCCCTATGTGGGTATCCTTTTAAATGCTTCTTGGACGCATATAAAGGGTATCACCAAATCCAGATGGCGGAGGAGGATGCGGAAAAAACGGCGTTCCATACGAGCCAGGACGTATATTGCTATACGAAAATGCCGTTTGGACTGAAGAACGCCGGTGCTACATATCCCACGGTTGGTGGACAAAGCTTTTGAATCACAGATAGGACGCAACTTGGAAGTCTATGTTGATGACTTGGTGATAAAAAGTCACACGGAGGAGGCACTTCTCCGGGATGTCCAAGAGACATTCGACACGCTGAGAAGGATTAACATGAAGTTAAATCCAAAGAAATGTACATTTGGGGCGACAGAGGGAATGTTCCTTGGATATTTGATTGATCCAAACGGCATCAAACCTTGCCCAGAGAAGACGGACGCAGTGATACAACTGCCGTCCCCGCAGACACGGAAGGAGGTGCAATCCTTAAATGGGAAGCTAGCTGGGCTGAATAGGTTCTTATCCAAATCCGCAGAGAAGTCCTTACCCCTATTTAAGACACTCAAGAAGTGCATTAGAAAGGGAGACTTCCGATGGACGAAGGAAGCCGAGGAAGCCTTCGGCCAACTCAAGCAGCATCTTGCATCCCTCCCTATGCTAGTAGCTCCCCGGCCAAAGGAGGAACTCATTATGTATCTCTCAGCCACTCATGGCGCAATAAGCGCGGTACTTATGACGGATAGAGATACAGTGCAAACTCCGGTCTACTTTATAAGTAGAACGCTACAAGGGCCGGAGCTGAATTATTCCTCCATGGAAAAATTGGTGTTAGCACTAGTGTTTGCTACAAAGCGGCTGCGCCGGTACTTTCAGGCGCACCCAATTGTAGTCATTACGGATCAGCCAATCAAGCAGGTTATTTCTAGACGGGACGTAGCAGGAAGGCTACAGAAATGGAGCATCTTATTGGGGGAGCACAATATATCTTACAGGCCAAGGACGGCTGTGAAAGGCCAGATCTTGGCGGATTTCCTAATCGAAAAGCCGGATGAGGAAGGGCCAATCGTTAAGCAAGACGAGACTCCAACAGAACCATGGGTGTTGTTCACGGACGGATCCTCGTGTACTGACGGATCTGGAGCTGGTCTCATTCTCACAAATCCGGAAGGAATGGAGTTCACGTATGCCCTCCGTTTTGAGTTCACGGCCACCAACAACGAAGCAGAATACGAAGCATTAATTGCGGGTTTGAAAATCGCCGCTAGAATGGGAGTCCGCAACCTTGAGGCCTACGTGGACTCACGGCTTGTCGCGAACCATATTCTAGGTGGATATGTGGCTAAGGAGGACAACATGGTCAGGTACTTGGAAAAAGTCAAGTCGCTAATTGCGTTTTTCAGTAAGTTTTCCATCAAGCAGGTGCCAAGGGGCGAGAACAAGAAAGCAGACGCTCTTAGTAAGATCGCATCCACAAGCTTTGCTCACTTGTCTAAACAAGTCTTGGTGGAAATACTCAAGGAGAAATCTATAACGGAAGGGGAGGTCGCTGCTATAGTTGAGGAGGATGGACCTACATGGATTACCCCGATCATCTACTATTTGACTAGTGAGACCCTTCCAGACGAGGAATCCTTTACAAGCGCTCTTTCTTGCAGCCGTGGCTGCGGTGTGTTGGACCACGTCAAGCCGCTTACGTAATCAGTGACATACACGAAGGGTTGTGCGGCATGCATGTAGGTCCACGATCTGTGGTAGCTAGAGCCTTACGAACAGGATATTATTGGCCTACCATGCACAGAGACGCGCGCGACATGATTCGCAAATTTAGTGATTGCCAAGTGCATAGGCCAGTACCACGGCACCCGCAGCAGGAGCTTACACCGATCACGTCCCCATGGCCATTCTATAAGTGGGGAATTGACATTGCAGGACCATTTCCCGTAGCTGAGGGAGGAGTTAAATTCTTGATTGTTGCAATGGACTACTTCACACGATGGATAGAGGCAAAGGCAGTCAAGTCTATCACAGGCAAACAGGTTAAGAAGTTTGTTTGGGAACATATTGTGTGCCGTTTTGGTCTACCAGGAGAAATCATCTCGGACAACGGCAAACAGTTCACGGACAACCCATTTAAAGATTGGTGAGCGTCATTGAACATCAAGTGGCGCTTCGCATCTGTTAAGCATCCGCAGACAAACGGCCTTGTCGAACGAGCAAATAGAAGCTTGGGGAATGGCATCAAGGCGCGTCTAGATGAACGAAGTGGCAAATGGGTTGATGATTTATCACATGTGCTATGGGCGCATAGAACTATGATCAAAACAGCCAACGGAGATACTCCATTTGCATTGGCTTACGGCACTGAAGCTGTTATACCAGCAGAAATAGGAATGCCTACCATCCGCACGGTGGAGGTTAATGTCGTCACGAACGATGAACAGCTGCGAATCAACCTGGATCTGTTGGAAGAAAAAAGGGAAATAGCAGCCATCAATGAGGCTAAGTCCAAGGCTAAGATGAAGGCTTATTATGACGCCAAGGTCAAGGGTGTTTGTTTTCGACCGGGAGACTACGTCTATCGTGCTAACGAAGCAAGTCGAGCGGAGAACACAGGAAAGCTGGGCCCTAAGTGGGAAGGACCGTATGAAGTCACTGAAGCCTTGGGACGAGGCGCGTACAGGTTACATGATATGGATGGCCGCGACCTTGAGCGCACATGGAATATTTCCAATCTCAAAAGGTGCTATCTTTGAAAGCTACGGCTTCCGCATGGGTACTTCGCTATGTGCGGTCTTAATAAAGAACCATGCGGTTTTATCTGTTTTGTTTTTTTTTCTTATGTTTGTTTAGATTCCTTTCTTGTTTTTTAGGACTTGCCATTATTGTTCAAACAAAAGTGTAAACGTTCTAATAAAATGTCGTGGTGCCTAGCTAGCTCCACGGCCTGTTTCGTGCAAATCATTTTTTAGATTTTTTGTTAGTTGTATGAATTTTACTTATATCATAATATGTCATGTTTATTCATATGCATTCTTTCAAATTACTGTACATGTACTATACGCCTCCAGGCGGGGTAAGAGGATTAAGTGAACCTACTAATTCAACTTGCCGCGTAAGAGGGATGCAACCCCAGCCGCACGGATCATGTATCCTTACTAGACACCTTACTCACAAGACGTTGGGGTAAGTTCCATATGCTGAAGCCGCACAGTGCTCCGCATAGTAAAGACGCACGTCGCATGTCTAGTAAATTATAGACTTGTATGTATTTTCTCTCTTTGTGTGTAAGACGTGATATATCATGCAGTATTGTGGTACAATATTTAAACACAGTCAAAATACACAAGTTTCCAAAATAGATAACAAAATTGCCGTGGTCACTCACGGACTTATATACAAAATACAAATGTTGTTAGCCGTGTACATGCACGGACGAATAGAAACAATAAATATTCATAGGTTACAAACCAAAGTGTCTGAAAGGGATCATAAAGTAGGAGCATCCTACATAGAGGGGAAAAACTTACCCATTTCCACTTGCTCTTCGACCAGGCACGACAACCATTCATCACTTTCTTTCCGCTTCTGGGCTTGAGCCGCAGTCCTCTCCAGCACCACACTTAAGGGTTCTTCGTCAAGCACGATCCTAGTTACGTCCTCGTATATGGGGAGTGTCAGGTGGCTGGGGGATGGAGTGAAGGAAGCACGGGAGGACGCGCTAGGACTGAGCCTTCCCATGATTTCCATATTTGACGCATCTTTGGTGGCCTCCAGCTCGTCCAGGAATGGATAGTGCAGATCTCGCATCGCGGACATGGAGGCAGTCATCTTGCTAGCAGCTTCAGGCTTAAAGAAAGCATGATTGGTAACGTCCTCCCCTTTCGTGATCAGCTCAGCGGCCTCAACCATTCCCTCGTGCCGTCCGTGGTCAATACCATCAGAGACAAGGCTCGCAAATTGTTGCACAAATTCTGGGGCCTCTAATACCTTCATGACGGCCAGGCGTGCTCCATGCCCAACCATCCACCTACGGCCGGCAATAGCTGTTAGCAGTTGGGGGCATAGCACATTGTCACGCTCAGAAGTGAGGGCATCAATCATCAACTCTTTTTGGGAAAATGCCTCTTTCAGCTCTTGGATAACAACCCTCTCATCGGCAAGTTCCCTTTGTACTTTCTCCATGCTTTGGACGGCCAGGTGCGCGTCTTCTAGTTTCTTGTTAAGTACGTCTACTTGGATGGAGTACGAATGGGCAGAAGCTTCCGCCGTGGCTACCTATAAGAAATAACGTGTTAGCATATATTTCTTTTATAATATGGGTGGTGCGGCACGGATATGTACCTTGGTGGTTGCAGCATCTAGTTGTGACTCAAGATTGGCCACTTGTTGGTCGTATTCATTCGCACGGGATGACTGTTTTTTAATGGTCGCCTCGGCACTGGCCAGTTGGGATTGGAGGTTGGCAATTTAAGCTTCATTATCTACAATCATCTTCTCCCTCCGTCCAACTTTCCTCTTGAGAGATTCAACATGCCCAAGAGCGGCTTCAAACCTTACCCTCATCGAGGTACCCATCGCCATTTGGTGTACCAGGGCACCATTATACTCATCCGCCAAGTCTGCATGACTGAGCGAATTTACCTCTCGCACCAAGCTTGGTGGTATGCAATTGTTGAGGTACTCCCGGCACTCATCGGCGTCCCTCAGCCGTGATGCCGTTGTGATATTCCATACAGGATTGAACGGTTGAGGGGGGCCGGACGCTGGGAGGTCTTGGGAAGCTGTGGGTGAACCTTCTTCAAAAACAGGGCCGGACTTTGTGGGGGCCGTGGGGTTTCCTTCCATTTCTTTTCCTTTCCCCTTATCAACTTGGGTGTCAGAAGGAGGCGCGGCACCAGTCTGGTCGTCCCTGTGGAACAAGTATTAGGAAATATATTAAGTATTGCTTACAAGGAAACTTGTCATTCTTATATATTAGGATGGAGTCTTACATGTCGTTTCTTGCTAATTCGGAGGCGGTTGGGGCAATCTGAGTGACGGGATCGACATGAGCGGCCCGGTTAGCCCCGGAACCCTGGGTAGCACTCCCGACAGATTGATACAATGGGTGGTCTTCTCGAAGTCTCTTGGCAGGAGCGTTGTGTTCGCCAATCTCGACTGAAGCAGTTCTCCTCACACGGTTGCTTCTTTTTCGGGTACGCCTGGCGACGGGCTGCGTTGTTGCTTCGTCAATCTCCTCCTCGACTTCATCTTCTTCCTCTTCTTCCAGGTTGACTTGTTGTACTTCTTCATCTTCATCGCCCATCAGTCGGCGAATGCTGGAGGTGGTTAGTTCAATATTATCCCCCTGCTGCTCCCTATGTGGTGAGGAGGGCCCGGCTCCTCCTTCATTCACCTGGTTATCACCATCACCATTATCCCCATGATCTTCCTCGTCCGAATGAGGATCTGGCACGGCTTCAAGAGCAACCGTCACGGGTCGGGTATGCTCAAGAAGGGGTTGTTCATTCTCACGGAGAGGACGGAGACCCTCTGGTACAAGATTCGGGTCGCCCTGGCGCAAAAGTCCAAAGAAGTTCATTTCTGCCAAGCACAAAACAACATATGTTAGCCATTTATCAAATAATTGAATACATTTTTGCGTACGGATGTTAGCCTACCTTCACCCTGCCTTCTCCAAAACACGGGATACCTATTGGATGGACCAAAGTAATTGCGGCTAATTCCTAGCAAACACAGGAATGACTCGGGAAGGCTTCTATGGAACCCGGTCCTATTTATCTATTTTGCCTTTGATTTCGTTTGAATTTGATACAACAATAGTGACCGGAACGCTCAACTATTGAGGTGCGATTTCTCGCGTATTTGGATAATTATTGTGTGTTAATTGTTCTACGTAAATACAATATATTATGCACAATAAAAACGAGAAAACGATTTTGTGTTAATAGAGTTCTATTTAACACTATTTATGTGTATGGCTAATAGTATAGAAAAATAAAAAGAAGTATTTACGATAAAAACGTAAGCACTCAAATAAACACGATAGATAAATATGGCTAAACACACCTCCCCGACAGCGGCGCCATTTTTGATGTAGTATTTTTTTGTATATACTTTATTTTATGTAAAAACAAAGCACACACAAAAGTCGTTGGTAAGTATAAGTATTAACGTTTAGGAAAACGTCAATACCGACAATTGAGTTCGTTCTCGAGGAGGTATGGTGTTTAGCCAACAATTATAGACGTTATTTAATCGAGTGATTACGTTTTTGGAAAGAAAGAAAGAAAGAAAAGCGGAGACGAATTACGTTGAAAACGGTCGAAAATGCTCAGACGAACGAACGTAAAAACGCGACCCAACGAAAAATTTAACCTAAAAAATAATTAAAAATCACTAAAATATTCTAAAAAATCTAATTAAGAATAAAATATAAACTAAAAAATTTGAAAGTTCTTAAATTATTTTATATTAATATTTAAAGTTAATTAAAAATCCTAAAAAACAATTAACTAAGAAAAGGACAAAAATTCAAACTTTATTATTTGCAAACCTAGTTTATACTATTTAAAAACTAAAAATATTTTTTTGAAAATTTTTCTAAACTTTTTTCTATTTTTTATGACTTTTTTAAATTTTAAAATGAGAATAATCTTAGAAGATAAATAATAAAAATAAATTATGAAATTTAAACTATACAAAAGCAAATTTGTTTTTCCTACGTCCTAATTGACAAAATAAAATTTTGAAAAAACGAAATATATTTTTTTGACTTTTAAATATTTTTTTATGAATTAAAAACGAATTATCTAAAAAAATGAATAAAAAAATATTAAATTAAAAAAACTGAAAAAATTATTTTAAGTCCTAAAGTTTATCTACTACATGGGAAAATTAAGCTGTACTAAGCAGCTTATTCAATAAGCTCGAAAAGTTACAAATAAGCTACAACTATTATAAAAAAAAACTAAAAAGAAAATAAAAAAAGTATAAAACAAAAATAAAAGAAATGGTAAACACAAAAAACAATAGGAGCAGATGGTAAAGAGAGGTGGTGTTGCGCTTGATTTGCTGGTGAGGTCAGGGGTTCGAAACCATCAGCTGACACTTTTCATATTATTTTTTTATCAGCTTAAAAAAAACAATGTATAAAAGAAAAATGAGAGGGACAATTAGCACAAAACACTGATAGAGCAGATGGTAGTGGTGGTGGGCTTTGGCGTCTGTTGTGAGCTGTAGGTCAGGGGTTCGAACCCCACTTTTGACAGTTTTCTTTTTCTCTTTTTCTTGTTATGTCTGATGTTCAAATAACAGCAAGTATAAAGAAAAACACAGGTAAAGATTAAACAAAGTAAGGAATGTAGTGCAGATGGTGGAAGTGGCTGTATGCTGCGTCTGAAGCAGTGAAGTGGTCAGGGGTTCTATTCCCACTCATAGCAACTTACTGCCCTTTTTATTTCTTTTGGCTCACAGTAACTTAACACAACCCAAACACAAACATAAATACCAAAGTCAAACCAAGTATACGAATTTTTACCAATTTGGGGCTGGAAATGAACACAGCAGGTTCTTTACTTTACTTTTTGTTGGTTTCTTTGGATAACTTGGCTGGTGTGGACAGTAAGCAAAAGCACAATACATACATAGATCACAACACTCAAACTTACACTTCACGCCACACACAACACAACTCACGCCACTGTTTGTTGTCTGTGCATACAGCGAACAAAACACACAGGCCTCTACCTAGATCTAAACTGACCACATCAGGTCTTTACTGCCTTGTTCGCTTCTCTTTTTCTTGGCTTCTAATATAGGATGTTTGGTATAGTTAGATACAAGGGGCACCAAAAACTGACACAAACACCCAAGATACCCTGAATACGCCACTGTTGAGCCTAGATGTTCACAGTTAAGATCAAAAGAACATGCCACTTAATTTTATTTCTTGGTTTACTAGTTGAACTGTGAACAATAAGCACTCCTAAGAAGTTGGTTAAAGAGTGCTTAACATCAGCTTATATCACAAAATATCCACACAGAAAATCAAATACTAAGTAGAATCATAATGAATCTTAGCAAAAAAAAAGAGCAGAAGCTACAAAGATGAACAACATCATAGGATTACAAGCGAATCTTCTCTTATGAGCAGTAGCATACTATGAAAGCGCAAACAGCTTAGTTTCTCGCTCGTTTTAAGCTGTCTAAAAGCTATGAACCTCAAAATTACTCGACACAGAAAAAGTACTAATTCTAAACTCTTAACTCCCTGAATTCCAACAGCCGAATCAACCTTATAAAGATGCTATGGATTCTGGTGCATTTGGCAATGTTTTTCTGTTAATTCTTGGTTTACTTTTTACTTTTGGTTAATTAGGTTGCTGTTGGTTATGCTCGTCTTGTTGGTTGTACAGACAACAAAACCAAACTCATAATGCTATCACGAATTCAGATCACTCGGATTAATTGCTCAGAAAACCCAGCAAACTTCAAGTACTCTTTTGGTGATCTCTCTTTATTTATACTTCATGTTGACTGAACTAACTCAGAGATTTAAGATCCACTTACCTTTTTTGAGTATTATATGAAAACAAGGGCTGGAACCACTACTACTAACCTCCCAATGATAACGCAAAACAAACTTAAGCTTAAACCTACTCTAGTGATAGAAATCAAGCAATACCAAACACTAGACTGTCCTAAGTTAATGGATGCATAAGTTTTGGACCTAGAAACTTACTCTAACTGTCACATAGAAGGCTGATGGTTGGGTGATATTTAACTAATTCTCACAAGGCAAGACCACTAAACTAACAACTCCCCAACTAGACCCTGACTATTCAATATTACCAGCAAATGCTTTTTCTTGGTTTTGGTGTTCAATGCTTATTTAGTTGGTAGTCAACTGGCGTAGCCACAAAAACACATCAAACCCGAATCAAAAACACCATGTGGGTATTCAATAACCACAACCAGATTAACAGCAAGATCACAAACTACAATAACTTGGAAAATTGACAGATTTATATAAAAACATACAAACTCATTTTTCAAACTAAAACCCCCAATCCTTTTTGCACAAATCTAACCTCTTATACCTAACAAACAAGTGCAGAGCTAAGTCGAGAGTGAAGGTCAATGATTACCCACACCCCAAACCGTCCCAAACACCCCTTTTAATTAGACAATTGAAAATTCACCTACAATCTCTACTCTAACATGCACAAAATCCAGTCAAATCAGTCCTAACTATTTGTAATCTAACAAACTAGCAATATGAAGCATTTGATCAATCATCCAAACAGCTCACTCAAATTATCACATAAATTCTACTTAAAACCAAAAAGAGGGATTCAAGCTCTTACCATGTGGGACCCACATCCAGGCCCCACCAAGGCTGCTATGCCTTCTCCTTATAGCTTAAAAGCTAGCTTATGGTGAAGAATTATGAGGCTGCTGTTGGTATGTAAAGATGATGATGATGTTGGACTACCACAGTCCACACATTATCCAATATACTTCATTTGATAAACCTGCCAAGATAAAACAAGAAGGAAAAGTGACCTGGAAATAATAGCTTACAAGAGTGTAAGCCTAGCTTATTTGCTAAGCTAGCTTAACTCTTGGGCTTATAAAGAAAAACCCTTGAAACTGATTTTCCTCAAAACACATGGAATAAAACAGAAAAAATTGAAGAACACTTGATAAAAGCTTATCAAAACCAGTAAACCATTTTCAAAAATCCACTTTCACTTCTTTTTAAAACTGATTACAAGAATTTTTCAAACTTTTTTCAAAACTTCAAAACGTATTTTCTGAAATATTCTTTGTGTAAAAGGAAAGATTTTTTTACTCCAATCTATCTTTTCAAACACTTGAACAAGATAAAACTAGCTAACATAACATTGGGAACTCAGATTATGCAAATTTATAATTTTCATTTTCATTGCTAAAATTTAAATTATACAAAAATCTGGAACAAGGGTTCATCCACAGCTTGGAGACTCCTTATATAGTACATAAAAGATTATTCTAGACTAAGAACAAAAGCCAAACCCTAGCATTTAATCTACCAAAAATACCCCTGAAAATTTGAATTCGTATGCGGCATCATGTGAGTCTGAGTGATGTTGAGCTGTTTAAAGAAGATCATAGCCATCCATTCTGTTGTGTGCTCCAAGGAATCATTTCCAGCTGTTGATTGGGTCAAAATGTCACCCTCATTGTAGCAGGAAATGTTTGGTTTGGGGGACTGGTATTGAGAGGTCACTTTCCAATCACATGGGTGTGTTGGGTATGAGAGGAATTGCTGATCTGGAGGTTACAAGGGCATATCCCCTTGATTGACCCTTAATCAGGGATTAGGATTTATGGGAATATTTGGGGATTTTGATTTTGGTTTTAATAATAAGAAAGTGTAACCCGGGTTTTATATATTACTAGTAATTAATTACTTTCAAAATAAGTAAAACTTGGGTGGGTTATTGGGTAAATGGGTTAATAATGGGTTTATGGTTAGATGAGAATAGGATATTGGCAGTTTTGACCCTCCTCTTAACAACACTTCTTTAATCATCTTTGCAAACAAGGTCTTTTTCCATTTCACCGTTAGTCCTTTAGCAATTGCACCGTTAGTCCTTTAGCAATTGCACCGTTAGTCCTTTTGGATAAAATTTGGATTTGAGGACTAATGGTGTGATTTTCTTCAAACTTTGAGGGTTGATCTTGTAAATTCTTTAAACATAAAGGATCAATCTTGCACAATGATGATTCTTGGAGGGCCATTTGTGACAAATTCTCTAAGATGAGTGACTAAAGTTGTACAATCTTCAAACTTGAGAACTATTCTTAGAAATTCAACACTCGGGTCCGGTTCATTGTGCGGCTTCGTTTCCCGTGTTCGTTTTTCTTTGTTTCTTGTGATCTTTTTGTCTTTTTCTCGATATCCATACCTAAAACATACAACAAACGAATACGAGCACATTTCATGGTATTTTATGATATATATTAGCATTTTAAGCACGTTTTGGATGATGAGACCATGTATAAAAGCAGTCTCATCAGTAGTCGCTATCGGTTCTCCTAATTCATCAAAAGTAAAATACACGACCTCAAACATCGGTTTCAATTCAAACCGTCAAACATATTACCAACAAATTTTCTTAAAAATTTCAAAAATATACGTAAATTAAGGTTAAATAATGACCTCGGGTTCTGGGTATCACATCCTCCCCTCCTTATAAAAGCGACGTCCCGACGCTCGCGTCTTCTTATACTCACATTTTGTACCACTAGAACAAATGAGGATACTTTTCCTTAAAGAAATCCTCACGTTCCCACGTGAATTCCGGTCCACGTCCAGAATTCCATCGTACCTTCACACTGGGAATCCAACTATGCTTCAATCTCTTAACTTCTCGGTCCATAATCTCCACTGGTTCCTCCACAAAATGCAATTTATCATCAAGCTGAATCTCATCAAAAGGAATCACCAAATCCTTATCTGCCAAACACTTCTTCAGATTTGACACGTGAAACGTGTTATGAATGGCACGAAGCTCATTCGGCAAATCCAACTTGTAAGCAACCGGTCCAATTCGTTTATGATCTTGAATGGTCCAATATATCTCAGACTCAACTTTCCTCTCTTCCTAAAATGAATCACACCTTTCCATGGCGATACCTTAAGCATAACCATGTCTCCAACTTCGAATTCCAACGGTTTCCTCCTATTATCGGCATAACTCTTCTGCCGGCTTCTTGCAACAAGCAATCCGTTCTTAATTTTGCACAATCTTCTCAGTAGTCTCCAAAATCATCTCAGGTCCAGTCAACTAACTCTCCCCTACTTCACTCCAACACACTGGAGACTACATTTCCGCCCATGCAACGCTTCAAACGGTGCGGCCTTAATACTCGCGTGATAACTGTTGTTATATGAGAATTCCACTAAAGGCAAATGACGTTCCCAACTTCCACCAAAATCCATAACGCACGCCCGAAGCATGTCTTCCAACGCCTAAATAGTCCTCTCACTCTGGCCATCAGTCTCGGGATGATAAGTCGTACTCAAACTCAACTCAATGCCCAATGCATGCTGGAGAGATCTCCAAAACTCAGAAGTAAATTTGCTGTCGTGATTCGAAATAATCGACAAAGGCACCCCATGTCGACAAACGATCTCCTTCACATACACACTGGTAAGATTCTCCATACTATTTGTCTTCTTTATAGGCAAAAACTGAGCAGATTTTGTCAATCTATCCACAATTACCAAATCATATCATAACCACAAGGAGTTCTCGTTAAACCCATTACGAAATCCATAGCGATCTTCTCCCACTTCTATTCCGGAATCTCAGGTTGCACCAATAACCCAGACGGTTGATAGGTGTGTAAACACCCATCCTTTTACCACTTAATTCTGGCTAAAACAAGACCAAAACACGTATTTAATATCATTTGTTTGGAATTATGCGTGGTTTTTGTGTTTATTTCGTTTTCAGAGCTAACCGGATAAATATTAAAGAAAACATGGGATTGCACGGGTTTTATCAAGGAAAAGGACAAAGTCGAAGTCTATTGTCCAAGAGATGCAAAAGATTTGAAGTCAATGGGCCTACTTGAAGATTTATCGAAGAAAAGGACTAAAGATGGAAGATTTACATATGTCGAAGAAACTCAAGTCTATTTAACAAAGAAATTAAAAGACGAGTTGAATTTAATCGACAACAAATCCCGAATCAGAATCGAAAACGTCAACTTTTCTGAAAAGACGAGAAGACGAAAGAGAGAGAAGAAAGCCCACTCACCAACTAACCACTAAGGACTATAAAAGGATCTCCTACACACACAATTAGGGAGTTAGTTTAGTTTTTGTTTTCTTCTTTCTCAGTTTCTTAGGTTCGTTTCATCACCAACACCATTAGGGTGTTTGGTGATTTTTAATTTTTCCTTCAATCTTGTAAGTTTCAATCATTACTCTTGTTTACCTTTACATTAATCTTTCAATTCCATCTTTTCATTCATCTTGTTCATCTCCATTTTTTATTGCAAGTTCTTAAGTTCTTGTGTGATTGATTTTGATCTTTTAAAAGTTGTTGATTTAGTGTTTTTATTGGTGGGATTTGTTACTTATGGTATTTAAATGATTATTGGTTAGTCTGGTAAAACCTTTTTGAGTATTTGAGTCGATTTGGATTTAAGTTCGTTTTCCCTGTTCTTGTGTTACTGTGTCTGTTCTTCATTCCCAGGATTATTCCGAATTGGAAGATTGACTCGTCCCCTATTCGGAATATTTTACATATTCCGAATAGCCCCCTAGATTCCTCTTTATTCGGAATATCCCAGATATTCCGAATAGAACATCTTTTCCGCATAAGCCATCTTTTCCGCATAAGCCATTTTTTCCGAATTGAGCATTTTATTCCGAATAGGCAATGTTTTCCCTATAGGACTTTCTTTCCGAATTGACCCTTTTATTCCGCATAGGATTGTTTTCCGAATAGAAACCTTTTTCCGAATTGTAATTTATTCCGCACAAGGCCAATATTCCGAATAGAGTTGTTTTTCCGCATGGTGCATTTATTCCGAGTAAGGAAACATTCCGCATAGAGCTAGTTTATTCCCTATCTTCATTTATTCCGAACAGAGCAAGTTTTCAGTAAGGACGTTTTTTTTTGTTTAATCACTTATCTGTTAAGTTTCAATTCAGGGCTTATTTCATTTATTGTTTTTGGTTTGAAGGTTGATTTACTTTACTCATTTATTTTTAAGGAGAATAGATAAGCAACCCCCACTTTTTGTCACCAGGAACAAGAACAAGTCATCCCACTTTAAACTGAGATCAATTCGAGAGGATTTCGAGAATCGAACTTTCAACATAGAAAATCTCTTGTATCAAATGGCGCCGCTGCCGGCTCTTCTCGTTAAGATCAAAAGTTTTTTGTGAGAACTTGGATTTTGGGATCCGTTCCCCGTGAACGTTACTTTTTCACAAAAATTTTCAAAAAATCCTAAAAAATATAAAATTTTCAAAAATACAAAAAAGTTAAAAAACATAAAAACCAAAAATATTTTTGCCTTGTTAGTTCTCTTGCAGGTGTATGCGCACCCGATCCACGTCTTATCAAGAGCCCGAGCCTCTCGATCACTTAGACATGGCCGGTGTACCACCTCCAAACAATAATAATAACAACAACAACATGAACAATAACAACAACAATGAGCATCAACCGGATAATCGCCCGATGATTGAACTGCTGCAAGCTCATGTAGATGGCAACACGGATCCAATTGTCATCCCTCCAATTGCCGCCAACAACTTTGAGCTAAAATCAGGCTTTATCCAGATGGTCTCCGCTCAACCATTCTTGGGACGAACCATTGATGATCCACACGACCACATCAAGAGATTCTTGCAACTCACCAACACGGTCAAATTCAATGGTGTTCCACAAGAAGTTATAAGGTTACAACTTTTTCTCTTTTCTTTAGAGGGACAAGCCCGGCATTGGCTTGCTAAGGAACCGCCACAGAGTATTCTCTCGTGGACGGATTTGGAAACAAAGTTTATCAATTACTTTTTTCCACCCTCTCGTACTACCGCTTTGCGGAATGAAATCATAAATTTTGAACAAAAGTACGATGAGTCGTTCAGTGAATCTTGGGATCATTTTAAAGATCTTTTAAGAAAATTCCCACAACATGGTTTTACCAAAGTACATCAAATTAATACTTTTTACAATGGTCTAAGCATGAGTGACCAAGATTCACTGAACAGTGCCTCGGGGGGTAATCTATTGCTAAGACTTCCAATGCTGCTTGGGACATCATTGAGAATAAATCTCGTGTGCAAACCAAGAGTGTTCGGACCAATGTCGCTAGTGCTAGCACTAGTGACAGCGACAAGCGATTAGACAAAATCACTACGCTTCTTGAATCGCTTGTCACCCACACCGTCAGCAACAACAACAGCAACAACGCTAAAAACGCTCAAGTTAACGCTGTCAGCCAATCTTGTGAGATATGCGGTGGTCCTCACTCTTACACCACTTGTACCGCCACCCAAGACTACCCTGCTGAGAATGTGAATGCGGCATATGGCACCTATCCTCAACCCGCCTATCAAACTAGACCTCAAGGTGACCGTAATTTGCTTAGCTACCGTTCTAACAATTATCTTTCCCCACCTGGTTTTCCTCCTACCAACCCAAACCAACAACAAAACCTTAATCGCCCTCCTCAACAACAACAACAACCTCGACAACCATACATACCTCCTCACAAGCAGCAACAACGACCTCAACGTAACAACCAAGTCTACCAACAACCTGCTTATCAACCACCCGCATACAATGCTCCTCCCAACCAAACCACCACTGCATTACACCACGAGGTTGCAACCTACATGAGGACCAATGATGTGATTGTGGAAAATCTCCAACAGGAAGTGCGAAACTTGAAAGCAGACTTGGTCAAGCAAGGAAACGATTTGAGAGCCGACATGAGAAACACGTTGGATAGCCAAGATCTGAGGAACATGATGGCTGGTTTCTTCCAAGGTAATCAACCCTCTTCTTCGGGTACTCTCCCGAGTAACACCGTTGCGAATCCAAGAGGGGAGATGAAAGCAATCACCACTCGAAGTGGCAAAGGTACCAAGGAACCCGAGCTTCCTATACCTCCACCGGTGGTTGTGACTCAGGAGAACGAGTCACCTGCTCCTATTCCTCATCCTTCTCCTTCCCCAATTTCTCCACCTCTTCCTTCTACCCCTCCTCCACCCGTGGTTGTGAGTGATCCTATTCTCCCAAAGCCTTCCTCTTCTTCCAATATACCTTATCCATCTAGGTTGAGGAAAGAGAAGCAAAAGAGCAAGGATGATATTCAGGTTTCGAACTTCCTTAAAATGTTCAAACAATTGAATTTCAATATCTCCTTCGCTGAGGCTCTCGCTCACATGCCTAAATACGCGAAAATGTTTAAAGATCTTCTGAGTGACAAGGAAAAGCTCCTCGATATTGCCAACACCCAACTTAATGAGAATTGCTCTGCAGTGCTCTTAAGGAAATTGCCAACTAAGCTTGGTGATCCGGGTCGTTTACTTATCCCTTGCAATTTCCCGGGAGTAGAGAATTGCATGGCCCTAGCCGATCTAGGTGCCAGTATTAATCTCATGCCTCTAAGTGTTTGGAAGCAATTATCTCTCCCAGAGCTAGTCCCCACCAAAATGACTTTGGAATTAGCTAATCGTACGGTTGCTTATCCAGTGGGGATAGCCGAAGACGTCATTGTAGGAGTCGACAAATTCACCTTTCCTGCTGATTTTGTTGTCGTCGACTACGAGATGGACCCCCGTGTGCCACTAATTGTTGGACGTCCATTCTTGAGGACCGGTCGCACTCTCATTGATGTTGAAGCCGGTGAGCTTATCATGAGAGTGGATGACGATAAAGTAGTCTTCAACATGGGAAAGTTGTCTAAACAGCCTTATTCATATAAGAGTGTTAATTGTATTGACGTTCTTGATGAGGCTTGTGAAGAACACTTTAATGATGCTTGCAAAAGTATTCCTACCTCTCTTCCCAATGTTGAGACCGTGTCCTCTATTGATTCATCGTTGTCTCTATTTGGAGATAGTGATTTATTTTGGAACAATCTTGAAGATACCATGGGAGATGCGAACTCAGCTACTAATGATTCTCCCACCGATGGGGATGAAGACATGAATTTCTTTGACAATCTTCTCACCGAAGACAATCCTTCGCCTCCATCTCCCACGGTCATTGCTATCGATACTTCAACTTCGAATACGCCTCCCGTCGAAAATCCTCCGGATTTAGAACTTAAGGAGTTGCCGCCCCATCTCGAGTATGTGTTCCTTAACGAAGAGAAGAAGTCGCCAGTCATCATTGCTAAGGATTTGAAGGAAGAAGAAAAAGCCCGACTTATCACCGTGTTGAAAGATCATAAGAAGGCTATTGCTTGGAAAATTTCGGATATTCGTGGAATTGATCCTCACTTCTGCACACATAAAATTCTCATGGAGGACGACTTTAAGCCCACAATTCAAAGCCAACGAAGGGTGAATCCAAATATCCATGAAGTCATCAAAACAGAGGTTATCAAACTTCTTGATGCGGGTATGATTTACCATATTTCGGATTCACCCTGGGTTAGTCCAATCCATTGTGTGCCCAAGAAGGGCGGAATAACCGTTGTTCCCAATGAACACAACGAGTTGATTCCCACTCGTCTCGTTACTGGGTGGAGAGTTTGTATAGACTACCGCAAACTCAATGATGCCACAAGAAAGGATCATTTCCCTCTACCTTTTATGTACCAAATGCTTGAACGTTTAGCGGGTAATGAATATTACTGCCTTCTTGATGGTTTCTCGGGTTATTTTCAAATACCCATCGATCCCCAAGATCAAGAAAAGACTACATTCACTTGTCCCTATGGCACATTTGCTTACAAAAGAATGCCTTTTGGCCTATGTAATGCGCCCGGGACTTTCTAAAGGTGCATGTTAGCTATCTTCCATGACATGGTGGAACACACCATGGAAGTCTTCATGGATGATTTCTCGGTCTTCGGGGATTCATTCTCTTCTTGCCTTGCCAATTTGGAACGTATGCTCAAGCGGTGCGAAGACACTCGCCTAGTTCTGAATTGGGAAAAATGCCATTTTATGGTAAAAGAAGGCATCGTGCTTGGACATAAGATCTCGAAAGCCAGTCTTGAAGTAGACCGTGCTAAAGTCGATGTTATCGCAAAGTTGCCTCCACCTTCAACCGTGAAGGGTGTGAGAAGTTTCCTGGGTCATGCGGGCTTCTACCGTCGATTCATCAAAGATTTTTCTCAAATCACTCGCCCGATGACCCACCTCTTGGAAAAAGATACTCCTTTTATCTTCTCCAAAGAGTGTCTTGAAGCCTTCAACTCGCTTAAGGATAAGCTAACTAAGGCACCCGTGTTGGTTACCCCTAATTGGGAGCTGCCCTTTGAGTTGATGTGCGATGCTAGTGATTTTGCTATTGGAGCGGTTCTTGGACAAAGAGTGAACAAACACTTCCAACCAATCCATTACGCTAGCAAGACAATGACGGGGGCACAATTGCATTATACGACAACCGAAAAAGAGCTTTTAGCTGTTGTCTATGCTTTTGAAAAATTCCGCCCCTATCTTGTCCTTTCCACCACAATTGTGTATACCGATCATTCCGCGCTGAAGTACTTGTTGACTAAGCAAGATTCCAAACCAAGACTTCTTCGCTGGGTTTTGCTGCTCCAGGAATTTAAAATCGAAATTCGCGATAAGAAAGGAGCAGAAAACCTAGCCGCGGATCATCTCAGCAGACTTGAGGATCCTTACCAAGGGGATCATCCGAACAAAGAAATCAATGATTCTTTTCCCTTGGAGACCTTAATGTCTATAAATTCGAAATCTGATGAAACCCCGTGGTTTGCGGACTTTGCAAACTACTTGGCGGGTGGAATTCTCAAGGAAGGATTGACGTCCCAACAAAAGAAAAAGTTCTTCACTGACATTAAGACTTACTTTTGGGACGACCCTTACCTATTCAAACAATGTGCCGACCTGATTATCCGCTGATGTGTTGATGGACCGGCAGCTTCGGAAATTCTTGATGCTTGCCACAAAGGACCCACCGGTGGTCACTTTGGTCCCAACTACACCGCCAAAAAAGTGTTTGATTCGGGATTTTATTGGACCTCCATATATCGTGACGCTCACGATATGGTTAAACGATGTGATGCTTGCCAGAAACAAGGCAAGATCACACATAAAGACGAGATGCCTCAGAATTTCATTCAAGAGTGTGAAATCTTTGATGTTTGGGGTATCGACTTTATGGGGCCATTCCCTTCTTCTAAAGGAAACAAATACATCCTTGTAGCTGTTGACTACGTTTCTAAGTGGGTTGAAGCCAAAGCTTTACCTACTAATGACGCAAGGGTGGTTTGTAACTTTTTGAAAGCTCTTTTCGCTAGATTCGGTGTGCCTCGTGCCATTATTAGTGATCGTGGGACTCATTTTTGCAATGACCAATTCGCAAGAGTCATGGCTAAGTAGGGTGTAAATCATCGTCTTTCCATAGCCTACCACCCACAAACTAATGGCCAGGCTGAAATATCCAACCGAGGACTTAAGCGAATTCTGGAAAGAACCGTGGGAGAGCATCGTGCCGCATGGGCTGATAAACTTGATGATGCTTTGTGGGCTTTCTGTACTGCTTACAAGACCCCGATCGGCTGTACGCCTTATCGTCTTGTGTACGGGAAAGCGTGCCACCTCCCCATTGAGTTGGAGCACAAGGCTTATTGGGCCTTGAAGTGGGCTAATTTTGATATTAACAAAGCCGGTGACCTACGCAAGATCCAACTCAATGAGCTCAATGAACTCCGTAATGAGGCTTATGAAAATTCTTTAATCTATAAGGAAATAACTAAGCTCATTCACGACTCCAAGATCAAAAACCGAGAGTTCCATGTTGGAGACAAAGTCTTACTTTTTAACTCTCGGTTGAAAATCTTCTCGGGAAAGCTCAAATCTCGTTGGTCCGGCCCATTCACCATTGCCCAAATTTTTCCATATGGTACTCTCGAGCTCGCTCAACCTAATGGACCTAATTTTAAGGTGAATGGCCAACGAGTGAAATTGTACTTTGGTGATGACACCTCTCAGGAGGTGATTCCATCCCTCACCACGTTCCCCATGAACTAATTTTAGGTCGAGTCAGGCTCGTGACTCGGTTATCAAAAACAAGCGCTCCTCGGGAGGCAGCCCGATTATCTATCCCTTTAACCCCCTAAGTGTAGGGGAGTACCTATTTTGGTCGCTTGTGTTTGTGTGGTGATGTGATTACAGGGATAACTGCAATCTTGGAATCTTTGAAGAACCGTGCTCCCGTGTTATCCGAAATCCGGTTCTATCTCTCAACTATCGTGATTCAATTTTCTTCATACTCACATTTGAAATTGATCACTTTAGTCGTCTCTTCCTTAACTCGAGTTAACCAACGTGCACAATGTCATAAGTGTAGGGGAGACTTTTCCCACATGCTTAAACATTAAGGACAATGTTTATCTTAAGTGTAGGGGGGACTTCTATCGAAGTTTTAAGTGGACTTTTCCATGAAAATGCCTTCATTTAACCGGAAAATCATATTTTTCAACATTTTTCAATTTTTAATAACTTTGGCCATTTAGTTGTAATTTTTAAATTTTTATCATTGCTTTCATATGTATATATTCCACAATTAAGTCAAAAATATTAATAAAGTGGTGTAGCTAGTTTAGAAATCTTTGACATATTAGGCCCGTTGCGTTCATTTTGACTCAACCCGAATAGACTTATCCAAGTTTATTCTAGCTAGTATCCTTAACCATGTAGACCTTAATTGGTTTATTAGGCTAAGTATCCACGAGTCTCATTACTTGAGATTTTAAATTGTGGAGGACGAGAAATGATAGAGTCAATTATAAGTCGGTATTCTTGCACAAGCTCACTTGGTGTAATTATTTGCCTATTCTCCCATCACTTGCTAATAATTTATCTGCAATAAGTAAGGTCGTACGATTTGAAAGGTTACTTAGCTTCTAGCCCAAGATCGTTTAAAAGTTGCTCGGTAATGATAAGATTTCATAGCCAAGGCATAACTTATGAAGCGGGGCGCGAAGATTGGCGAGTCCGAAAAGGCCCTAACAAGGCATGAGGATTCAATTTTATTGCTGAAGATCTAAAGTGATGTGAAAAGCATTATTCCCAAAATCAATATGAAGGATCAAGACTCACGACGAAAAGCAATCAAGTCCCATAAAGATCATGGAGAAGTCTATCCGAAAAGACCCTGACAAGGTATGAGGATAAATAGATCCAAGTCCGAAAAGGAGGCGGATCGTTGTATCTCAAAATCCCAATTAGAGATTGAAGAAATAATCATGAAGTCGTGGTCAACAAAGTTGGAGTACCCCTCAAAAGTCTCCAAGTGAAAAAAAACTCTATTATGATGAGAAGACCATTATCTCAAGAACGTCTCTCGAAGATATGAAGTATGAAGTACATGCCAAATATCGGCCCGAGAAAGGTCTCAAATCGTGAACCGAGTTATGCCAAGATATGAACTTTTTGATATCCCGAGAAGCAGTTTTAAAAGATTTTGTCCTTTAGCTAACTATTGATCAAATCGTCCTACTTTGCTTTCAGCCTAAATAAACTATCGAAATAAGTCCAAAAATGCATCTTCATGATCATTCTAAGACAAAAATAAAATATAAGAGATACACCTAGGTATAAGGGAGTTTAAGCATTTAATTAAGCCATGTGTGTAAGTGTTTGATTTGCTAACTTATAATAACAATGATCTCGTTTTTAAGCTTAGTTTGGGGAACGTGAAACTTGAGGGTGATAAATCTGCGCAGCACCAAAGCCCTAATGTAAGTCCTTGATCTCTTTGCAAGTTATTTCCATGTAGCTATTTTCAAGTGAAAATGGTTTTCTATCCTTTTTTTTACTTTAAAGTTTTAATTTCTCTTAGTACTTTAATTTTTGTTTAGTAGTATGTTAATAAGGCCAAGGTTGATTGATTATGAGAAAAGTGTAAATTTGCTTTATCACTAAGCATTGCATGAGGGCATGGCAATGGTTAAGTATATGGGATTTGATAGGTGTGTAAACACCCATCCTTTTACCACTTAATTCTGGCTAAAACAAGACCAAAACACGTATTTAATATCATTTGTTTAGAATTATGCGTGGTTTTTGTGTTTATTGTGTTTTCAGAGCTAACCAGATAAATATTAAAGAAAACATGGGATTGCACGGGTTTTATCAAGGAAAAAGACTAAAGTCAAAGTCTATTGTCCAAGAGATGCAAAAGATTTGAAGTCAATGGGCCTACTTGAAGATTTATCGAAGAAAAGGACCAAAGATGGAAGATTTACATATGTCGAAGAAACTCAAGTCTATTTAACAAAGAAATTAAAAGACGAGTTGAATTTAATCGACGACAAATCCCGAATCAGAATCGAAAACGTCAACTTTTCTGAAAAGACGAGAAGACGAAAGAGAGAGAAGAAAGCCCACTCACCAACCAACCACTAAGGACTATAAAAGGATCTCCTACACACACAATTAGGGAGTTAGTTTAGTTTTTGTTTTCTTCTTTCCCAGTTTCTTAGGTTCGTTTCATCACCAACACCATTAGGGTGTTTGGTGATTTTTAATTTTTCCTTCAATCTTGTAAGTTTCAATCATTACTCTTGTTTACCTTTACATTAATCTTTCAATTCCATCTTTTCATTCATCTTGTTCATCTCCATTTTTTATTGCAAGTTCTTAAGTTCTTGTGTGATTGATTTTGATCTCTTAAAAGTTGTTGATTTAGTGTTTTTATTGGTGGGATTTGTTACTTATGGTATTTAAATGATTATTGGTTAGTTTGGTAAAACCTTTTTGAGTATTTGAGTCGATTTGGATTTAAGTTCGTTTTCCCTGTTCTTGTGTTACTGTGTCTGTTCTTCATTCCCAGGATTATTCCGAATTGGAAGATTGACTCGTCCCCTATTCGGAATATTTTACATATTCCAAATAGCCCCCTAGATTCCTCTTTATTCGGAATATCCCAGATATTCCGAATAGAACATCTTTTCCGCATAAGCCATCTTTTCCGCATAAGCCATTTTTTCCGAATTGAGCATTTTATTCCGAATAGGCAATGTTTTCCGTATAGGACTTTCTTTCCGAATTGACCCTTTTATTCCGCATAGGATTGTTTTCCGAATAGAAACCTTTTTCCGAATTGTAATTTATTCCACACAAGGCCAATATTCCGAATAGAGTTGTTTTTCCGCATGGTGCATTTATTCCGAGTAAGGAAACATTCCGCATAGAGCTAGTTTATTCCCTATCTTCAATTATTCCGAACAGAGCAAGTTTTCAGTAAGGACGTTTTTTTTTTGTTTAATCACTTATCTGTTAAGTTTCAATTCAGGGCTTATTTCATTTATTGTTTTTGGTTTGAATGTTGATTTACTTTACTCATTTATCTTTTTAAGGAGAATAGATAAGCAACCCCCACTTTTTGTCACCAGGAACAAGAACAAGTCATCCCACTTTAAACTGAGATCAATTCGAGAGGATTCGAACTTTCAACATAGAAAATCTCTTGTATCAACGGTCTTTTGTGTTCAGCCTTAACTTTCGCACAAGTCAAGCACTTACTAATGTACCGAGCAATGTTTGCTTTCATACTCGGCCACCAATGCACATTCTTCATATCATGATACATCTTATCCGACCCAGGATGTATCGAATACTTCGTCTTATGAGACTCGTTCATAACCAAATCTCGCACTCCAGATGCTCCTTCCTCAGGTAGACATAACGGTAACCAACTTCGATTCTCGAAGTACCTTAGTCCATCTGACTTTACCACAAAAAGCGGATTCATCATTCTACCGAAATTATCTGCCTTGACATTCTCCCTCATCAGCTCAGTCGCTTGAGCCTTCAATATCATTCCAGTAAAATAGACACTCTCAGTCATCACCAAAGCTCTAACTCTAAGAGGCTTTTCTCTTTCCTTCCTACTAAGTGCGTCAGCTACTACATTCGCCTTACCAGGATGGTAGCAAATCTCGCAGTCTTAATTACTCAATAACTCAACCCATCTCCATTCCCTCATATTCAACTCCTTTTGATCCAAGATATGTTGCAAACTCTTATGATCAGTGAACACCACACACTTGGTTCCATACAAGTAGTGTCTCCACAACTTCAATGCAAAAACTATGACACCAAGTTCCAAATCATGCATAGTGTAATTCTCCTCATGCTTCCTCGGTTCCTCGACGCGTAAGCAATCACCTTATCACGTTGCATCAGCACAGCTCCATATCCCTTATGAGACGCATCACAATAAACCAAGAAATATTCGATTCCTTCTGGAAATGCCAAAATCGGAGTAGAATACAACTTATCCTAAGCGTTTGGAAAGCGGCTTCTTCATCTAGTCCCTACTCAAACGCCCGATTCTTCTCAGTAAGCTTGGTCAATGTCCTTGCGATCAACGAAAATCCTTCGATAAACCTCCGATAGTAACCAGCTAAACCAAGAAATTGTCGAACATTAGTCGGCGTCGTCGGTACCGACCAATCCTTAATTGCCTCAATCTTGGCAGGATCTACACGAACACCTTTGTTGTCAATCACATGCCCCAGAATTTGCATAGATTCCAACCAAAATTCACACTTGGAGAACTTTGCGCACAAATTCTTTCTCTTTAACAATTCTAAAATTGTTGTCAAAAGCTTCTCATGCTCTTCCTTGCTCTTGGAATAAATAAGGATATCGTCAATGAACACGATGACGAACTTATCCAAATACAGCTTACACACACGGTTCATCAAATCCATAAACACCGCAGGCGCATTCGTCAATCCAAACGGCATTACTTGAAACTCAAAATGCCCATACCGAGTACGGAAAGCTGTTATAGGAATATCTTCCTCTCTAACTGGCAGTTGGCGATAACCCGATCTCAAATAGATCTTCAAGTACACACTTGATCCTTGCAACTGATCAAATAAGTCATCAATCCTCGGCAATGGATACCGATTCTTGATCGTCAATTTGTTAAGCTCCCGATAATCGATACACATTCTGAACGATCCATTCTTCTTCTTCACAAACAACACAAGCGCTCCCCAAGGCGATGAACTCGGTCTAATAAACCCTTTATCCATCATTTCCTTCAATTGGTCGGATAACTCCTTCAACTCTGACGATGCCAATCGATAAGGCGCACGAGCAACCGGTGTAGCTCCAGACACCAAACCGATCCAAAATTCTACTTCACGAGATGGCGGTAGTCCCGGCAACTCTTCAAGAAAAACTTCAGGATACTCTCGAATCACTGACACATCTTACAACTTTGTCTCTACATCACCATCGCTATTAATTTGAGTCAAAAATACATCACACCCTTCCTCCATGTATCTCATTATCTTTAAGCAAGATATTACTCTCAAACAAGAAGTACATTCGTCACCCTTCACCGTCAACACCTTACTCCTTAACGGAATCTGAGCTAACCTCTCACCACAAACAATCACCGCACCATGTGAAACCAACCAATCCATCCCAATGATAAAATCAAATGATCCTATCTCTATAGCCATCAAATCAATATCAAACACATAGTTCCCTATCTTCAAGGAACACCCTTTCAGTATAGAGTTAGTGCTAACAATCTTTCCATCGGTTAATTCCACATTATAGTTAGTTGTTAACCTTACTGGTTTTCTATTGATAAGGCGACTGAATTTTACATCTACAAAGCTTCTATCTGATCCAGAATCAAACAATACGCTAGAATATCGAGCATCAAGTAAGAACGTACCGGTTACCACGTTCGGACATTGAGGCTTTTCTACAGTCCCTACAACGTAAGCTGGAGCGGCAACGTTTCCTCCTTGTCTATTTCCAGCCTTTGGACAATTACCTTTCTTGTGTCCTCTCTCACCACAACCAAAGCAAACCATAACTCTAGTGGCATTTTCTCCCATAGCCACACCTCTCGTCTGACACTCCACAGCTTTATGTCCAGCCTTTCCACATTTGTTACAAGTAGGAGGACAGTTTCCCACATGATACAAACTACATCGGCCACACTTGGGATTGACCTTGTTTCCTCTAGGCACAGTGGCAGCACACATCCCATCATTCCTTCTCTGGTTGAACTACTGATTTTGGTCTGATCCTTGAGTGTTATTACGATAACTCCCACGGTTCTGACCTTGCGATTGATTGGATTGGACAGACTCCCACTTTCTCTTGTTCCCTTCTGCCACACTATCTTTCTTGTCTTGCACCTTAACGTCTATTAGAGCGTGAGCCATCTGGACAGCTTCATCGAAAGATCTAGGCTTTAACGAAGTAGTCTCACCCTTGATGTTGCTTGGCAGTCCTTTGATGTATTGTTTCATTTTCTTACTGTCATCTGCAAAAGCATCGCGGCATAGCAAGCTCAACTCATTGAATCTCCTGGTATAAGCAGTAATATCATTATCTCTCAACATCAAATGTCTCAATTCATCTTCCAATTGAGCCAGTTCTTCTTCAGGGCAAAACTTCTTAGTTAACAATTCCTTTGTATCAGCCCAAGTTCTTCCATTAGCCACTACAAGCCCAAAGGTAGACACTTATTGTTCCACCAACTTAACGCATTATCTTGAAAATTAGCAGCCGTAAACTTCACATTGTTTGCCTCAGTACACCTACTGATTTCAAATGTACTTTCTATTTTCTCCACCCAACGACGAAGTTCCAACGCTCCTCCAGTACCATGAAACTGCGTAGGACCACATTTCATAAAACTGGCATAAGAACACTCTCTAGGAGCTTGTAGTCCACCAGTATTTCCAGCTTGTCCTTGACCTCTGGCGGCACGATCTGCCTCAAGCACATTAGCTATTGCTTCTTCAATCATGGTATTCTCACGAGCATTTGTCAATGTTGGAGGCATGTTATGTTATCACAACCAAAGAAAACAGGGTAAGTATACACATCAAGATAAAGAAGGATTCCTTTATTAAGACATATTATAAATACAACAAGCACAATCAACAAAGGCTACAAGTATTCATCAACCAAATCACAAAAGAGCTAATAAAGACATGTCATAGATCATGAAAGGTAAATGTAGATTGCATTGATAAATCAACAAAATTATCACAAGTCATGTCACTACAATCATCCACCAAGTAACCCAAAAGATACTAAGGTTCATCACAATACCATAGTACAAAAGTCTGAATATGTTCGATTACAATAAGGAAACTAAAATGAAATACTAAGAACTAATCACGTGGTGATCCACATGACTTCTTGGATGGCGGCTCTTCTTCATCATCGTTATCCTCCTCGGGCTCTTCATCACTCTCATCAATCTTCCTCTTGCCTTTGGAAGTAGACACCTCTTCCATTTTCCCTATGCCTTTCGATGTCGATCCTTCACCCGATGGAAGCTTGTTCTTGGCAAAATACAACTTGTATTCAAAAGTGATATAGTCACCCACCTATGATGGTTGAATCATAAAATGTGTGTCCACATATTTAGGGTCACTCCTGAATTTCAATGCGTCCATCAAGAACGGTCTCACACGTGCTTCCCAACCTCGCAGACGATCATACCTAATATGATCTTCCTTGATCTCCTCAAACTCAGCACACAATTTCCCCACTATCACCTTCAAGTTTTCTAACTCCACCATTTCACGATCCCTAGCACGATCAGTTCTCATCACACCAGATATGAATCTCTAAAATGCTCTTTCATTCTCCTCAAATCGTCTAATCACCCTTGTTTCTACCACATACCTTTCATACATCAACCTATCAAACTTTCTCAAGAAATGAAAAGTGTTACTGTAAGGCCTCCGTCCAGGACAATAAACCCTAGCAATGTTCTCATGGAGAGAACGTGCATTGGTTGCAGCACTGAATTCTGCAGGAAAGTCATCACTGTACGAGCGACTCTTGGTAAGCCACTCAGGTAAGCTTCACATATGGGCATGGTAGAACGAACATGTTACTGATAGTAAAGACCAGTCGGTGGCACGTTGGGTCCCCTTGATGATCTATTAGGATGCACCACATCAAGATCAGTCTGACCAACAGCATTTGCAGGATTTCCATCATCCACAGGATCCTCCTCCTTAGGTTCCTCATCACTATTGTCACTCCCACTAAAATTGTCCACATCACTGTCATCTCCATTCCTCACAACCTCCTTCACTTCTCCTTCCGGTTCTATCCAACGATTGTCACCTTGTGGGTTTGGGGCATTAGGTCCTCCCCCAACTCCCACAACGTACTCGTCTCCATTTCCATTCGGTGGTACTTCGGCCATTTCTACAAATACATAAAGTTCGAGGGTATATAAGGTCATTATTAAAAAATTATATATACATGCATGCACATGCAATGCGAATGTAGTACGTATGCCAATATGATGCAACAATATGATAGCCATGCAAATGTAATGCAAAAATTACGATGCCAAATACTCAATGTACATTCACAATATCTCGATATAATACCATGGTATTTACTTAATAAATACTTGGAAAATCATTTCAGTTTCAAGGGATACATGTAATTATACAATAATGCTAAAATAAATCTTACCGGAGCCATGCGGAATAGTTGCGTGCTTTTGGAAAAAAACATTTACGACACCAAAATTATAATTTAGGACTTTTTCAAAGTCGGCCTAGTTCTCTATAAATTGTGGCTCTGATTACCAATCTCTAACACCCCCAAATTTACCACGCAACGGAATACCACATTTGGGTGCTAGTCAAGGAATCATCACACAAGCCATATCGAATGACTCAACACGTTTCAAATTGAACAAGATTTAAATAATAAAGTTACAACAACATGTCTAAATGTTTCCAACCCAAAATTTTTAATAGAGTAGCGTATTGGTCCCCAAAGATCACAACCACATAAAACCATGTTGTTCAACGTGACATAATAAAACATAAATTATTTCTGCGGGGGCATTGTGTTCCCCTATCACGGCCTCAGTGACTCTCCTTACCCGCTTATTCTTTCTGCGGGTGCGCTTGGGGACGGGTGGGGGTACTTCCTCCTCCTCCTCTTCTACTTGTTGCGCCTCATCCTCATCATCGCCCATCATTTGGCGGAGGCTGAAGGTAGTTCTCTCTATGTTATCACCCTGCTCCTCCTCATGGGCAGGGGTGGCAGTCTTAGACAGGGAGGAGGGCCCAACTTCATTCTCCAGCATCAGATTGTCCGCATCCTCGTTGTCAAAATCTTCGGGGGTCTTCATAATTGTTACTTCCTCATCAGATTGGGGGTCCGATACGGCTGCCAGGGCGATTGTCACATTGCGGGTATGATCGAGAAGGGGTAGCTCGTTTTCTCGTCTAGGGTGGGCTCCTTCTGGTATGGTTTTAGGATCACCCTGGCGTAGGACTCCAAAGAAGTTCCTTTCTGTAAAGCAAAGAAGTGTGTTAGCTTCGGACAACGGATTTATATATGTTTAGGAGTGCGGATACTGTACTTACCTTCACCACGCCTCCTCCAAAACACAAGGTATTTGTTGGACGGGCCAAAGTAGTTGTGGCTAATCCCTAGCAGGCAAAGGAACGACTCGGGTAGATTCCTATGAAACCCTGTCCTATTCCTATCTATTTCTTGGGAATGTTGGGCATTATATGTACCAGCCCGTGGAGGAGGGTCAGGAGATACTCTATGTTTAAATACAAAATCAGTCGGCCAAACTACTGCGTCAATAAAAAAAGTAGTGGTCGTACCAATTTTTCAGCGAGTCCATGGCTTTATTGTGTGTTGTGGGGCTGTTTGGGGATCGTTTCTTAAAGGAAAGCCACCCATTCACTAAGTTAGGGATATAAAAGAGCCTAAATAACTCTACGGTTGGGGGAATGCTTCTTGCACGGCATATTATTTCAAACTTCTAATCTTACACGCGCCTATACAGTGTAATTGGGTGATATGCACATCATAGTAACCTAGTAGATCTACGAGGAATCGGGTAAAAGGAATGTGGTAATTGGCCGCGTCAAAGAGACGAGTGTATAAGCCAATCTTTCGCTGGGGTGCCTCAGTTATGAGTTCCCCTGCACCAGGAAGAGAAGGATGAAGGTTGCTAAGAATGAAGAAATCAGAGCAAAAGTGCCCTAGTTTCTCCTCCGTCATTACGTTTAGTACGGATCCAATGGAAGGGTTGTTTCTTTAAGACATTATTAATTAAAGTAAGATGAAGGCGTGGTATTCTAAGCTGTGTAAGAGAGGGTCCGTGCGAAAGAAGGTGGTGATAAGGAAGAAAAGCGTCAATGACAGAAATGAGAAAAAGACTGTGTGTCACACACAGCCGTGTGGGTAACCTATTTATAGGGTTGCTTTGTTGGTCATGGTTCGTTAGATTCATGACACGTGTCTTCCACTCACCAGAATCGTGTGGTTGGGAAGAAAGTGGCAAGTGAGAAGTCAGGTGGGACCCACGGGTCACTCCTGACTCAGAAAATTGCGTCGCTCGAGGTTCTGACTGTTTGCACTTTGTCAGTCAAAATGGCAGATGAGCAGTCAATTGTGTCGGGATATGCGGTCATACGTAAGACCATATTCAATGTTTCATTTAATTTGTCTCGGTCGTCATATGCGGCTGGGGTACTATAGGAATAAATTCCTAACAAGGTTGTTACGTGCGGCCGAAACATGGTTTTCAAAATTCAGCATTTCAAAATGTTCTTTCTTGGTACGTCCGGGGAGCATCTTGTTAGTCTAGATATTCCGCCTATGGCTGTAACAACTAGACTGGAGGGACATGATGACGTATAGTCCCCAGCCGGGTCATGAACCCGGCCCATGGGTACTACCTGCATCCGGCCCGTCACGAATGGGTTGGATTGATCAGTTAAGCTTACGGGCTTGAATGAACAGTGGCTGCATAAAGTGTGTGCGGCCGACGGCCCGGTACAGCCGGGACAGTGTTAGACAGAATCACAATCCTATTAGGATTGGGATTTACCTTCAAGTATAGGATATACACTAGTCATAATTAGAAGATAACAATCAAGCTAATTATGGTGATTATCTTATGTTTGGGGCCGAAGTAAACAGTGAGCCCATTAGGGTTTCAGTGCCTATGTAAGGAACCCCCAAGGGTTCTACAAAGGGATTACATTCTACATACTCTAAACTCATATCCGATTCTTAACCCTAACCGATTACTTACTCTCACGCCGGAGTCTAATCGTGGCATACATTCCCACGTTAAGCCTAACGCGTGTTGGTTTAGTGTGCAGGATCTCAACAAGACAATTCACTTGGTGCAAGAGCCGGAGCTCAACCAACCAGAATTAAGCTTAATTTGGGTCTAGCAAGGATTATCCAACTTTTGTATCAACATAAACCAACTGTAATATGGATTTAAGTATGTTGCCATTGAACCAGCTATAGTTTTTAGGTCCAATTTGCGGAGTTCACATAAACATTTTCTGTAGTTTGACTAATATACATAAGATGTTTATTGTATCCGACACGATGTATTTATAGGTTTCGTGCTCCTGTTTTACTACGTAAGATAATAACATTATGTGTCCTTTTACTTTCTTTTAAAATACGCGAATTTTATGGGTCTTTTATATAGTATATTAAATATTTTTTTGGATAAACTTAGTTAATTAAATATACGATAAACTTATTAAGTAAATGCAAGTAAAACGGCAAAGTTTTGTGACGGCCACACGCCTCTACGGTCTACAGTCTCCAATCTCCACTAATGTTCATCTGTGCCGGCGATTAAAGAGATGAATGACATCTAATACAATCAAATTAAGAATTTGACAATTTTGCTATGAATAAAAATATATGATATTATAACTTGGTTTTTGTATTGTTTCAGTTTGTCATTTCTGATACAAATGGTTTCTTCTTCTTGTTTTAGCTGATTAGTTTTTTTGTCATCAACTTCTGTTTAACTTGCATTTAGTTTCCTAATTTCCTTGCACATCTTAATAAAATTTAAAGTTTCAACTGGTCTCTTGATCGTGAAGGTACGCAGTACAACGTACTATTATTATTTTTTCTGTCTTTTTTGTGATTATATTGACTTTTTAAAATTGCACATCATGATCATGTTGTTATAAATTTTGCTGTACTTAAATGTTTTAGCGAATTCGTACAATGATTTGGTTAAGCTTATTAATCTAATTTAGCGTTATTATGTTACACCATGGATTTACTGAAATTTTTATGTTTACTGAATATGTCACTCTTGTAGAATCCTTGTTAATGCATACAATTTAGTAGTAGTGTTCCTTACTTGGCTTGAAACTGTATACCATATTCATGAAAAGGTTAAATTCATACCAATCGAGGGGTAGCCCACTTCTAAGTTGCATGAAATCTTTTTGCTTCAAAAGCTAAACAACATTAGTCAACCACTTAATTATCATTTATTTTCAAAAGTCATATACTGCATATCCTTATCTTAAGGTAGCCCCAAAGAGAGGAATTAAGTTTCACCCAGCTTAAAAACCACCGAACAATTTCTTTTATCACTATATATACGTGTTAGCCTGCTTTGTTAATTTGTATGTCAAGGAGTTGCCAAATGTAATGTTTGTCCACTTATCCAGCTGAGCTCGAGCTACGCTAAATAAGTTGTGCACAAGCTCAAATTGTCCTGTTTGCAGCCCGGTCTACTAATTGCCAGGAAATGTATATTTGGAGTAATTTTATAGTGTGCATCATTATTGTTGATTGTGATTTGTGAGTAAATTTATGTGTTACTGTCAAATGCAAGATTGTATGTGTTTATTGAAGTTATATACTTGAATTAATGATGTATTTGTATCTAACATACTGCTGATAAAAGATGAGTCGTCGAGGAGGAGATTTAAACATTAGTGAAATGCCAGAAGAAGTGCTTGTTATGATACTGTGTCTTTTGCCTATAAGGGATGCAGTGGCCACCAGCACTCTCTCCAAAAGCTGGCAGCCCTTGTGGTCTAAACTAAACAAATTGAACTTCGATGGTACTGAAACTTTGATTAAGATGAAGAATGCGGGGAACCAGAGGCGGAACATGTATCCTATAGAGGTATCCAGATTCATCAACCAGGTGAATAGTGTCATCCATAAATACAACCAACCAATTGTTCAAGAGAATGGCGATCACACACCCCGGATAATAGAAGACTTTCGAATTTGTTTCTCTCTAGGTAGTTTTTATCAAGGAGTTATTGATGAATGGCTCCAGTTTGCATTAAGCAAGAAACTTAAGTTTCTTGAACTCGGTTTGATAGATAATCTTTCCCATTCAAATTATTGTAGCGTTTATGAGCTCCCATTTGGATTACTCCAGAGAAACCTTTTGATGATGGTGGACCTCAAAGAACTTATCTTGAGGAATGTTATAGTGAGGGAAGAAATTCTTGAAAAAGTTCTAACAAATTGTTCACATCTTGAAAAAATAGTAATCCATGACTCACCACATTTGATGCATATTCGTGTTAATGGACAAGTTCGTAACTTGCAACATATTGAGATAAGGAGATGTTGGCATTTGGAAACCATTTATCTATCTGATTTTGACCTTGGCTCGTTCACCTACGAAGGTAAAGAGATAGATTTACGTCTCACTAATTTTCCAAAACTTAAGGAAATTGATATGGGAGTGCAAGGACATGTGGGGTTAAATATCAACAATAATGTGTTTAACCAGATATCCTCTTGTTCTTCGTCGCTGCATACTTTCTCTTTCAAAATATATCGTCCCCAGGTAATTTACTAGTTCCGTTTCATCCATATTGTGTTCATATTTGTTGCCAATTTAAATCTATATATGTGGGAGACTTGAGTATTATTTTTTGTTACGAAATTATAGGAAAAATCAAAGCTTGATTCCCTTCCTGAACTACCAAATATCAGGAAACTGCGACTGAATATTAGTGGTCTTAAAGTTAATTGTCTTCTAAAGTTGGCTTCGATGGTAAATGCATGTCCAAATTTGGAGACATTAACGATTCAGGTACTAATGCTATCTCTAATTATTTATGTTAACAGTTAACTGCATAGTTTTGTATAAATTCTTGGCTCTTTCTGCAGCTACTTCAGTCTTCACCATTCAAAAATAAGAAAGCAAAGCGTGTCTCTATACATCCCCTTGAACACCTCAAGCTGCTTCAAATCTTGTGCTATAATGCTCAAATCACTGACTTTGAAATTGCTGCGCGTGTTATAGAAAAGTGTGTTCGACTAAAAAAGATTGTAGTTGATCCTCGCCTGCAGTCTAAGGAGGTAACTTCAACTTCAACTTTCATATCCAACAGGGAGGATGATGCTCGATCTTCTGCCACAGAGTATTTTGAATCATTAACGCCTAGCCGCGCAGAGTTGGTGGTTCTATGAATTCGACATTAGTAAACTTGATATATTATTTTCCAATTTGGTCTTTTGTCAAAAAATTGTTAGGCAACATATATACAAATAAATACTATATGTACTTTCATTCATATATCAACAGTATCGATTAGAGATGTTCATGTTTTCATCGCTAGTTCTAGTTTTACAAAATGAAAATGAAATGATTTTTAGTTTTTCACAAAGATCTATAATTGGGCCTTTTTATATCTGGGCCAAGGGCAATTTTTACAAACATTTTTAGACCTTTGTCGCTCTTTAGCCAGTCATATCTTGAAGTAAAGACCAGAAATGAAACTCACGTACGTCAATTACTTTACAATGTACACAAGGATCGAGCAAAATCAACTGATAACTCAACCAAACCGACAGATAGAGGCGAACCGAAGCGATAGAAATCGAATCGACCATGTTCGGGTTGTTTTTCGATTTTGTAAATTTGTGTCGGTTTTAATCGGTTCGGTTTAGTTTCAATTTCAGTTTCAGCCTAAACAATATATTCGGATAATCTTTTTTAGGTTGGTTCAGTTTTGGTTCGGTTTTCGGTTTCGGTGTTGCTTGATTTAATGCGATTCGGTACTCAGTTCGTGTTTTTTGTAAATTTGATTTCAGTTTGGTTTTAAACCGATGCTTAGCCTTAGAAAACTCTCTCGTTCTTTCAGTAAATAAAGGAAAAGAAATTTAAAGAAGAGTGTTTCACCCGAATATTAAGATAAAACACTTTACTTTCAAAATTAACCGAACTATTATTGTTTTACATTTTTTTTGTTAAAGACATGTTTGACGCACAAGTTTAAGCTTATCGAAATATAAGTTGTCAAATATATATTAAATAATAAAAATGACTTGAAAACACACATTTTTATTGTTTCATTTCATTTACTTTCTTTTTTTTAACTAAAAATTTTGAGAATACAGCGATATAAAAGTAATAGGTAAATATCAAAATATTACATTAAGCATGTCAGGACATTCATAATTTTCATAAAAAATATCCGTCTTTTCTAGCAAAACTATCATCAACCAATACACCTACTAATAATAAGCTTTTTCTTTTAAACTTTATCGTTTGGACCTACGGATAATAAATCCCAAAGCTAAAACAAATTTATTTTATTTTATTTTTTTTGAACAAAAAACAAATTTATTAGAAAAGGATTTTGTTTGTCTAATCCCATTTACATAATTTGTAACATCATTTTCCTTCCACGAACTGAACTTATCGTATATGATAAAGGCCTTGTTTCTTTGACTCACCGTACGTGACCTTCTGCTGAATTCTTAAAAGTTTTGTCGATGTTTTAAATGGGGAAAATCTCTATATACCTATTTCATAAAAGAGCTTGTGATAAATACCTCTTTTATAAAGCTGTTAGTTTTATTTTAAAAAAAATAATGTAATAGCTCTGTTTGACACAATATTTTTAGAGAAAATCACTTAAAAATGTAGTAAATTAACCACTTTTTATGGTTGTGTGTACTAAACTATTTTTTTTCTCATTGTGTGTATTAAACTTTTTAATTTCGATCATTGTGTGTATTTTGAGACGATTTTGTCTTGTAAAATGACCATTTTACCCTTCAAAATTTGAAAAAAGTTGGGATAAAATGGTCACAAAATACACACAATGATATGAATTTGAAAGTTTAATACACACAATGAGAAAAAAAATATTTTACTACACACAACCATAAAAAATGGTAAGTTTAATACATTTTTGAATGATTTTCCCACATTTTTTTAAAGCTGTTAGCTTTTTATTTTAACCAAATAACTTTTAAATAAAAAGTTGTTCCATACAGCTTTTTAGATTCTCAAGAGCTGTTAAAGCTGAAAATTACTCATATAACCTCCAACCATATTATAATTTATTAAAAGATGTCCTTTTAAGTCATTTTATATCTTACCTTTACAGTTAACAGCTAATATAGCAAACACTTTTATTAAAATTAATAGCTTTTTAGCAAACAGCTTACAGTTAACAACTTACAGCTTACAATTAACAGTTAACAGCTTACAGCTTACAGCTATTTTTGCCAAACATAGCCTTAGATTTTAAATTTTTCTAAATACCTCATGGCAATCGATGTGTCCCAACGCAATCAAAGAAATCGAGGCAATTTGTATTTGTGTCATACACATGTCAACATATGGTGTAAGGTTGCCTGAGTTGCTTCGGGATATTTTTGGAAAATTTGAAACTTTACCCCTTGGTAAAGGGGCATCTTCAGAAATTTCTTTTTTGAATGTGCTATCAGAGACTATCAATTAGAGCGGGTACGGTGGTATCAAAGCTGGATGTTAGGTCTTCGGCGTGAGAGCTACTTTGGCACATCGTACCGTGGCTTGCGCCAAAGGTGCTCGATGATGTAGATAATGATATACGTGTTTAGGAAAACAACGTATAAGTGCGGCAAGTATTAAGTCTTACGCTTTAGGAAAAAACGTAAAACTGAATAAATTCCAAGTTCGTTCTCGAAGGAGGTGTATATTGTGTATGCCAATTAATAAAATAACAATGTTTGGATTAGTGACGTTTTTGGTTTTAAGAGAAAAATTAAAGACGAGTTACGACTACGTTTAAACTACGACGAATTAACGTAAAACGCGGACGTAAATACGTAAAACGTGACGAAATTAAAAATAAAACCTAAAAATTAATTAAATGATTAAACTAAGTCTTAAATAATATAAATAAGAATAAAAATCCAACAAATATATTTTAAAACCTTTTATTAATTAAATATTCAATTTTAAATGCTAATTAAAGCCCTAAAATTAAATATAATTAACAAAATGTCCAAAATATTAATTTATTGAACTAATAACTAACTTATATTATTTAAAGACTAAAAACTATTTTTTCTTGAATTTTAAAAACTATTTTTCTATTTTTTAATCACTAAAAACTATTTTTTAAATTAAAATAATCCTAGAAATTAATAAAATAATGCCAAATTTAATCTAACAATTTTAAAAATCCTAAAATACTCTAATGAACAGTAGAAAAATAAAAGAGTTTGAAAAATGTAAAATTTTTCACTAAAAGACAAAACAGTTTATAAAATAAACCCTAATTAAACTAATTAATTATAAAAAATAATTAAAAAAAATGAACAGTGAAAAACTTTTTGACTAAAACTCTTAAAATATTATTCTAAACCTAGGAAAAATTTTAAAAGTGAAAAATACAAATTTTTACCACTAAAAGACAAAAGACAGAATATTAAAAAATAATTAAAATAGCAAAATAATCTAAAAAATGGAAAATGAACAGTAAAATAAAAGTAAATTAAACTGAAAAATTAAGAATTTAAAAAGAAAAATATAGAAAAAAGAATGGAATTCTAATTCCTAGTTTAGTCCACTAGAGACAAAAAATTAAAAATCCTGAAAGTGACTACTTGGACTTTTTGTCCAGTAGTGCAGCAGGGGGAACACTTAACAAAGACAGTGGGAACTTTTTCCCACTGTTAGTGTAAAAAAAAACGGGTTTGGACTTGATTGCTTGAATCTAGCTTGTTTGTGGATTTTGATGGCAACAAAGGGCACCCCCACAACCAGTTGGGTTGTGGGGAGTCACAGCAAGCACAAAAAAAACACTAGCACAGAGCAAGAATCACACAGAGAAGAGCAAATTAAGTTGCTGATGTCAACTAGGGGGCTGTGGGGGGGCAGAAAGCTATTTAGGTGCACTTGGATGAGTTTCAAAGCTTGTAAACTTGCACAATGGCTAACCCAATTACATACAAACTAAATGAAACCCTAGTCTAACCTATACTAAACAGATTACTCAAAACTTATGGGCAAATTTGACCAAAACCTGGCAGATTAATGCATCTTCTGTTTTTATGCTATGAAAGCAAATTTTAACATGCAAACTTCTTGTTATGCTATTAACCTTTGAGGATTCTAACTGATAACACCTAATACCAACAGATAAAGTGTGTTGAGGTAGTATTTAACACCAAACCTGTCACCAATTTCAGTTAAAAACTAGTCCCAAACACCCTTTTAATATTCAGTAATTTGAAATTAACAAACCAATTGCTCACAAACCTAAACTAACTGATCTAAATCACTACTAACCTGCATAAACTTACCTAAGAAGCATGAATAAACAGAAATAATAACATTTAGACAGGTTTACACAAATTTCACATAATTGTTCACATAAAGTTCAAAAAAATGAGAAAAGAGGTTCAAGCCTTGCTATTGGGGCTGATGCCTTTCTGAAATCGTCTAGTTGAACTTATGGAGGGCTTATGCAAGTTTGCTATAAGTTGTTGATGTAGAGATATGCTGGTGTTGACTTTCAGTCAACACCCAATATTTCTTCAATTGAATAAAATGGAACGGATGGAGTAGCTAGTAACCTGCCAAGAAAACAAATGAACAGAGAAAGTGACCTGATAAAAAAGGGGCCAATAAGCTACACACAAGCTTATTGAGTAAGCTGATGTAGCTTATTGCTAAAAAAAATGAAACAGATTTTTTTCTAATAAATCCTTTTTAGAAATTCAACTAGAAATTAATAAAACTTGCACCAACTGATGTTAACTTAATCTTTTCCACTTTCACTTCAAAATTAAGTTAACCTCAAATTTTTGAAAGCCTTTTTAACAATTACTAAAGAAAATTATTTTCTTTTGAAAATCCTTAAAACATGTTAACTACTTTTGAAACCTACAACTACTTTGCAAACCAAGATACTTGATACACTAAGAAAGCAGTAAAAGGAACTCAGAAATTGTATTTTAAATTTTATTTCATTTTCATTAATTTAAAAAGAAAATTACAAAGACTTGAACGAAAAATAAGAGACACATTCTATCTCTTATATACTACCCTACTGATTCTTCTAGAATTACAATTAAATAATGAAATGACCTAAACCCTAATCCTGGAATTTCCAGTCTTGCCCCTTGAATTTGAATTTTAGCTTTGGTCAAAATGGATCACATGTGAATGTTGTGATGATACAGCTGTATTCCTTCATCTCAGTCGTCCAAAAACTCCTTTGGGAGCAAGGAATTGCTTTGTGCCGTTGATGGAGTCAAAAGATGCCTTCTTTGCCTTCTTTGGTTAGACAGGGGAGCACGGGGGACCCACAAGAGGTCATGGGGTGTAGTGTTCTTTGGTGGGTTGTGATTAGGGGAGGTTCAATTAACTTTCTGGAAAAGAGGGGGTTTTAATTTAGGGGATTAAGAGGGTACGGGATTTAGGGTTTATGTGTCTGGGTAGGGGGATTAAGGATAAACAGTGATTGTTTAGAGGGAAAAAGTTTAATTTAAAAATTAATATAGTAATTTAATCTGTTAGAGTGGGGAGTGACGTGGGTTGGGTGTGGGCTGGTTGGGTCGGGTAGGGTGTTTAGGGAATGGGTTGGACCGGGTTAAATGTGGGCTTAAGTTGGGTTTGGGTTTGGTTTTCACAAGTTTGCCCCCTGAACTCCCAATTGTGTTCAAATCCAGTTTTGGCAGCCACAACTTCTTCTTTCCTTTGTTAAATGTTTGGGCAATTGGCAATATTAGTCCTTTTAAGTTTAATAAGATGAACATAAGGACTAAACTTGTAATCTTTGAGATCTTCAAGGGCCATGCTTGTATAATCATGGAAATTTAGGGACCCCAATGTAATATATGAGTTTTACAGGGGTATAAATTGCCAAGTCTTCCAAATTTGAGGGACCATTCTTGCCAATCTTCAAAACTTCAAGGACTTGTTAGGAAAATCATTCTTCGGGCCCGGTTCTTTGTGCGGCTTCGTTTCCCGTGTTCGTTTTTGCTTGATTCCTTTGATCTTTTGGTGAATTCACGATATCCATACCTAAAATACACAATGAACAAACATAGGCACATATATGGGTATTTTGATGATATTTTAAGCGTTTTAAGCCCATTTTGGACGATGAGACTATGTATAAATACAGTCTCATCACTCCCCCATACTAAACCATTGCCGTGTCCCCACGCAATGCTAGAATTAAGTATCATAGCACTTCCAAAATTCATTTTATGATGACATTTATTCAAGACATAAAAATAAACTACTACACGTGTTTTAGACATAATGTATTGTTTTCATCACGAGAATGTGACTTTGGGATCATAGAACAAGAACACGTGAATGCTTCGTTAGAAATAATTTCGTCGTCCTCGATTTTCACCCAATTCCATGCTAAGCGTGTAACGAGATCATTGTTATTATAAGTTAGCAACACGAACACATCTTATGAGTGTTAATTACGAACCTAAACTCCCTTATTCCTACTTGGTATCTCTTATATTTTATTTTTGTCTTAATGATCACGAGGATACATCATCGACTTATGCGTGAATAGAGATTAAGTCTAAAAATAGAGTTCTAACGGTGTAACCAAAATCATCAAATCAATAATTCACCCCAATAGACAACGATGTCAAAAAATTAAGTCAACAAGAAGGATCGATAAACACGATTTTATAACGGTTTTGAACATGAGACTTATTACCAAGACTTTTATACGCCCCCTAACGGAAGGGCCTTATTATCTTTGGTTTACCTCCATCTTTTATTCAACTTCGCCATGAAGCTTTTATTATGACTTCGGTCTTGCCTTGCCTTTTATTATCCGCCTCATCGGTGGTTTTATTAGCCAAAGACGTATATCCTCACGCTAAAGCGAATTTTGGATCTTTAAAGCTTCGAAGATTAAGGCTTGATTCACTTTCAATTTGGGCATAGATTTTTCGGCCTTGTGAGCTTCAAATTTTTGCTTAATTTAGGTGAGCACTTGAAATCTTATTATTAGGTGAAGCTTTCGATTATTCGGGTGCCAATACTTCAAAACCGTGACGCTGGCGATACCTTAATGTTTTCCCAATTTAATTACATGGAAGCTACCAAAACAAATTAGAAACCCAACAATAGTGACTAAACCGCCAAATCAATATTTATTAACAATTTATTATGCAAAAGCGTTGGGAGAATAAGCTAATAATTACTACACATAAGATCGTGACGATTACGAGACTTATAAATAACTCTATCATTTCTCGTCCTCATTTAAGAGACTTAGCCTAAAAAGTTAAGGAATCGAAGCTAAGTGCTCAACACGCACGGTCGAGTCAAAAATTACTCTCGTTCTCACCATCGGAAAACCTACATTCGTGTCTTAAACACTTATGAAAAACAAGAAAAAATTTTAAAATTTGGCCATTTTTAGCCTTATTTGCAACAAAACGATAACAAAAAGATGAATATTGGATAGCGTGTTGACGTAAGCAAGGTGAAGTATCTTCTCACCCCCCCATACTAAAACTAAACATTGTCCTCAATGTTTCGAGTCTAGGGGTGTAAATACCCCCATACTAGAGACGAAGTCGAATGCTTAATCTCGAGCATGGAAAGGGTAAAACGAATAACCTAAAAGCCGTTTATGAATTATGCTAATAAGATAAACGTTAGAACATAAAAGGATATCATCGGATATCGGAATCTCCAAAGGCAACGATCGAAGCTCGAGTGATCCGTAAAACGAACACGAGAGGCTTCAATGATGACGATGAACCTAATAGATCACAATCACAAACAACCACGAAACAAAGGTAGGAAGAGCACAAGTCCCCTCGTTACATTATCTAAGAAAGCAATAATATGTACAAGGATAAGCATGAGAATCCCCCACGAGGCACCTTGTTTTTGATAACCGAGTCAAAAGCTCGACTCGGATCCCCATAAATGTGATAATTTAGGGATAATCTTGGTATGGTCATTTTTGGTGGGGCTTACATGATAAACAAGGCCCAAAAGTACATGGAGTACTTTAAAAACCCGATAAACGTATACCGGGGTCAAAGATAGCGTCTTCGTTTTCGGATGAAAGACGAAACAACGCTACTCCAACACAAACCCCAATGGGGTAGAAGAAAAGAGATAAGAAGTAGAAAGGTGGGGCAATGGGTAAGGCAAACTTATGAGCTACTCGAGGTAGACTCACACCAAGCAAATAGATAAGATTTCCATTTATTGCATCGGTGGAAGACCGAGTTTTCCCTTTACAAGCAATTCCGGGATCGTAAATCTCGTCCTCGGTGGAGAAATGGGAGGGAACATTTGGGGCTTCCCCCACACTAAAACCACACCAACCATCGTCAAAAGGAGTAGACGAGGTGGTAGCACTCATAACACGATGTGATGACGGAGTTAAACATGTAGAAAAATCATTTAAAACATTTTTAAAATCCTTTCCTTTTTCATCGTTCAAAAACTCTTTATGAAAACCCGATTTGATAATGTCGAAAATATTTGGCGTGTCAAATTCAAAATTAGTCGCGCTAAAAATCCTCACATTTAAGTCACTGGCGGGAGGGGGTGGCGGATTATATAAGTTCTCAAAACGTTTGTCAATAAAGAACACCGCCCCCTCGGGGTCTACATACTCGTCATCCTCATGAACGTCGATCTCATCGATTTCTTCGTCAAAGATAGGCTTGTCAAACCAAGGTTTGTCATTCCCCTCCTTGAGTATCTTAGAAACTCTCTCGAAAAGATCACGATCAAGCACGAAACCATCATTCTTTTGTGGGGATCGTTGATAAGTTAGATCCTCACGAATGTGGTAAACGTCATTCTCAAATGAGGAGTGTTGATTAGGTAACTCCTCGAGAATGGGATTTTTGGTGGTCACATGAGTTGGTTCGTCATCGAAAATAAGACGTTCCAACTCATTAAGTTCATCCTCGATTTTGGAAAGATCGACCTCACTCGTAGGTGGAAGTGGAGGCATAAGAGCTAGCTCTCGTTCAATGATTTCCTCAATCTCGGGATCAAACTCGTAATCATCGTACTTCACATGTTTCTTCTTAGGAGAATCAAAAATAGCATGTGGATTTCGAAGTACGTGATCAAGCTCGGCAAAATCGCCATCGTCATCGTCAAAGAAAGAGTCGATGTGAGCACTCACAACCATGGACTTACAAGCACTAGGGCTATGCTTAGGTGACTTTTCTAAGACGAGAGGATCGATGTCGATAAACCCTTTAGCCTCAACGGGTGTTGGGCTAGGCAAAGGAGGCACTTCGATGGAGTTAGAAGTTGAAGCCTCAAAGACATGGTCCTTCGAAGGTGGTGAAGACGAATCCATTTTGGTCATTGTCGTGATGGCATTAACGTCACCCTTCGGAATTGGTGTTTCACTTGTTTCGCTAAAAACATCCCAAAGTGAGTTTTCATCCATAAATTTACACATACCCTTTTGAATTAGGTACACGTATTCTTTATCCTTAAAATCATCATCCTTAAAACCGTTTTTCTTAATTCTTTCAAAACATGCATCAAGCTTCATTCTTTCCGCTAAAGTAAACATTTTGAAATCATTAGAATTTGAATCATTAGGTTTGGAAACCTCGGTTTTTTCATTCTCATAAAATCCTTGGGATTTTCTAGCGAAAAAGTCTATTTTCTCATCCCCATATCTCATAGTAAGTCTCCCCTCGTGAACGTCGATTACGGTTCGAGCCGTCGATAAGAATGGTCGGCCTAAAATAATGGGACATTTAGGGTCACACTCGTAATCGGATATAACGAAATCCGCGGGAAAAATAAACTTTCCAATCCTAACATAGACATCCTCGGCTATTCCAATTGGTATAAGTGGAGTACAATTTGCAAGCTCGATTGTCATGTTCGTGGGGGTAAGCGAAGGCAATCTCATCAATTTCCAAAGAGAATGAGGCATGAGATTGATGCTAGCACCTAAATCGGCAAGGGCTAAACATCCCTCAATCTCGGAAAAATCACAAGGTAGTAGAAATTGGCCCGGATCCTTTTCCTTTCTCGGCATACGCCTTTTGGGTTTTTTAAGAAGGATTGAGGCACAAGTTTCTTCAAGGGTTACTTTGGTAAGGTCGACAAAGCTCTCTTTTTGAACCGTGGATGGAAATAGAGGTACACGAGGGTGTGCACTCCTTTCCTTGGTCGCCACGTTCACCCCATCGACTTTAGAACAAGAAGACGTCTTAGAAGTCGAGGGTTGAGAGGGATAAACAACACGGAATCCTTCAAGGTTAGGGGTAATCACACGACCTTTCTCACGAGACGAGGCGGCTTTACATTGTTCTTTCGGATTTGCAACGGTGTCACTAGGTAACGAACTTGATGACGAACCCGAGGCCTTGTTCATTATAGCCGAAAACATCTTTTTAATATCAATTTGCCCTTGCTCAATCTTCGTGTTTTGCAATTTCAAAGTATTTGTAAAGTCGTTTTTCAAAGTACCAATTTCTCCCTCTAATCGTCTCATGTTAGCCTCATTCGTTTTCATGTAATTTTGAAAATCGTTTGACGAACTATTTTGATTTGAGTTAAAGTTCCCTTGGTTTTGATTACTTCTTTGAAAATTTCCTTGATTACCACTTGAAAAATTATTGCCTTGATTGTTGTTGTTTGAAAAATTCGAGTTTTGGTTATTGTCTCGATTTTGCCAAGTTATATTACGACCTTGATTATAACCTCCTTGATTTTGATTCGAAAAATTTCCTTGTTGATTATTTCCTTGAAAATTGTTTCGGTTTTGAAAATTGTTGCCTTGGTTATAATTTCCTTGTTGTGATGAACCCGCGTTATTTTGATTAGAAAAATTGTTGTTTCCATTTAACGCACTCACATTTGACGTTTGGCCATCCGTAGCCGCACACTCGTAATAATTATGAGGTCCACCACAAAACGTACACGAAACCTCAACCGCTTTCACCGTAGCGGGAGCGTCTTTCTTTTGCATCTCAATGAGATAAGACGTAAACACATTCGTCAACTTGTCGACTTTTGCATCAACTCTCTCAATGTCGCGATTAGAACTACTAACATTTGCGACATTGGCAACACTCGGTGCATTGCGGAGTTGGTAAACCTTGGATCGGTTTTCGATAATTATCAAAGCTTCTCTCGGAGTTTTACACAAAAAGTTGCCACCGGAGGCGAAATTCAACGAGTCTTGTTCGTGAAAATTAAGACCGTTGTAAAACGTATCGATTTGGTGCAACTCGGAAAAACCATGGTGAGGACATTGCCTAAGCAATTCCTTAAAACGATCCCACGCGTCTCTAAAAGATTCATTCGATTTTTGCTCAAATTTCGTAATCTCATTCTTGAAAAACGTCGTCTTAGACGGTGGGAAAAAATAATTAACAAACTTGGAAACGAGATCCTTCCACGTAACTATGGAATTAGGTGGCTCTTTCTCGTACCAATCCTTGGCGGCACCATCGAGCGAGTACGGAAAAAGCATAAGCTTGACGACATCGGTGTCGACGTTCTTAAACTTGCTCGTGGCCAAAAGACGATCAAAATTCCGAATATGGTCGTGAGGATTATCGGCTTCACGACCTCGAAACTTCGTAGCTTGGATCAACGAAAGCATTCCGCTCTTGATCTCAAAATTCTCCGCCTCGATAGCGGGAATTACGATCGCGTCTCCATAACCCTCGGTGGGTGCTTGGAGCAATTCCATCATAGAACGATTGTCGGCCATCTCCTCTACGGTTTCTTCAACAACGATATTAGGAACGTCGGTTTCTAATTCTCCTCTACGTCGTCGATTCCTTCGATTACGATTGCGTCGATTCGAAGCTTCGCTAGAATTGGAATAGTCCTTCGATCGAGTGCGCATGCACTAAGCGTAGAATGGGTGGTAGCAAAGAAGATTCTTTTTGCGGCTTTTCGATTTTTTCAATTTTTTTGGTTTTTGATTGGTTTTTTAATTTTTTTGGATTTTTTTGTTGTATTACGTAGACACAAATCTACAAATCTCTCCTCGAATCGACTTTCTCGATTAAAGGAGCCTCAAAGAATGAAAACGATCACGTGGAGTGAATGTTCTCGATGACTTTAGAACGTTGGTGGAACACCAAAACGTTCAAGAGGGTTTAATCTTGAAAACACAAGCAAATATAGTATACGTAGATAATACTTGGGCGGCAAACCCTCGATTAGCCTTCTTTCTCAAAACATGCACAAGCAAGCGGAGGAAACGAGGCGGCGCGAAGCACTTAAGAGCCTTTTTCCTTTAGGTCGTGAAATACAACCGCCTTATACCCACCTTATAGTTTGTGTTAATTGAAATTAAGCCTCACGAAAGTATTTATCTATTTTGCCTTTAAACTTTTGCTTTGGATTCGAATACAATGATTGGGTAATGACCTCCCAAGTCAAGGTTGTGATTTCTCACGTATTTGGAGTACTTGTATATTTATTGTTCTTACGTAGTACAATATAGTAATAATAATATTCACAAGAAAAACGAAAACCAATATATCTACAATATAGTAAAGATTGATTTGTGTTTAATTTAGGAAAATTAAACACGATTTATTTGGATATTATAATATAATAGATAAAAATAACAAAAATGAGTATGTACGATATTCACGCTTTTCAAAAAATGAAAAGCAAAAACGCACTACTCACACAAACACGATACTAATAGTAATGGCACACTAAACACCTCCCCGGCAGCGGCGCCAAAAATTGATGTAGATAATGATATACGTGTTTAGGAAAACAACGTATAAGTGCGGCAAGTATTAAGTCTTACGCTTTAGGAAAAAACGTAAAACTGAATAAATTCCAAGTTCATTCTCGAAGGAGGTGTATATTGTGTATGCCAATTAATAAAATAACAATGTTTGGATTAGTGACGTTTTTGGTTTTAAGAGAAAAATTAAAGACGAGTTACGACTACGTTTAAACTACGACGAATTAACGTAAAACGCGGACGTAAATACGTAAAACGTGACGAAATTAAAAATAAAACCTAAAAATTAATTAAATGATTAAACTAAGTCTTAAATAATATAAATAAGAATAAAAATCCAACAAATATATTTTAAAACCTTTTATTAATTAAATATTCAATTTTAAATGCTAATTAAAGCCCTAAAATTAAATATAATTAACAAAATGTCCAAAATATTAATTTATTGAACTAATAACTAACTTATATTATTTTAAGACTAAAAACTATTTTTTCTTGAATTTTAAAAACTATTTTTCTATTTTTTAATCACTAAAAACTATTTTTTAAATTAAAATAATCCTAGAAATTAATAAAATAATGCCAAATTTAATCTAACAATTTTAAAAATCCTAAAATACTCTAATGAACAGTAGAAAAATAAAAGAGTTTGAAAAATGTAAAATTTTTCACTAAAAGACAAAACAGTTTATAAAATAAACCCTAATTAAACTAATTAATTATAAAAATAATTAAAAAAATGAACAGTGAAAAACTTTTTGACTAAAACTCTTAAAATATTATTCTAAACCTAGGAAAAATTTTAAAAGTGAAAAATACAAATTTTTACCACTAAAAGACAAAAGACAGAATATTAAAAAGTAATTAAAATAGCAAAATAATCTAAAAAATGGAAAATGAACAGTAAAATAAAAGTAAATTAAACTGAAAAATTAAGAATTTAAAAAGAAAAATATAGAAAAAAGAATGGAATTCTAATTCCTAGTTTAGTCCACTAGAGACAAAAAATTAAAAATCCTGAAAGTGACTACTTGGACTTTTTGTCCAGTAGTGCAGCAGGGGGAACACTTAACAAAGACAGTGGGAACTTTTTCCCACTGTTAGTGTAAAAAAAACGGGTTTGGACTTGATTGCTTGAATCTAGCTTGTTTGTGGATTTTGATGGCAACAAAGGGCACCCCCACAACCAGTTGGGTTGTGGGGAGTCACAACAAGCACAAAAAAAACACTAGCACAGAGCAAGAATCACACAGAGAAGAGCAAATTAAGTTGCTGATGTCAACTAGGGGGCTGTGGGGGGGCAGAAAGCTATTTAGGTGCACTTGGATGAGTTTCAAAGCTTCTAAACTTGCACAATGGCTAACCCAATTACATACAAACTAAATGAAACCCTAGTCTAACCTATACTAAACAGATTACTCAAAACTTATGGGCGAATTTGACCAAAACCTGGCAGATTAATGCATCTTCTGTTTTTATGCTATGAAAGCAAATTTTAACATGCAAACTTCTTGTTATGCTATTAACCTTTGAGGATTCTAACTGATAACACCTAATACCAACAGATAAAGTGTGTTGAGGTAGTATTTAACACCAAACCTGTCACCAATTTCAGTTAAAAACTAGTCCCAAACACCCTTTTAATATTCAGTAATTTGAAATTAACAAACCAATTGCTCACAAACCTAAACTAACTGATCTAAATCACTACTAACCTGCATAAACTTACCTAAGAAGCATGAATAAACAGAAATAATAACATTTAGACAGGTTTACACAAATTTCACATAATTGTTCACATAAAGTTCAAAAAAATGAGAAAAGAGGTTCAAGCCTTGCTATTGGGGCTGATGCCTTTCTGAAATCGTCTAGTTGAACTTATGGAGGGCTTATGCAAGTTTGCTATAAGTTGTTGATGTAGAGATATGCTGGTGTTGACTTTCAGTCAACACCCAATATTTCTTCAATTGAATAAAATGGAACGGATGGAGTAGCTAGTAACCTGCCAAGAAAACAAATGAACAGAGAAAGTGACCTGATAAAAAAGGGGCCAATAAGCTACACACAAGCTTATTGAGTAAGCTGATGTAGCTTATTGCTAAAAAAAATGAAACAGATTTTTTTCTAATAAATCCTTTTTAGAAATTCAACTAGAAATTAATAAAACTTGCACCAACTGATGTTAACTTAATCTTTTCCACTTTCACTTCAAAATTAAGTTAACCTCAAATTTTTGAAAGCCTTTTTAACAATTACTAAAGAAAATTATTTTCTTTTGAAAATCCTTAAAACATGTTAACTACTTTTGAAACCTACAACTAGTTTGCAAACCAAGATACTTGATACACTAAGAAAGCAGTAAAAGGAACTCAGAAATTGTATTTTAAATTTTATTTCATTTTCATTAATTTAAAAAGAAAATTACAAAGACTGGAACGAAAAATAAGAGACACATTCTATCTCTTATATACTACCCTACTGATTCTTCTAGAATTACAATTAAATAATGAAATGACCTAAACCCTAATCCTGGAATTTCCAGTCTTGCCCCTTGAATTTGAATTTTAGCTTTGGTCAAAATGGATCACATGTGAATGTTGTGATGATACAGCTGTATTCCTTCATCTCAGTCGTCCAAAAACTCCTTTGGGAGCAAGGAATTGCTTTGTGCCGTTGATGGAGTCAAAAGATGCCTTCTTTGCCTTCTTTGGTTAGACAGGGGAGCACGGGGGACCCACAAGAGGTCATGGGGTGTAGTGTTCTTTGGTGGGTTGTGATTAGGGGAGGTTCAATTAACTTTCTGGAAAAGAGGGGGTTTTAATTTAGGGGATTAAGAGGGTACGGGATTTAGGGTTTATGTGTCTGGGTAGGGGGATTAAGGATAAACAGTGATTGTTTAGAGGGAAAAAGTTTAATTTAAAAATTAATATAGTAATTAATCTGTTAGAGTGGGGAGTGACGTGGGTTGGGTGTGGGCTGGTTGGGTCGGGTAGGGTGTTTAGGGAATGGGTTGGACCGGGTTAAATGTGGGCTTAAGTTGGGTTTGGGTTTGGTTTTCACAAGTTTGCCCCCTGAACTCCCAATTTTGTTCAAATCCAGTTTTGGCAGCCACAACTTCTTCTTTCCTTTGTTAAATGTTTGGGCAATTGGCAATATTAGTCCTTTTAAGTTTAATAAGATGAACATAAGGACTAAACTTGTAATCTTTGAGATCTTCAAGGGCCATGCTTGTATAATCATGGAAATTTAGGGACCCCAATGTAATATATGAGTTTTACAGGGGTATAAATTGCTAAGTCTTCCAAATTTGAGGGACCATTCTTGCCAATCTTCAAAACTTCAAGGACTTGTTAGGAAAATCATTCTTCGGGCCCGGTTCTTTGTGTGGCTTCGTTTCCCGTGTTCGTTTTTGCTTGATTCCTTTGATCTTTTGGTGAATTCACGATATCCATACCTAAAATACACAATGAACAAACATAGGCACATATATGGGTATTTTGATGATATTTTAAGCGTTTTAAGCCCATTTTGGACGATGAGACTATGTATAAATACAGTCTCATCACTCGACTAGTAATTAGCAGCCGGTTGTTATCATTTTTTTAATAAAGTATGGTATACGTAAGCCTATGATATCACTTTTTTATTTTTTGTCACCGTTTTTACTTTTGCTCACCATATCCTCACAAAATAAAGTGTCAAAAGATTCTCGTGTCAAACCTATGTGACACTCACTTTTTTCATTTGGCACCAAGTTTGAACCCCCAATAATACTTAATGCTCTTAAGAAGTCTATTCAAGAGAGAACCCTCGTCTACTATTAATTAGAAGCTTTACGTTAAGGAAGAGAAAAACCGACCAAAAATAAAACTGAACCGATAAATCAAGTCGAACCAAGTTGACCATAAAAAAATCCGACCATTTTAAGTTCAGTTTTGGATTTTGTATATTTATATTAGTTTTGCTCGGTTCGGTTCGGTTCGATTTCCAGTTGAAAACAAAAAAAATACGCGTAAACTATATATTTGGTTCGGTTTCTGTGTTGCTCGATTTAATTCGATTCGGTTTTAATACAAGGCTTTTGCCTAATATAAAATTGTTCGTTGAAGTCGGTCTTTTCGAATTGACTACCAGTTTAAGTGCGACTCAGTCGTTCTTGGTGGAATATAAAATGAGTTGTCGTTGTAGTAATTTAAATTGCAAAACTTTAAACTAAATGACGTTAATTGAAAACTAAAACTAATTAAAACTTGAATGGTGCAATATTAAAAACTTTAAAAGGTAATTTAACTAAATGACAAAAATTAAAGCTTGACGAAAAATTAATTTGACAAAGTGATAAAAATGTAAACTTAAAATAATGTGAACTTAAAAATAAAACAAAGCAAAATATGAATCAAAACCCATTCCATCGGAATCCCATCGGAATGCTGTCACCATAGGCCATCGGAATCCAGATCGGAATATAGGTATCAGAATGAGTCTATCGGAATAATTCTAATCAAATCTATTGGAATAACAGAAATGCAATCTATCGGAATGTAAGAAAACAAAAGTTGTCGGAAAATCACTTCTATCGGAATGTTGCTATGGAAATTTTGGCAGCACTTCGTCTTAATGAAACCTTAAGAGACGTCGCAATATGCGATCGCAATCTTGATCGGAATAAGGGGGAGTTTCTAGATCGGAATGTTCTGTCGCAAAGAGTCGTCGGGATGTAAAACCCTCTTTCCAGATTGTCACGATCGGAATGTGAGTAGAACCGTCGGAATACCTCAATTCCCTTTCCGATGGAAGAACAATTCACAATAAGCACAATCCAAATAAGCTAAGACTAATAAGCTATAACCGAAATTAGATTAAACAAGAATAAGACTAACTAAATGAGCACAAGTTTAAATACTTTCAAGACACGAAATAAACAACTTTATGAAATAAACTTTAAAAACACCAAACTTTTTAAGAAAACTTAAAAGACAATAAGCTAGATACAAAATAAGCCAATAAGCATGTCAAGCTCAAAGCTTAATTCGTAGGAAACTTAGATTAAAACCAAAAGATTAACTTTTTGATAAATCAAACATCAAAATTAAACAAGAAGTATAAAAATTCGGATTAAAGATAAACAAAAGTTAAGAAAGGTAGAATAAGATAAATATTTAAACAACATTTAAGCTATTAAAAGTAAAGATTAGATTAAAAACAAGAAAGGAAGATAAAAGATGAAATTCCTAGTGAGAGAAACTGTCACTTTCTCTCTCTAAAATTAGAGCTACCAAAATGAAAAATGAAGACTAATTATCTATCTAACTAGCTAACCCAACCCTCCTAATGTGTTTAGGAGGGTATTTATTGGAAATGGGGAGGTGCATGTGTTGCCTCCTCTTTCTTTCTTTCTTCACGTCTTTTCGTCTTCTAAACTCTTCGACTTTTTCGACTTTGTCTCGGGATTAATTGAACTCGTCTTATAATTTCTTCATTTATTAGACTTGAGTTCTTCGGCTTTATTAAACTTCCGTCTTTAGACTTGTTCTTCGATAAATCTTCAGAATAGGCCTTGGACTTCTGTTCTTTTTGTATTCTTGATCTCTTGACTTCATCATTTGTCTTTTTCTTCGATAAAAGCCCGTGTTTTCCTCCCTTTTTCACATTTTGGTCCTAAATCACAACAAAAACACAAACCACGCATAATTCCGACATTTACGACATAAAATACACGTTTTGGCTTGGTTATTATCGTAATTAAGTGGTAAAAGGATGAGTGTTATCACACCTATCAAATCCCCTACACTTGACCATTGAAATGTCCTCATGCAATGCATTAGTTACAAAGCGTGTTTTACATTTTTCATCATAATTAACCCACCTCGGCCTTTATTAAAGAGACAAAAATTTTAAAGGAAGAAAACAAGTAAAAAGATCAAAAACTTACCTTAGGGTTTTAGAATGTCATGAATGATTATCATCCTCAAGTTTCACGTTCCCCAAACCAAGCTTAAAAACGAGATCATTGTTATTATAAGTTAGCAAACTAATACGAACTCATGTGGGCCAATTATTCACTTAGACTCCCTTATTCCTAGGTGTATCTCTTATATTTTATTGTGTCTTGAATGATCGCGAGGATGCATTGTTGACTTATTTCGATAGTTATTAGGCTGAAAATAAAGTGGGATGATTTAATCAATAGTTAGCTAAAGGACAAAATCTTTTAAAACTGCTTCTCGGGACCTCATAAAGTTCATATCTTGGCATAACTCGCTTCACGATTTGAGACCTTTCTCGGACCGATATTTGGCAGTGACTTCATACTTCAAATCTTGAGAGACGTTCATGAAATAATGGTCTTCTCTTCATAATAGGAATTTCTTCACTTGAACTTTTTGAGAGATTCTTCATATTTGGACCACGACTTCTTCATTTTTCTCCAATCATTATTTGGGATTTTGATATACAACGATCCGCCTCCTTTTAGGACTTGGATTTATTTATCCTCATACCTTGTTAGGGCCTTTTTGGATAGACTTCTCCGTGATCTTTACGGGAGTATCTGCTTTTCGTCGTGTGTCTCGATCCTTCATATTGATTTTTGATAAATGACTCTTCACATCACTTGGGATCTTTAGCAACAAAATGTAGCCCTCATGCCTTGTTAGGGCCTTTTTGGACTCGCCAATCTTCGCATCCCGCTTTAATAAGTTATGCCTTGGCTATGAACTCTACTTAATACCGAGCAACTTTTAAACGATCTTGGGATAGAAGCTAAGTAACTTTTCAAATCGTACAACCTTACTTATTGCAATTAAATTTATGAACAAGCGATGGGAGAAAAAGCTCATAATTAACTCACATAAATTCATGAAAGAATACCAAATTTATAATTGACTCTATCATCTCTCGTTTTCCACAATTTAAAATCTCAAGGAATGAGACTCGTGGATGCTTAGCCTATTAAATCAAAGTTTTGGGTTTTCGAGTCATCTATAGGATCTTGCATCTTCTTAGACTCTTTCAAGTTTAGAATTTGCGTTTTAAAGTTCCCTTGATAAACGACTCTCTAGGATCAATTATAGGAACTTGCGAAAAGTTCTTGTTCTTAACCCGTGAGAGTTAAGACTTTAGCGTTTTAAAGCTCCCTACATAAAAGCCTAGCAAAACTTGACTTAAACACGTTAAGGATACTAGCTAGAGTAAACTTAGATAATTAAACTCGGGTTGAGTCAAAAGATTCACGACGTTTGAAAATTAAAACCACTTTATTAAAATTTATTCTAGCAAGGAAGGAAAATAACTATAACAAAGGAAAAACTAATAGGCCAAAATAGATTAAAAATTTTAAAAAATGTCGAAAAATTTGATTTTCTGGTTAAAATGAGGGCAGATACAAGAAAAAGACCACTTAACTTCGATAGAAGTCCCCCTACACTTAATATAAAAATTGTCCTCAATGTTTAAGCATGTGGAAGTAAACTCCCCTACACTTAGGACATTGTGCACTTTGTTTAAATCTTGCTAAGGAAGAGACAACTAAAGTGATTCCTATTTTAATATTGGAAAATATAAAATAGAGAATCAAAAGAGTTTAGGATAAAACCGGGAAGATGGGTACACGGAATCACGGGTCGTCAAAAGTCATCAAGAAAGGATCTTTGAAAGCTCGAATCCCTGCACATGATAAGAAAGAAAACAACGAACACATACTAGGGTCTCCCCCTATACTTATTATGAAAACCGAGAAAAAGGATAGATACTGTGGGTTGCCTCCCGAGAAGCGCTTGTTTTTGATAACTGAGTCGTGAGCCTGACTCGACCTTGATTAGCATAGGAAGAAGCTTGAAACACATCCACCGGGATCAAATACATGGTTTTCGTCCATCAAATAGCAAAATCTTAAGGCGAACAAGGCAAGCCAAAGAAGAGTAGGCAGGGTTCCCTTAAGCAGCGATTGAGCACGGTGGTAGCAAGGGTGAAGTGCAAGCATATCTCCATAAGTTCCAAAGATTTTTCCTTTTATTTCATCAGATGGATTATGAGATGGCTTAAAAAGTGCAATGCCGGGGTCGAACACCTTTTCCTTTAGGGGAAAATAACACTCAGGATCAGCAGACCTTGAAGAAGATCCGATCATAAATCTCGCAATCTCATCCTCAGAAGGTGGATAGAGAGGAGTTAAGACATAAGTACTGCGGATATCGGTGTCGTCCGGCTTCTTCTCTTTTAAGACAGGTTTCTTCATATCCAAAGGAGGATAAAGACCATAATCATCAAAGTCCAAAGGAGGAGCATCACTCTCATTTGGGAAGTAATTGTTGAGAAAAGTAGCAAAGTCTTCCTCAAATGAGTAGTCATCCAAAGTAGCATTGAGCATAGTTGGCGGAGGATCTTCATCAAAAGTAGGTGCAATTTCATCATGTGAAGAATCACTCGAGAGAGTATCAGCCTCATCAAAATCATCATAAGTGGGCATGTCTGGATACTCAGAAGTAAAATTATCATAATCATCCCCATCGGAACTAGAATCATCATCATAAGCATCATAGATCGGTGGAGAATCTAAATTGGAGAGAGAATCATCCACATCGTCTTGGAACAGTGTATTATCAAAGCAAGAATCGAATAGAGGATTCTTGTAGACGATGAAATTATCAAGCACATTAATCATATTCGTTGATTCTCTTCCATTTGATTTGTTTGTGATCTTCCCCATTTTGAACACTTGTGCATCATTCTCGACTCTTAAAATGAGCTCACCTTCGGCAACATCAACTAATGCTTTTCCGGTTCTCAAGAATGGCCGACCAAGTATTAACGGAATACGAGGGTCCATTTCATAATCAACAACCACAAAGTCGACCGGAAAAGTGAAGGTGCCAACTTTAACAAACACATATTCGGCAATACCAATGGGGTAAGCGAGAGTGTGATTAGCTAGCTAAAAAGTCATCTTTGTTGGTGTAAGGTCGGGTAATGATAGTGTTTTCCAAACACTTAAAGGCATCAAGTTTATACTTTCCCCGAGATCGGCTAAGGCAGTAAATTCTTCGGTTTGGTTGAAAATGCAAGGTAGCACAAAACGACCGGGATCTCCAAGTTTTTCCGGAAGTTCTTTAAGAAGGACTGCAGAACAGTTTTCATTCAATCGAGTATTAACAGACTCGGCGATCTTCTCCTTCTTATTAAGAAATTCCGTAAATATCTTGACAAATTTAGGCATTTGTGCAAGAGCTTCAACAAGGCTAAAGGTGATGTTTATGCCGCCAATCTTGTTCAAAAAGTTGGAAACTTGAACGTCATCCTTAGTAATAATTCTAGCCTTGTTCAGCCAGGAAGGGTAAGGTATGTTGGGTTTAGGTGGTGTAGGTGTAGCAGGTACAGGTTGAGATGTTGAGGGTTGAGAAGTAGAAGGTTTATAGGTGGTAGGTGGGGTTGGTGGAGGGTTTTGCTTGGGTACTTCTTCATTAAGAGGTAGAGACGGTAATGGAGAACTAGTACTATGTGTGGAAGTAGGAGGGATAAATGGAGGTGGAGGAGGTGTAGATGGAGTAACGGGAGGAGGGGTAGAAGGTCCTACTAGAGTTGCACCACTTTGAGTAGTAATAGCACTCACATTCCCTCTAGGGTTTGTTTCGGTGTTAGAAGGAAGAGCACCTTGTGGACGAAGGGTTTGTAACATTTGAACGAATTTCCTATCCGTGAACTCTTGAATTTGTCTAGTAGATTCTTGCATTGCTTGCATGATTTTCTCATGTTCATTCAATTTTTGCAAAACCAAGTCCATTAGCAGATGAGGTAAATTGAACCCTTGCTGTTGAAAACCTTGATTTGGGTATTGGTTATAAGGTGGAAAACCTTGAGGATTGAAACCTTGGTGTTGAAAACCTTGGTTTTGCATGTGATAGTTACCCTGATTTGCATTTGAGCCCCTCATATTGGCATTACCTTGAAAATTAGCTCTTGGTGGCCATTGGTTGTTTTGGTTAGGTTGTGGTGGTCTTTGTTGAAAACCGGGTGGAGCCAGATAATTTGTCGAGTTGTAAGACAAGTGATTAACATCGACATTAGGCTTGAAATGAACTCTCTCGGTGTTGTTGTAAGCATACACTTTCGCGTGAGATTGATCATAAGCTTTATCACAGTTAGCATAAGAGTGTGGCCCACCACAAGTTTCACAAGTTATATTAAGAGCATGGGCATGTTGAGTGGGAGGGTTATCTCGTAGAACAAGATGTTTGACTATAGAAGTAAGCTCCCTGATTTGAGTAGTGACTTCACTCTCACTGGCACTAGCCATAGTAGCCCTAACACTCTTGGTTTGGACTTTGGCTTTGTTCTCAGTGATATCCCATGCGGCATTAGAAGACTTAACCAAAATGTTACCCCCCGAGACACTATTTAGTGAATCTTGGTCATTCATGCTTAAACCATTGTAAAAAGTATTAATTTGATGCACTTTTGTGAAACCATGTTGTGGACACTTTCTTAAAAGTTCCTTAAAACGGTCCCAAGATTCACTAAATGTCTCACCGTACTTTTGTTCAAAATTAATGATTTCATTCCGCAAAGCTAATACTTCGCTTTTGGCTAGGTATAAAATCTTATCGTCCGAATCTTTTCGAATTGAAAACCGGTCTTAAGTGCGACTCAATCGTCTTTTGGTGAAAAAGAGAATGGTTTGGTTTGTTTGTCTAATTTAAAATTGTCGATGAGTAAAGTAGAAGCTTTGGCAAAATTAAACTTAAAGTTAATTTATGAAAATACTTAAAACTTAAAACTTTGAAAAACTTGAAAACTTAAAATCTTAATTAATTGGAATAAAGCAAATCATCTCCATCGGAATGCTCCAAATGAAAACCATCGGAATATCACTAGAAAGAGCTATCGGAATATTCAATACAAGGTCCATCGGAATGTTAAACTTACTACCCATCGGAATATTTTCAGATTGCAAAGATTCAGATCGGAATGTTGTAAAAAACTACTATCGCAATGTGTATCTATCGCAATGTTGCTGTCGAGAAATGGGCAGCACTTCGTCTTAGCAAAGACCTTGATCCCGTCGGAATGTGCGATCGCAATGAGCGATCGCAACCCAGATCGGAATAAGGGGAAATAGCCACCCGATCGCAAAGTAAAACCCTAATGGGTTATTGCGATCAAAACACTAAGGTCTATCGGAATGTATAGAAACTCGCAGGAATGTGCAAAAACCCCAAGATTTCGATGGAAGGAAACTTAATCCGAAATTCGTGGCAAGTGTAAAACTCAATAAGCAAGTGCAATAAGCTCTCTAGTCCGAATGTTAACCAACTCAAAAAGCTTAGATTCGATCACTTCCAAAACATGAAAGATTAAAAACTTTATGGAATGAACTTTAAAATTACTAAAACCTTTGAAAAATCCGAAAAATCAATAAGCTAAACTCGAAATAAGCCAATAAGCATTACGAGCTTATGGCCTAAACGTGTAAGAACTTATGTGTAAACCAAGAAGATTAATCCTTTGCTCACGAAAACATCAAATCATACGAATGAGATGTGTAATTCGGATCAAAGATAAAGTAACCAAGAAATGTAGAATGAGATTAAGGAACACAAAGCTTAAATTTTTGATTAAAATGAACTCAAATACAAAGATTAATGAAAGCTTGAAAGAAAGAAAAAGTGAAAAGCTTAGTGAGAGAAAGTTTAGAACTTTCTCTCTCTAAAAACTAGAAAGAAAACTTAAAACTAAAAACTAGCTAACCACCCTCCTAATGTGATTAGGAGGGTATTTATAGGGAAGTGGGAGGCATGTGTGGTGCTTTCTTCTTTCTTTTTCTTCTCGACTCGACTTTAATTCTTTGTCTTTCTCGATGTCGTCTCGGGATTAATTAAACTCGTCTTAACATTTCTTCATTTATTTAGACTCGAGTTCTTCGACTTCATTAACTTCCGTCTTTAGACTTGTTCTTCGATAAATCTTTAGAATAGGTCTTGGACTTCCGTTCTTTTTGCACTCTTGATCTTTTGACTTCGTCTTTTCCCGTTTTCTTCGATAAAAGCCCGTGAAAGTACATGTTTTCTTCCTTTTTCATATTTTGATCCTAAAACACAATAAAAACACAAACCACGCATAATTCCGACTTTTACGACATAAAATACACGTTTTGGTCTTGTTATTATTGGAAATAAGTGGTAAAAGGATAAGTGTTTTCACACTTATTAAATCCCCTACACTTGACCATTGCAATGCCCTCATGCAATGCATTAATCTAAAGCATGGTTTACATTTTCCATCATAAATAACCCACCTTGGCCTTTATTAAATACTAAACATAAAAAGATAGAAACAGGTAAAGAAATTAAAAACTTACATTGGGTTTGGCTGCCACGAACGTTTATCATCCTCAAGTTTTACGTTCCCCATACCAAGCTTAAAAACGAGATCATAGTTATTATAAGTTAGCAAACTATCACGAACTCATGTGGGCCAATTATTCACTTAGACTCTCTTATTCCTAGGTGTATCTCTTATATTTTATTTTTGTCTTGAATGATCACGAGGATGCATTGTTTGACTTATTTCGATAGTTATTTAGGCCGAAAATAAAGTGCACGATTTAATCAATAGTTAGCTAAAGGACCAAATCTTTTAAAACTGCTTCTCGGGACCTCATAAAGTTCATATCTTGGCATAACTCGCTTCGCGATTTGAGACCTTTCTCGGACCGATATTTGGCAGCGACTTCATACTTCGAATCTTGAGAGACGTTCATGAAATAATGGCCTTCTCTTCATAATAGGAATTTCTTCACTTGAAGTTTTGAGAGATTCTTCATCTTTGGACCACGACTTCTTCATTTTTCTCCAATCTTTATTTTGGACTTTGATATACAACGATCCGCCTCCTTTTAGGACTTGGATTTATTTATCCTCATACCTTGTTAGGGTCTTTTTGGATAGACTTCTACAATCTTTTAGGGAGTATTTGCTTTTCGTCGTGTGTCTCGATCCTTCATATTGATTTTCGATAAATGATTCTTCACATCACTTTTGGATCTTTAGCAACAAAATGTAGCCCTCATGCCTTGTTAGGGCCTTTTCGGACTCGCCAATCTTTGCATCCCGCTTCAATAAGTTGTGCCTTGGCTATGAACTCTAATCCGTACCGAGCAACTTTTAAACGATCTGGGGCTAGAAGCTAAGTAACCTTTTGAATCGTACAACCTTATTTATTGCAGATAAATTTATTAACAAGCGAAGGGAGAATAGGCTTATAATTAACTCACATAAATTCATGAAAGAATACCAAACTTATAATTGACTCTATCATCTCTCGTTCTCCATAGTTTAAAATCTCAAGGAATGAGACTCGTGGATGCTTAGCCTATTAAATCAAAGTTTTGGGTTTTCGAGTCATCTATAGGATCATGCAAATTCTTAGACTTTTTTAAGTTTAGAAATCGCGTTTTAAAGTTCCCTTGATAAACAACTCTCTAGGATCAATTATAGGAACTTGCGAAAAGTTCTTGTTCTTAACCCGCGAGAGTTAAGACTTTCGCGTTTTATAGCTCCCTATATAAAAGCCTAGCAAAACTTGACTTAAACACGTTATGGATACTAGCTAGAGTAAACTTAGATAAGTAAACTCGGGTTGAGTCAAAATGTTCACGACTAAGAAAAATTTAAAACCACTTTATTGAAAATCTATTCTAGCAAGGAAAGAAAATAAACATAACAAAGGAAAATACAACTATACAACTAGGCCAAAATAGATTAAAAATTTTGAAAAATGTCAAAAAATCAAATTTTCTGGTAAAAATGAGGGCAAATGCATGGAAAAGACCACTTACTTCGATAGAAGTCCCCCCTACACTTGAGATAAACATTGTCCTCAATGTTTAAGCATGTGGGAGTAAACTCCCCTATACTTATGACATTGTGTACTTTGTTTAAATCTTGCTAAGGAAAGGACAACTAAAGTGAATTCAATGTGAACATATAAAATATGAAATATTGAATCACAAGAGTTTAGGATAGAACCGGGAAGATGGGAACACGGTATCACGGTTCATCAAAAGTCATCAAGGTGGATCTTTGAAGCTTTAATCCCTGCACAGCACAAGAAACAAGACAACAAACACATACGGGGTTCCCCCTACACTTATTATGAAAGCAGTAAAGGATAGAACACGGGTTGCCTCCCGAGAAGCGCTTGTTTTTGTTCACCGAGTCACGAGCCTGACTCAACCCAATTTAGTTCATGGGGAACGTGGTGAGGGATGGAATCATCTCATGGGAGATGTCCTCACCAAAGTACAGCTTCAAACGCTGGCCATTCACCTTGAAATTGGGCCCATTCGGTTGAGAAAGCTCAATGGTCCCATATGGAAAGACTTTGGCGACGGTGAATGGACCAGACCAGCGGCTCTTCAACTTGCCAGAGAAGATCTTCAACCGAGAGTTAAAGAGTAAGACTTGATCACCCACGTGGAACTCTCGGTTCTTGATTTTTGCGTCATGAATGATCTTCGTCTTCTCCTTGTAGATCAGCGAGTTTTCATAAGCTTCATTCCTCAGTTCGTTGAGCTCGTTGAGTTGAATCTTGCGATGATCACCGGCTTTGTTGATGTCGAAGTTAGCCCACTTCAAGGCCTAGTGCGCCTTATGTTCCAGCTCGATGGGAAGGTGGCATGATTTTCCGTACACAAGACGATAAGGTGTACAACCGATCGGGGTCTTGTAAGCAGTACGGAAAGCCCACAGAGCATCATCTAACTTATCGGCCCACGCGGCGCGATGCTCTCCCACAGTACGCTCCAAAATTCTCTTCAAGCCACGATTGGAAATCTCGGCTTGCCCATTGGTTTGGGGATGATAGGCGGTGGAAAGACGGTGATTGACACCATACTTAGCCATGACTCTTGCAAATTGATCATTGCAAAAATGAGTCCCGCGGTCACTGATAATAGCACGAGGAACGCAAAATCGAGCGAAAAGCTGCTTCAAAAAGTTCACAACCACCCTCACATCGTTTGTAGGGAGAGCCTTGGCTTCAACCCATTTAGAAACATAGTCAACTGCGACGAGGATGTACTTGTTCCCTTTGGAGGATGGAAATGGCCCCATAAAGTCGATGCCCCATACATCAAAGATTTCACATTCCTGTATGAAATTTTGAGGCATCTCATCCTTATGTGTGATCTTGCCTTGGCGTTGGCAAGCATCACAATGCTTAACCATTTCGTGAGCATCACGATAAATGGTGGGCCAATAGAATCCAGAGTCAAACACCTTCTTAGCAGTGTAGTTGGGACCAAAGTGACCACCGGTGGGTCCTTTGTGGCAAGCTTGGAGAATGTCAAAAGCTGCCGGTCCGTCAACACAACGACGAATGATCAGATCAGCACATTGTTTGAATAGATAAGGGTCATCCTAAAAGTAAGTCTTAACATCATTCAAGAACTTCTTCGTTTGTTGGGATGTTAACCCTTTGATGAGAATACCACCCGCTAAGTAGTTTGCAATGTCCGCAAACCACGGGGTGTCATCAAGATTGAGATTTATAGACATTAAGGTCTCAAGGGGGAAAGAGTCGTTGATCTCTTTGTTCGGATGATCCCCTTGATATGGATCCTCAAGTCGACTCAGATGATCCGCGGCTAGGTTTTCAGCACCCTTCTTGTCACGAATTTCAATGTTGAATTCTTGAAGGAGTAAAACCCAGCGGAGAAGTCTTGGCTTAGAGTCGTGTTTAGCCATCAAGTACTTCAACGCGGAATGGTCCGTGTACACGATGGTGGTGGATAAAACAAGATAGGGGCGAAATTTCTCAAAACCACAAACAACAGCTAAAAGCTCTTTTTCGGTTGTCGTATAATGCAATTGAGCCCCCGTCATTGTTTTGCTAGCATAGTGGATTGGTTGGAAGTGTTTATTCACTCGTTGGCCCAAAACCGCACCAATAGCAAAGTCGCTAGCATCGCACATCAATTCAAAAGGCAGCTCCCAATTAGGGGTAACCAAGACCGGTGCCTTAGTTAGCTTATCCTTAAGAAGATTGAAGGCTTCGAGACACTCTTTAGAAAAGATAAAGGAGTATCTTTTTCCAAGAGGTGGGTCATCGGGCGAGTGATTTTAGAGAAATCCTGAATGAATCGACGATAGAAACCCGCATGACCCAAAAAACTTCTCACACCCTTCACAGTTGAAGGTGGAGGTAATTTGGCTATGACATCTACTTTAGCACGGTCGACTTCAAGACCGGCTTTAGAGATTTTGTGTCCTAGCACAATGCCTTCTTTTACCATAAAATGGCATTTTTCCCAATTCAGAACAAGGCGAGTGTCTTTGCACCGCTTAAGCATACGTTCCAAATTGGCAAGGCAAGAGGAGAAGGAATCCCCGAAGACCGAGAAATCATCCATGAAGACTTCCATGGTTTGCTCAACCATGTCATAGAAGATAGCCAACATGCACCTTTGGAAAGTCCCGGGGGCATTGCATAAGCCAAAAGGCATCCTTTTGTAAGCAAATGTGCCATAGGGACAAGTGAATGTTGTCTTCTCTTGATCTTGGGGATCGATGGGTATTTGGAAATAACCCGAGAAACCATCAAGAAAGCAGTAATATTCATTACCCGCTAAACGTTCAAGCATTTGGTCCATAAATGGTAGAGGGAAATGATCCTTTCTCGTGGCATCATTGAGTTTGCGGTAGTCTATACAAACTCTCCACCCAGTAACGAGACGGGTAGGAATCAACTCGTTGTTAGCATTGGGCACAACGGTGATGCCTCCTTTCTTAGGCACACAATGGACTGGACTAACCCATGGTGAATCCGAAATAGGGTAAATCATACCCGCATCAAGAAGTTTGATAACCTCTGTTTTGATGACTTCATGGATTTTAGGATTCACCCTTCGTTGGTTTTGAATTGTGGGCTTAAAGTCGTCCTCCATGAGAATTTTATGTGTGCAAAAGTGAGGATCAATTCCACGGATGTCGGAGATTTTCCAAGCGATAGCTCGTTTATGCTTCTTTAACACAGCGACAAGTCGGGCTTTTTCGTCTTCTTTCAGGTCCTTTGCGATGATGACCGGTAACTTCTCGTCGTCTTCAAGGAAAACGTACTCAAGATGAGGAGGTAGGTTCTTAAGCTCAATAGTGGGAGGATCCTCAATAGATGGTGTAACTAACGATGGTTCATCATTAGTCACCTCTTTAGGAGAAGGAGGAGAGAACGGGTCTTCATTGAGAAGTCTCTCAATAGTATGAATGTCTTCATCCCAATCGGTGGACAAATTATCATACTTAATATCAAGAGGACCCAAGCTAGCTTCGAAATCATCCACGTCACTTTCTCCAAAAGGAGTCAATGCCGGAACAATTGAGGCAACGGTCTCAACATTGGGTAGAGAAGAGAGAGTACTTTTGCAAGCATCATGAAAATGTTCTTCACAAGCCTCATCGAGAACATCAATAGCATTAACACTCTCATACGAATAAGGTTGCTTAGAAATTTTACCCATGTTAAAGACAATTTTATCGTCACCAACTCTCATGATTATTTCTCCCGCGGCTACATCAATGAGAGTGCGACCGGTCCTCAGGAATGGACGTCCAACGATTAATGGAACACGGGGATCCATCTCGTAGTCAACGACAACAAAATCCGTCGGGAAGGTGAATTTGTCAACGCCAACAAAGACATCTTCGGCTATCCCACTGGATAAGCAACCGTACGGTTGGCTAATTCCAAAGTCATTTTGGTGGTGACTAGCTCGGGGAGAGATAATTGCTTCCAAACACTTAAAGGCATCAAGTTTATACTAGCACCTAGATCGGCTAGGGCCATGCAATTCTCTACTCCCGGGAAGTTGCAAGGGATCAAGAAGCGACCCGGATCACCAAGTTTGGTGGGTAATTTCCTTAAGAGCACTGCGGAGCAGTTCTCATTAAGTTGGGTCTGAGCAATGTCAAGAAGCTTTTCCTTATCACTTAGAAGATCTTTAAACATCTTAGCGTATTTGGGCATGTGAGCGAGAGCCTCGGCAAAGGAGATGTTAAAATTCAATTGTTTAAACATTTTTAGAAAGTTTGAAACCTAATTATCATCCTTGCTCTTTTGTTTCTCTTTCCTCAACCTTGAAGGATAAGGTATATTGGATGAAGAAGAAGGCTTTAGGGGAATAGGATCACTCACAACCATGGGTGGTGGGGAAATGGGGATAGAAGGTAAAGGAGGTGAGGAAAGTTGCTCTTTTTCCTTGTTCATAATCACGGTGGAGGTGTAGGAAGCTCGGGTTCCATATAACCTTTTCCACTACGAGTGGTGATTGCTTTCATCTCCCCTCTTGGATTCGCAACGGTATTACTCGGAAGAGTACCCGAAGAAGAGGGTTGATTACCTTGGATAAGCGAACCAATCATATCATGAAGGTTAACCGCTTGAGTATTAGAAGAGTCTCTCATGTTTGCATGAATTTCATTGCTGTGTTTTGCCATGTCATTCCTTAGCTCGACTCGAATATCGTTCCCTTGTTTTGCCATTTCTCCCTTCAAGTTGCGGACTTGACTCTGAAGATTCGTCACCATCTCCCGATTAGTCTTCATGAATATCTCGACGTCTGGACTCACTGCCATCGGTTGATTGAGAGGTGGAGCTTGGTAAGCTTGAGAATTTCCTTGAGGTGGGTATGGGTTTCGTTGGGATTGATATTGATTGTTAGCACAAGGTTGGGATTGGTTGTTTTGGTTTGTAGGAGGGAAACCGGGTGGAGCAAGATAGTTGTTCGAACGATAACTTAGCAAGCCACGGTCTCCGTGAGGACGGGCTTGATACCTGATGAGACTGCTTTTATACATAGTCTCATCGTCCAAATCGGGCTTAAAATGCATAAAATATCATTAAAACTGCCAAATATATGCTCGTGTTTGTTGCTTGTATATTTTAGGTACGGATATTGAGGAAATGACAAAAAGATCACAAGAATCATTCAAAAACGAACACGGGAAACGAAGCCGCACAATGAACCGGACCCAAATCTGGAATTTCCAAAATGGACCTTGAAGAATTGAAGATTGGCAACTTTAGTCCCTCATTTTTGAAGACTTGGCATTTTATACCCTTGCAAAACTCATAAAATGCATTGTGGTCCCTAAATTATCAAGATATTACAAGTTCAGTCCTTGAAGAATCCAAGAATTGCATTTGAAGCCCTTGGAAAAAGTTTGGAAACATTTAGTGCCAAAAATGACAAGTTGCCAAAAGTTGATACAAGTAAAAGGGGCGTTGTTGGCTATTATTTACAACATGAAAGAAGAGTGAAACTTGAGGGGGTCAACCAGTCAAACAGCCAAACCTACCCACCCAATCCCCTCCTTACACGTCAGCTTAACCCACCCATTTACCCAAACCCTTACCCAACTACCCAACCAAACCCGTTACCCACCCAACCAGGTTTATTTAATAAACCTGGTCAATTAGTCAACCAAATTTCCCACTTAACACTTAATTTAAAAAACTAATCCCCTAATTCAGATCAAATCCTCCCCATTATCCTATAAACCCTAACAAAAACCCAGGGTTAATTAACTTAAATCATTAGCTATTTTTAATTAACATTAGGGGTTTTACTCACAACCCCACTCCCAACACACCTACACACCCAGAAAACGACCCTTGTACTGTTTGTCCCCTCCCTTGCTACACTCATCACATGGGACTTGACCTAATGAACGTCCCACAAGAATTTCATGCTTCCAAAGGGATTTTTGAACGCTCAAGATCACATAAAGACAACTATCAATCCAGCTAGCATCACATGGCATGGTTTTTGACCAAGATTCCCCAAGAACTTCAAGGGCATTTAGGGCTTTTCAGCCATTAGGGTTTACACATTTTGTAATATTTTATTAGTCTTCTAGTTTGTTCTATAGCCTAGTATAAATACACCCGTATGTGGGATGTATTTCCTTGTTCCAGTTTTTGGCTTTCTCATTTGTAATCCCTTTTTAATGATATAAAAGTTTGTTGTTTGTTTAAAGCAATTTAATTCCTTTTTATAATTATTAAAAGTTGTGTGTGTGTAGAAAGCCTAGCTGAGTTCCATATTTCAAATTGTGTGAACACTTGTGTGTTTGAATTTTCAAAAAGGTTTAAAAAGTTTTTTTTAGATTTTCAGAAATCCAAGGTCTATGAAGTGAAAGTGGAGTGGACCATTGGATTACTGAAGTGGTTACTTGTTTCATAAGTTGTTCATTGGTTTCAAAGTTTTTGAGAAGGTTTAAAAAGGTTTCAGAAAAATCATATTATTGTGCATTTTGCTTGTTTTCTTTTGATCTTAGCAGGTTCCATTGACATTGTTTGTTCAAGGATCAGCATAGGCCCGGGCCTATTTGGAAAAGGCAAAGCAGCCTTGGTTGGGCCTGGATGTAGGCCCAACAAGGTATCTCCTTGTTTCTTATTTTCATTTTCATATTTTCAGATTTTGTGTGATTTTGCATGATTTTGTGTAGAAGTTGTTCAAGTGTTGTTTATGTGGCTTGTTATTGGTTGTTATAGGTTTTTATGCATGTTAGTTTGGATTTGAATCAGTTTGAATGTGATTTAAAGTCATTTGCTTTGTTAAAAATCTTTTTCAGTTTATAAAGGGGTGTTTGGGATAAGGATTTTACTTAGATTATTGACATCAATTTGGGTTTAATTCTGTTTAGAATCACTCTTTGGGTAGTTGTAGGATATATGTTAGTATTGGGTTTCAGGTTGGTGAAGTTTTGAACACATTTGCAAGTTAAAAATTGAGAAAAATACCCTAAATCCAGTAACTGCTTTTAGTGACTGAATTTGTGTGAATTTGTGCATCAAAATTGATAATCTGCTAGGGTAGGGAATTAAGCAAGGTTTGGAATCACTTGTATGTCATTTGGTTGACCATTGTTCTAGTCCTTAGCCATTGAAATTCATTATGGTGCCAAGTGCAATTGTTCAAATACTCATCAGTCAACATAGACCTTAATCAGTAACTTTAAGTGGCTATTATGTGGATGTTTGTGAAGTAGCTTGCTTGTTTTTGTGCTTATTCTGACTCCCTATACTCAACTGAGTATAGGGGTGCCCCTTTTGTCCAACAAACATCACAAAAAATCAAAATCAAGTCCTCTTGATATTAATCTGCACAAGTGAAGAAACAACTATTTGTTCATCAGTTATTCAATCATATCTGAGCACGTTTTTGGTTTTGTAGGTTTTGATTCTAGTTTATTTGGATTTGTATTTGTGTTTTTGAGATTAAATAGTTACTGGTTTTGTGTTTTTAAAAGTTTGAAAAGAAAAAAAAAGTTCAAAAAGGACGTGGCCAGGACTCGAACCTGCGCCACTCCTCCCACACATAAACGTGTTTACCATCTCTGCCCTTGGGTCTTTTACTGACTAAGGGTAGATTCATTAGTTATTTAAAGGGGTTTTGTTTTGGCTTTTCATTTATAAGCCGTAGCTTAATTAGCTTGTTTAAGCTTATTGTATAAGCTTATTTGCTAGTTTGTATTTTTCCTAGGTCTGTTTCATTATTTAGGATTTTTCTAGCCTAAGTTTGGATTTTTCTCTTTCTTTATTTATTTTTTATTAGTTTTTATTCACCCGTATTTAGTTAATTAGTTAAAAAATAGCTAAAATAGTTTTTAATTTCTATAAAAAATGTTTTTAAGTTTTATTAAAGTAGTTTGAGGTTTACATCCCATTAAGTTTTCAAAAGTCTAATTTTTAATTTTATTCGATTTTAGGTTTTTTTACCAACTTTAAAATTCAATATAAAATTATTAAATAGGTTTTAGAAACTTTTAATTGCATTTTTGTCTTAGTTGCATTATTTTAGATTTTTGGTAATGTTTTAGAATTTTTTAGTAAACTTTGAATTTTTTTGATTATTTTAATATTATTTTATTATTAAAAATTGAAAATTAGTTTTTTCTACTTTTTTCATTTTTCCTAGATTGTAGACACTTAATTAGGAATTTTGTAACTTTCCAAATATTTTTAGGGCTTTTCAATTATTTTCTAGAATTAATTTAACTTTTAATTGATTTTAATAGTTTTTAAGTGTTTTAAAATAGTTTAATTTGGTTTTAAAATTTTAAAAAATAGTTTTTATCTTAATTAGGTTATTTTTGAGGTTTACAAACTTTAAAATCTTGTTTAGGGCTTTCTAATAATTAATTGTGATTTTTAGGGCTTTAATTAGCATTAAAAAGTCATTATTTAATTAATTAAAAGGTTTTAGAAAGTTTGGATTTTTTGTAAACTCTTAGAATATTATTGTGGATTTTTAGTAATTTTTAGGAATTTTTAGGTTAAAATTTTAATTTTTGTACTATTTACGGTTTTACGTGATCGTCTTTTTCGTCTTAGTTTAATCCATTTTCGTAACCGTCTTTTCTTTCTCATTTCTATTTTATTTTCTTCTCATAACAATATAATCACAAACATTAATCAATCCATTACACAACACACTAGCCTCCTCGAGAACGAACTCACTTCATTGGTCATTAGTGCTCGGTTTTCCTAAACCGACACTTGCTCACTTGCCCTATATTATTGCCTTGTTTTCCTAAACAAGTGTGATTTTATAACTATCATTTTGGCGCCGCTGCGGGGGAGGCGTGTTGTGTTTTGATTGAAACATTGTTTTTTATATAGCCATAATTAGTATTTGTATTAGTAGCACTCTACTAATACGTATTATCGTTTTTTCGGTTTTTGTGTGAATACTATTACGATATTGTATACGTAGAAAAATAAATTTACAAGTACTCCAAATACGTGAGAAATCACAACCTTGACTTGGGGAGGTCATTACCCAATCATTGTATTCAAATCTCAAACCAAAGAAAAAAAAAAGGCAAAAATAGATAAATACTTTCGTGAAGCTCGATTTTGAAAATACAAACTATAAGGTGGGTATAAGGCGGTTGTATTTCACGACCTAAAGGAAAAAGGATCTTAAGTGTTTCGCGCCGCCTCGTTTCCTCCGCTTGCTTGTGCGTATTTGATTTTGAGAGCTAATCGAGGGTTTTGCCGCCCGAAGTATTATTACATATCATATATATTTTCTTGGTTTCTATTGATTAAACCCTCTTGAACGATTTGGTGTTCCACCATCGTTCTAAAGTCATCGAAGGCGTTCACTTCACGTGATCGTTTTCATTCCTTGAGGCTTCTTTAATCAAGAGATTTGATTAAGGAGGAGATTTGTAGATTTGTGTCTACTTAATACATTTCACCAAATTCCAAAAAAGTTAATACCATCAAAAACCACAAAAAAATTGAAAAATTAAAAACACCAAAAAGAATCTTCTTTGCTCGTCTCCTCGTTGTGCGTGACGTTTATGCTAACTCGTAATCAAGCAAAACGTGCACGTATACGAAAGAACAAAACTCCCACTCCAACTCATTCTAGTGAGGAGTCTCTTATTGACGAACCCATTGTACGAGAAGCACCTACCATGGTGAATCGAACTATGATGGAGTTACTTCAAGCACCCACCGAGGGTTATGGAGAAGCTATTGTGATTCCCGCAATCCTTGCGGAGAATTTTGAGGTGAAAACGGGTTTGTTGTCGATGATCCAAAACAACAAATTCCGTGGTGATGAGAAGGACAATCCCCACAACCATATCCGCCAATTTAATCGTCTTACCGCCACTTGCAAATTCAAGGATGTCTCGAATGACTCGATTAAGATGATGCATTTTCCGTATTCCTTAGCGGGGCCCGCAAAAATTTGGTTAGAGAAAGAGCCACCCAATTCTATATTGACGTGGAAGGATCTCGTTTTAAAGTTTGTGAACCAATTTTTTCCGCCCTCTAAGACTACGCATTTGAAAAATGAGATTTCTAAATTTTCACAAGAATCAAATGAAAGTTTTTCAACGGCTTGGAATAGGTTTAAGGAGATGTTACATGAATGTCCTCATCACGGTTTTTCCGACTTGCACCAAATTGACACGTTTTACAATGGACTTAATGATCATGAAAGAGATAATTTAAATGCCGCCGCGGGTGGTAATTTTTTGTGTAAAACGGTCGAGGAAGCTTTGGTCATAATTGAGAATAGGTCTAAGGTTTATAGCCCTCGTAACACACCGAGTGTTGCCAAATTGGGCTCGTCATCGTCTCGTAGCATTAATGCTTTACATGATGAGGCAAATGAAGAAAATCGATTTTTTGATAGATTTGCTAGCCTTATGTCCCATTGGAAAGCTCAAGAAGCTTCGAATTCCGCTTCGGTTAAAGCGGTTTCTAAAAGTTGTTTGTCGTGTGGTGGAGCTCATGATCTTTCCGAGTGCATTACCGCGGATGGTAACACTTCGAGTGCTTATGTAGCCACGGGAACTTATAACCAAATCGGTCAAGGTTCCCGCCAAAATCAAACTCCACCAAATCAAAATGCTAATAACTATCGAAACAACAACCAAGGTGGAAATTACCAAGGAAATCAAAGGAATTACAACAAGGGTAATTATCAAAGTGGAAATGGGCAAATTTCAAACCAAAACCAAAACCGTGATTTTCAAACTTCTACACAAGGTTTTCAAAATGATGACACCAAAAATCTTCAAGGAGAATTTTTTAATTATGCTAAGGCTAATGATGTTAAGTTTGATAATATGCAACGTGAAATGGTTAGCTTAAGATCCGAGTTGAAAAACGAGCTTAAAAACGAACTTGTTAATGAACATAAAACTCATGCTAATAAAATGGAAGGAAATGTTCAAAGACTCCAATAAAATCAACAAAAAATGAAGCAAGGTAAACATGAGATTAAGCAAGAGTTGTTAAAAGCGGATGCTAGGCAATCTAAGTTTGAAGACCGAATGGGAAAAATGTTTGAAGCTATCATGTGTAAGCCCTCTTCTTCGGGTGGTCTTCCTAGTGATACCATCGTAAACCCGAAAGGAGAATTGAAGGTTATTACTACTCGTAGTGGTAAAACTTTCAAAGAACCCATTTCTCGTCCAAGTACTTCTATGGAGAAGGAAAAAGAGAAAGAACCCGAGGTTGTGGTAGAAAAGGAGCAAATTCCAAGCCCACGAAGTACCGCTCAAACCACACCTACGGTTGAACCTATACCAATCATGGAACCCGAGATTCCGATGCCTATGCCTATGCCCCAACCCACACCACCTTTACCATACCCTTCAAGACGAGACAAGGAAAAGGCACAAGAATGAAATAATTATCAATTTGAACTCTTTATGAAAATGTTTCGTGACTTGCATTTCAATATAAGTTTGGTCGACGCCTTAGTCATGATGCCTCGATTTGCCGCAAACTTCAAAAGTATGTTGAATAACAAAGAGAAATTGCAAAAATCGTCTAGTTCTTCATCGGTTTTTCTAAGCCGCATACCTCAAAAAGTCCGTGATCCTGGAAAATTTTTAATCCCATGTGCTATCCAAGACATGGAAGAATGCTACACTTTGGCCGATCTTGGTGCTAGTATTAATTTGATGCCTCTTGAGATTTTTAAATCGCTCAATCTTCCCAATCTCACTCCTTCAAGAATGTCAATCGAAATGGCCGATCATTCTACGATTCTAGCTTGTGGAGTTGCCGAGGACGTCTTTGTGAAAGTTGGAAAGTTCTACTATCCCGTAGACTTTATTGTTGTTGACATTCCCATCGATCCTAAAGTTCCGTTAATTTTAGGTCGATCGTTTTTGGATACTTCGAGAGCACTTATCGATGTGCATGCAAGGAAAATCACTCTTCGTTTCAATGAGGAAGAACTCGTCATAAATGCAACCCAAAACTCCACTCTTTCTCATGTGTATTCTATCACGTCTTTGTACAATGTCAATCCCATCAAAAACATTTGCAAAAAGATTTCTAATAGAGTTTTAGGAGTTGTTGAGACAAATGAAGTTCCGTCCCCTCCGTCGGTGGAGGTTAAGAGTGTTAAGCCTACGATTACAATCTCGAGTGATTCTTCGGATGATGAATATGTGATCCCGATGGGGAGGTTTTCTTTGTTGAAAAACGTTTTGAAAACTTACCACCACCTTTGCCAAAACGCTTTTCAAATGTGAGAATTTTTAGTGTGACTAACATTGCTTTAGATACACCAAATATTTTTGACATAATTAAATCGGGTTTTCACAAGGAGAGTTTAAAAGATGAAAAATGAAAAGATTTTAAATTGAATTTAAAAGATTTTTTTACAATTCTAACTCCGTCATCACCACGTGTTTTGAGTACTACAAGCTCGTCTTCTCCTTTTGACGATGCTTTGTGTGGACCTAGTGTGGGGGAAGCCCCTTATGTTCCCTCCCCTTTCTCCACCGAGGACGAGATATTTGATCCTGGAATTGCTTATAAAGGGAAATCTCGGTCTTCCACCGATGCAATAAATGGAAAATATTTTCATTTGATTGGTGCGAGTCTACCTCGAGTAGCTCAATGTTTTCATGACTTACCCATTGTCCCACCCTTCTATTTCTTCTCTCCTATTTTCTTGAAACTCTTTGAGTTTTTGTTGGCACACGATGAAGTGGCGTTGATTTGTTTTTCCAATGAAAACGAGAACGCCATCTTCGATCCCGGTATTTTGCACCATCAAAGGACTTAGTCCTTTATACCGGTTGTTTTTGGGCCTTGTTTATCATGTAAGCCCCACCAAAAATTGACCATACCATGATTATCCCTAAATGATCACATTTATGGGGATTCGAGTCGAGATTTTGACTCGGTTATCAAAAACAAGGTGCCTCGTGGGGGAGACCCATGCTTATCCATGTACATATTATCGCTTTCTAATTAGTTAATGTGAGGGGATTTGTGCCCTTCCAACCTTTGTTCCGTGGTTGTTTGTGCATTGTGGTTTTTGGATCATGATCTTCACGATTGGAGCCTCTCGTGTTCGTTTATGGGAGCACTCGATCGTTTGCTTTGAAGACTTTCTCAATATCCAAATGATATATCCTTGATTGTTCTAACCTTAGGTTTTTAGCACACTTCATAAACGGCTATTAATTTATTAGTTACACCCTTTCCATGCTAGATTAGGCATTCGACTACGTCTCTAGTATGGGGGTGTTCTGCACCCCTAGACTCGAAACATTGAGGACAATGTTTAACTTTAGTATGGGGGGGGGGGGGGTGAATAGATACTTGCCTTGCCAAACCTTCACGCTTTCCAAAGTTTATCGTTTCGTTTATCGTTTTGTTGCAAAATAAGGCTAAAAATGGCCAAATTTTAAATTTTTCTCATGTTTTATAAGTGTTTGAACACACGAATGTAGGTTTTCTGATGGGTAGAATAAGAGTAATTTTTGACTCGACCGTGCGTGTTGAGCACTTAGCTTTGATTCCTTAACTACACATTAGGCTAAGTCTCTTAAATGAGGACGAGAAATGATAGAGTTAATTATAAGTTACTATGCTAAACGTAGAGTACTCGTATTCTTTCAAAAACTCATGTGTTCTCGTTGTTTGCTTATTCTCCCTTCGCATGTAAATATTTTTTGCTTAATAAATATTGACTTAGCGGTTTAGTTAGGATTGTTGGGTTTCTAGTCTTTTCTAGTAGCTTCCGTGTAATTAAATTAGGAAGACATTAAGGTATCGCCAGCGTCACGGTTTTGAAGTATTGGCACCCCAATAATCGAAAGCTTCACCCAATAATAAGATTTCAAGTGCTCACCTAAATCTAGCAAACAATTTGAAGCCCCACCAGGCCGAAAAATCTATGCAAAAATTGAAAGTGAATCAAGCCTTAATCTTCGAAGCTTTAAAGATCCAAAATTCGCTTTTGCGTGAGGATATACGTCTTTGGCTAATAAATCCACCGATGATGGCGGATAATAAAAGGCAAGGCAAGACCGAAGTCATAATAAAAGCTTCATGGCGAAGTTGAATAAAAGATGGAGGTAAACCAAAGATAATAAGGCCCTTCCGTTAGGGGGCGTATAAAAGTCTTGGTAATAAGCCTCATGTTCAAAACCGTTATAAAACCGTGTTTATCGATCCTTCTTGTCAACTTAATTTTTTAACATCGTTGTCTATTGGTAGGGGTTATTGATTTGATGGTCTTAGTTACACCGTTAGGACTCTATTTTTAGACCTAAATCTCTATTATCGCATAAGTCAAACAATGTATCCTCGTGAAACATTCTAGACATAATAAAATATAAGAGATACAACTTAGGAATAATGGGAGGATAAGTACGTGATTAGGGCATATGAGTAGTGTTAGCATTACTAACTTATAATGACAATGATCTCGTTGCACGCTTGGCATGGAATTGGAGTGAAAATCGAGGACGATGAAATTATTTCTAACGAAGCATTCACGTGTTCTTATTCTATGAACCTAAACGTCCCATTTTGCGATGAAAATCATACATTATGTCTAAAACGCAAGTAGTAGTAATAGTAGTAGTGTAGCTAGTTTATCATTCAATAAAGTAAATAAAATGAATTTTGGAAATGCTATGATACTTTATTCTAGCATTGCGTGAGGGACGTCAATGGTTTAGTATGGGGGAGTGATGAGACTGCTTTTATACATAGTCTCATCGTCCAAATCGGGCTTAAAATGCATAAAATATCATTAAAGCTGCCAAATATATGCTCGTGTTTGTTGCTTGTGTATTTTAGGTACGGATATTGAGGAAATGACAAAAAGATCACAAGAATCATTCAAAAACGAACACGGGAAACGAAGCCGCACAATGAACCGGACCCAAATCTGGAATTTCCAAAATGGACCTTGAAGAATTGAAGATTGGCAACTTTAGTCCCTCATTTTTGAAGACTTGGCAATTTATACCCTTGCAAAACTCATAAAATGCATTGTGGTCCCTAAATTATCAAGATATTACAAGTTCAGTCCTTGAAGAATCCAAGAATTGCATTTGAAGCCCTTGGAAAAAGTTTGGAAACATTTAGTGCCAAAAATGACAAGTTGCCAAAAGTTGATACAAGTAAAAGGGGCGTTGTTGGCTATTATTTACAACATGAAAGAAGAGTGAAACTTGAGGGGGTCAACCAGCCAAACCTACCCACCCAGTCCCCTCCTTACACGTCAGCTTAACCCACCCATTTACCCAAACCCTTACCCAACTACCCAACCAAACCTGTTACCCACCCAACCAGGTTTATTTAATAAATCTGGTCAATTAGTCAACCAAATTTCCCACTTAACACTTAATTAAAAAACTAATCCCCTAATTCAGATCAAATCCTCCCCATTATCCTATAAACCCTAACAAAAACCCAGGGTTAATTAACTTAAATCATTAGCTATTTTTTAATTAACATTAGGGGTTTTACTCACAACCCCACTCCCAACACACCCACACACCCAGAAAACGACCCTTGTACTGTTTGTCCCCTCCCCTGCTACACTCATCACATGGGACTTGACCCAATGAACGTCCCACAAGAATTTCGTGCTTCCAAAGGGATTTTTGAACGCTCAAGATCACATAAAGACAACTATCAATCCAGCTAGCATCACATGGCATGGTTTTTGACCAAGATTCCCCAAGAACTTCAAGGGCATTTAGGGCTTTTCAGCCATTAGGGTTTACACATTTTGTAATATTTTATTAGTCTTCTAGTTTGTTCTATAGCCTAGTATAAATACACCCGTATGTGGGATGTATTTCCTTGTTCCAGTTTTTGGCTTTCTCATTTGTAATCCCTTTTTAATGATATAAAAGTTTGGTGTTTGTTTAAAGCAATTTAATTCCTTTTTATAATTATTAAAAGTTGTGTGTGTGTAGAAAGCCTAGCTGAGTTCCATATTTCAAATTGTGTGAACACTTGTGTGTTTGAATTTTCAAAAAGGTTTAAAAAGTTTTTTTTAGATTTTCAGAAATCCAACGTCCATGAAGTGAAAGTGGAGTGGACCATTGGATTACTGAAGTGGTTACTTGTTTCATAAGTTGTTCATTGGTTTCAAAGTTTTTGAGAAGGTTTAAAAAGGTTTCAGAAAATCATATTATTGTGCATTTTGCTTGTTTTCTTTTGATCTTAGCAGGTTCCATTGACATTGTTTGTTCAAGGATCAGCATAGGCCCGGGCCTATTTGGAAAAGGCAAAGCAGCCTTGGTTGGGCCTGGATGTAGGCCCAACAAGGTATCTCCTTGTTTCTTATTTTCATTTTCATATTTTCAGATTTTGTGTGATTTTGCATGATTTTGTGTAGAAGTTGTTCAAGTGTTGTTTATGTGGCTTGTTATTGCTTGTTATAAGTTTTTATGCATGTTAGTTTGGATTTGAATCAGTTTGAATGTGATTTAAAGTCATTTGCTTTGTTAAAAATCTTTTTCAGTTTATAAAGAGGTGTTTGGGATAAGGATTTTACTTAGATTATTGACATCAATTTGGGTTTAATTCTGTTTAGAATCACTCTTTGGGTAGTTGTAGGATATATGTTAGTATTGGGTTTCAGGTTGGTGAAGTTTTGAACACATTTGCAAGTTAAAAATTGAGAAAAATACCCTAAATCCAGTAACTGCTTTTAGTGACTGAATTTGTGTGAATTTGTGCATCAAAATTGATAATCTGCTAGGGTAGGGAATTAAGCAAGGTTTGGAATCACTTGTATGTCATTTGGTTGACCATTGTTCTAGTCCTTAGCCATTGAAATTCATTTTGGTGCCAAGTGCAATTGTTCAAATACTCATCAGTCAACATAGACCTTAATCAGTAACTTTAAGTGGCTATTGTGTGGATGTTTGTGAAGTAGCTTGCTTGTTTTTTTGCTTATTCTGACTCCCTATACTCAACTGAGTATAGGGGTGCCACTTTTGTCCAACAAACATCACAAAAAAACCAAAATCAAGTCCTCTTGATATTAATCTGCACAAGTGAAGAAACAACTATTTGTTCATCAGTTATTCAATCATATCTGAGCACGTTTTTGGTTTTGTAGGTTTTGATTCTAGTTTATTTGGATTTGTATTTGTGTTTTTGAGATTAAATAGTTACTGGTTTTGTGTTTTTAAAAGTTTGAAAAGAAAAAAAAATAAAAAGTTCAAAAAGGACGTGGCCAGGACTCGAACCTGCGCCACTCCTCCCACACACAAACGTGTTTACCATCTCTGCCCTTGGGTCTTTTACTGACTAAGGGTAGATTCATTAGTTATTTAAAGGGGTTTTGTTTTGGCTTTTCATTTATAAGCCGTAGCTTAATTAGCTTGTTTAAGCTTATTGTATAAGCTTATTTGCTAGTTTGTATTTTTCCTAGGTCTGTTTCATCATTAGGATTTTTCTAGCCTAAGTTTGGATTTTTCTCTTTCTTTATTTATTTTTTATTAGTTTTTATTCACCCGTATTTAGTTAATTAGTTAAAAAATAGCTAAAATAGTTTTTAATTTCTATAAAAAATTTTTTTAAGTTTTATTAAAGTAGTTTGAGGTTTACATCCCATTAAGTTTTCAAAAAGTCTAATTTTTAATTTTATTCGATTTTAGGTTTTTTTACCAACTTTAAAATTCAATATAAAATTATTAAATAGGTTTTAGAAACTTTTAATTGCATTTTTGTCTTAGTTGCATTATTTTAGATTTTTGGTAATTTTTTAGAATTTTTTAGTAAACTTTGAATATCTTTGATTATTTTAATATTATTTTATTATTAAAAATTGAAAATTAGTTTTTTCTACTTTTTTCATTTTTCCTAGATTGTAGACACTTAATTAGGAATTTTGTAACTTTTCAAATATTTTTAGGGCTTTTCAATTATTTTCTAGAATTAATTTAAGTTTTAATTGATTTTAATAGTTTTTAAGTGTTTAAAAATAGTTTAATTTGGTTTTAAAATTTTAAAAAATAGTTTTTAGCTTAATTAGGTTATTTTTGAGGTTTACAAACTTTAAAATCTTGTTTAGGGCTTTTTAATAATTAATTGTGATTTTTAGGGCTTTAATTAGCATTAAAAAGTCATTATTTAATTAATTAAAAGGTTTTAGCAAGTTTGGATTTTTTTTAAACTCTTAGAATATTATTGTGGATTTTTAGTAATTTTTAGGAATTTTTAGGTTAAAATTTAATTTTTGTACTATTTACGGTTTTACGTGATCGTCTTTTTCGTCTTAGTTTAATCCGTTTTCGTAACCGTCTTTTCTTTCTCATTTCTATTTTCTTTTCTTCTCATAACAATATAATCACAAACATTAATCAATCCATTACACAACACACTAGCCTCCTCGAGAACGAACTCACTTCATTGGCCATTAGTGCTCGGTTTTCCTAAACCGACACTTGCTCACTTGCCCTATATTATTGCCTTGTTATCCTAAACAAGTGTGATTTTACAACTATCAATAGCCTCCCGTGGAATAAGTGCCGTAAGCTGCGTTAACGTTTTCAGAAAAATTGCCTTGGGTAGAAGGACAATCATTATAAGAATGAGGACTACCACATGTGTCACAAGAAATAGCAACGGATTTAGCTTGTTGAAAGTGGTTTGTGGCTATGGACATGAAATCCTTGTGTATACTCGCGATTTGTCGAGTAAGTTCGGATATCTCGGGATTGGAAGTAGTAGAAGAAACATTGACTCTCGAGTTAGATCTTGAGGATGCGGATGAATCCAAATTCTTGTGGTGAGTAGTCATGTTTTCAATCAACTCTCGACACTCCTCCGGTCTCCTTTTCATAAAAGTACCACCGGCGGCGGCATTGATCGTGTCACGATCACGAAAAGTGATACCATTGTAGAAAGTATCAATGAGAGTGACGGGGAGCATGTTGTGATTTAGACAGCGGTCGATCAAATCATTGTACCGTTCCCAAGCATCGAAAAGCGATTCATCATTGTCTTGCATGAATCCACTGATTTGGTTACGGAGGTTTGTGACCATGGATGGGGGAAAGTAGCGCGACAAAAAGCGTTGAGTCATGTCATTCCATGTATGAATAGAATTCTTAGGAAGACGGTCAAACCATTTTTCGGCATGGTGAGAAAGCGAGTGGGGAAAGAGTTGGAGGCGAAGGTCATCCATAGAAACACCGGGGCACTTCATGCTTTGGGTTATGGTAATGAATTTGTCGAGGTGTTTGTTGGCATCATCATCCAGAATTCCGCGAAACGGGTTAGTTTGCACTTGTTGGATCATGTGATGCTTCAACGAAAACTCCTGAGCCGTGACGTGCATTGGCGCAATCGGGCCTCCGCGTCCGTTCATGGTGGGTTGACACAATTCCTTCATTGTTCGTAAATCAGGTAGGAGAACATTGTTGTTATTGTTGTTGTTATTCAAATTGGGTTGAGGTGGGTCGTTATTGTTGTTATTAACACCAGCCATATCTAGATCTTCACGAGTCTCGGGCTCAGAATAGTTCGAAGATCTAGTACGCATACACCTGCAGAAGAAAAATATACACAGAGAATATCTATATAATCTTTTTGGTGCAAAACCTTTGGAAAAGAATTGCTTTTAATAATTTTTCAATGTTTTTGTATTTTTGAAGAGTTTTATAGTTTTTATGGATTTTTGAAAATTTTTAAAGCAAGGAAACTAACGTTCAAAGAACGGATCCCAAAATTCAATGCGTCTCTCACTAGAAACCGTTAATCTTAACGAAAAGAGCCGGCAGCGGCGCCATTTAATACTTCGCTTTTGGCTAGGTATAAAATCTTATCGTCCGAATCTTTTCGAATTGAAAACCGGTCTTAAGTGCGACTCAATCGTCTTTTGGTGAAAAAGAGAATGGTTTGGTTTGTTTGTCTAATTTAAAATTGTCGATGAGTAAAGTAGAAGCTTTGGCAAAATTAAACTTAAAGTTAATTTATGAAAATACTTAAAACTTAAAACTTTGAAAAACTTGAAAACTTAAAATCTTAATTAATTGGAATAAAGCAAATCATGTCCATCGGAATGCTCCAAATGAAAACCATCGGAATATCACTAGAAAGTGCTATCGGAATATTCAATACAAGGTCCATCGGAATGTTAAACTTACTACCCATCGGAATATTTTCAGATTGCAAAGATTTAGATCGGAATGTTGTAAAAAACTACTATCGCAATGTTGCTGTCGAGAAATGGGCAGCACTTCGTCTTAGCAAAGACCTTGATCCGGTCGGAATGTGCGATCGCAATGAGCGATTGCAACCCAGATCGGAATAAGGGGAAATAGCCACCCGATCGCAAAGTAAAACCCTAATGGGTTATTGCGATCAAAACACTAAGGTCTATCGGAATGTATAGAAACTCGTCGGAATGTGCAAAAACCCCAAGATTTCGATGGAAGGAAACTTAATCCGAAATTCGTGGCAAGTGTAAAACTCAATAAGCAAGTGCAATAAGCTCTCTAGTCCGAATGTTAACCAACTCCAAAACATGAAAGATTAAAAACTTTATGGAATGAACTTTAAAATTACTAAAACCTTTGAAAAATCCGAAAAATCAATAAGCTAAACTCGAAATAAGCCAATAAGCATTACGAGCTTATGGCCTAAACGTGTAAGAACTTATGTGTAAACCAAGAAGATTAATCCTTTGCTCACGAAAACATCAAATCATACGAATGAGATGTGTAATTCGGATCAAAGATAAAGTAACCAAGAAATGTAGAATGAGATTAAGGAACACAAAGCTTACATTTTTTATTAAAATGAACTCAAATACAAAGATTAATGAAAGCTTGAAAGAAAGGAAAAGTGAAAAGTGTTAATCCCATTCAATCCATAACACAAGATTTAGAGAGAGAAATAGTAGAAAAGTAGAGAGAGAGAGAAGAGAGAGAAGTGGAAGGTTTACACTAAAACTATGTGTTTTATGAAATGAACCAACACCCTCTTTCACATGTGAAAGAGGGTTATATACCCACGAACCAATGGGCTTTCCATGGGCCGTGGGTTTGTGACTTGGGCCGGGCTTGGCTTAGTCTTGGGCTTACGCCCCTAACTTAGACAATATTAGCTTAAAGTCCAAGCCCGGTTTTCCCGACTAACCTATTACAATACAAGACCTTTTAACGACTAAGATGACCTATTACATTCTTGTTCGACTATATAAAATATAGGGCTAACAATCTCCCCCAATGTATCGGTCATCTTAAAAAGCTTAAAAAGCATAAGATGATTGAGTGAATACATTCTTGTAGAGGTGATCTTCCTACTTTAGTCTTGTATCTTGGTCTTGATCTTGTTTGTAACAGCTTTGTTCCTTCATGCTTTCGGGATCTTTATCTTGAGCCTTTGTCATTTGACTTTGAGTGCTTGAGATCTTCATCTGTACTCCTTGTGACTAAGATGACCTATTACATTCTTACATTCTTAGGTATCTTGATTATCGCCATCTTGGGCTCTTGTGACTTCTGAATCGACATCGGTTGCACAGCTACGCCACCTTCTTGATATGCAGCAACATATATAGACACGGATGAAATGGCTTTGAACATTTCACCCTAACTCGGTAGCGTTTTACCTCCGGTCGGTGAAGACCGTTAAACGGTATTAAATACCGTACCTGTGATCAGATAGGGTCGATTAAGAACCTCCTTGACAGGGTTTCCCAGCGGTAGTAGCCAGTTCTCTTTACTCGACCCTCTCAAAGCAGACTGCGAACGTAAAGAGTGAATCATAAGGATAAATTATCCGTCTGATTAGAGTCGTCAATTCAGATTTCCTGGAACAAGTTTGATTCTAAAAGAATCGCACCATTGTTGCTTTCTAGTTTGTCACAAGCTTGATTCATAGAGAATCTTGCGAGTTACCTACCGCAGTGCTGTATGATGTTGACACTGGAAGGATTTCCATTCGTCACTGTGAACACTAATGAGTGTCACTCTGAATGTTCTGGCAAGATCACATTGATTTTGCGAAGAAACCTGGAATCAAGTTTGAATCAAGTAAGAATCCAAACTTAGTTGCTTTCTAGTTCTCACAAGTTTAATTTGTGTAGAATCGCACAAGTTACCTACCATGAGCTTGTTTGATGCTGGCTCAAGCAGGATTTCCATCTTCATTGTGAATCGTATCACTCAGATGTTCTGGCAATATCACAAGGATAATGCGTAGGACTCGAATGTGTCCTAATGAGATGATAAATTGATCTCGTTTGGCTCTAGACTCAATAAGTGCATTTTGGTAATCGGAGGCTGGAGCAGACTGCCACCTTTTCAATATTAACTAACTCGGAGTGAGAAAGTCAATAGATACGTGTTGATCTCCGTGACAATGAGACAAGTTTCTTTTAAGAGAAACTCGAATGGCTGGGAAGGGTTGTGCATTGCATCACTGGGTCCATGATGACTTGTCTTCAATAGATGTATTGACCCGGTTTCTGCCTAAGTTGCATAGAATATTCAACTCCTTCAATGCTTAACAATACGTCATCATTAGCACCTTGTTGTGATTGTTCCAGTGCTAACTTAAGTACTTGGTCCGCATTCAGCTTCATTCCACTCCATCTTTCCTAAGGACAACTATTTCTAGCTATGGAATGTCCTTGGTTAGATCCCTCCGGTTCTGGTTGGATCATAGGACTTAGTTTCCTATCCTAACCCACCTTTTGACTCCATCGTTCCGTCGTGGATAGTAGGTTGTTTTGGGTAAAGATCGTAACCATAAAACCATTGAAAACAATTCAAAGTGCTTGATAAAAATCAAAAACTTTTTAACACTTTGAAAGTTTTACATTTCCGAAAAGCTCCCCCTACACACATGCATCGATACATGAAATAGTTTGGCATGTGAAGGAAAGAGTTGCACTTGAGTCTTTAAGATCACATGTTACGATATATTACATTTTAATCACATTTTCTCCCCCTATCTCTAATATAAAAATATAATATTAGAGATACCAATTGATTAAAATATGACATTTTCCGAAAAATTGACGGGAGAGAAACATGTGTGCACGCATGAATCATGGAACATTTTCAGTCGGGTCGCTCCCCCTCAACAATATATGTGTGTCTTAAGACAAAATTTGACAAAATTTTAGAAAAACGACACCACAAAATATGTTGAGGTACGGAGATGAGATGCCTTTTCCGATATAATATATTACATTTGACAATTTCATATCATTTTCGGAATGTGTTGGATACATAAAATATGACAATTTTAGAGATGTACCCAACAACATTAAAAGGCTTGATTTTAAAACGCTCCCCCTCAAAAATTGATCAAACTAACATCTGACAATTTTGAGATATAAAAACCACTTACGAGGAAGGGAGTGTTGAACACACAATTTTGAAAGATTTAGAAAAACCTTTTGAGAAATTCTTGAAAAATTGTGTTCAACGGTTTTAAAATAATCAGGATAGAAGACTTCTCTTCTATTGATTAGGGAAAGCGCACTGAAACGTACACTTCCCTTTCGGGTCCTTTTTCATGAGCTCAAAACTTTGATTGTTTTGTGACTAGCTCATGACCGAGAAAAATAAATTTCCCGTTGTGAAGGATAAGTTATCATCCGTGATATACTTTCCTTAAGTTGAAGTTCGAGTTCTAAGATGACATTTACTTAGAAATCGTTTTTCATGAACTTAAAAACTTTGAATGTTTTTATGAGAAGCTCATGACCGAGAAATATGAATTTCTCGTTGAGAAGGATAAGTTATCATCCGAGATAAACTTTCCTTAGTTGAGGTCCGAGTTCTAAGCTGTGATGCGCCTAGAAGTCATTATGAGAGAAAAATAAAGCAGCTTCATTTGCCAAAACCTCCAAGTCTTCGGGAGTCATATACTTCATACCAAGACGGCCAACGAGATACGCAAACCTATCTTTCGATAGAGCTTTTGTAAACAAGTCTGTCAGCTGGTACTCAGTTCTGACAAAGTATAATTCCACGATGCCGCGTTCCACGTGTTCCTTGATGAAGTGATATCTGACATCGATGTGCTTGGTGCGAGAGTACTGAACCGGATTGCAAGATATGGCTATGGCCGACTTTGAGTCACAATACATAGGTATTTTATCAAAGTGGAAGCCATAATCCGTGAGTTGAGTTCTCATCCAGAGGACTTGAGCATAGCACGCGGATAGAGCCACATATTCTGCTTCAGCCGATGAGAGCGAAGTGCAATCCTGCTTCTTTGACGACCAGCTGACAAGCTTGTCTTCCCCTAGAAATTGTATGCTACCAGAAGTGCTTTTTCGACTATCAAGGCAACCTGCGTGATCAGAATCTGAAAAAGCTGTTAGATGAAAACCGGTTTCCCTCGGATACCAGAGTCCCATGTGAATGGTATTCTTAAGGTACCGAAATATCCGTTTAACCTCTTTGAGGTGCTTTTGAGTAGGTCTGGCTTGATATCGTGCACAATAGCATGTGACATGATGAATATCAGGCCTGCTGGCTGTAAGGTACATAAGTGACCCGATCATACTGCGATATCGCGTTTGATCTACGGGATATGAGTACAAGTCAGCGTCTAGGGATGTGGTCGACAATGGTGTACCAACGCGAGCACATGAGGTCATACCATGCTTTTTAAGTATCTCTTGAGCATACTTAGCTTGGTTAATGAAGATACCACGTGGGGATTGATGAATCTGGAGGCCTAAAAAGAATTTTAGCTCCCCCATCATTGACATTTCAAATCTGTTGTGCATTAATTTTTCAAAACGTTTTGAAAGTTTTGGGTTCGTAGAACCAAAAATAATGTCATCAACATAAACTTGCACCAGCATTATGTCATCCCCATATTTATTAGTAAAGAGAGTAGGATCAATAGAACCTTTGGAGAATCCTTTGGACACCAAGAAGTTTGAAAGTTCTTCGTACCATGCCCTTGGAGCTTGTTTAAGTCCATATACAGCCTTCTTGAGACGATAGACTTTGTCAGGATGATGAGGATCGATGAATCCTTCCGGCTGATTCACATACACTTCTTCCTTCAAATGACCGTTGAGAAAAGTAGATTTAACGTCCATCTGAAAAACCGTGAAGCCCTTATGTGCAGCATAAGCAAGGAATATCCTGACTGCTTCCAAATGAGCGACTGGAGCGAATGATTCATCGTAGTCTATGCCTTCTTGTTGACGGTATCCCTTAACCACAAGACGAGATTTGTTTTTGATGATGGTTTGTTCTTCATCCAGTTTGTTTTTCCAGATCCATTTGAAATCTAAAATGGACATTCCATAGGGTCGATCAACAAGTTCCCAAACATTTAGGCGTTCAAACTGATGAATTTCGTCTTGCATTGATTGAATCCACGCATGATCAGTCATGGCTTGTTTGATGTTTGTAGGTACAGTTGAACTCACAGTGAGTGCATACATACAAACATCGCCATCGGTTTCGAGTTGTCTGCGTGTTCGAACCGGTTGTGAAGGATTTCCAATGACTTGCTCCAATGGATGATTACGTGTCCAATGGTGAGTGGATGGATATGGTTGGTAGAATGTATGCATGTTGGACGGATCAACATGTTGAGTAGAAGACTCTCCGACTTCGTGTACCGATGTACCGAACGGATTGATAAATTCTTCATTGTCAAGTTGTGCATCGACTGCTTGATTGTTGTTTTCTCCTTTAGCATTGACGGTTGGTGATGTTGGTTTTATGACAGTTTCTTGAGTTTGTTGAGTATCAACTGGAATTGTCTCTTGAGCAACGGTTGCTGAAGTAGATGCAGTTGTGTCTTGTTGACTTTGTGATGGTGCATCAACAGTATTGACAGCGGAAGGCTTTGACACAACTTGATTGTTTCCATAGTAATATTCATCAAACATTGGATCATATAAATCAACCAACTCATTCATTTATGTCGTATCCGTCGAGTCTGCTGTAGGAGTATTTTCTTGACATTCTTGCACGGGACGTGCACTGTTGTGTGTAGGTGCCATCGCTGGACATTGAGGTGCGGGACTTGAGCTGTTGTGATCAAGTACCATTTGTGGCAATTCGTCAAAGTTCACATGAATTGTTTCGACAATGATCTTTGTTCTCTTGATAGACCCGATATCCTTTCGATAATGTCGCATACCCCACAAAAATACATGCATCACCTTTTTCTTTCATCTTGTCGAGATTCTCACTGTCTTTAAGAATGTAGCATAAAGATCCAAATACGTGAAAGAATTTGACAGTAGGTTTCCTGCCATTTATGATGTGGTAAGGTGTCTTTTCATGTCTAGGGATAACGAGAGAACGATTCTGAGTATAACAGGCAGTTGCAATTGCTTCAGCCCAGAAGAATAGCGGTAATTTTGAAGCAGAAAGCATTGTTCGAGCAGCCTCAACCAAAGTACGGTTCCGTCTTTCGACAACGCCGTTTTGTTCAGGAGTTCGAGCAATAGACGTTTGATGTTCGATGCCTTCTTCTTGAAAGTAAGATTGCAAGTTCTTGTTCAAAAATTCAGTACCCCTATCCGTTCTTACGGTTAAGACTTGAGCTTGAAGATTGCGTTGTATCATCCTGAGAAAGTTTTTGAGAACCTCTGGTGTTTCATCTTTGGACCTTAAGAATAAAGTCCATGTGTATCTAGAGTAATCATCAACAATCACGAGAATATACTTTTTCCCGTTAATACTCTCTACACGCATGGGACCACATAAATCCATGTGTAGAAGTTCCAATCTTCCTTTTGAGCTTGGGGTAGTCTTTGTTTTGAAAGACTTCCGTTTTGCTTTCCCCAACTCACAAGAAGAACAAAGATGGTCTCTGACGAATTTCAACTTAGGAAGACCGGTCACAATATCATTCTTCGAAAGCAAGTTGATGGTGTCAAAGTTGAGATGTGACAATCGTTGATGCCATAACCATGCTTGAGATGATGACGCTTTAGCCATTAAGCAAATTGGATTTGTTGTAGATGTGTCTTGAAGAGTTACTGTGTGGAGATCAGAACCACGAGAACCTATAAGAAGGTCATTGCCATCGTAGTCTCTAACATAGCAAGTAGATTTCCGAAAAGCCACTTCCAAATCCGCATCACAAAATTGACCAACCGAGAATAAATTGTGATTCAGTCCCTCGACGTAATAAACCCGTTTTATAGTGATATTCCCTTGAACCAAGTCTCCATATCCGAGTATCGGTGCAAATTGATCATTTCCAAACCGTACCGTACCCAGAAACTTCTCCACGAAGTTAATGAGAAGCTTGAGATTGCCCGTCATGTGCTTTGTGCACCCGGAGTCCATTATGAATAGGATGAGTTCGACGAGCTGCAGAAGAATTAGAAGACAATGTAGCATTTGACAAATGGGAGCCCTTGATAGAAACGGGTTCCAAAATAGTAGTGGACCTAGATTCTAAAGGCAAGCTAACATTCATAGACCCAATTAGAATGGGGGTTGTCTTAGGTACCTATTTGTATCCGGGTGGTGTAAATCTTGAATACCCCCGTGTACATGTCCTAATCATGTTCTCATAAAGCTTCTTTAACCTGCTTTGTTAACGTAGAGTAGTGGATTCTAACGCACTTAGTTTCTTAAGTGGTTGCTCAGTGGATTGGTTCAAAGTTCTTGTGGGTTTACTAGTACTAGTGGGCATACGAATAGGCTTCCTAGTTCTAGTATTCACGCCATTATAATTAAGAGCACAAGCATCATGTTTGAAAGTACGAACACATTTGCCACATTCAACACAAACAAATTCAGCATTCGAGGTCTTAGCATTTAAACTGTCATTACATGCAGTTACAGACGTTTTAATCTTAGAAAACTTAAAATTCCTATGGTGATCTTCTACTTCATTCTTCTTCCCTTGACTATTGTTAGGCATGACTCTATCTTCAACTCTAGTGCTCTTAAGCTGTGGTCCGCTAACACTAGTAGTAGGATTTACTCCTGTAGAAGAAGACACACGTTGATTAGTTTTCCTAGTATTCTGAGGTAACTGCGTTGTTCCAGTTTGAGTGGACCTAGTGTTCATCTTATACATTCCAGGTGCTATCACATTAGTGCTCTTATCATTTCCTATCTTAGGCAAAGTCTGTGGGGATTGTCCCAAAATAGATGATTTAGGGCATTTAACCGCATTCGGTTGACGAACAGCGGATGGTTTACCCAAAATAGACTTTCCTTTCATTTTCTCAATGAGTTTCTGTAACTCACTTATGGCAATGTCCCTTTATTTTATCTGAGCTTTCAAATCATTTATTTCGAAATCTTTTTCATTTAGTAGACGAAACGAAGAAGCTGACATTTCTTGACACTTTTTATGATTATGAGATTTTTCACCTTTTTGTAAAGCAAGTTCAAGAGAAATGGAGTGTTTCTCAAGTTGAGAAAAACTTTTCGAAAGTTTTTTATATGATTGAATTTGTTTCGAAAGCTCTACTTCAAGATTGTGACATTTCGCGTCCGATTCTGACACAAGACATGCTACATGACAATATTGATCCAGATCGGTATACACACCAAGTATAGAATTCATATGGTCAGCATAAAAGTATTCCTTAGAAAGTCGATCAATTTCGTTAGAAAGTTGGTGTTCTTGTGTCTTTAATTTAGTTTGAAGAAACTCAACTTCATCTTCAAGAGATTTAACATAACTTAAATCAGTTAACATTTCCTCAGTGAGAGCTGTATAAAACATTTCCACATTTTTTGAAAGATCATCAATGGTTGGAACAATACATTGTTGAATGACGACTTCTACTTGTGGGTTAGGTTTAATATTCCAAATGGTATCCCTAGAAACTTTTTCATAGTCGACGACACCTTTGTACAAATTTAAAACCCCTTGTTTTATAAACTCAAATTGCTGAACACTTTTGCTTTTCTCATCCCATTTACATTTTTCATCCAAAATTCGCTTTTCTAACAAAATTGATTGCTTTTTGAAAATCCTTTTTAAAGAAACTTTCTTTTGGGGTTCATCACTTGGTGGTGGAACACTATTGTACATCTTTTGTTCTTTGGAAAGTTCTTTTTGAGGAACAAACTTAATATAATTATCAGAATCAGAAAGGTTTATTAAATCACTTAAGTTTGATCGACTTTCTTCTTGTTGACGAATGATTTCGTCGCAGTCAGGGGAAAGCATAAGAGCAAGATTATCAACATAGCAACCGATATCATAAAGATCAGGCTTGGTACTTTGAACTTTCTTGAGATATTCAGGCTTGACAAAACTCGTTTTCATATTTCTATTGAGCATATTCATAGCTTGAATAGACTGACCCGTTTTGTAAACAATGTTGTTTAACGTGTCGACTCTCTTTTCCAAAGAAAGAATTTTTTCAACATCCTTTTCTTCATGAGTTTTATAAAGCTCAGTTTGTTCTTTGTTAACCGACTCTAATTCAGTAATTTGGAGTTTATGTAGCAGCAGTTGTTCTTCAAGTTCCGATATCTTCTGTTTTGACATATGAATTTCGTGTGTTACTTTAGAACAATATTGTTCGTTGAGCACCTTACATTCATATACCAAACCATTAGCTATTGCAACCCGTCGATCAGCTTCTTTTACATAATCACACTCTTTAAGCCTGTCTATCTTCTCGGCTAAGGATGTGTTTGCTTGCTTCAAACGTTTATTAGCTTCTTTGTTTTCATCAATTTCACGTTTTAAAGAATTAATAATAGACGCAAGCAAATCACGGTCCTCATCTGAGTCAGTATCCTGAACAGATTTTCCGTCATCATTACACATATGCTGTGAATCCGTAGAGATATTGCTATCCTCCGTGTCCATTACATATGTGTCATTGATGCTTTCGGGTTTCTCAGGATGCCGTCGTTCATTAGCAAACACATTATAGTTATCATGTGATGGTACCTTTTCAAGTGGCTCAGAATCATAGATGGGTCCAGAAGTATCATCAGTCTCTGGGATCACTTCTTGAATCTTTGCCATGTACACATAATGTGCCTCCAACTCTTGATCATCGGCTTCATCATCAGTGTCATCACGCCAGTCAACTTCATCTGCTGTGAGTGGAATTCCTGCTTCTTCTTTCTTACACAATAACATCTTTTCCTTGTGATACCCTGAGTCCTTAACCTGTTTTGGCTTCTTTCATTCCCTAGCCATGTGCCCAAATCCCTTGCAATTGAAGCATTGAATCCCAGTCTTTTGCACAACCGGAGTGCCTACAGTGTCTCTAGCCCCAACTTGATTCGGCATCCTCTGATTATCATACCTAGCATCACGATCATACCGAGGTGCATGATCAACTTCCTTATATCTTGCATTGGATGATGATCTGAGGTTGTTGTTGGTAGGTTTGTAGATCTTCTTATAAGTTGTGGTGAGTAAAGACATGAGTTCTTCAATCTTCTTGTCTCTTGAAGTTTGTTCATCATCACTGTCTCCATCTGACTCGGTGTCATACTTTGGAGGTGGAGTGGGGATAATTGCTTTTGCTTTGTGTTTAGCAGTAGCTGGAGGTTTGGTGGATGAGCTAGATGACTTTGAGGAATGAAAAGGTGGTTGTTGACGGGGAACGGGTTTTGTTGAAGTAGCAGCCACAAAAGCAATAGAGTTCGCAGATCGTTCTGCCTTTTCAGCCCTAAGTTCATTCACTTCATTCTGATGTTGTTTCAATATGTCATAAAGTTTGTGGTAAGATATAGTCTTGATATCCTCCCTTTGTTTGACCAAAGTCACAAACCTTTGCCATTCCGGTTTGAGTTGAAGTAGAAACTGAACATTGGCATGATGATTGGAGATGGTGCACTGATTTCTGACAAGCTCATTCATAATTTTGTAGAATCTCGAGTAATGTGAGTCAATGGATTCACCATCTTCCGATGTGAATTTTCCAAACTCCCAAAGTAGATTAGTCTCGAGATCTTGAACGTTGATCGACTCACCTTGCTTTAATCGATGAATTGCATTCCACATTTCCATAGCATTAGGACATGCATCAACTGTGGAATAGATATCGTTATCAATTCCAGTGAGTATGAAGTTTACAGCATCAGCTTCAGCTTGGAGGAGTTTCTTTTTCTCAGCAGAACATGTGTCAAAATCCTCCATAGCTCGTATAGTTGATGAAGTACCATCCTCTGCCTGTGTGGTAATTGGTCTGAATTCAAAAACTGGAGGTGGATTCTCAAGGCAGTGACGAAGAGCAGTTCGGTTTTCTTTTCCGTCGAGAAATCTGAGAAAACGAGATCTCCATTGAACGTAACAACCGGCAGTGAGCACAGGTGGATTACCGTTGCCACCTTGTTCCAAACGAATTTGATTAGCAGTTGCAATGTTGATGTTGTTGTTAGACATGGTGAATACTTGTGAATGAATTGCAGATCTTAGTGGATTTGTTGTGATGAGGTGTGGTTGAAATTTCGTAGAGTTCCGAGAATCTTCAGTCCGACAATAAATTCCTCAGTCCGACAAAACGGTAAGCCGAAAAATTTTGTATCGCCAAATTTTGAAATTGAGTTAGAAATAGCCAAAAACTAGTAGGGAAAAAATTTGAATTTACTTGACCTAAAATTTTTAACTCGTTTTTTTTTTTTATAATCTTCGTGTAAACTATGTTCCGAGATTAGTCTAGATAGTGGCTAAGTCTAAAAATTGGTCAAACAAAATTTATCTGTCCATCGCAATATGACCCATCGCACTCTGATCGCACTCTGATCGCACTCTGATCGTACTCCTAGATCGCAGTCGGATCGTACTCTGATCGTGATGAGTGATCGTAGTGAGGGATCGCACTATAGATCGTACTGAGTGATCGTAACCTGATCGAAGTCGTGATCGTACTCTGCTATATCGTACTCCCAGATCGTAATGTGATCGTACCGAGCAATCGTACTAAGCAATCGTACTCTGGATCGTACTTTGGATCTTAGTGAGCTATCGTAGTCACAGATCGTAACTTGGATCGTACTAATGATCGCAGTTAGATCGTAACAATGGATCGTGACTATGGATCGCAAGTAAAACCCCCAGGGTTTATGCAAACACAAAGTCAGATCGTACCAAGGAATCAAAATTACCCCTTTTCTCGGATAGAACTAGAACACACCAAATTCGTGATTTTTAGCCTAAAAATGAATCAAGCACCCAAAAACTTTGTGTTTTAACCAAGATAACAATACCAAATCACTACCAATAGTAAGTAGATGATTTTTATCAAGAATGAACCATAAAAACACAAGAAAATTTTTTGTACGTGAGTTTTTGGATCAAAATAGGAACGAAAAAATCAAGAACACAACACACGAATCTTCAATCACCTATCCACTATAGGCTCTCTGATACCAAATGTTAATCCCATTCAATCCATAACACAAGATTTAGAGAGAGAAATAGTAGAAAAGTAGAGAGAGAGAGAAGAGAGAGAAGTGGAAGGTTTACACTAAAACTATGTGTTTTATGAAATGAACCAACACCCTCTTTCACATGTGAAAGAGGGTTATATACCCACGAACCAATGGGCTTTCCATGGGCCGTGGGTTTGTGACTTGGGCCGGCTTGGCTTAGTCTTGGGCTTACGCCCCTAACTTAGACAATATTAGCTTAAAGTCCAAGCCCGGTTTTCCCGACTAACCTATTACAATACAAGACCTTTTAACGACTAAGATGACCTATTACATTCTTGTTCGACTATATAAAATATAGGGCTAACAAAAAGCTTAGTGAGAGAAAGTTTAGAACTTTCTCTCTCTAAAAACTAGAAAGAAAACTTAAAACTAAAAACTAGCTAACCACCCTCCTAATGTGATTAGGAGGGTATTTATAGGGAAGTGGGAGGCATGTGTGGTGCTTTCTTCTTTCTTTTTCTTCTCGACTCGACTTTAATTCTTTGTCTTTCTCGATGTCGTCTCGGGATTAATTAAACTCGTCTTAACATTTCTTCATTTATTTAGACTCGAGTTCTTCGACTTCATTAACTTCCGTCTTTAGACTTGTTCTTCGATAAATCTTTAGAATAGGTCTTGGACTTCCGTTCTTTTTGCACTCTTGATCTTTTGACTTCGTCTTTTCCCGTTTTCTTCGATAAAAGCCCGTGAAAGCCCGTGTTTTCTTCCTTTTTCATATTTTGATCCTAAAACACAATAAAAACACAAACCACGCATAATTCCGACTTTTACGACATAAAATACACGTTTTGGTCTTGTTATTATTGGAAATAAGTGGTAAAAGGATAAGTGTTTTCACACTTATTAAAAGCGGTAGTACGTGAGGGTGGAAAAAGTAGTTGATAAATTTGGTCTCTAAATACGACCACGTAAGAATACTTTGTGGCGGTTCCTTATCAAGCCAATGTCGGGCTTGTCCCTCTAGGGAAAAAGGAAAAAGTTGCAAGCGAATAACCTCTTGTGAAACCCCATTAAACTTGACCGTATTAGTGAGTTGAAGAAATCTTTTGATATGGTCGTGAGGATCATCAAGTGTACGCCCCAAGAATGGTTGAGCAGAGACCATTTGAATGAAGCCGGATTTGAGCTCAAAATTGTTGGCTCCAATCTCGGGTATAACAATAGCATCGGTGTTTCTCTCTACGTATGATTGCAAAAGCTCGATCATTGGTTGATTCTCCATGGTGAAAATAGGTGGAGTAATGACGTCGGCTTGAGTTGCTTTCTTCTTACGAGCACGAGTACACATACACACCTACAAAAGCAAAAGAAAAATAGACAAGAAATATTTTTGGTTTTTATGTTTTTCTATTTTTTTGGATTTTTTGAAAATTTTATATTTTTTTTAGGATTTTTTTGAAATTTTTGAAAATTAGATGAGAAAAATAACGTTCAAGAGTGAACGGATCCCAAAATCCAACGCGTCTCTCACAATAAACCGTTAATCTTCACGAAGCGGCGCCATTTAATACAAGGCTTTTGCCTAATATAAAATTATTCTTAGAAGTCGGTCTTTTCCAATTGACTACCAGTTTAAGTGCGACTCAGTCGTTCTTGGTGGAATATAAAATGAGTTGTCGTTGTAGTAATTTAAATTGAAAAACTTTAAACTAAATAACGGTAAATGAAGACTAAAACTAACTAAAACTTGAATGGTGCAATATTAAAAACTTTAAAAGGTAATTTAACTAAATGACAAAAATTAAAGCATGACGAAAAATTAATTTGACAAAGTGGTAAAAATGTAAACTTAAAATAATGTGAACTTAAAAATAAAACAAAGCAAAATATGAATCAAAACCATTCCATCGGAATCCCGACGGAATGCTGTCACCATAGGCCATCGAAATCCAGATCGGAATATAGGTATCGGAATGAGTCTATCGCAATAATTCTAATCAAATCTATCGGAATAACAGAAATGAAATCTATCGGAATGTAAGAAAACAAAAGCTGTCGAAAAATCACTTCTATCGGAATGTTGCTATGGAAATTTTGGCAGCACTTCGTCTCAATGACACCATAAGAGCCGTCGCAATATGCGATCGCAATGAGCGATCGCAATCTTGATCGGAATAAGGGGGAGTTTCTAGATCGGAATGTTCTGTCGCAAAGAGCCGTCGGAATGTAAAACCCTCTTTCCAGATTGTCACGATCGGAATGTGAGTAGATCCGTCGGAATACCTCAATTACCTTTCCGGTGGAAGAACAATTCGCAATAAGCACAATCCAAATAAGCTAAGACTAATAAGCTATAACCGAAATTAGAGTAAACAAGAATAAGACTAACTAAATGAGCACAAGTTTAAAAACTTTCAAGACACGAAATAAACAACTTTATAAAATAAACTTTAAAAACACTAAACTTTTTAAGAAAACTTAAAAGACAATAAGCTAGATACAAAATAAGCCAATAAGCATGTCAAGCTCAAAGCTTAATTCGTAGGAAACTTAGATTAAAACCAAAAGATAAACTTTTTGATAAATCAAACATCAAAATTAAACAAGAAGTATAAAATTCGGATTAAAGATAAACAAAAATTAAGAAAGGCAGAATAAGATAAAGATTTAAACAAGATTTAAGCTATTAAAAGTAAAGATTAGATTAAAAACAAGAAAGGAAGATAAAAGATGAAATTCCTAGTGAGAGAAACTGTCACTTTTTCTCTCTAAAATTAGAGCTACCAAAATGAAAACTGAAGACTAATTATCTATCTAACTAGCTAACCCAACCCTCCTAATGTGTTTAGGAGGGTATTTATAGGAAATGGGGAGGTGCATGTGTTGCCTCCTCTTTCTTTCTTTCTTCACGTCTTTTCGTCTTCTAAACTCTTCGACTTTTTCGACCTTGTCTCGGGATTAATTGAGCTCGTCTTATAATTTCTTCATTTATTAGACTTGAGTTCTTCGGCTTTATTAAACTTCCGTCTTTAGACTTGTTCTTCGATAAATCTTCAGAATAGGCCTTGGACTTCTGTTCTTTTTGTATTCTTGATCTCTTGACTTCGTCTTTTGTCTTTTTCTTCGATAAAAGCCCGTGAAAGCCCGTGTTTTCCTCCCTTTTCACATTTTGGTCCTAAATCACAACAACAACACAAACCACGCATAATTCCGACATTTACGACATAAAATACACGTTTTGGCTTGGTTATTATCGTAATTAAGTGGTGAAAGGATGGGTGTTATCACACCTATCAAGTTTTCGATTCATGTTTTTTTCAAAATCAGTTTTTCGATTCGATTTCAGTTCATATTTTTTTCAAAATCGTTTTCGATTCGGTTTTGAACCGATTCTCAATCCTACTTTACGTAAAGCAACCAACTAGCAATGTCTTCTTTTTTTTTCAAATAATTGCACATATACACTATGTAGCACAACCTCATACAAAGGCTTCTTTTCAATGGAAAACAGATTATCAAAATATCTATCCCAAGAACTGTACTTTTGGGAATAGTGTTTCTGATGATGAAGTCAAATTTAAACAAAATTTTGATAATTTTCAATACAAAATTATACCCATTGACATGGAATGGAGGCTAATTTTCACTCATGACAAGAATTTATGATAAATCAAGCAGTCAAAGCCTTATTGTCACACCCCCGCCGTGACGGAACACGGGGTGCGAACCATGGATATCATCATAACAAACAGTGTCTCTACAAAGAAAACTAAATACAATAAAAATGTCATTCATGGCGACACAATGTCATGACAACATCTCAAAACAATGCAGGGGTCTAGGTAAGTAGGTAACAAGTCCTACCTCTTACCTAAGACAAACAAATAAACCAACAATCAAACATATAGGTGTCATACAATTCACTTGTTTAACCAAACAAAAAGAAAATCTAAGAGGAAAGGGGTTCCTCCATATGCAGTCCTAGGCATCTCCAATCCCAGCCACTTCTATTCTCTAACTTGATCATATTCTCACTTGAAAGAGACACTAAAATACGTCAACATAAAGTTGGTGAGAGTCATAGGTTTGGACACCAAGTAACCAACACAAAATAAAGTTTTCAGCTATGAGTTATAAACATTAAACAATAAACATATGGACAAGGCGCTACATAATGCATTAACAAATTAGTAATCAAGATTAAACATTCCAAGGCTAACTGCCTTACCAATCATCATTGGTCTTATAGACACCCATACATCTATGTACCAAACCAAGGCTACACGCCTATCCATTGATCCCATAGACGTTCATACATCTATGTACCAAACCAACGCTACGCGCCTTACCAATATCCACTGAGACATTACATGTCCCTAAATCTAAGACACATCACAATCAAGATTCACATAGCAAGCTTAACACATAAGTACACACACATGTCCATCACAAATCATTAAAACAATCACAGTTATAAGTTACAAAACCATAACAGTGTCTCTTCCATCCCATCTGGAAATTAAGAATCATATATAAACTCAAGAACATGAGACTATACGAAAAGCAATCCAAAGTCTCCTCATGAACAATCAGTTATCTAATACACACAACACAATATCACACGTCAACATCGACTCCGAAACTCTAATCCTTCATCAATGTAACAATCCTATGATGGAACATCTCAAATTCTATCCCAAATCACCCCCATGTTAACCCTCTACATGTCCATTATCTAAAAAAAACTAAAACACAAGTTTAAACCATGTTGTCCAAAAATTATCCTTGAACTCGACACTTGTACAAATAATTCGGCCAAGCTACTTACCTCCATAGGCTATACATTCTGAATATTTGAAAAGTACATTTCGAGTACATAATTTTAGGCTTTTGAATCACCCAAAAATCTTTAAAAACGAATAAGTTATGACCCAAATGATTTTACCTAAAATTTGCTCAGACATTAGCGACAGTTCCTGACAGTTTACCGACGGATTCTGACGGATTAGCGACAGTTTCTGCTTAATCCGATTTAAACCCATAAAAAACGATTTTAACCCTAAAAATCTCCCATTAATTATCCAATTCATAACCTAACTTATTTTAATTCCAGAAAATTAAAAACCATAATCCATCACTTGATTAATTATATGATTTAAACCTAATTAGATTAACAAAACATGAATTGAAATCAAGATTATACCTTTAATTAGCCTGAACTCAACTCTTGCAAAACCCTAGGGTGTGTTTAGTTGGAGAAAAATCCCCCACTTTTCTAAAAAAAAATTCATTTGAAAATGGAAAAATAGAAGCTTGTTTAGTTGCACTTTTTTCCAATAATTTTCAAAAAATGAGAAATTTTCATTCTTCACTTTTATATAGAAAACTAGAAAAGACGATTTTACACTTTTCTATTTATTTTCCCAAATAATAATAAAACATATTCTCATATCTTTTTCTAACTCTATTTTACGTTTTTATCACTTTTTTACGTTTTTTTGAAAAAAATTAAGTTTTGTCGGTTTTTTCGCTTTTTCGTCATTATAGCGTTTTTCTTTAGTATTTTTACGTTTTCTTCACTAAATTTACATTTTTGTCAGTATTTTTACGTTTTTGACAGTAATTTTATCTTTTTGCTAATAAACTATTCTTCCTTTTTTTTCTTTCTTCATGCGTTTCTTTTTTTTCTACGTTTGATTTTATGTTTCTTTTTACGTAATTTAGTCCATAACCAAGTCCAACAAAAATTTCCTTTTTTTTGGGTTATGTTTATAAAATAGAAACGAACTTTTCATTTTTTACAATTATAGTAAACGAACTTTATATATTACCAATATAACCATTACAACTTTTAAATTTCGAACTTTATAGTAAACTTTCTTGCTAGCAACCTCCTACAACAGGTCACATAAACCGACACGTCATCTTTATTAAAAAAAATTATTTTTTTGCTGACTTGAAACTTTATATATTACCAATATAACCATTATAACTTTCAAATTTTAAACTTTATAGCAAACTTTATTAAAAAAATTTACTAAAAACCATTATAATTTTTAAAGTTTTACATCGTTAGTCCTATAACTAACGCTCGTTTTTTTCTATAAAAAATTTCAACTTTAAAAAAATTGTAATTCTTAAATGTTTTTAAAAACAAACTTTTTTTTTCAAAAAGTTTTTAATAAAATTAGAATAAAGTTTTTTCGAAAACTTTAAAAAAAATATCTCGAAAAGTGTTTTAGAAAATATTTACAAACATTCTTCGAAAAACTTTTAAAAAAACCAAATATGTTTTTAAAAAGTTTATTTATTTTTTAAAAAAATTTTATTCCAATTTATTTATTTTTTAAAGTTAATTTCAATTTATTTTTATTTTTGAAAATACCAAATTTTTTTTTTCGAAAAAGAAATTCGAGAAGTTTCTTAGAAATTATTTACAAATTCTTCGAAAAAGTTAAAAAAAAATCCAAATATGTTTTAAAAAATTTTATTTAGTTTTTAAAAAAAGGTTATTTCAATTTATTTTAAAAAAATTTTATTTCAATTTAAATTAAAAGAAAATTTGCTTTCAATTTATTTTTTTAAAAAGTTTATTTATTTTCGAATTTTTAATTTTTTTGGTGGTGAATTTATTTTTTAAAAAAGTTTATTTATTTCCTTTCTTTTAAAAACAAACTTTTTTAAAGAAAAAGTGAAACAAGATTTAAACATTTTCTTTTCAACTTTAACTTTTTTTTGAAAAAATTATAAATTTTAAATTAAAGTAAAAACTTTTTTTTTTGAAAAAAAAACGATTGTACTAAAGGACTAACGCTGCAAACCGAGGATATTCAACCGGTAACATTAGTGTATTTAACCAAAACAACAAGTTACAATGGTTATATTGGTAATTTATAAAGTTCGTTTACTATAATTGTAAAAAATGAAAAGTTCGTTTCTATTTTATAGACTTAACCCTTTTTTTTCTTGCGTCTGATAAAACAAACCGCCTCTTTTTTTTGTCTAAATTTTGTCCAAAATATTTCCTTATTTATAAAAACCTTTTATTTATTTTTAAAACCCTCTATTTTATAAGAACTTTAAAAACAAAGGTTTACTTTTATATTTGTTTTAAACTTTTCGTCAATTAAAATTTTATTTTATAAAATTTTACTATATACGACTCCCAAATAAATTTATGACAATTTCTTAACTAACCCGAAGCTACTAACCCATACCACTAAATGTTTAAATAAATAATTAAGTATAATCTTACGTATACGATAATTAAATACGTACACGAAACCTTATAAAAGAAATACTTGAACTTCACAAAGTTCATATCCGGTTCTATTTCACCATATTCCAATTCCGACTTGTATCATGATTAACACATCATGTACCTCATAACCGGCATACACCTCCACCATATCACACATAAACCACATAAAACACATAATTCACATAAATAAAATCAATGGATAACAACTAACCCGTCGAAAAACCGAGTTGTCACAGCATCCCCTCCTAATAGAAATCTCGTCCCGAGATTTACTCTCGAATTCGAACTCATTCCCACAAATAAATGGGAATACAATTCACACACTCATATTCACAATCAAACGTGAACTCAGTCTATAGTAAACAAATTTCAACAAACTACACATGAGCCTTAACCGTCCTAAATCTCAGACTAGCTCATAAATATCATAAATCAAAACTCATAAAAAACGTAACCACATATTCTCAGGTCCAAAGAACTCTCGAGTTCCAAACCTTAGTTTTTCAAATATTCACAACTGACCAACTCATTCCATGACCAAACCCATCATGTCTCTACATACTATCTCAAGAATTCCTTACACTATATAAAGTGTCTTATTATTTAAGATCCCATCTGACGATACATGCAAACTTTGTATGAATCGGCCATTTTCAAAATTTACACTTGCACACTTCTCAATTCCATAGACAATCACAATCTACAAGTTACACGATCAATCTCCACATGGTTTCCATGGACCTACACATCGTGATCCCATCTAACGTTTCCTACCACAACTTTCCCTACATTTCAAATGTGGTACCTTCCATAATGCATGATCAACCACGTTGAACTCTAAAAGTTCATGTTAGAAGTATTTAAAGTGATGGTCATATAATGATTTGCAGTCACCTCAGATTGTGACTCGTGCCTCAAAGAAAGGAAAGTTGATCACGGATGATCACTTATCCTTAAAAAAGAGAAAATAAAACTTTCTTGGTCATGAGCTTCCGATAAAAACATTCCAGGTTTTAAGCTCATGTAAACGACTTACAGTTAAATGTCAGACTGTAACTCGAACTTCAAATAAAGGCGAGTGTATCTTTAAAGATAACTTATCCTAATAACGGGTAGAGCAATCTATCTCGGGTTGAGCTTGTCACAAAACATTCAAAGTTTTGAGCTCAACATAATGGCTTATAGTCACATGTCAGACTATAACCCGGTCCCCAAAAGAAAGGAAAGTCGTTGACTTATCCTCAACAACGAGAAATTCGCTTTTCTCGGTCATGAGCTTTTATCAAAACATTCAAAGTTTTAAGCTCATGAACCCAATTTTCACGGACTTTTGAGCACAATTTTTCAAGGTATTTCAAAACAATGTGCTCATATACTCCCCTATTTAAATAGAATCTCTTTTCAAGGGGGAGTATAATGGTTTCATGACACATTATTCTCTCCATGTTTCATCACTAATTTCACAAAAAATTCAATTTCATGCAATTTTTGAGGGGGAGAATAGTGATTAGAATGTGTTGTCTTGGATAAGATCTTTGATGTAAGTGCTTTTTCTTCCTAATATGTGCAAAAACCTTTCCTTTTATGATGCACATATGTAGGGGGAGCGTTTTTGGTGATATAGAAAACTTTCAAGGTGTAAACATTGATTTCATCAACACCTTGACTGCATTTTCAAATGATTTTTCTTGTTACGATATCTATACCCTTCAACACATAAATTCACGATGGTATTGGTGTCAAAAGGTGGTTAGGTATTCGTCCTATGATCCAACCAGAACCGGAGGGATCTTCCCAGGGACAATCCATTAGAACTTAGAAGTCCTTAGGAAAGATGGAGTAGTTGAGTGTACGGGAAAAATGCCGACTAATGACTTAAGCTAGCACTGGAACAATCACAACAAGGTGCTAGTTATGACGTCTTGGTAAGCATTGAAGGGGTTGAAGAATGAAAAAGAAATGTAAGGATAAAGGGTGCAAAGAAAGAAGCCCTCCATACAACTTAGGCAGAAACCGGGTCAATACATCTATTATCAGAATCACTTTGATGATTTCTGATACTGAAGACAAAGCATAATGGACCCAGTGATGCAATGCACAACCCTTCCCAGCCTACTCAAGATTCTCTCAAAAGAAGTTTGTTTTATTGTCACGGAGTTCAACTCATTTCTATCAACATTCTCACTCCGAGATAGTAGATATTGAATAGGTGGCAGTCTGCTCCAGCCTCCGATCACCAAATAAACGTGCACTTATAGAGTCTAGAGCCAACGAGATTCATCAAAAATCTCATTAGGACACTTATTCCATAGATCAATTGTTGTTCATCATTAGAACACAAGCGATGATTTACAGAGTCCTACGCTCTATCCTTGTGGTATTGCTAGAACATTCAGAGTGATACTCTTTAGTATTCACAGTGATGAATGGAAATCCTTCCAGTGTTAACATCAAACAGCACTGCGGTAGGTCATATGTAAGATTCACTTGAATTAAACATATGTTAACTGGAAAGCAACAGTGGCTTGATTCTTAATTGATTCAAACTCGTTCCAGGTCTCGACGCAATATCATTATGATCTTGCCAGAACATTCAGAGTAATACTTTTCAGTATTTACAGTGACGAATGGAAATCCTTCCAGTGTCATCATCAAACAGCACTGCGGTAGGTAACTTGTGCGATTCTATATGAATCAAACTTGTGTCAACTGGAAAGCAACGATGGTTTGATTCTTAATTGATTCAAACTTGTTCCAGGAAATTGAATTGACGACTTAATCAGCAGAATGGAACTGCATGATTCACTCCTTACTTTGAATTATCGTTCGATATATTCAAGTATTGAGAACGGCTACCACAACCGGAAACCCTGTCAAGGAAGTTCTTTAAACTTACCTAATCACGGGTACAGGATTCTTACTGTATAACGGGAAACCGGAGGAATGAAAACGGTGACGTCGAAATTCAAGATCACATGCTCATTTAAATGAAGAAAGCTCAAGAACATCTGAAGGCAAAGACTTCCGCTACTCTGATGATCAAGGGAGATTGTTAACAAGCTTTCATGTCAACAAAAAACATGAGTATGTGGGTAAAGACACAAGAACACAAGCTGTCAAAGTTACAAGATCAAGTCAAGGCAAAGATCAAAGATCCAATATCACAAGTCATGAAAGGAACGATGAAAGAACTCTCAAGACAACGAGCTTCAAATTCTGCATCAACAAAGAAGTGAAGTCACATAATACATGACCACCACTTAGGGGAAGTATTTAAAGTGATGGTCATATAATATACCGTTGCGAAGCTCGTGGAAAATGCTATTCAACGGTGTCGAGAGTTCTATGTCATTATTATGCATGAAACGGGAATTAGTCCCGAACACACAAATGAGGAAGGCCTCCTATTCATGTAAGCCTTAGTATAAAAGGCATAACCATCCTCATTTGTGTGTGTGTGTCCCATTGTATCTTTTCTCTTCTTCTTGTTTTAGAGAGAGAAGCTCTCCTTAGTTTCTCTCACTAAAATGGCTAAACATCTCTTCTATCCTCCCCGACCTCCGGATCTTTTACCCGCATTATTAGTGAATCCATGTTAACAGTTCCTTTATACATCAACTTAATCTCAACTACCTAATCAGCCATCTATTGCACCCGCTCGTGTCAAATCAATATATGTTCTCAATCTATGACCTAATAAGCCGTCGACCAATTCTTCATTCCGTACAATGCCTCAAATCAGCTCATCTCACTATAAGAAAATTCCAACTCACGAAAGGTGAGCATTCCAACCTTATCCGAACTGCCGCACATAATTTGAGCACAATCTCCCACGTCTATATTGTATGCTCCCTCTAGCCATCAACCCATATATGGTAACCACTAATCTCATCCAAACCCTTCCCAAATGGCCTTTCAACACATATCGACGTCTCATTGCAACCAATATATCCGTTTATAATCCTTCCAACTACTCCATTTCACATACACGTGCTTTGACAGGAAAGTAGGTTTCCATAATTCCATCGCCCAACACTCCATTCAGCTGGTATCCACTGTCTAATCGTAGTAACGTATAACTGAATTTATCGTTATCTTCTCACTCCTTTTTAGGTGTTGCAATAAACTTGAAGACCCTTGATGTTCATATTCTGTGTCCAAACATGCTAAATACTTACCAACACGATCAACCCATATACATTTCTCACTCCTTCTAATTAATGTCACCCAAATAAATGTTCAAGTAGTGCAAGTTAACATCACTTCTGCTGAACACTTCTTGGTTCAAACCACGCCCATTATGCTAATGTGCTCGCTTCTTTATATTTCTCATTTGGCGCTACCCACATTTTACCCTTGTTTTTACCTTGAATCAATATCCAACACTATGTTAACCACTCTTGGGGAAAAACAACTTCTCTATTTCATTCTCATGCAACTCCGTTCAAATCTCACACTACGCCTCAAATCCCCTCCTACTAGGAATAGGTTAGTGTTTCTCGTAATACCTCGCGGATCACTCACCAAGCAAAGCACCACACAACTCATGTATCCCAGTCTTAAAGTCCTCCACATACCCTTCCCTCATCATGAGCTTCATAACACCCGATTTCCATGTGACAATTAGATGCCTCCTAAGCTTCATACACTACTACTCACTATTTACTAACATTAGCAAAAGCTCCTCCCTCCTCAACGATCGTAAAAATAACCGGCTTCGATGTCCACCAAATAATCTTCATAACTATCATCCAAATTTGTTCAACACGGTTTGCCCACCTGGTTCACTAAGTTCATGCGGACCGCTGGTGTATTGGATAAACCAAAATGCATCACCACAACCTCAAAGCATTTAAACATGCCTCTCAAACATTCTTCCAACGTCATCCCAAATAATTCTTCATTTATGATCACTATTACCCACATCTATCTTCAAGACTCACGCGATCCTTGGTGCTAGTCAGCACCTATTTGGTCTTACGAATGTGTAGCGACCCTCTTGAGGTCAAGTTGTGTGGCTCTCCATGATTCTCCCTCGTGCAGGGCGATCCTTCTTTCTTTGCCATGGTCACCCGGCCACTCTCCACCGTAGAAATTTGGCACGTAAGCATCCGAAAATTTCTCTTTAACTCCGCTTCAATCTCGATAGCTCCACACGATTGTCCTTATTGCTTACTTCGGGTCCTGGTATGTGTACTTCTTGCATTAAAACCCCATGCTTGGAAAACCATGCGTATAACGTTTCTTTTCTCGGTAGATCCAGAATGATCTTCTAATGCGACTCATGCCCATCCTTTACTCTCGAGAAATTCCCAAATTCAGTTGATAGTTATGATCACTAGCTTATCCATATACGTTCAGGATCACCCGACCCACTCACTCCATTCAATCCGATGATGTATTGGTGAATCCTTAAAGCATAATAGTAGATTCGGAGTATTCACCACGTACTTTGACAACAGTCTTAATTATTTACTCCTCAGGCACTCTTAACTAATGATACTCAAACGGAAAGTCAACCTCACTCAACCTCGCGTTAATCTTTGCATATCCTAACAACATCATCTTCAATAACAACATGGCGCTTCCCATAACAAATAACTAATTCGAACAAACATTTCCCTCACAACTCTTTCAGTTTTTTGACAACTCTTACATCTCCAAAGGCGCACAACATCACATCCCTTTACTTCGATGTCATATCTTGTACTTCACTATGCGAAATTCTACCTTACATCGAGAGTTAACCCATTGAATCATTTAGAAAAACTTCAAGGCATTCACATATCACAAGGACATCGCATATCTTCAACTCATCTACATTGGTACTCTTAAAAGATCTCCATTCCAACTAATTCGTTTTCCACGAACTTCAAGTACTTTTCCATTTTCTGGAGGTTTGTATTATCCCTTCATGGCATTCCAACTTGACCTTTTGCTTCACCACCAATCCACTAACTTAATCGTGTAGGTGCAACCAAATCTTACATATGACTACATCAATGCTCTCAATCAATACGAAACCAAAGCTAGATCTAGAATCCACCATATACGAACAATGAATCAAACCCACGGATAACTAACAGAATTCACGTGCACGAGTTAAAACAAATCAAAACCACTAAACCTCAAAAGAAAAAAATCTCAAGCATAAAACATGTATCAATTAAAAACGACCCATGACAACGAACAAATGACCCAAGAAACACCCAACAGCACCCCAAAACATATTACGACCCGCGACATATTATTAAAACCTTGGACAAAATCGACTTTTTCCCAAAAGAATTTTATTCTATAATTTCATATTAGTTGTTTTTAAAACTAAAGATTCATCTTAGTGATAATGTAATCCTTTTAAATGTAAAAATAAATGTATGTGACATTTTCATGAACTTAGTTTAGTCTTGTATTCATAATAATTATAACTGGCGTAAATCGGTTAAACTCACTTATATAAAATATTTAAGTGAAAATATTTTATTTTACTTTATTTTAAAGAAGGTCCTTTTTTAAAAAAAATGAAATAAATAAGTGTTGGTTATATATTATTGACTTTATATTACATCTTATTTCAAACCTATTTCCGACACCTAACTCCCATTTTACCAAATACCGAAACTTATTCTAACTCTATTACTGTTTTCATAGGTTTTCGTAATTTATCATTTAAAAGGGATGTAAGACTCAAGTGTAAATCATTATCCCAAAAAGATATCTCAAACTATCCCAACAACCTTAACACCAAAAATACAAATTTTAAAAGGAACACGTGAAATAGAAACTCTACCAGAAACATCATGAATTGATAAGTTATGAGGACTCGTCAATAATATCACTCAAGGAACCGGAATCAAAGTGTATCAATCACACTTGTCAAAATAAGCTAAATCGAAAACACAAGATGGGTAATGTAGGACTTCTCTCTATCACAAGAGTTGAGTATCTCAGCGAACAACGAATTAACGATCTAACTTAAAAATTTCCAAAACACCCCCGATAGGTATTCACGATATCTTCCAGGATATTTAGATAAGGGAGAAACTTACTATCTACACAACAATCCACAACACCTTCCCACGTAATCCAACATACATATACGTATACGTATCATTAAATTAATCAACCATCCAATCAAAATCCTGCGATGTAATCATACTTGCAAGTCCACCGTGATGGAACACGGGGCGTGAACCATGGATATCATCACGACAAACGGTGTCTCTATAGAGAAAACAATCAAACATATAGGTGTCATACAATTCACTTATTTAACCAAACAAAAAGAAAATCTAAGAGGAAATGGGTTCCTCTATATGCAGTCCTAGGCATCTCCAATCCTAGCCACTTCTATTCTCTAACTTGACCATATTCTCACCTAAAATGGACACTAAAATACGTCAATAATAAGTGTGAAAACACTTATCCTTTTACCACTTAATTATAAAAATAACCAAGCCAAAACGTGTATTTTATGTCGTAAATGTTGGAATTATGTGTGGTTTGTGTTTTTTTTGTGATTTAGGGCCAAAATGTGAAAAGGGAAGAAAACATGGGCTTTCACAGACTTTTATCGAAGAAAAAGACAAAGACGAAGTCAAAAGATCAAGGGGAGAATTTTGATATATGTCCTTATTTTGAGTCAAAATTACACATATATCCAACCTTACAAAATAATTACATATATATCCAATTTATAATTAACAATTACATATATATCCAATCTAAAACTTAAAATTACATATATGTCTAAATACTTAAAAAAATTCAAATACCTTATTTTTTTATCAATATCTTAAAATACGTATTTGATATTAACGTATTTTATTTTAGAATGACCATTATACCCTATCTTTTTTATGTTAATTTATAAAAATGTGGATCCGTGCAATTTACATCTCTTTTATTGAAGTGGTAACATATGTCATGTAAACTTCATTCTTTTGTTTTTTAGAACGGCGAATGTTAGTGGTTAGTTGGTCAAGTTGTGCAATGGCATCCAAGCGGAAGAATGTCTTCTTCGAACCCTCGCCTAGTTATGTTAGACTCCTCATCCGCTTCGCCTGAAAGACCCTTGGCAGGTCTTGAACCCAAGACCTCCAGGAAACCTTCCCCAAGATTACCACTTAGTGGAACCTTGGTGGCCAACTGAGCTAAGCCAGTTGGTTAAACTTCATTCTTTTGTTAGAATCGTTTATCGTAAAAAATCACAGACACAACCACATGAAGAGTTTCCTTTAAACCTTATAAATTTCATAATTGAACTTAAATAGATATATCACACACATGACAAAAAATCATAACAGTACACCCTTAAATCTTGAATGACAATCAAATAATACTAGCATGATACCCACGTAATATAATGACGGGTACCTGGTGATGATTTTTGAGGCGATAAATGTTACACTCTTACCCATTAAGTATTTAATAAAGTTAAATTTGTAAAAAAAATAAAATTAAATAAGCTTTATAAATGAGAAAAACTAAAAAATAGGAAAACTAATATGTATTTTAAGATATTATTTATATATAATTTGGGTATTTGGAAAAAAAGAAAAAAAATAGGCTTTTGGACATATATGTGATTTTAAGTTTTAAATTGGATATATATTTAATTTTTTTATTATATTGGATATATATGTAATTTTGACTCAAAAGAGGGATATATATGAAATTCTCCCAAAGATCAAGAGTGCAAAATGAACTGAAGTCCAAGGCCTATTCTGAAGATTTATCGAAGAAAAAGTCTAAAGACGGAAGTTTAATAAAGTCGAAGAACTCAAGTCCAATTAACGAAGAAATTACAAGACGAGTTTAAATAATCCCGAGACAAAGTCGAAAAAAGTCGAAGAATTTAGAAGAAGAAAAGACGAGAGAAGAAAGAAAGGAGCAACACATGCTAACCTCCCTAATCTCCTATAAATACCCTCCTAATGTCACATTAGGAGGTGTTAGCTAAATTGACAACTTAGCTCTCCACCTTTAATTACTTGCACCATTTATTTTCATGTCATTTACTTAATTGTCATTTAATTTCTTTGTCTTGCACCTTTAATTTCTTGCCTTTAATTCCAAGTAAGTTTAATTTTGTTGTTGAATCTATTCCTTTAATCAAGTTTTCATTATCATCTCATTCTTCCTTTCTTGCTTTTAAAATATCTTGTTTGTTTGTTTAATCTTAAGGTTTTCATCTTTATGTTCATTTGATAAAAGTTCTTATTTTTCTATCGCTCTTATTAAATTCGTACGTTTAATCTTCTTATTTTCTTGAATTTTTAGCTTATTTTGTGCTTAGCTTATTTTAATTCAAGTGTTTTCAAAAGTTTAATCTTTTTCTCTTAATTTCTTTTATAAAGTTTGCTTATTTTGAGTCTTGAAAGTTTTTTAAATTTGTAGCTTATTTTGTTCGTCTTATTATTGTTTTGGTTTAGTTATTGATAAGTGCTTATTTGGTCTTGCTTTTTAGTTCCCTTTGTTTCCGTACTTTCATCGTAATCTACAAGGGTTTTACATTCCGACAGCTTATTGCGATCGCAAAAACCATTAAGGTTTCTACATTGCGATCAGTATTGCGATACACCCCTTTATTCCGATCAAGATTGCGATCGCTCATTACGATCGTGGATTGCGACGGATCTTAAGGGTGTATTGCGACGGAACTCTGCCCAAATTTTGTTTGCCATATTGCGATGGAAGGAGCATTCCGATAGATTACATTCCGACAGATCTTTTCACTTATTCCGATAGCTTTGTTTTTATACATTCCGATAGGCCTTCATTCCGACCAGGATTCCGATAGGAAAGGTAAGCTTACATTCCGACGTGTTTATTCCGACATCATTCTGACATCATTCCGATGGAGGGTATTCCGACAGGTTTAGTTTTAATATTTTGTCTTAGTTTAATTTTTAAGTTTGCATTGTTTTAAGTTTTCAAATTTTCATTTTTATTAAATTGTCAAATTTACTTCTCGTCAAGCTTTCATTTTTGATATTTAATTAATTTACTTTTAAGGTTTTAATTTTTTGCACCATTTAGTTTTTAATTAGTTTTAGTTTTAATTACCCGTCATTTACTTTAAAGTCTTGCAATTTAATTTTACTACAACGACCAATCTATTATTTTATCCACCAAAAGACGATTGAGTCGCACTTAAACCAGTAATCAATTCGATGAGACACACAAGAACTTTTTAACCTAGCAAAACCCAGTTATTAGGACTTCTATCGAAGTTAAGTGGGCTTTTCCTTGTATTTGTCCTCATTTTAACCGGAAAATCGATTTTTCGACATTTTTCAAAATTTTTGATCTATTTTGGCCTAGTTGTATTTACCTTTGTATAGTTATTTTCTTTCTTTATTAGAATAAATTTTAAATAAAGCGGTTTTAATTTTTAAGCATTGTGAATCTTTTGACTCAACCCGAGTTTACTTATCTAAGTTTACTCTAGCTTGTATCCTTAACGTGTTTAAGTCAAGTTTTGCTAGGCTTTTATATAGGGAACTTCAAAACGCGAAAGTCTTAACCCTTACGGGTTAAGAACAAGAACTTTTCACAAGTTCCTATAATTGATCCTAGAAAGTCGTTTATCAAGGGAACTTTAAAATGCGAATTCTAAACTTGAAAAAGTCTAAAGAAGTTGCAAGATCCTATAGATGACTTGAAAACCCGAAACTTTGATTTAATAGGGTAAGCATCCACGAGTCTCATTCCTTGAGATTTTAAATTGTTGAGAATGAGAGATGATAGAGTCAATTATAAGTTTGGTATTCTTTCATGAAGTTATGTGAGTTGATTATAAGCTTTTTCTCCCATCGCTTGTTAATAAATTTAATTGCAATAAATAAGGTTGTACGATTTGAAAAGTTACTTAGCTTCTAGCCCAAGATCGTTTAAAAGTTGCTCGGTATTAATTAGAGTTCATAGCCAAGGCATAACTTATTGAAGCGGGATGCGAAGATTGGCGTGTACGAAAAGGCCCTAACAAGGCATGAGGGCTACAATTTTGTTGCTAAAGATCCCAAGTGATGTGAAGAATCATTTATCAAAAATCAATATGAAGGATCGAGACACACGACGAAAAGCAAATACTCCCCTAAAGATCATGGAGAAGTCTATCCAAAAAGGCCCTAACAAGGTATGAGGATAAATAGATCCAAGTCCTAAAAGGAGGCGGATCGTTGTATATCAAAATCCAAAATAAAGATTGGAGAAAAATGAAGAAGTCGTGGTCCAAGTATGAAGAATCTCTCAAAAAGTTCAAGTGAAGAAATTCCTATTATGAAGAGAAGACCATTATTTCATGAACGTCTCTCAAGATTTGAAGTATGAAGTCAATGCCAAAAATCGGTTCGAGAAAGGTCTCAAATCGTTAAGCGAGTTATGCCAAGATATGAACTTTATGAGGTCCCGAGAAGCAGTTTCAAAAGATTTTTTCCTATAGCTAACTATTGATTAAATCGTCCTACTTCATTTTCGGCCTAAATAAACTATCGAAATAAGTCAACAATACATCCTCGTGATCATTCAAGACAACAATAGAATATAAGAGATACACCTAGGAATAAGGGAGTCTAAGTAAATAATTGGCCCACATGAGTTTGCGTTAGTTTGATAACTTATAATAACAATGATCTCGTTTTTAAGCTTGGTTTGGGAAACATGAAACTTGAGGGTGATAATCATTCATGACATTCCAAAACCCCAAGGTAAGTTTTTGATCTTTTTACTAGTTTTCTTCCTTTAAATATTTTGTCTCTTTAATAAATGCCAATGTGGATTGATTGTGATGGAAGAGGTAAAACTAGCTTTGTAACTAATGCATTGCATGAGGACATTGCAATGGTCAAGTGTAGGGGATTTAATAAGTGTGAAAACATTTATCCTTTTACCACTTAATTATAATAATAACCAAGCCAAAACGTGTATTTTATGTCGTAAATGTCAGAATTATGCGTGGTTTGTGTTTTTGTTGTGATTTAGGGCTAAAATGTGAAAAGGGAAGAAAACATGGGATTTCACGGACTTTTATCGAAGAAAAAGACAAAAGACGAAGTCAAAAGATAAAGAGTGCAAAAAGAACGGAAGTCCAAGGCCTATTCTGAAGATTTATCGAAGAAAAAGTCTAAAGACGGAAGTTTAATAAAGTCGAAGAACTCAAGTCCAATTAATGAAGAAATTACAAGACGAGTTCAAATAATCCCGAGACAAAGTCAAAAAAATTCGAAAAATTTAGAAGACGAAAAGACGAGAGAAGAAAGAAATGAGCAACACATTCTAACCTCCCTAATCTCCTATAAATACCCTCCTAATGTCACATTAGGAGGTGTTAGCTAAATTGACAACTTAGCTCTCCACCTTTAATTACTTGCACCATTTATTTTCATGTCATTTACTTAATTGTCATTTAATTTCTTTGTCTTGCACCTTTAATTTCTTGCCTTTAATTCCAAGTAAGTTTAATTTTGTTGTTGAATCTTTTCCTTTAATCATGTTTTCATTATCATCTCATTCTTCCTTTCTTGCTTTTAAAATATCTTGTTTTGTTTGTTTAATTTTAAGGTTTTCATCTTTATGTTCATTTGATAAATGTTCTTATTTTTTCATCGCTCTTATTAAATTCGTACGTTTAATATTCTTATTTCTTGAGTTTTAGCTTATTTTGTGCTTAGCTTATTTTAATTCAAGTGTTTTCAAATGTTTAATCTTTTTCTCTTAATTTCTTTTATAAAGTTTGCTTATTTTGAGTCTTGAAAGTTTTTAAATTTGTAGCTTATTTTGTTCGTCTTATTATTGCTTTGGTTTAGTTATTGATAAGTGCTTATTAGAGAAGTGCTTATTTGGTCTTTCTTTTTAGTTCCCTATGTTTCCGTACTTTCATCGTAATCTACAAGGGTTTTACATTCCGACAGCTTATTGAGATCGCAAAAACCATTAGGGTTTCTACATTGCGATCAGTATTGTGATACCCCCCTTTATTCCGATCAAGATTGCGATCGCTCATTGCGATCGTGGATTGCGACGGATCTTAAGGGTGTATTGCAACGGAACTCTGCCCAAATTTTTGTTTGCCATATTGCGATGGAAGGAGCATTCCGATAGATTACATTCCGACAGATTTTCTTTTCACTTATTCCAATAGCTTTGTTTTTATACATTCCGATAGACCTTCATTCTGACCAGGACTCCGATAGGAAAGGTAAGCTTACATTCCGACGTGTTTATTCCGACATCATTCCGATGGAGGGTATTCCGACAGGTTTAGTTTTAATATTTTGTCTTACTTTAATTTTTAAGTTTGCGTTGTTTTAAGTTTTCAAATTATTTTTTTTATTAAATTGTCAAATTTACTTCTCGTTAAGCTTTCATTTTTGTCATTTAATTAATTTACTTTTAAGGTTTTAATTTTTTGCACCATTTACTTTTTAATTAGTTTTCGTTTTAATTACCCATCATTTACTTTAAAGTCTTGCGATTTAATTTTACTACAACGACCAATCTATTATGTTATCCACCAAAAGATGACTGAGTCGCACTTAAACCAGTAATCAATTCGATTAGACACACAAGAACTTTTTAACCTAGCAAAACCTAGTTATTAAATGGCGTCGTTGTCAGCTCTTTTCGTAAAGATTAACGGTTTTCTATGAGAGACGCGTTGAATTTTGGGATCCGTTCACTCGTGAACGCTATTTTTCGTGTCAAAAATTTCCAAAAATATCCTAAAAATAAAAAAATTCAAAAATACAAAAACATTAAAAAACGTATAAAAAGCATTTCTTTTTCAAAGTTTTGCACCAAAAAGATTTTATTTTTATAAGTGTATATATATTCTCTCTATTTCTTTGGTATCTTTTTCTTTTTCTTTTGCAGGTGTATGCGTACTAGATCTTCATCCTATTCAGAGCCCGAGACTCGTGAAGATTTAGGTATGGCTGGTGTGCACAACAACAATAATCCACCCCACCCCAACATGAATAACAACAACAATGTTCCCCCACCCGACCTTCGAACGATGGAGAAGCTGTGTCAACCTACGATGAATGGACGCGGAGGATCGATTGCGCCGATGTAAATCACGGCTCCAGAGTTTTCGTTGAAGCATCATATGATCCAACAAGTCCAAAATAATTGTCCATTTCGCGGATTGCCAGATGATGACGCCAATAAACACCTCGACAAGTTCATTACCGTAACTCAAAGCATGAAGTTGCCCGGTGTTACTATGGATTTTCTTCGCCTTCACCTATTTCCACACACCTTTTCCCACCATGCCGAAAAATGGTTTGATCGTCTTCCGAAGAATTCAATTCATACTTGGGATGAGATGACTCGACGCTTTTTGTCGCGCTACTTTCCACCATCCATGGTCACGAGCCTTCGAAATCAAATTAGTGGATTTACACAAGAACCTGATGAATCACTTTTTGATGCTTGGGAACGATATAATGTTTTGATTCATCTATGTCCAAACCACAACATGCTCCCCGTCACCTTAATTGATACTTTCTACAACGGTCTAACTTTTCGTGACCGTGATACGATTAATGCAGCCGTCGGTGGCACATTTATGAAAAGAAGACCCGAGGAGTGTAGAGAGCTTATCGAGAACATGACTACTCATCACAAAAATTGGGATTCATCCGCATCTTCAAGAAATAACCCGAGAGTCAATATGTCTTCTACTTTTTCAGACCCTGATATCACCGAACTGACCCGCGCAATGGTCGAAATGAGCAAAAACATGCAACTCTTGGCTACAAATCAACAACAACAAGTTAAAGCTGTTGCAACTTCTTGTGAGATCTGCGACGGTCTTCATTCATACACTGATTGTCCTTCTACTCATGACAATTCGGAAAACGTGTACGCGGCTCATGGTAACTATTCAACGGGAAACTACCAAGCCCGACCTCAAGGTGATCGTAACTTGCTAAGTTACCGTTCTAACGACTTTCTTTCACCCGGTTTTTCTCCTCAAAACCACAACCCCAACAACTACAATAGAAGCAATCCAAACCCACCTCGAGCTTCTAATCCTTATCACCCACCCGCTCAACAAGCACCACCCATTAATCATGATGTTGAAGCTTTCAAGAGGACCCAAGGAGAGCTAGTTAAGAATCTGCAAAGCCAAATCATCAACTTGAAAGGAGATATCACTAAGCAAGGGAATGATATTAGAACCGAGCTTCGACATGATATGCAAACCTCCTTCAGCAATCAAACAAATGATTTGAAGAATATGATGGCTAGTTTATTCCCAAGTACTCAACCCTCTACTTCGGGCTCTCTTCCTTCAAATACCGTCACCAACCCAAGATCGAATGTGAGTGCTATTACTACACGTAGTGGAGCTACCTTTGTAGGACCATCTTTCCCTCCCTCAGTTACTCCATCTACTCCTCCACCACCATTTATCCCTCCTACTCCCACGCCTAGTATTAGTTCTCCATTACCGTCTCCGCCTCTTACTGAAGTACCCAAGAAGCACCCTTCACCAACCCCACCTTCCACCTTTAAACCTTCAACATCTCAACCTTTACCTGCTACACCTACACCACCTAAACCCAACATTCCTTATCCATCTCAATTAGACAAGAGCAAATTGCTCACCAAGGATGACATTCAAGTGTCAAGCTTTTTGAAGAAGATTTTGGGAGTGACCATCAACATTAGCCTTGTTGAAGCTCTTGCCCAAATGCCGACATTCGTTAAGATGTTTAAGGAATTGCTTAATAAGAAGGAGAAGATGGCCGAGTTTGTTAATACTCGATTGAATGAGAATTTTTCTGCAATCCTTCTTAAACTTTCAGAAAAACTTGGAGGTCCCGGTCGTTTTGTGTTACCATGTACTTTTATCCAAACCAAAGAATTTACTGCCTTAGCTGATCTCGGGGCAAGTATAAATTTGATGCCTTTAAGTGTTTGGAAAACACTATCATTACCCGATCTTACTCCAACAAAGATGACTCTTGAGCTAGCAAATCGTACTCTCGCTCACCCCGTTGGTATTGCTGAAGATGTATTTATTAAAGTTGGTACCTTCACTTTTCTGGTCGACTTTGTTGTTGTTGATTATGAAATGGACCCTCGTATACCGTTAATACTTGGACGGCCATTTTTGAGAACCGGAAAAGCTTTAATTGATGTTGCTGAAGGTGAACTTATTCTAAGGGTCGGGAATGATACACAAGTGTTTAAAATGGGGAAGATCACAAACAAATCCAATGGAAGAGAATCAGCGAATATGATTAACGTGCTTGATGATTTTGTCATCTACAACAATCCTCTTTTCGATTCTTGCTATGATAATCCACTTTTCCAAGATGATGTGGATGATTCTCTCTCCAATTTAGATCCTCCACCAATATTTGAGTCTCCATCAATCTATGATGACTATGATGACGATTCTATTTCTGATATATGGATGATTCTGATGATTTTACTTCTGAGTATAAAGACATGCCAACTTATGATGACTTTGATGATGTCGATACTCTTTCGAGTGATTCTTCACATGATGACCTTGCACCTACTTTTGATGAAGATCCTCCACCAACAATGCTTGATCCTACTTTGGATGACTACTCATTTGAGGAAGATTTTGCTACTTTTCTCAACACTTACTTCCCAAATGAGAATGATTCTCCTCCTTTGGACTTTGATTATGGTCTTTATCCTCCTTCGGATATGAACAAACCCGTTTCAAAGGAGAAGAAGCCGGAAGACACCGATATCCGCAGTACTTATGTCTTGACGCCTCTCTATCCCCCTTCTGAGGATGAGATTGTGCGATTTATGAGCGGATCTTCTTCAAGGTCTACTGAGCCTGATTGTTATTTTCCCCTAAAGGAAAAGGTGTTCGATCCCGGTATTGCAGTTTTTAAGCCATCTCAGTATCCATCTGATGAAATAAAAGGAAAGATTTTTGGAACTTTTGAAGATATGCTTGCACCTCATCACCCTTGCTACCACCGTGCTCAACAACTGCTTAAGGGAACCTTGCCTACTCTTCCTTGGCTTGCCTTGTTCGCCTTAAGCTTGTGCTACTTGATGGATGAAAACCATGTCTTTGATCCCGGTGGATATTTTTCACGCTTCTTCCCATGCTAATCAAGGTCAAGTCATGTGACAACCGTGGTTTTGAGGTTCGTCACCCGGTCTTATTTTTAGGTTATTTTATGTGTGACTATGTATTTTGTGTGTTTACATGTTTATATTGCGTGAACGAAGTTGGTGTGGACATCGTTTATGGGTATATGGTACTCATAAGTAAATCGAGGAACGGTTATTTCATGTTCATGAGGTCACAAATTGGTGACTATGAAATGAAATGGTGTTATTTTGGTGTTTACGTATAAGTATAAGTATTATAGTAAATCGTATTTTTTTTTACGATTTGGGGTTTAGCATTTAGAGGTCTCGGGTAAGGTATTTAGTCATGTGAGTATTTTTCGGGATGGTTTTAAGTCATTTAGGACTTAGTTATAAAGTTTATTTTAAAATTTAAGATTTTTTTAAAACTGTATATTTTACGTTTTTTTCGGTATACACGTAAAATTGACTGGTTTTACGGTTTTAAGGTTTCGGGGGCTTTAGGAGCTGAAATAAATTAAGGAAATTTAAGGTAACACTAGTAGTGTAATAATAATTAATAAAAAGAAAAAAAAAATTTAAAAAGAGGGGAGGGTCGGTTGTAGTCACGCAGGGAGAAGGAAAAAAGGAAAAAAAAAGGAAAGTGGGCAATTATACTTGGGCTAGGATTTTGTACATAAATATATAATACCTTTAAAGAAAAAAATAACACAAATCCCTGGAGCAAAGAAAAAAAACGACGGCCACTTGAGAAAAGTTAGGGTTCTTCAAAAAAATCTTGGTTTCGATTGATCTTAAGGTAAAACCTTCAAATCCCTTTTTAATTAAAGTGTTTTAATTCTTTCTCAATCATCTTATGATGGATTTAGGTTAGGGTTTAAATTAAAATTTGTATATTAATGATATTATAATGATTAGGTGAATTAGGGCTTGTAATTAGTGGAGTTATGGGTAATTAATTAGACTAATTATGTTAAAATCGTTTTTTAAAAACTGGGCAGAATTTTAGGTCAATTGTTTTGACCATATATAGAGTTCTACAAACTCTTATTTTGCGATCCAAGTATCCCTAGAAAGGTAATTGAGTTGGATTTCAAATGCAAGAAACGAGAACGAAATTTGAGGTTTGGAGGTGGGTCAAAAACAGGTTACATCAGTCGGAGGTCAAAACAGTTTTGAAATCAGTCGGGTTTAATTTAATGTTTTAAGGTGATTGGGGTACTTAGGAGTACACTTGAGCCCTATAATGAGCATGGGAGTTGTTTTATATATTAAATAAGAGACCAGGGGTGGGGCTAAGAAAATGGGTTAGGGTAAGACCCCCTAATTATAACGAACTTTTTGTATGTTCAAAATCAGTAAAATACGGATAGACAAAAGTATATATATATATATATATATATATATATATATATATATATATATATATATATATATATATATATATATCAGGGCCTTAACAGTGGATTTAAGGTTGGGTAAAAGGGGAGGAGTTAGCTAACATATGTAAGGGCATATGGTTCTCTTTACAGAGGTCATGGGTATGGTTAGGTGGGCGTTTGGCTTATAGTTTGGAGACCTTAAAACCGGGACTGTTTTGGGTAAAATGTTAACGAGACGGATTATGAAGTAAACTAAGTTAAGGGCTTTATAGAGGGGTGTAATGAGATGCTTAGAGCATGTAAATGAGTTATATATATGGGAGAAGGTTAGATGTCCATCATGGGTTGATGAGCCATCTTAGTGTTTGGTTCATGTTTTGATTGTGTGCTTTTGTTTGTTAGCTTTTTTCTAGTGCGCGGATTTTTGGAGAAGCTCAATCAGGTGAGTTTCATAGTCCCAGATCTTTTAATGATTTTCACTTCCAGATGGGATGGAAGAGACACTGTATGGTTTTGTAACTAATGTTGTGAATGTTTTTATGATTTGTGATGGACTTGTGTGTGTACTTATGTGATTAACTACTATGTGATTCTTGATTGTGTTTAGGATTTAGATCGGGGGACACGTACCATCTCAGTTATTGTGGTTTGACTTGGTACCAAGGGGATGTTGACAAGGAGGGGCCTTGGGGAGGTATATAGATGTGTGAGCATCTATGGGACCAATAAATAATGACAAGGCGGGGCCTTGGGATTGGTACATAGGTGTATGGGCGCCTATTGTACCATGGTGTTTGGTAAGGCTGGGAGCCTTGGATTTGGTTTGGAATGATTGATCTTGAATGTTAGTTGTTAATGCATACTTGTAGCACATTGTCCATATGTTTAGTGGTTTATGGTTGTTCACAGCTTATTATAATCTATTTTCGGTTGGAGTCTAAACCTATGACTCTCACCAACATTATGTTGACGTGTTTTAGTGTCTCTTTTAAGTGATAAAGTGGTTAAGCGTGAGAACATATGTGGCTAGGATTGGAGTCGCGTAGGAATGCATTTAGAAGGAGATCCCCGTTCCTTCTTAGTTTATTTTTCTGTTTGTTTCAATAAGTGATACTATGAGCCTATATGTTGATTTGTTTGTGTTATTTGTTTGTCTTGGGTAAGAGGTAGGACTGTTACCTACTTACCTAGACTCTTGCATTGATGAGATATTGTCATGACATTTGTGTCACCTTTTATGACATTTCTAATTCATATAGTTCTCTCTATGGACACGCTATTGTTGTGATGATATACATGCGTCACGTCCCATATTCCGCCATGTTGGGGTGTGACAGAATGGTATCAGAGACAATAGTTATAGAGAATTAGGTTGCCTAGTCGCGTAGCCTAGTCAATAGCTTAAGGGTCCCTGCATATAGGCGTCATAGGAGTATGTGTGCATTTTATAATAATTGATGTGTTTGGATGTTATTTTGTGATGTTTGTTAAGCTATGAACTACTATGGTTCATACTTAGCCACATGTTATTTTCTTTTCGGGTTGTAACTAGTGAAGGTTGAACCATAATCATCCACGCTAGTCATTTTTGTATTTTGCTTAAATTGTACATTATAGTACATAATTTGGTACATGGTAGTTTGTGTCTTTTGTTGAGTTATTTTATGTACCTGAGGTATAGTATTTTTCTTTTGATGTTTAAGTCATGTCCCTAGGAATCATGTGGTGGTTCGAGTTATTAGGAGTAGGTGGATATGAAGGATTTTAAGTTGTTTCCACTCTTATGGGCGACATGACTTATAACTGATTATGTTTTCGTTTTAGATTTAGTCTATGCTGTTTTAGCTAGACTATGGATTTATGTATTTCAAGAGTTTGACTATGTTATTTTAATGGATGGAGTTTTGGACTTTTTTTTGGTTATGTGGTTATGAGCTTATGTGAGTAGATGGATATATGTGTTATGTGTTGTATTAATTCTTATAAGTGTCATCATAGGAAGGAGTGCATTGGGGAAGGGTAATTGTATAAGTATGGTGACCAACATAGTTATACAAGTACCACAACTTCAATGGATTCCTAAGTATGATTGCATGAAAGAGGGTTAGTACATGCGTGTATAGTAGATGTTAGACGGATTTAAGTATATGTATCCCGATATGCCTATATATGTATGATCCCCTATAATTATCGATTGTATCCTTAGGAGGGTGGCTAGCTCGCTTCTTTTAAGATATTCAACCTCCGTTGTGGCGTATTCTTCGAGTTTCCTATTTCACGTGTCCGTTTTAAAATGGTGTCCTTGGTGTTAAGTATATTGAAATAAATTGAGATTTCTTTTGGGATAATGAAATCTTTTGTGTTGAGTCTTACATTCCTTTTTGTCGGTATATATTGAATAGACTTGGAAATATACTATAGGGTTGGATAGTTGGTTGTATATGGTAACATAAGGGTAAGGTGTTGGAATCGTGTTTGAAACAAGATGTAACATAAGAATTTTTAATCAACAAATATTTATTTCAAAACTCTAAAAGACTTTTTTTTAAAATAAAGCGAAATAAAATTTCTTTCTACTTACATAGTTTATATAATTGAGTTTAACCGATTTACGTCATTTATAATTATTTATACAAGGTTAAATTGAGTTCATGAAAATTTCTCATACAATTATTTCTTTCATTTAAATGGATTGCATTAATCACTAAGTTTATTCTTTAGTTTTTAAAACAACTAGTATAAAATTGTTTTGGTCGTAACTTGTTCGTTTTTAAAGCTTTTTGGGTGACTCAAAAGCCTAAAACTATGTACTAGGAATGTAATTTTAAAATATTTGGTATGAATAGTCATGGGGTGTCAGTAACTTGATCGAAATTTTGGTACAAGTGACGGGTTCAAGGTTGAGTTTTGAATAGTAGTTTTTTTATGATTTGGAATGCACGGGATACCTAGTCTTTGAGTTGAGTTTTGAGATCGTCCAGAAGGTTGTTTGTAGATTGTTTGAGTCACATATATGTGGTGAGGAAAGAAAAAAAATATTATTTTGGAAAATTCGATCTTGTGCACGGTTTAAATAATATGTCGCGGGACATAAGATGTTTTGGTTGCTATTAAGTCTTTCTTGGATCATTTTTCGTTGTCATGAGTCATTTGAATTGGTACATGTTTGAGTTTTCCTTTTGAGTTTTCGTGGTTTTGGTCTGTTTTAACTCGTGCACGTGAAATGTCGTTAGTTATCCGTGGGTTTGATTCGTTGATCGTATCTAGTGGATTCAGGATGTAGTTTTGGGTTCGTATTGATTGGGAGCTTTGAGGTAGACATATGAAAGACTTGGTCGCGCCTATACGATTTAAGTAGGTGGCCCTAAGAGAATGGTAGGAATGCCCTTAGTGGGGATGAAAGAGTTAAAAGTTCGTAGACGAACTAATGTGGTCATGAGGTCTCTTAGGAGTGCCAAGGGAGATGAATAGAGATTTGTATAATCTATGGATATTGGCACAAGTAACGCGCCATAGAGAGTGTTGGAAGGGGATATAATACCTCAAAGGTATTTATGATTGTTCGTGAGGCATGTAAGTTTTCCAAAAATTTCCTGAGATTTAGTAGGTTTGCCTATTACTGTGAGGTAGAACCATAAATAGAGCAAGTAGGAGAAGTGAGAGGAGTTGTAGTTAGTGCCTTTCCAAGGAAATTGTTGATGGAATGATTTTAAGAGCAAGAGTTGTTAGAAATTGCAACGGATGCAAGGCAAAATTTGAGTTGCTTAGTAGTAGATTGGTTGTGAAAAGCGGTTGAGTGGTCTGATAAGACGAAGTATTGGTCTTTTAGAATACGTGTAGATTTTCGCGAGTAGAACGAGGTAGAAATTTATTCGTATTGCTTCTAAGAGAGGGTGAAAGGAGGACGTAGTTGAAACTGCTAAGGATGTTGTATGAACGCTTTGGGTTTACGGTTATGATTTTGGCTTCGCCGAGGCGCTAGCAGTTTTCATGGAGTCAAGGAACCGGGGGTGCATGACAATATATAAACGAGTTGTCATCGGGAGCATCGGCGACATCTTGATCTACTCAAATCTAAGAAGGAGCGTGAGGCGAATTATGAGTTGGTTTTGGAGTTGTTAGGAAAGGGAATTATACGTGAGATTTTCAAGTGTGAGTTTTAGGATTAAGTTGACCAGGATGAGTAGTTAGAGATGATGGTATATCATGGAACCAGCAAGGGGCGAAGTAAAGAGGGATGAGGAAGCGTTTTGGAGGCTGAAGAGGTGATTGGATAATGATCCGGTCTTGGCATTATTGGAAGGACTGGATGAATTCACGAAGCATGACGATACGTGGAGCAAGGATTTGGAGGTGTACCAGAACGACAAAGAAAGGCGATTGCTTATACGATGCAGGAACTGAAGATTTGGAAGAACTAGATAAGACTTAGTCAGTGGAGTTGGACTGTTATATATGCCTAGAATGCTAGAGGCATTTGGGTTACTAGATGTAGAGAATGATCTATACGAATCATGAATGTCTCTAACACATATTCAATCATTTTGATTTAACATTTGGCAAAGGTGATGGGTGGAGTTAAGTGATGAAAGACAATTGCAAGGCTAAGTACCATCTGGGAAAGGCAAGCATGGTTGATGAGACATGGAATAAAAAGAATGAAGTGAATCTGAGACAAACTTGAACTATATGGATGACGTATTAGGGTGGTTTGGATGCAGGATGTAGGTTGCACGAGTTGAGTTGTCTAAAGCAGAGAACGCGCCAACATTTATGTTGCATGGCTTGCACAATCATATGGAGAAAAGGGACGTAGACTATACTTCCTACATAGATAGGAGTGGCTTAGAAAGGGAAATGTAAGGACGAATTTGGTGGAAGGGATACATAATGCGGTGGAGGAATATGTACGATGAGAGTTGGGTGATAGTCGATAGACAGACTAATTCATCCCATATTTCAAGAGGAATGAGAAGTCACATAGTTGAGAAGTTGGAAGGATTGCGCACAAATGCGATGGAATAGGAGTTTTTGTGTAAAAGTTAACCTAATAGGTATGGAATGCCTTATGAAGGATTATGGCAAGGGAAGAAACGATGCGAAGCAAGCGTAGTATATCGTTGATAGACTAATGGTTGGTATGAGCATACTATAGAGGTAATTGAGAAAGACGCCTAGAGCATTGGCGTGAGATTTGGAGATAGTTGGAGAACACATTATTTTAGGAAGAATTATCCTACAAAGAGAGAGTCACCGGTGATAGGGGCATGTTCCCCATTGACGAGGATGTAGGGAATAAAGGAGGAAACGCCTAAATTATAGGCTGAAGACGGGATATAAGATGGTATGGAAATTAAGATTGTGGAAATACAAGCGAAAAGTAGTATGGAGAAAGAATGATTAGAGGGAGCAAGAGGTTGTCAAGATGGTGGGGTAATATTGAAGGGAAAACCGTTATAACAAGAGGTTAGTAGTCACGAACAATGGAACGTTCACCTAGAGAAAAGGTGTAGCACTTGTTAGTATGAAGGATTGTTAGTTACTTGGTTCCGAGCATGGGAAAGCAAGGGTGAGGTGGTGGTTATGACATGTTTCATGTGAATGTTATGGGAAGCTTTTGGTTATGCAATCCTGCATATACCATTGGATGTGATAAAGGTTGGGAGAACTTCTGAATAATGGAAAATCCGTAGAGGATAGAAGCCGTTAGGTCTGGTGATAGGAATTGTAGTAGAAACTGTTGGAGTTAATTCATAGTATATGAGGTGGATCACCGTTATAGTGGGATGAAGTTAGAAGTGGCCAACGTATTGGACCGGAGGTGGATCGGAAAACTATGGAGGTGGTGGCAGTGCTTAAGTAGAGGTTGAAAATGGCAAAGAACCGATAAGAGAGCTGTGCAGACGGGAGGCATAAGCCGTTGGGATTTAAGATTGGAGGTAAGGTTATGCTAGAGGTTTCACCATGGAAAGGAGTGATGTGGTTTGGAAAGAAAGGGAAGTTAGCACCTAGATTTGTGGGTCCATTTAAAATCCTTGAAAGGATTGGGCTAGTGGCGTATAGGTTGAGATTACTGGAGGAATTGAGTAGTGTGCATGATGTATTTCATGTATCAAACTTGAGGAAATGCTTAGCAAGAACCGACTTGCAAGTACCGTTAGATAATATTAGTACCGATAAAAGTCTTCGTTTCATCGAAGAGCCGGTAGAGATTTTGGGTCGTGAAGCTAAGACGTTGGAAAAAAGGGTAATATACCGTAGTTATGGTAAGATGGAATTTGGAACGTGGGCTAGAGTTCACGTAGGAACATGAAGGATTTATGAGGAGCAAGTATCCTCAGCTATTTGATAATGACGATCCTAAGGAGTAAATCTCGGGACGAGATTTTTATTAGGAGGGAGTGATGTGACAACCATGGTTTTGAGGTTCGTCACTCGGTCTTATTTTTAGGTTATTTTATGTGTGACTATGTGTTTTGTGTGTTTACATGTTTATTTTGCGTGAACGAAGTTGGTGTGGACATTGTTTATGGGTATATAGTACTCATAAGTAAATCGAGGAACGGTTATTTTATGTTCATGAGGTCACAAATTGGTGACTATGAAATGAAATGGTGTTATTTTGGTGTTTACGTATACGTATAAGTATTATAGTAAATCGTATTTTTTTTACGATTTGGGGTTTAGCATTTAGAGGTTTCGGGTAAGGTGTTTAGTCATGTGAGTATTTTTCGGGATGGTTTTAAGTCATTTAGTACTTAGTTACAAAGTTTATTTCAAAATTTAAGATTTTTTTTTAAAACTGTATATTTTACGTTTTTTTCGGTATACGCGTAAAATTGACTAGTTTTACGGTTTTAAGGTTTCGGGGGCTTTAGGAGCTGAAATAAATTAAGGAAATTTAAGGTAACACTAGTAGTGTAATAATAATTAATAAAAAGAAACAAAAATTAAAAAAAAGAGGGGAGGGTCGGTTATAGTCACGCAGGGAGAAGGAAAAATGGAAAATAAAGGAAAGTGGGCAATTATACTTGGGCTAGGATTTTGTAAATAAATATATAATACCTTTAAAAAAAGAGCACAAATCCATGGAGCAAAGAAAAAAATGACGGCCACTTGAGAAAAGTTAGGGTTCTTCAAAAAAATCTTGGTTTCCATTGATCTTAAGGTAAAACCTTCAAATCCCTTTATAATTAAAGTATTTTAATTCTTTCTCAATCATCTTATGATGGATTTAGGTTAGGGTTTAAATTAAAATCTGTATATTAATGATATTATAATGATTAGGTGAATTAGGGCTTGTAATTAGTGGAGTTATGGGTAATTAATTAGACTAATTATGTTAAAATCGTTTTTTAAAAATTGGGCAGAATTTTAGGTCAATTGTTTTGACCATATATAGAGTTCTACAAACTCTTATTTTTCGATCCAAGTATCCCTAGAAAGGTAATTGAGTTGGCTTTCAAATGCAAGAAACGAGAACTAAATTGGAGGTAGGAAGGTGGGTCAAAAACAGGTTACATCAGTCGGAGGTCAAACGAGTTTTGAAATCAGTCGGGTTTAATTTAATGTTTTAAGGTGATTGGGGTACTTAGGAGTACACTTGAGCCCTCTAATGAGCATGGGAGTTGGTTTATATATTAAATAAGAGACCAGGGGTGGGGCTAAGAAAATGGGTTAGGGTAAGACCCCCTAATCATAACAAACTTTTTGTATGTTCAAAATCAGTAAACTCCGGATAGACAAAATTATATATATATATATATATATATATATATATATATATATATATATATATATATATATATATATATATATATATATATATATATATATATATATATATATATATATATAGAGAGAGAGAGAGAGAGATGGGATCAATAGAAAACTTAATCTCAATAGAAAACATAGAAAACCTCCTCCTAACCCTTGGATCAAAACTCTTTCCCTTCTTTTTTTAATTTTCTTAAGTTCAGGGGTCTCTTTGTCACTTTCCTTATTTTCTAAGGGCTGCTTTTGTATTTTGTCTTTATTTTTTGTTTTGGTCGAGCATTTTATTCTTTTTTGCTTTTAGCGTTTTTTTTTCCTGTTTTGCTTTTAACGTTATTTTTTTTCTTTTTTTTTGCTTTTAACGTCATTTTTCTCCTTTTTGCTTTATTTATTACTTTGCTGTTAGCATTTTCTTATATTGCGAAAGTTTTTTAATACTTCAAATTCTCCCAAATACAAACATCTGTTATTATATAGGTTGACTACAGGATAACCACTCGGAGCCACTTACAAGAAAAAAACTAAGTGATAATTCCGACCAAACTACACTAGAAATAATTCAATAAATAACGGTTTTCAATTATCTTTCTAGTTTTTAAATGAGGAGTTTTTTTACAAATGTATAATATACACTGATGACATAATGAAAACTAACAATTTAGATTTAGAGAAGATTTTCTAGAGCGGCCTACATAGGTTCAGAAGTCTTCGATCTGTCCACATTCATCGATAGGTCCACAGCCTTCGATATGTCCATAGCCTTTGATCTGTCCACAGTCCCAATAAGTGTGAAGTTCTTGATTCCTAACTGGAGGCTCAGCAACCGCATGGCATCGTCAAAGTTTTCAGCTGCTGCATGTTTAGCAGCAAAAGATGATTTCCTGAACCCAAATTTGACTCATAGGGTTTCAACATCAGCATTGCCCTAATGGAGGGCCTTAACCCCCAACCTATATCAATGATCCTTCTCGTCAATCTCTTTCGCATAAGCTATCTGAATGTTTCCACTTTCAAGTGCTAAATTGAAGCAATGTTGGATAATCATGTAAAGCCATATCAAAACTATAACGTCTATTGAAACGATTAGATACACAAGCACATACAAGTAGTGGAATTTATAATCCTTTAAATAACTTGGTTTGTAACAGATGGTTCAGATTAGCTAAACTTAAAAGAACAAAAATACTATACAGATGATGTTTGGACTGCGGTTAACAAAATAAACGTCACAAAAATGTACATCACAAGCATCAAGAGTCTGATACTTCTGATTTAGTAAGCTTCATTTTAGTTTGCAAGCATCGAGAGTCTGATACTTCTGATTTAGTTGGGTACAGAGCAATAGCTAAATGCATATTAGGATTCCTTAATTCGTAGAATTTTTTTAGTGAGATGAGTAGGTAAAGAAGGATAGGTGGCAATTTCGACCCGTTTACTGTAAATAAGTCACACAGGTTCGAAATTGCACAGAGAGTGTTCTACATACACACTTAATTCTTACTTATAAATTATTCAGTTTATAGACAAAACATGTTTTAGATCGACATAAACATTTTCAGCACATTCAAAACGAATTATTTCAGTATACAAAGTAGTAAAGGTAAGGGAATACGTACAACAAGAACACAAACCACTTTCATGAGAAATGAGCAAGCAACCTTTAGTTTCTGTGGCGTTTTTCCATTTGAAGCCAACTCTCTATCAGCCTGCGTACAAAATCGCAATAACTTAATAGCGTTCGATTTTCTTCTATGCTACTATTTGACTCATTATTGTACGTGAGTCAATTATTTAAGTGTAAATGCATTTCTTTACCCTCTCAGCGAGAATCCTAATTTCGTATACAACAACGAATAATGCTTCTAACGCCCACGCTGATTCCCAGTTCCGAAACTCCTGAATGAAGGCACTGCATATAATTTTTAAAATAAGCAACTACATGAGAAGTCAGACACCTAAAGCAAACAAATAAGGAACTTAAGCTAGACACAAATATTACTTTGCATATTTCTCAAATACTTGGTATGATTCAGCAAAATGGCTAACTCTATAACTCTGCATAGCCCGAAACAACAGGGTGACTATTTCTGCATACTGAGAATACTTGTCTGCTTGTTTGATCAATCTGTTAGCATCCTGCATACATACAATACTTTGTCAGCAAACGTGTGACATAAGAGAAATGGAAAATTGCACAACAGTTGGCCTTTATGCAGATACATAAACAAGAAAGGTATATATGCAGCAAGATTACTTTATTCCTATTCCTATCATTTACAACAACAACAACAACAACCATACCCAATCTTTCCAGGGCAGGGTTCCTATCATTTAGGATGATGTTAAAGATAAAGGCAAATGGGTCAAAAATGATGGAAAAGTGTATGAATTCACAATTCAGAATGTATGGTCTGATACGAATACTCAAAGACCAAAAGTAACATGGAGTAATCTGGTGTGGTTTTCTCAATGCAGCATAGTCACAACTTTGTTTTATGGATGACAGTAAGGGGTAGATTGTTAACTTACCAAGCAAACTGATGTCCTTACGTATTAAACAAATCGATGCCCTTACGAATTAAATAAACCGATGCCCTTACAAATTAAACAAACTGATGCGCTTACGAATTAAACAAACCGATGCCCTTACGAATTAAACAAACCGATGCCCTTACGAATTAAACAAACCGATGCCCTTACGAATTAAACAAACCGATGCCCTTACGAATTAAACAAACCGATGCCCTTACGATATCATCAACCTAAAACAACAAGTATGAGAAACTGTAGGGGCATTTATACTTGGTGGGCAAAATGGAAAGTCCAGTAGTTCCTTATTGGTATAAAGATATTCAAGTAAAAACAGGCAATCTCCAATGGGCCTGGACCAAATTGTTTAATTAATAACTATGGTGTCACATGAAAACTAGCTTGTGAAAAAAATTAGTTGCAACTCTTAATGTATTTGTGGAAAACCTTTGACCCATTTGACATGCTTCCTTTTTAGTCAGCTTAATTGACTTATATTGTCTGTCATGTTATATCCAGAGCAAACCTGAACTGGCCCACTCTGACTACCTTGGTTGAACACAAGGACGACACCATCATTCTGAAGGTCCCACAGGATTATAGAGTTTATTACACACGGCAGTTTCCCGTCTTCACTTGATAAAGTTGTAAGCACGTTCGATGACATCATGACAGGATTAAGCATAAATTTTTGGTTGATCATATTGGAGGCGATGACACACTCATATAAAACAGTATCTATAAAAAGATATACCTCCTATGGCGTCAAAGCTGAAAAGGAATTGTCAGTCTTGTTGACGCCCCAACAAGCATTAATAGTCGTAAGATAGCCAAAAAGCATACACTTTTGAAGTCCAACCCATTGACCTTATTTAGTTTCGAATATATTCGTTCTCTTCATAGCTTACAGGATGATGGTGCCGCCACTGTGTTCAACCAAACTGTGCATTTAATAACAGAAATTTATATTGTATAATATGTCAAGAGTTTATTTACCTCGTGCACATAGTAGTTGATATCTATATTATGACATAATAACTACCAATTGTATGAATCGATGTTCAAATACTTTAACATTAAACAATCTAACTCACCTTCTATCCATCGTCTCGCTCGCTGATCTTGAGGCATGCACTTTTACAATCTACAAATGCTCCTTAATATCAGGATCACGAACTTTGAACAAGACAACTGAATCATACTCTAAAACTACCATATAGTTGTTGTCGCTCCCACTTATAATGCATTTGAACCCTGGAAATCATAATAGTCAACATATGTATGATTCTTGTGCACTTCTATTTATAAACAATTCTACTAGTCTAGGTGATGCACGTTATTCAATGAACAAAATAGACTTGTAGTAGGATTCGGCTTGGTGATGTCAAATCTCAATACAACATAATTAGTCATTTGAGACGTAGGCTGTATGTAATTGGGTCTATTCTTCCCCAGTTGATTTTTCAAATCCACTTTAAAACAGAATGACAAAGTGAAATCCACATTCGAATAGATTAGTCACTAGCCACATAGTATACACATAAAAAAGACCAATTATATAAAATAAAACTAGGTAAACACTTTGCACATTGAACATTATACAATGCATACATTACAGATAGAGTGTCTCGTCTAACAATAATGATCCTCGTCTAAGTACTAACTTCACATCTATAAACCTTTCTTCATCCTATTCTATGTCTGTATTTCCTGAAATTAGAAAGTAGTTGATTCTAACCATGAAATTGGTATTACAGTTCCTGAAATGATAAGGGGTTGTTTGGGACTGCTACCACGGTTATCTACTACTTCCTACAAGCTACTGAATAAAAAGAACATCAAATCACTTAGTTCAAAACCACGTATCTGTTATTTGCTACAAGCAACTGAAAATAAACAACATCAACTACTTATCTGTTTCTTACTATTTTTATAAATAAATAAAGACTTTCTAAGTGTTTCGACAATAACAACATTTTTGCTTATCCATAATTAAAGTTTTCTAAAGCAAATAATCACTTCTGAGTGTCCTTAGATGAAATAAGCTTATCAGTTATAACCAATGGATGCCACACTATGACCAATGTTGCACTAAACATATTGAACGATGCCTTAATGTGTACATCGATGCACTAAACATATATATATTGATGCACGAATGTGTTCATCGATGCACTAAACATATATATTGATGCCAGAATGTGTTCATCGATGCACCAAACATACAAACGAAGGCACTAGACATAACATACAAATCCCCTCATTTGTCCATTGATGTACAAATCATACAAACAGATGCCAAGGTATTTCTTACGACACACTAATAGTACAAATAGGTGCTCTATTATGATGGACGATGCACTAAACATTAAACCCGATACACTAAATATAAAATACAAACTGATACATTAAACATATACATTGATGCTTTAATGTGTATGATGATGCACTAATAAAACTCATATATGCCGTGAAACATTATGATTCGTTTACATATTGATGCCCAAAAGCGTAAAGTAGTTCGAAACTAATATAAACTATCATATGTTTTTATTTGACCCCTAAAATGTCAAATGGATAAATTATATTCTAAATAACCGGTGCTTCCCAACTATTTATTTTTTAAAACTCCAAAACCATTACGAATAGTTTCTTTCATAGCAGGATCTCCTTCAAAATTACAAAAGAAACTTACAAAGTTAACTACCTTATGTCATCGACTTCGATTTCGAATTGCTGAAATTGACTATAATCAAACGATGCCACATCATCAGAATGTGTTCATAGATGCATAATGTTATAAAAAGATTCTCTAATATACTCATGCCATAATATGTAGTTCGAACGATGCCTTAATCATACACAATGCTAATGCTCTAAACATTTGTGTACACGTTTTTATAGAAGATAATTAATGAATACAATCTATTAGTTTTAAACCTCCAAATCATAAAAGATGTCCTAGTTTTATACAAATTCACAATAATACCTGATGTAATGATTCATAACTCATAATTTACAAATAATACTCAAAAACTAATAACACATCATTTATCTTATTTCAATAAAACTATTGTGTAATAACTTACATTTGGGTTTTGAAAAATGAAGATGATTTTAATGATGGAGATGGTGGTCGAGGAGATGGTGACGGCGGTGATGGTGGCAGTTGAGATGGTGGCGACGGATATGGGGTCAGAGAAGATGCTGGCAGCGGAGATGGTGACGACGGAGATGGTGGCAGCTGATATGGTGGCGACGGAGATGGGGTCGGAGAAGATGGTGGCTGATGAGATGGTGTCGGAAAAGATGGTGGCGACGTATATGGGGTCAGAGAAGATGATGGCGGATGAGATGGTTTCAGAGAAGATGGTGTAAGAGATTGTGATCCGTGTGTTAATTATCTTCGATAACTAATCTTTCAATTTCTTTTTGTTTTTGTTTTTTACCCTTAAGTTTGACAGTTCTGCAAAATCTACCCTCCGCTTTTAGATGTTGCAAAAGATGCCTTTTAAGTTTGTTTTCTAAGTTTTCTATGAAAAGAAGGTTTTCTCTAGAACCCATCCCTATATATATATATATATATATATATATATATATATATATATATATATATATATATATATATATATATATATATATATATATATATATATATATATATATATATATATATATATATAGATATATATATATATATATATATATATATATATATATATATATATATATATATATATATATATATATATATATATATATATATATATATATATATATATATATATATATATATATATATATATATATATATATATATCGGGGCCTTAACAGTAGCTTTAAGGTTGGGGCAAAGGGGAAGAGTTAGCTAACATATGGAAGGGCATAGGGTTTCCTTTACAGAGGTTATGGGTATGGTTAGGTGGGCTTTTGGATTATAGTTTGGAGACCTAAAAATCGGGACTATTTTGGGTAAAATGTTAACGAGACGGGTTATGAAGTAAACTAAGTTAAGGGCTTTATAGAGGGGTGTAATGAGATGCTTAGAGCATATAAATGAGGTATATATATGGGAGAAGGTTAGATGTCCATCATGGGTTGATGAGCCATCTTAGTGTTTGGTTCATGTTTTGATTGTGTGCTTTTGTTTGTTAGCTTTTTTCTAGTGCGCGGATTTTTGGAGAAGCTCAATCAGGTGAGTTTTATAGTCCCATATCTTTTAATGATTTTCACTTCCAGATGGGATGGAAGAGACACTGTATGGTTTTGTAACTAATGTTGTGAATGTTTTTATGGTTTGTGATGGACTTGTCTGTGCACTTATGTGATTAACAACTATGTGATTCTTGATTGTGTTTATGATTTGGATTGGGGGACACGTACCGTCTCAGTTATTGTGGTTTAACTTGGTACCAAGGGGATGTTGACAAGGTGGGGCCTTGGGGAGGTACATAGATATGTGAGCATCTATGGGACCAATAGATAATAACAAGGCGGGGCCTTGGGATTGGTACATAGGTGTATGGGCGCCTATGGTACCATGGTGTTTGGTAAGGCTGGGAGCCTTGGATTTGGTTTGGAATGATTGATCTTGAATGTTAGTTGTTAATGCATACTTGTAGCACATTGTCCATATGTTTAGTGGTTTATGGTTGTTCACAGCTTATTATAATCTATTTTTGGTTAGAGTATAAACCTATGACTCTCACCAACATTATGTTGACGTGTTTTAGTGTCTCTTTCAGGTGATAATAGCGTGAGAACATATGTAGATAGGATTGGAGTCGCGTAGGAATGCATTTAGAAGGAGATCCCCGTTCCTTCTTAGTTTATTTTTCTGTTTATTTTAATAAGTGATACTATGAGCCTATATGTTGATTTGTTTGTGTTATTTGTTTGTCTTGTGTAAGAGGTAGGACTGTTACCTACTTACCTAGACTCCTGCATTGATGAGATATTGTCATGGCATTTGTGTCACCTTTTATGACATTTCTAATTCATATAGTTCTCTCTATGGACACGCTATTGTTGTGATGATATACATGCGTCGCGTGCCATATTCCGCCATGTTGGGGTGTGACAAGTCAGGCTCACGACTCGGTTAACAAAAACAAGCGCTTCTCGGGAGGCAACCCGCAGTATCTATCCTTTTTCTCTGTTTTTATAATAAGTGTAGGGGGAGACCCTAGTATGTGTTTGTTGTCTTCTTTCTAATCATATGCAGGGATTCGAGCTTTCAAAGATCCATTCTTGATGACTTTTGACGACCGGTGATCCCGTTTTCCCGTCTTCCTGGTTCTATCCTAAACTCTTTTGATTCTCTACTTTATATTCTTCAATACTAAAATAGGAATCACTTTAGTTGTCTCTTCCTTAGCAAGATTTAAACAAACTGCACAATGTCCTAAATGTAGGGGAGTTTACTCCCACATGCTTAAACATTGAGGACAATGTTTATATTAAGTGTTGGGGGGACTTCTATCGAAGTTAAGTGGGCTTTTCCTTGTATTTGTCCTCATTTTAACCGGAAAATCGATTTTTTGACATTTTTCAAAATTTTTGATCTATTTTGGCCTAGTTGTATATACCTTTGTATAATTATTTTCTTTCTTTATTAGAATGAATTTTAAATAAAGCGGTTTTAATTTTTAAGCATTGTGAATCTTTTGACTCAACCCGAGTTTACTTATCTAAGTTTACTCTAGCTAGTATCCTTAACGTGTTTAAGTCAAGTTTTTCTAGGATTTTATATAGGGAACTTTAAAACGCGAAAGTCTTAACCCTTACGGGTTAAGAACAAGAACTTTTCGTAAGTTCCTATAATTGATCCCAGAAAGTCGTTTGTCAAGGGAACTTTAAAATGCGAATTCTAAACTTGAAAAAGTCTAAAGAAGTTGCAACATCCTATAGATGACTTGAAAACCCGAAACTTTGATTTAATAGGCTAAGCATCCACGAGTCTCATTCCTTGAGATTTTAAATTGTGGAGAACGAGAGATGATAGAGTCAATTATAAGTTTGGTATTCTTTCATGAATTTATGTGAGTTGATTATAAGCTTTTTCTCCCATTGCTTGTTAATAAATTTAATTGCAATAAATAAGGTTGTACGATTTGAAAAGTTACTTAGCTTCTAGCCCAAGATCGTTTAAAAGTTGCTCGATATTAATTAGAGTTCATAGCCAAGGCATAACTTATTGAAGCGGGATGCGAAGATTGGAGAGTCCGAAAAGGCCCTAACAAGGCATGAGGGCTACATTTTGTTGCTAAAGATCCTAAGTGATGTGAAGAATCATTTATCAAAAATCAATATGAAGGATCGAGACACACGACGAAAAGCAAATACTCCCCTAAAGATCATGGAGAAGTCTATCCAAAAAGGCCCTAACAAGGTATGAGGATAAATAGATCCAAGTCCTAAAAGGAGGCGGATCGTTGTATATCAAAATCCAAAATAAAGATTAGAGAAAAATGAAGAAGTCGTGGTCCAAGTATGAAGAATATCTCAAAAAGTTCAAGTGAAGAAATTCCTATTATGAAGAGAAGACCATTATTTCATGAACGTCTCTCAAGATTTGAAGTATGAAGTCAATGCCAAAAATCGGTCCGAGAAAGGTCTCAAATCGTGAAGCGAGTTATGACAAGATATGAACTTTATGAGGTCCCGAGAAGCAGTTTTAAAAGATTTTGTCCTTTAGCTAACTATTGATTAAATCGTCCTACTTTATTTTCAGCCTAAATAAACTATCGAAATAAGTCAACAATGCATCCTCGTGATCATTCAAGACAACAATAAAATATAAGAGATACACCTAGGAATAAGGGAGTCTAAGTAAATAATTGGCCCACATGAGTTTGCGTTAGTTTGCTAACTTATAATAACAATGATCTCGTTTTTAAGCTTGATTTGGGGAACGTGAAACTTGAGGGTGATAATCATTCATGACATTCCAAAACCCCAAGGTAAGTTTTTGATCTTTTTACTAGTTTTCTTCCTTTAAATATTTTGTCTCTTTAATAAAGGCCAATGTAGATTGATTGTGATGGAAAATGTAAAACTTGCTTTGTAATTAATGCATTGCATGAGGATATTGCAATGGTCAAGTGTAGGGGATTTAATAAGTGTGAAAACACTTATCCTTTTACCACTTAATTATAATAATAACCAAGCCAAAACGTGTATTTTATGTCGTAAATGTCAGAATTATGCGTGGTTTGTGTTTTTGTTGTGATTTAGGGCCAAAATGTGAATAGGGAAGAAAACATGGGATTTCACGGACTTTTATCGAAGAAAAAGACAAAAGACGAAGTCAAAAGATCAAGAGTGCAAAAAGAACGGAAGTCCAAGGCCTATTCTGAAGATTTATCGAAGAAAAAGTCTAAAGACGGAAGTTTAATAAAGTCGAAGAACTCAAGTCCAATTAATGAAGAAATTACAAGACGAGTTCAAATAATCCCGAGACAAAGTCGAAAAAAGTCGAAGAATTTAGAAGACAAAAAGACGAGAGAAGAAAGAAAGGAGCAACACATGCTAACCTCCATAATCTCCTATAAATACCCTCCTAATGTCACATTAGGAGGTGTTAGCTAAATTTACAACTTAGCTCTCCACCTTTATATACTTGCACCATTTATTTTCATGTCATTTACTTAATTGTCATTTAATTTCTTTGTCTTGCACCCTTAAATTTTTGCCTTTAATTCCAAGTAAGTTTAATTTTACTGTTGAATCTTTTCCTTTAATCAAGTTTTCATTATCATCTCAGCTTTCTTGCTTTTAAAATATCTTGTTTTGTTTGTTTAATCTTAAGGTTTTCATCTTTATGTTCATTTGATAAAAGTTCTTATTTTACCATCGCTCTTATTAAATTCGTATTTTTTAATATTCTTATTTTCTTGAGTTTTTAGTTTATTTTGTGCTTAGCTTATTTTAATTCAAGTGTTTTCAAAAGTTTAATCTTTTTCTCTTAATTTCTTTTATAAAGTTTGCTTATTTTGAGTCTTGAAAGTTTTTAAATTTGTCGCTTATTTTGTTCGTTTTATTATTGCTTTGGTTTAGTTATTGATAAGTGCTTATTAGAGAAGTGCTTATTTGGTCTTGCTTTTTAGTTCCCTTTGTTTCCGTACTTTCGTCGTAATCTACAAGGGTTTTACATTCCGACAGCCTATTGCGAACGCAAAAACCATTAGGGTTTCTACATTGCGATCAATATTGCGATACCCCCCTTTATTCCGATCAAGATTGCGATCGCTCATTGCGATCGTGGATTGCGACGGATCTTAAGGGTGTATTGCGATGGAACTCTGCCCAGATTTTGTTTGCCATACTGCGATGGAAGGAGCATTCCGATAGATTACATTCCGGCAGATTTTCTTTTCACTTATTCCGATAGCTTTGTTTTTATACATTCCGATAGGCCTTCATTCCGACCAGGATTCCGATAGGAAAGGTAAGCTTACATTCCGACGTGTTTATTCCGACATCATTCCGATGGAGGGTATTCCGACAGGTTTAGTTTTAATATTTTGTCTTAGTTTAATTTTTAAGTTTGCATTGTTTTAAGTTTTCATATTTTCATTTCTATTAAATTGTCAAATTTACTTCTCGTCACGCTTTCATTTTTGTCATTTAATTAATTTACTTTTAAGGTTTTAATTTTTTTCACCATTTACTTTTTAATTAGTTTTAGTTTTAATTACCCGTCATTTACTTTAAAGTCTTGCAATTTAATTTTACTACAACGACAAATCTATTATTTTATCCACCAAAAGACGACTGAGTCGCACTTAAACCAGTAATCAATTCGATTAGACACACAAGAACTTTTTAACCTAGCAAAACCCAGTTATTGGTCAACATAAAGTTGGTGAGAGTCATAGGTTTGGACTCCAAGTAACCAACACAAAATAAAGTTTACAACTGTGAGTTATAAACATTAAACAATTCACATATGCACAAGGTGCTACATAATGCATTCACAAAATAGTAATCAAGATTAAACATTCCAAACCAATCCAAGGCTACCTGCCTTATCAATCACCATTGGTCTCATAGACGCCCATACATCTATGTACCAAATCAAGGCTACCCGCCTTACCAATATCCATTGATCCTATAGACGTCCATACATGTATGTACCAAACCAAGGCTACCCTCCTTACCAATATCCACTGAGACATTACATGTCCTTAAATCCAAAACACATCACAATCAAGATTCACATAGCAAGCTTGACACATAAGTAAACACACATGTCCATCACAAACCATTTAAACAATCACAACTATTAGATACAAAACCATAACAGTGTCTCTTCCATCCCATCTGGAAATAAAGAATCATATATAAACTCATGAATATGGTACTATGAAACTCACCTTGCGAAAAGCAATCCAAAGTCTTCTCCCAAACAATCAATTATCTAATACACACAACACAATATCACACGTCAACATTGACTCCGAAACTCTAATCCTTCATCAATGTAACAATCCCTATGATGATACATCTCAAATTCTATCCCAAATCACCCCCATGTTAACCCTCTACATGTCCACTATCTAAAAAAACCCAAAACACAAGCTTAAAACCATGTTGTTCGAAAATTATCCTTGAACTCGACACTTGTACAAATAATTCGACCAAACTACTGACCTCCATAGGCTATAAATTCTAAATATTTGAAAAGTACGTTTCCAGTACATAATTTTAAGCTTTTGAATCACCCAAAAAATTTAAAAAGGAACAAGTTATGACCCAAACGATTTTACCTATATCTGCCCAAACATTAGAGACAGTTCCTGACAGTTTAGCGACGGATTTTGACAGATTAGCGACAGTTTCTGCCTAATCCGATTTAAACACATAAAAAATGATTTTAGCCCTAAAAAACCTCCAGTAGTTATCCAATCCAAACCCTAACTTATTTTAATTCCTATAAATTAAAACCCCTAATCCATCACTTGATTAATTATATGATTTAAACATAATTAGATTAACAAAACATAAATTGAAATCAAGATTATACCTTTAATTAGCCTAAAATCAACTCTTGCAAAACCCTAACTTTTCTTCCCTTTTTTTCTTTCTTCCTGTGTTTCTTTTTTTTTCTATGTTTGATTTTGTGTTTTTTTACAAAACCCTTAAGTACTTAATTTAGTTCATAACCAAGCCCAACAAGAATTTCCTATTATTTTCTTTTTATTCTTGTGTCTGATAAAACAAACCGCCTCTTTTTTGTATTTTTTTTTTGTCTAAATTTTGTTTGTCCAAAATAATTCCTTATATATAAAAACCCTTTATTTATTTTTAAAACCCTCTATTTATAAGAACTTTAAAAACAAAGGTTTACTTTTATATTATTTTTTTATACTTTTCGTCAATTAAAATTTTATTTTATAAAATTTTACTATTTACGACTCCCAAATAAATTTACGAGAATTTCTTAACTAACCCGAAGCTACTAACCCATATCACTAAATGCTTACATAAATAATTACGTATAATCTTACGTACACGACACCTTATAAAAGAAATACTTAAACTTCACGCAGTTCATATCCGATTCCATTTCACTATATTCCAATTCTGACTTGTATCATGACTAGGCGAGTACCCGCGCATAGCGGCGGAAATTCTTTGCGTCAAATAACTAATAATGTGTGATATTGTAGTGAGTGTTTCGTACAACGTACAAAATAAAACTTTAAAGATCAAAATGAATTAACAAAATCGATTAACGGGATAAATGAATAAGCCATGCCGGGTTTTGCAGGCGTGAGAAACATATAACGATTATATGTGGGTAGTGATGCACACGTATTATCATGATTAAATCTTTGTAACCCACGCTCTACTACAGAGCGCGAGGATTTACGTTGACCACAAAAGAAGATAGTTCATTGGAACAATCAATTCTCATTATAAGTTTCTTTCTGCCGATGCTTATGAAACAATGAATTCATAACAGACATGCATACTAAATTGCAGTTTCTGGCCACACACACAGAAGTCTTAAAAGAAAGCCTTCTTGTTAATTGTTGTGGTCTAAGTTTCAGCCATTTCTAGCATTCTAAGAACTACAGAGAGAATGGTCTAACACCCTGATCTAATTCCCAGCTCCGTGTACACCAATTCTAGTGTACAAAAAGTTATGAGTTTATATTCTCTACTTGCATTGATAAAAAATAATAAATAATGCATTTTGAAGATGATACATAAATACAATGCTACATAAGAAACTAAACCGAATTTAAGTTCATAACTATACTCACATAAAGGTTGAATACCTCAGATAATAGAAAACCAAGATGATGAATAAACCTATTAGAAGTGTCCTACACATCTTTATTGCGAGCTAAAAATTCCAGATAACCATCAATAGCAGGCTTCCATTTAGGCCATGATGTTTCTTGAGCTTCTTTTTCAGCCTTTTAAAACTGTTTTATCAAATTGAAATACTCGGATAAGTATCTTAACATAAGAAATTCTCAAGCCACATACTTAAATTTGTATTGGGGCTTATAATTCTAAGTTTGAATACAGTTTGTGTACAATGAGCAATCTCAAACACCCTTATCGTGAAAAGAGTGCAACTAAAGCATTAATACGATTTCGTTTTAGTTTATCTGGGCTTTACAAAGTTGCAGAAGGTTATAAAGTATTCAACCACTAATACAATGCTGAAAACTAGAACATTTTCATATATCAATTATAAATAACAGCTTGCATCACAAAAATATATTATAATCAAAATATGCTATCATCAGTTTTATCTGGGTGCTAAGATTCTGGCTTATTTCCTAACAAAATAATCAAAATTATACAGTGGAAAATTATCCCCTTTAACTCATACTAAAAAGGAAACGTGATTTACAGATTGTCATTACAGTTGAAATTGCAGAATAAAATGCATTTATTTGAGTAAAGTGCTTATTTACACTAATATAAGCTAAATAGGTGAGTAGTACATATGAGTAGTTTTGGTAAAGATGTAAAACTACTCGAATAACTACGTATAATAACACCTCCATTTTCATTGCTTAAACCGTGGATTTTACAAGTCCATTTCCATTGTCACGATTAAAAAAACATACAAACCTTAATAAGTAAAATATTATATTCTGGAGAAGGATGTAGGAAAAAAGATTTGTATACATCAGTTACTTGAAAAAAGTTTGTGTTTGCTTCTCTATTAAGATTGCGTGTTTGTACATTTTCTTTTTGTATTAAAAAAGAATCTTGATTCTCTAAAGTTAGTCACTTTTGATCCATTTTGATTGGTAAAAAAATTCAACTTCAGATTAAACGGAAAAGGAAGACTACAAATTAAAATTTGATAAATGAGGATCATTTACCTTTTAGCATCAGCTCTTTCACCATAAGGGTCGTAGAAAAGCTGCAATATCATATATACGTTGTCTCAAACCGCAATCATTGATGCAAGAGATGATCATATAATAAAATCTTAACTGCAGTACCCAAATATTGATTTAACCAAATTATCAAAAACCACAAACCCCCAATATAAATATTCGGAATTTAAAAATTAAAAATTAACCAACAATTTTATAGCAAACAACCAAAACAAAGCAGGAAAAAACACAATACGCAAGTATAAAAAATAAGGTTTCAAAGGTTTGTGCAAAAATGGGTGGAAGTTCTAGACAATTTGATAACATGACCAACAAAAAGATACTATGAAAAAGGAAACCAGTTGTTATAATCACTTCAAAGTTCGTAATTAGATTGTAAAAAGATTCACGTGCTCGTTGAGTTATTCCCCTTTTAGTTAACTCTTCACTCCAGCTTAAACCAAATTAACCCATTTGTAAACAAATAAAATAAAGATGATGTATTAGGATTACAAGATTTAACTCAATCTTCATTGCCATTTGGGTGAGGAGGGTAAGGGGCCCTTAAGGGCGGTACATGGATGGCGGATGTGAGAACTCGTATTTTCTGGTAAATTATTTTATACTATTTATTCCAGCTCACTCGATTTTCATTGGTTATTATGATTTTTTTAGTATTTCACGATTTACGAGGTCTCGTGTGAGAACGGGGATTTTCGGTAATTTTCTTTTACTTGTTATACGTGCTTACTCACACTTCTACCATATTTCCCATTTATTTTACAGTGATTACGTGCCATCCTCGAAATTTTAGTTAAATATAAAATTCTATCAATTTCGCTAATTTACGATATTATTTGGCGAAATGCCCAAAATTTATAATTTTAATTTCTTCGAGGTTTCATCACATTTTATATGGCTTATTATTGACTCTTTGCCTAAAAAATAATGAAAATCGATATCTTGAACAACTACGGACGCAATGGTGAACTTTTGCATTTTTACGTTTTCCGGCTGTCGGACTGAGTTTTCGGGTCCGAACGCCCCGATAAAAATTATTATTATGTGATTCCTAGTTATTTTTGATTCTTTGATCCAACTTATTGAAATTCGAGCCAAACAAGTGTTTACTAGTTATTTTAAGGAAATTTCGTTTTAAACATAAACGAGTCTCGGTTTTCGTTGGAAACAACACGTTATTTAAACCCGTAAAATTTCGAGAGTTAACACCAAATATTTTTGGCCTTTTCTTGGGTATTTCAGCTGGGCTAGGCTCAAGGGAGCCCAAGTTGACTTGTTTGACCAAATTTAACATTACACTTGAAAAAATAACACACAGTAAACTTTCAAACAAAAAAAAAAGGTTGTCATCTCCTTCTTTCTCTCTGAGGTCGATGAAACACCCACACCACCCAAAACTTTGATTCTTTTTTAATTGAGGTAAATAAATACTAATTCCATGTCTAATATTTGGTTCTTATTTATACCCATGTGTTAATTCTAACATGCATCAAGTTTTTCCATGAGGTAAAAAAAAATCATCAAATCTTATGATTTGATGATGTTTTTGTAAAATCCTATGTTTGTTTTTGTTGCTCCAATGCATAAAACCTTATTTTGTTTGGTAAAATTTTGACTTGGGTATATTATTATGTCCTAGGGCCACGAAAATTTAAGGATCAAGGAATAAAGAATCGAGATTGTTCGTGTTTTGGTTGATTCATACTAGTTGCGAAGGTATAATCCTAACTAGTGCTTCGATTTTGATGTTATTAGCATTTTTGATTCACTTTGGTCATTAATTTTAAGCTCATGGGTAAAACCCACTAAGATTATGAATACTTAGGTCATATTAGGACTTAGGACACTTGCGTGGCGATTTGGTATACCTTAAGAGTTGCGTGTTCGCGGTTAGGTTGCTAAATAGGGTCGTTTTTATAGTATGGAAATCACCACAGAAACAAACAGGTCATGGCAAAATTTTCTTATATATATGACCTTGTTTTTAATTGTAAAATGGATACCCACTGATGTACATAGTATGTGTTGAGTTGGATGGAAACGGGAAATGTCCGGATGAGCCCGGAATGGTCGTTTTACTAAACTAGGTCAAATCTGAATATTAGGCTTAAAACGTGGGTAAATTGACTTGGGTAAAAAGGTTGAATACATGATTTTACAACTTTTTGCAGTAGGTAAAAACATAATAAAACTTCTCTTTTTGGTTTCGTGTCAAAATCTTTTACCGTTTGGGATTTATGCTCAATTTACCGAAGGGTACGAAAGACGTTTACAACTTTCTGTTTTGATAGTCTGTCACTAAAAGTGGAATTCCCGTTGATTGGAAATAGTTATAGGGATGTGATTACCCAACTTTAAAGCTAAGAGAGATACCTTTACATGTCAAAAACTCTCACCTCCTGTAATATTATAGATTTTTAGATATGACCAACTCTTCACAACCATTTTAAGAAAACTGAATTCAGTCCAATGCTTCTACATTATGCACCGAGCCGAAAACGTGTTTGAAACCCGCATATAAATGCTTGGTCCATCATATAAGGTTAATGTCATGTTATTATAGTAGGTTCAAAGTATTTTGGTCAAATTTCATCTTAAGCATAGGTCTCGCCATTGCACGCAAGTTACTTGGTCATACTATGTCACGTTACTTCTAAAACGTTATTTGCTACATTGAACACTTTCTTATTATGCGTCACGATTGCATAGGTCCGTGAAGACTCCATTTTTCTCAGCCCTTTTTCCTTGTGATCAATTGCTAAAGGTGAGTACATAGCCCCTTTTCGTTATTACATATTTTTACTACTCGCGGGGTGAGAAATACACCTTTATGGAACACACTCATTATTTTTTTACTTGTATGATATTCGAGAACTTGTATGCTGCTTCCAGTGATTACTAGATACAACTATTATTGCTTAGTGTGCTCAAAAGTCCCCTCATCATGAACCGTTAGTTATTTCATTACTTTGCAAAGCGCGAGTGTTATGGGTGGATCCATCGGGACTGACAATCCACGTCCTTGTATTACGTGATGCATTTACATTTGAGGTATTACGAGTTGTTTGAGCAAACACTCACTTTAGGGGCAAATTGATTACATTAAGGTTTCGGTTTCATGAGCTAATGCAATAATACATTTGAAAGGTATGCTGATCACATAGCCCTTCTGAAATGATTACTTTTGATACTACTATATAATGAGTGTTGTGTTCCATACTACTTTACTTAAACCTATGTTACTCGCTCAACAATTTTTTTTGACGGTTTACATGTTATTTCTCAGGTAGGAATGCTTAAGCTGGGACAGGAGCTCGTGGATGTGACGTGCCGGCGATTCTGTAGTCCATTTTCAGTCCATGTTCAGTCAACTTTACTTTACTAATTAATATCATCTTTTGTGTCACTTCTGGTCAAATCTCACGAAAGGTAAAGTCGGCAGAAAACGTTGTTGTAAACTTTGGGGTTGTTGGAACTAAACTAAGACTTGGATAGAAGCCTATGATGCTTCGTTTGTTATTGTATTTTTAAACGACTAGGACCGTTTTATATTTAAATTTCCGCACTTTTATTTAATTAGGGATGTAATAACAGGTTTTTATTGCGAAACTTTAGTACTTATATATCAGTGTTCATGATAACATAGACGTGGCACCCCCATGATGCCTAAGTAGACCCTTCTAGTTTTCGGGGTGTTACAGATTGGTATTAGAGACTTGGTTATAGGGAACTAAGTCATTTTTCAAACTTAGTCTATAACTACAAAGTTTTCAATTTTATTTTTCGAGTCTTAGTGTCAAATACAGAATCTGCCAGGAACGGTAAACATCTACGGGTACTCTCTAATGTTTACTATGGCTTGAGTTATACCTATATTGAGACTTATATAATTTACTACAGTATTCATTACTTTATTCTTGTATTCTTCCGATTTTTCTATACCGTTTATTTCTAACGACTTGCCTTTATCGTTTGCACGAGTTTTCGCGATAACTCCAGTTGAGATATTCTAAGCGTTTTAGTCGATGGGATCTTTCTAAATCTCGTTGTGCTACTCATTTATGTCACCGTATTACTTGACATTTGAACATTGCTCTAAATTTCATGTTTCATTGATTATTCTTCTTTCGACTTCGAATTATAATATTCGCTTACGTTTCGGAAAGGTCATGCTCATTTTTAGCTAAACGTCTAGTTCGTAACGATTGATTGGATTACGGCTTTACGCATATAGATTTCTAATATTCTTCCTCATTTAAAATATCCTATACTTGGGAGCGCGACTTATTGATATTTCGCCTTTTCTTTGGTATCTATTATGAGTTTGGAAGAAATCGCACGCCTATGAAGTTTTTACTTCGTATATTGAAAATTAAGTCAAGAACGTTGTCCGTTTCTTTTGTTTGTAGTCTTGTTGACTAGTATTCTTTAAACTCCCTTCTGCCGCTACTTTCATTCATTCTTATGAAATGTGTATTTTTCGTCGTTTTGGAATTCATAAGCCATGTGCGTATACAAAGTGGTAAATGAAAATTGTTGGTGAAACAAGTTAGACAATAAGGAATTGGCGACAACTGAAAAGCTAAAAAAAATCATGATCCAAACGCCCCCTTATAAAATTTAACGCGTTGCAGAATTCTTTAGCACGCATAACGAAGTTCGAGATTTTTATAAATTTCATTTTTAGCCGAATAAAATGATAAAGCTAGTTCAGACGGTCGTTTTGATATAAAATTCGACTTCTAATTCCTTATAACGAATATTTTGTGGCAATTGAAAATCTAAGAAAAATAATATAAATAAAGTTTGCTGATGTACACGCATTTCGAGGTCCGAAATCATGTCAAATTTTATTTTCAGTTTTACAGAATGAAAGAGCTTATTTTTACGCTCGTTTTGGTTATTTGCACACCCTTTAACTCTAAATAACGAAGAAGTTATGTCGAAAACGAGTTTTTATTTTATATGAATTTTTCAAACAGCAAAATACGTACATGTAACTTCTTATCTGATTTTCAATGTCAATTTCGAAGAAGTTATGTAACTTCTGATCTTATTTTTACGCTCGTTTTGGTTATTTGCACACCCTTTAACTCTAAATAACGAAGAAGTTATGTCGAAAACGAGTTTTTATTTTATATGAATTTTTCAAACAGCAAAATACGTACATGTAACTTCTGATCTGATTTTCAATGTCAATTTCGAACGCCTTCTGGTCCGTTTCAGCCTTCGAGCGAAACACGAAAGTTGTTCGGATTGACGTTTTGCATAAAATCTCTTTGGAGGTCAAGTTCTTAAAATACGATTTAACGGATCAAAACTGAAAGTTAAACCTGTGTTTTTTTTGAATAAAAAGTCAAAGTTCAGCAGATTTTTACAAGGATATTTTGGTCATTTTACGTCGAGATTAAAGTCTCGGCTATAACTGAAAAGTTGTCAAAAATGTCATTTTATACAAAATCTTTTTGAGTCCGAAACGCGAAAATATAATTTAGCGGGTCAATTTGACCGAATTAGTTTTGACTAAATATATATACAAAATGGTAAATTATACAGGCGAGATATTAACTTGCAAAAGTCAACAAAAATGTATAAAACTTGTGGAATGCTTTTTAAAACATAATAACGTATAATAAGAATTCAATTATAACGATTATAACGTTTTGAAATGACGAAGGAAAAGCCAAATAAAAGTCAAAAGTTGCTCGCCAAATCATTCGGATATTTTAACCAACATTAACACATCGTAAAGAATGACGGAAAATATTAATTATAAAGTGTTTAAGAAATAAAACTTTTCTTGCATTTAGTAAGCGCACTTCATGTTATACTAAGTAAACGAACATACTTTTGTAAGTAATAGACAAACTCTATTAAATTACTCAAACGTTTTCAAAGTGATGAATGTTTCCGAGAATGGTAACTTCTAAAAGTGAACCTTTTACTTACCGAAACTTCAAATGTGTTACCTTGAACACTAAAGAAAAACCCTTCATTACTTTTACTAATTTAACCTTATGCAACTTAATATGTTATCATATCGTCCTAAGTGTATGGTCGAGAACCATAATTAAACAAGACCCCAAGTTATGATATACGAACCCGAATCTTTAAAGTTTCAATAAAGTTAATTTGAATTACGTCTTTCATGAGAAACATTGATAAGGACTTCTCGTACAAATTTAAAATGATTGACCGAGATCTGTTAAGAAGTTGCCCGCGAGAGCGATTTCTCTTTTTTAACGCGTAGTAAATTAAGATTATTTTCTAACGATATTGATCATGCATTCAATTCTTTATGAATTTAAAGATATAAAATAAAGAAAACTTGTTATATCTTTACATGCACCTAACTCTTTTATGCGTTGAAAACAATTTCATATACCAAGATGGAAAATTTACGCGATTAAGTGGTGTTTGGACAAGGAATGTTACATTGTTGTAAAAGTCATGATTTCACCAAATAACATAAAACGTACGCTTTCACGGATCCCTTTTTATATACATGTTGTATATGCCGTTATATCTTATCTCTTGTTTTGCTATTCGTGATTCGCCTCCTTAGACCGCAATTGAGACTTCTTTTCTTCGTATTCTTCATCGCAATCAATTGTCATGTACATTACGATAATTTTGGTTAAACTCTCGAAAATCCTATCATTTTGTCATCACCTTATTGATCGATTGATAAGTCACTTTTGCCATCCTCTCATGCAAACCACTTGCTATTTTAATAGTTCTTTGTAACAATGGTTAATAAATTTGACCTTACATTGTTTTATAGGTTGATTCATCTGAATACTATACAACAATTGTTATCGCCGAAGATTTTCGAGATATTAATAATGAAAATACAACGTTTGCAAAATTGCCTTATTTTCACAATTTAATGGTTTCAAACTTATCTCGAGATCTACTTTTAGAAAGGTAACATAAAAGGTGCATAGGTATATATAAGATACCCTAACACTAGTTTGACGAACGAAACGTTGCATTGCTATTCCTAATTATACGTAGTTGTGCACCTACGTATAATTTAGAAGGAGCCATGCAAAGCTTATGAGTAGTCACCTTATGATCTTGATAAAGATCAACTTTTACTCGAAATTTTTTGAAATACGAAATTTTTGTCTCATATGCAAGTAGTCCAAATAGAGAGAATCCGCATATATACCTTCATCTTCTTTTGAATAGATTCATCATATGCGGGTACCTTTTGACTATCAACCCCACTCGAAAATTCCTTTGAATTATATTCTTGATGGACATATTGTCGACTCTCCGTCGAATTTTCGGTCACAGATTCTGGATTTGGAAGTTGTAGCATTTCGATAATCGCTTCTTTACCTAACCCTTTCGAGTTACGTTCCTACATCTTCGAAACGCCTCCAATGTGAATGAAGAGATTACCAACGAATGGAATTTATCCAAACGAGTTTTTCGGCGTGTGTTGAACGTGCGAGCGAAAGTCATCATGATTGTTATGACTTCCGAATGATTTACCACCACTAAAAAAATAAAATAATTCTTTCGTCGTCATCAATTGGTGTTTTCAGAAATTATTGAAAGAGGCATTGAAAATTCTTATTTTCGTCGACTCGCAAGCCGACGTTTGACCACATAATTGTTTAAAGGTTTCGGCCTTATAATAAATTTTGACGGATATTGTTGACATGTTATTCTACAATAATTTTGACAGATTTCGTCATTAATGCTCCTTGACTTGAGTTGGATTCACAAAATTTTATTTTAAGTTTGCACCATTAAATTAATTCTTTTAATAAAATAACGACTGATATGAAGATAACCCGGTAATGTGACTCCGTGTTACGGTTGCCATTTTTTTTATTTAACAAATATGTTCGTCGTCTGATGAAGATGTGTGATTATGTCCATTCGCCATGATGTTCGTTTTCCTTTGGACTCGAAGTTATTACGTTCAAACCATGTGTTGCTTGCTTTCCAAAGCACTAACCTTGTCTTTTACTTCATTTTATCTGAGAGACGTAGTATGAATCTTATTTCTTGTTCGTTTATCGATCGACGTGAAATTATTTGGACTATGAATGTCTTATGAAACGACGACTTGATTATTCCTTATTTTCCTACTGTCTTATCATTGCTATGATGATTTATCTTTTCTTTAAAGATTTTCTCGATGATCAAATCGATTTTCTCATACCGCTATCTACATACTGGCAATTGGTGACAATTGTTTTACATCCGTAAACGTGTGGTTAAACCGTTAAAACCCTAAGCAAATGCATTAAGCACACCGTGAGTATCTATAAAAAAGATTATAAGTTCTATTGAAAACTTTTCGAATAGGTTCATAAAGCTTTTAACTATAAAAAATGACTTTCTTAAGTTAAAGAGTTGGTTATAACCACCCATTTTTGACAAAACCGCAACTAAGAATGCTTCTTAAACTCATTTTTAGTCTTTCTACCCAAATTACCATTTTCATGGTTATCTTGGAAATTAATGTTTTAAGATTTTCTTACAAATGATTTGATCTCGAATCTCCGAGTCGTTGATAAATCCATATTATCGGATTTCATTAATTAAGGGCATTCTAATATTTTAACACTGTAACCAAGTGAAGCCTTGATTTTCATAATAAAGAGGTAAATTAGCACCGCGTATCGTTGGACCGTGTCAACCCTTATCGACAGACGGTAACTCGCCTGCTTGTCAAACTTACTTAGTTTTCTTCAGATTTTCATCTTATTTCCACGTACTGTACTTTATGTATATCAGATGTTATTTCATTGTTTCACTGTAAAACTTTGCTACGTATTGATACAATTTAGCCGGGTGTAGTTTTTATTTCTTTTGGGTACACCCCCGTTAATGAACATGATTTCTTTCTATTTATGGAAAGACAATGCTTCTTGGTTTATTACTACTTGTCATGTGATTACAGTACGTTACTCTTAATTCTAGTATTCTTATCCTCGTAACCTTCATTGTGCTAGTGATACTCCTCAATATTGCATTTTATCATCATCTTTTTCCTTCTCCAGTTAAACTCTGAGGGACCAGAGTTCCTTTAGGGGGGTCGACTGTGAGAACTCGTATTTTCAAGTAAATTATTTTATACTATTTATTCCAGCTCACTCGATTTTCATTGGTTATTATGATTTTTTTAGTATTTCACGATTTACGAGGTCTCGTGTGAGAACACGGATTTTCGGTAATTTTCTTTTACTTGTTATACGTGCTTACTCACACTTTTACCATATTCCCCATTTATTTTACAGTGATTACGTGCCATCCTCGAAATTTTAGTTAAATATAAAATTCTATCAATTTCGCTAATTTACGATATTATTTGGCGAAATGCCTAAACTTTATAATTTTAATTTCTTCGAGTTTTCATCACATTTTATATGGCTTATTATTGACTCTTTGCCTCAAAAATAATGAAAATCGATATCTTGAACAACTACGGACGCAATGGTGAACTTTTGCATTTTTACGTTTTCCGCCTGTCGGACTGAGTTTTCGGGTCCGAACGCCCCGATAAAAATTATTATTATGTGATTTCTAGTTATTTTTTATTCCTTTATCCAACTTATTGAAATTCGAGCCAAACAAGTGTTTACTAGTTATTTTAAGGAAATTTCGTTTTAAACATAAACGAGTCTCGGTTTTCGTTGGAAACAGCACGTTATTTAAACCCGTAAAATTTCGAGAGTTAACACCAAATATTTTGGGCCTTTTCTTGGGTATTTCAGCTGGGCTAGGCTCAAGGGAGCCCAAGTTGACTTGTTTGACCAAATTTAGCCTTACACTTGAAAAAAAAACACACAGTAAACTTTCAAACAAAAAAAAGGTTGTCATCTCCTTCTTTCTCTCTGAGGTCGATGAAACACCCACACCACCTAAACCTTTGATTTTTTTTTAATTGAGGTAAATTAATACTAATTCCATGTCTAATTTTTGGTTCTTATTTATACCCATGTGTTAATTCTAACATGCATCAAGTTTTTCCATGAGGTAAAAAAAAATCATCAAATCTTATGATTTGATGATGTTTTTGTAAAATCCTATGTTTGTTTTTGTTGCTCCAATGCATAAAACCTTATTTTGTTTGGTAAAATTTTGATTTGGGTATGTTATTATGTCCTAGGGCCACGAAAATTTAAGGATCAAGGAAGAAGGAATCGAGATTGTTCGTGTTTTGGTTGATTAATACTAGTTGCGAAGGTATAATCCTAACTAGTGTTTCGATTTTGATGTTATTAGCATTTTTGATTCACTTTGGTAATTAATTTTGAGCTCATGGGTAAAAACCACTGAGATTATGAATACTTAGGTCATATTAGGACTTAGGACACTTGCGTGGCGATTTGGTATAGCTTAAGAGTTGCGTGTTCGCGGTTAGGTTGCTAAATGGGGTCGTTTTTATAGTATGGAAATCACCATAGAAACAAACAGGTCATGACAAAATTTTCTTAAATATATGACCTTGTTTTAAATTGTAAAATGGATACCCACTGATGTACATAGTATGTGGTGAGTTGGATGGAAACGGGAAGTGTCCGGATGAGCCCGGAATGGTCGTTTTACTAAACTAGGTCAAATCTGAATATTAGGCTTATAACGTGGGTAAATTTACTTGGGTAAAAAGGTTGAATACATGATTTTACAACTTTTCACAGTAGGTAAAAACATAATAAAATTTCTCTTTTTGGTTTCGTGTCAAAATCTTTTACCGTTTGTGATTTATGCTCAATTTACCGAAGGGTACGAAAGACGTTTACAACTTTCTGTTTTGATAGTCTGTCACTAAAAGTGGAATTCTCGTTGATTTGAAATAGTTATAGGGCTGTAATTACCCAACTTTTAAAGGTAAGAGAGATACCTTTACATGTCAAAAACTCTCACCTCCTGTAATATTATAGATTTTGAGATATGACCAACTCTTCACAGCCATTTTCAGAAAACTGAATTCAGTCCAATGCTTCAACATTATGTACCGAGCCCAAAACGTGTTTGAAACCTGCATATAAATGCTTGGACCATCATATAAGGTTAATGTTATGTTATTACAGTAGGTTCAAAGTATTTTGGTCAAATTTCATCTTAATCATAGGTCTCGCCATTGCACGCAAGTTACTTGGTCATACTATGTCACCTTACTTCTAAAACGTTATTTGCTACATTGAACACTTTCTTATTATGCGTCACGATTGCATAGGTCCGTGAAGACTCCATTTTGCTCAGCCCTTTTTCCTTGTGATCAATTGCTAAAGGTGACTACATAGCCCCTTTTCGTTATTACATATTTTTACTACTCGCGGAGTGAGAAATACACATTTATGAAACACACTCATTATTTTTTTACTTGTATGCTATTCGAGAACTTGTATGCTGCTTCTAGTGATTACTAGATACAACTATTATTGCTTAGTGTGCTCAAAAGTCCCCTCATCATGAACCGTTAGTTATTTCATTACTTTGCAAAGCGCGAGTGTTATGGGTGGATCCATCGGGACTGACAATCCCCGTCCTTGTATTACGTGACGCATTTACATTTGAGGTATTACGAGTTGTTTGAGCAAACACTCACTTTAGGGGAAAATTGATTACGTTAAGGTTTCGGTTTCATGAGCTAATGCAATAATACATTTGAAAGGTATGCTGATCACATAGCCCTTCTTAAATGATTACTTTTGATACTACTATATAATGAGTGTTGTGTTCCATACTACTTTACTTAAACCTATGTTACTCGCTCAACAATTTTTGTTGATGGTTTACATGTTATTTCTCAGGTAGGAATGCTTAAGCTGGGACAGGAGCTCGTGGATGTGACGTGCCGGCAATTCTGTAGTCCATTTTCAGTCCATGTTCTGTCAACTTTACTTTACTAATTAATATCATCTTTTTTGTCACTTCTGGTCAAATCTCACGAAAGGTAAAGTCGGCAGAAAACGTTGTTGTAAACTTTGGGGTTGTTGGCACTAAACTAAGACTTGGATAGAAGCCTATGATGCTTCGTTTGTTATTGTATTTTTAAACGACTGGGACTGTTTTATATTTAAATTTCCGCACTTTATTTAATTAGGGATGTAATAACAGGTTTTTATTGCGAAATTTTAGTACTTATATATCAGTGTTCATGATAACATAGACGTGGCACCCCCATGATGCCTAAGTGGACCCTTCCAGTTTTTAGGGTGTTACAGATTGATATTAGAGACTTGGTTATAGGGAACTAAGTCATTTTTCAAACTTGGTCTATAACTACAATGTTTTCAATTTTATTTTTCGAGTCTTAGTGTCAAATACAAAATCTGCTAGGAACGGTAAACATCTATGGGTACTCTCTAATCTTTACTATCGCTTGAGTTATACCTATATTGAGACTTATATAATTTACTACGGTATTCATTACTTTATTCTTGTATTCTTCCGATTTTTCTATACCGACTATTTCTAACGACTTGCCTTTATCGTTTGCGCGAGTTTTCGCGATAACTCCAGTTGAGATATTCTAAGCGTTTTAGTCGATGAGATCTTTCTAAATCTCGCTTTGCTACTCATTTATGTCACCGTATTACTTGACATTTGAACATTGCTCTAAATTTCATGTTTCATTGATTATTCTTCTTTCGACTTCGAATTATAATATTCGCTTACGTTTCGGAAAGGTCATGCTCATTTTTAGCTAAACGTCTGTTTCGTAACGATTGATTGCATTACGGCTTTACGCATATAGATTTCTAATATTCTTCCTCATTTAAAATATCATATACTTGGGAGCGCGACTTATTGATATTTCGCCTTTTCTTTGGTATCTATTATGAGTTTGGAAGAAATCGCACGCCTATGAAGTTTTTACTTCGTATATTGAAAATTAAGTCAAGAACGTTGTCCGTTTCTTTTGTTTGTAGTCTTGTTGACTAGTATTCTTTAAACGCCCTTCTGCCGCTACTTTCATTCATTCTTATGAAATGTGTATTTTTCGTCGTTTTTGAATTTATAAGCCATGTGCGTATACGAAGTGGTAAATGAAAATTGTTGGTGAAAGAAGTTAGACAATAAGGAATTGGCGACAACTGAAAAGCTAAAAAAAATCATGATCCAAACGCCCCCTTATAAAATTTAACGCGCTGCAGAATTCTTTAGCACGCATAACGAAGTTCGAGATTTTTATAAATTTCATTTTTAGCCGAATAAAATGATAAAGCTAGTTGAGACGGTCGTTTTGATATAGAATTCGACTTCTAATTCCTTATAACGAATATTTTGTGGCAATTGAAAATTTGAGAAAAATAATATAAATAAAGTTTGCTGATGTACACGCATTTCGAGGTCCGAAATCATGTCAAATTTTATTTACAGTTTTACAGAATGAAAGAGCTTATTTTTACGCTCGTTTTGGTTATTCGCACACCCTTTAACTCTAAATAACGAAGAAGTTATGTCGAAAACGAGTTTTTATTTTATATGAATTTTTCAAACAGCAAAATACGTACATGTAACTTCTGATCTGATTTTCAATGTAAATTTCGAACGCCTTCTGTTCCGTTGCAGCCTTCGGGCGAGACACGAAAGTTGTTCGGATCGACGTTTTGCATAAAATCTCTTTTGAGGTCAAGTTCTTAAAATACGATTTAACGGGTCAAAACAGAAAGTCAAACCTGTGTTTTTTTGAATAAAAAGTCAAAGTTCAGCAGATTTTACAAGGATATTTTGGTCATTTTACGTCGAGATTAAAGTCTCGGCTATAACTGAAAAGTTGTCAAAAATGTCATTTTATACAAAATCTCTTTGAGTCCGAAACGCGAAAATATAATTTAGCGGGTCAATTTGACCGAATTAGTTTTGACTAAATATATATACAAAAATGATAAATTATACAGGCGAGATATTAACTTGCAAAAGTCAACAAAAAATGTATAAAACTTGTGGAATGCTTTGTAAAACATAATAACGTATAATAAGAATTCAATTATAACGATTATAACGTTTTGAAATGACGAAGGAAAAGCCAAATAAAAGTCAAAAGTTGCTGGCCAAATCATTCGGATATTTTAACCAACATTAACACATCGTAAAGAATGACGGAAAATATTAATTATAAAGTGTTTAAGAAATAAAACTTTTCTTACATTTAGTAAGCACACTTCATGTTATACTAAGTAAACGAACATACTTTTGTAAGTAATAGACAAACTCTATTAAATTACTCAAACGTTTTCAAAGTGATAAATGTTTCCGAGAATGGTAACTTCTAAAAGTGAACCTTTTACTTACCGAAAATTCAAATGTGTTACCTTGAACAGTAAAGAAAAACCCTTCATTACTTTTACTAATTTAACCTTATGCAACTTAATATGTTATCATATCGTCCTAAGTGTATGGTCGAGAACCATAATTAAACAAGACCCCAAGTTATGATATACGAACCCTAATCTTTAAAGTTTCAATAAACTTAATTTGAATTACGTCGATAAGGACTCCTCGTACAAATTTAAAATGATTGACCGAGATCTGTTAAGAAGTTGCCCGCGAGAGCGATTTCTCTTTTTTAACGCGTAGTAAATTAAGATTATTTTCTAAGGATATTGATCATGCATTCAATTCTTTATGAATTTAAAGATATAAAATAAAGAAAACTTGTTATATCTTTACATGCACCTAACTATTTTATGCGTTGAAAACAATTTCATATACCAAGACGGAAAATTTACGCGATTAAGTGGTGTTTGGACAAAGAATGTTACATTGTTGTAAAAGTCATGATTTCACCAAATAACAAAAAACGTACGCTTTCACGGATCCCTTTTTATATACATGTTGTATATGTCGTTATATCTTATCTCTTGTTTTGCTATTCGTGATTCGCCTCCTTAGACCGCAATTGAGATTTCTTTTCTTCGTATTTTTCATCGCAATCAATTGTCATGTACATTACGATAATATTGGTTAAACTCTCGAAAATCCTATCATTTTGTCATCACCTTATTGATCGATTGATAAGTCAATTTTGCCATACTCTCATGCAAACCACTTGCTATTTTAATAGTTCTTTGTAACAATGGTTAATAAATTTGACCTTACATTGTTTTATGGGTTGATTCATCTGAATACTATACAACAATTGTTATCGCCGAAGATTTTCGAGATATTAATAATGAAAATACAACGTTTGCAAAATTGCCTTATTTTCACAATTTAATGGTTTCAAACTTATCTCGAGATCTACTTTTAGAAAGGTAACATAAAAGGTGCATAGGTATATATAAGATACCCTAAAACTAGTTTGACGAACTAAACGTTGCATTGCTATTCCTAATTATACGTAGTTGTGCACCTACGTATAATTTAGAAGGAGCCATGCAAAGCTTATGAGTAGTCACCTTATGATCTTGATAAGGATCAACTTTTACTCGAAATTTTTTGAAAGACGAAATTTTTGTCTCATATGCAAGTAGTCCAAATAGGGAGAATCCGCATATATACCTTCATCTTCTTTTGAATAGATTCCTCATATGCGGGTACGTTTTGACTATCAACCTCACTCGAAAACTCCTTTGAATTATCTTCTTGATGGACATATTGTCGACTCTCCGTTGAATTTTCGGTCACAGATTCTGGATTTGGAAGTTGTAGCATTTCGATAATCGCTTCTTTACCTAACCCTTTCGAGTTACGTTCCTACATCTTCGAAACGCCTCCAATGTGAATGAAGAGATTACCAACGAATGGGAATTTATCCATCCGAGTTTTTCGGCGTGTGTTGAACGTGCGAGCGAAAGTCATCATGATTGTTATGACTTCTGAATGATTACCACCACTAAAAAAATAAAATAACTCTTTCGTCGTCATCAATTGGTGTTTTCAGAAATTACTGAAAGAGGCATTGAAAATTCTTATTTTCGTCGACTCGCAAGCCGACGTTTGACCACATAATTGTTTAAAGGTTTCGGCCTTATAATAAATTTTGACGGATATTGTTGACATGTTATTCTACAAAACATTTTGACGGATTTCGTCATTAATGCTTCTTAACTTGAGTTGGATTCACAAAATTTTATTTTAAGTTTGCACCATTAAATTAATTCTTTTAATAAAATAACGACTGATATGAAGATAACCCGGTAATGTGACTCCGTGTTACGGTTGCCATTTTTTTATTTAACAAATATGTTCGTCGTCTGATGAAGATGTGTGATTATGTCCATTCGCCATGATGTTCGTTTTCCTTTGGACTCGAAGTTATTACGTTCAAACCATGTGTTGCTTGCTTTCCAAAGCACTAACCTTGTCTTTTACTTCATTTTATCTGAGAGACGTAGTATGAATCTTATTTCTTGTTCGTTTATCGATCGACGTGAAATTATTTGGACTATGAATGTCTTATGAAACGACGACTTGATTATTCCTTATTTTCCTACTGTCTTATCATTGCTATGATGATTTATCTTTTCTTTAAAGGTTTTCTCGATGATCAAATCGATTTTCTCATACCGCTATCTACATACTGGCAATTGGTGACAATTGTTTTACATCCGTAAACATGTGGTTAAACCGTTAAAACCCTAAGAAAATACATTAAGCACACCATGAGTATCTATAAAAAAAGATTATAAGTTCTATTGAAAACTTTTCGAATAGGTTCATAAAGCTTTTAACTATCAAAAATTACTTTCTTAATTTAAAGAGTTGGTTATAACCACCCATTTTTGACAAAACCGCGACTAAGAATGCTTCTTAAACTCATTTTTAGTCTTTCTACCCAAATTACCATTTTCATGGATATCTTGGAAATTAATGTTTTAAGATTTTCTTACAAATGATTTGATTTCGAATCTCCGAGTCGTTGATAAATCCATATTATCGGATTTCATTAATTAAGGGCATTCTAATATTTTAACACTATAACCAAGTGAAGCCTTGATTTTCATAATAAAGAGGTAAATTAGCACCGCGTATCGTTGGAGCGTATCAACCCTTATCGACAGACGGTAACTCGCCTGCTTGTCCAACTTACTTAGTTTTCTTTAGATTTTCATCTTATTTCCACGTACTGTACTTTATGTATTTCAGATGTTATTTCAATGTTTCACTGTAAAACTTTGCTACGTATTGATACAATTTAGCCGGGTGTAGTTTTTATTGGGTACACCCCCGTTAATGAACATGATTTCTTTCTATTTATGGAAAGACAATGCTTCTTGGTTTATTACTACTTGTCATGTGATTACAGTACGTTACTCTTAATTCTAGTATATTTATCCTCGTAACCTTCATTGTGCTAGTGATACTCCTCAATATTGCATTTTATCCTCATCTTTTTCCTTCTCCAGTTAAACTCTGAGGGACCAGAGTTCCTTTAGGGGGATCGACTGTGAGAACTCGTATTTTCTGGTAAATTATTTTATACTATATATTCCAACTCACTCGATTTTCATTGGTTATTATGATTTTTTTAGTATTTCACGATTTACGAGGTCTCGTGTGAGAACGCGGATTTTCGGTAATTTTCTTTTACTTGTTATACGTGCTTACTCACACTTTTACCATATTTCTCATTTATTTTACAGTGATTACGTGCCATCCTCGAAATTTTAGTTAAATATAAAATTCTATCGATTTCGCTAATTTACGATATTATTTGGCGAAATGGCTAAACTTTATAATTTTAATTTCTTAGAGGTTTCATCACATTTTATATGGCTTATTATTGACTCTTTGCCTCAAAAATAATGAAAATCGATATCTTGAACAACTACGGACGCAATGGTGAACTTTTGCATTTTTACGTTTTCCGGCTGTCGGACTGAGTTTTCGGGTCCGAACGCCCCGATAAAAATTATTATTATGTGATTCCTAGTTATTTTTGATTCCTTGATCCAACTTATTGAAATTCGAGCCAAACAAGTATTTACTATTTATTTTAAGGAAATTTCGTTTTAAACATAAACGAGTCTCGGTTTTCGTTGGAATCAGCACGTTATTTAAACCCGTAAAATTTCGAGAGTTAACACCAAATATTTTGGGCCTTTTCTTGGGTATTTCAGCTGGGCTAGGCTCAATGGAGCCCAAGTTGACTTGTTTGACCAAATTTAACCTTACACTTGAAAAAAAACACACAGTAAACTTTCAAAAAAAAAGGGTTGTCATCTCATTCTTTCTCTTTGAGGTCGATGAAACACCCACACCACCCAAACCTTAGATTTTTTTTTAATTGAGGTAAATTAATACTAATTCCATGTCTAATTTTTGGTTCTTATTTATACCCATGTGTTAATTCTAACATGCATCAAGTTTTTCCATGAGGTAAAAAAAAATCATCAAATCTTATGATTTGATGATGTTTTTGTAAAATCCTATGTTTGTTTTTGTTGCTCCAATGCATAAAACCTTATTTTTTTTAGTAAAATTTTGATTTGGGTATGTTATTATGTCCTAAGGCCACGAAAATTTAAGGATCAAGGAAGAAGGAATCGAGATTGTTCGTGTTTTGGTTGATTCATACTAGTTGCGAAGGTATAATCCTAACTAGTGTTTCGATTTTGATGTTATTAGCATTTTTGATTCACTTTCGTCATTAATTTTGAGCTCATGGGTAAAACCGACTGATATTATGAATACTTAGGTCATATTAGGACTTAGGACACTTGCGTGGCGAGTTGGTATAGCTTAAGAGTTGCGTGTTCGCGGTTAGGTTGCTAAATGGGGTCGTTTTTATAGTATGGAAATCATCACAGAAACAAACAGGTCATGGCAAATTTTTTTTAAATATATGACCTTGTTTTTAATTGTAAAATGGATACCCACTGATGTACATAGTATGTGGTGAGTTGGATGGAAACGGGAAGTGTCCGGATGAACCCGGAATGGTCGTTTTACTAAACTAGGTCAAATCTGAATATTAGGCTTAAAACGTGGGTAAATTGACTTGGTTAAAAAGGTTGAATACATGATTTTACAACTTTTTACAGTAGGTACAAAGATAATAAAACTTCTCTTTTTGGTTTCGTGTCGAAATATTTTACCGTTTGGGATTTATGCTCAATTTACCGAAGGGTACGAAAGACGTTTACAACTTTCTGTTTTAATAGTCTGTCACTAAAAGTGGAATTCCCGTTGATTGGAAATAGTTCTAGGGCTGTAATTACCCAACTTTTAAAGGTAAGAGAGATACCTTTACATGTCAAAAACTCTCACCTCCTGTAATATTATAGATTTTGAGATATGACCAACTCTTCACAGCCATTTTCAGAAAACTGAATTCAGTCCAATGCTTCAACATTATGCACCGAGCCCAAAACGTGTTTGAAACCCGCATATAAATGCTTGGACCATCATATAAGGTTAATGTCATGTTATTACAATAGGTTCAAAGTATTTTGGTCAAATTTCATCTTAAGCATAGGTCTCGCCATTGCACGCAAGTTACTTGGTCATACTATGTCACGTTACTTCTAAAACGTTATTTGCTACATTGAACACTTTCTTACTATGCGTCACCATTGCATAGGTCCGTGAAGACTCCATTTTGCTCAGCCCTTTTTTCTTGTGATCAATTGCTAAAGGTGAGTACATATCCCCTTTCCGTTATTACATATTTTTACTACTCGCGGGGTGAGAAATACACATTTATGGAACACACTCATTATTTTTTTACTTGTATGCTATTCGAGAACTTGTATGCTGCTTCCAGTGATTACTAGATGCAACTATTATTGCTTAGTATGCTCAACAGTCCCCTCATCATGAACCGTTAGTTATTTCATTACTTTGCAAAGCACGAGTGTTATGGGTGGATCCATCGGGACTGACAATCCCAGTCCTTGTATTACGTGACGCATTTACATTTGAGGTATTACGAGTTGTTTGAGCAAACACTCACTTTAGGGGCAAATTGATTACGTTAAGGTTTCGGTTTCGTGAGCTAATGCAATAATACATTTGAAAGGTATGCTGATCACATAGCCCTTCTGAAATGATTACTTTTGATACTACTATATAATGAGTGTTGTGTTCAATACTACTTTACTTAAACCTACGTTACTCGCTCAACAATTTTTGTTGACGGTTTACATGTTATTTCTCAGGTAGGAATGCTTAAGCTGGGACAGGAGCTCGTGGATGTGACGTGCCGACGATTCTGTAGTCCATTTTCAGTCCATGTTCAGTCAACTTTACTTTACTAATTAATATCATCTTTTGTGTCACTTCTGGTCAAATCTCACGAAAGGTAAAGTCGGCAGAAAACGTTGTTGTAAACTTTGGGGTTGTTGGCACTAGACTAAGACTTGGATAGAAGCCTATGATGCTTCGTTTGTTATTGTATTTTTAAACAACTGGGACCGTTTTATATTTAAATTTCCGCACTTTTATTTATTAGGGATGTAATAACAGGTTTTTATTGCGAAATTTTAGTACTTATATATCAATGTTCATGATAACATAGACGTGGCACCCCCATGATGCCTAAGTGGACCCTTCCAGTTTTCGGGGTGTTAAAGTGGATAAAACCAGTATTAGGTAGGAACAGTCACCAGATATAGTAGGGTATATACCTTCATACAAATAAATTAACCACAAAGTAGATGACTAGAGTATGTAGTACATCATTCTCGGAGCCTAACGGTAGCTGTAAAGAAAGGAGGTAAATTGGTAAATGCAATTTTTATGTTTACATAATAGTATTATCGTTGTAAACTCTGACTATGTGGCGTAAGAACGATAAATATTATGATGAATGTTTTCTTTGGTATTTCAACCCTTATATTTTCAATACCAATGAGGATAGGATCGAAATAACCGGCTCGGTCAACATAGAACGCAACAAACTGAAAATTCAAAAAACACAAAGTAAATATCATATGTAGTTCTTTCAGACAAATAAAAGGCATGATGAATGAGTAACAGACTCTAGCTAGTTCTTGATTGCTCAGCTCTATTACCAAACATCATAGCTTCCTCTACATATGAAATGATAGTAAATAATTAAATATCATATGCATGTTACTATATGAGCCATTACTCTAAAAGTATAGAACGAATTATTTCATGAGGGAAGACTATTAACGGTGGCAAAGCTTTTGTAGCTAAAATACACAAATCATGTCAACTTATATGCAATCTAAGAAATTAAAAGCATTAATAGTTTATAGACGCAAATGTCATTAATTTCAAGAAAATAAGTACCTTGCTGCGAGTATAATAGACAAAAAACTCAAGGGCTTTTCTTGGGTCTTTAAGATGTTGCACCTTTCGATCTTGATTATGAGAAACAATTGCTTCATATGTTGACGTTGCACACCTAATATGATTATGAGGAAGGATTTCCTTGTGTATATATATACACTGTATATGTTTCATCTCAATGCATGACCTATTAATTACACAAAGCTATAATAGGAATGAAGTGTAATGGGTTAGGAATGCCGTGTAAATACAGGGTGTTTTCCATTCCATTTATTTAGTGTAGGCATGTATCATTTTGAAAATAGGCTTCAATAATTCGGTTTTAACTTTGTACCAATTGTAAATGAGTGTTTTTTTCTAATAAGTTTGTAAATGCTTTAAAACGGGTAGAGATAGTAGAGATAATTTCCTTTTATATGTTTCATAAAATCACACACCATTAATTTGTTAAACATGTAGCAACTTTGTTCAATTTGAAATTGTTGAATACCACGGTTTGTAAACTTTATATATGGAAATGTTGAAATTTAAACTTTTTCAACTTTCAAGATGCCTCCTTTATAATGTAGTATAGATTAACACATCATGTACCTCATAACCGTCATTCACCTCCACCATATCACACATAAACCACATAAAACACATAGTTTACACAAATCTAACACATAAATAAAAATCAACGGATAACAACTAACCTGTTGAAAACTCGAGTTGTCACACTTATGGTATCAAAAGAAGAATTTTTACTTTGGATTTTATGATGGGAATGTCACATTCAAATCCAAGATTAGGAATGGTTAGTGTCTTTTAAGAATTGTGTTTATGATAGTTCAACAAATGTTGACTATAATTCTCCTTGGGGACCAAGAAGAATTTGAGGTATCCCACTTCTTGTTGTAAAAGTTTTGTGTTTATTAATTCTGGTAATAAAAATTATTAATGTTGTTAGTCATGTTTTTCAATATCAATAAGGAAAATTGTTTGGTTATATATATTCTTGTCTTGGACTAACATTTGCAGGGTGAGCAAAGGAGCATGAAAGGATTTATATAGTGTGTATTATCTTTAGGTTTCTTTACTTCTTCTTAGTCATCTAGTTCTTACTTGATGACTCATTCTCTAACATGTCATAGAGAACAACGTTATGCTAGAAATTCAGTCAAGAGGGCTTTTATTTGGAGCCTATCTAATCACAGGTAATCCATTGTACTTGTAATGTGTAGTAGTATTATGTTTAAGCATACAGGGAAGACCTTGTTCTTATAGACATTTCTGAGCAAGGGATCGTACCAGATTCAATGTCTATCTCATGTATTTGAGTGTGTATTGAGTACTTTGACGACTTTCTTAGATTCTAAAGTTGGCTCGTCTCTCTTTGTGTGTAGGTTCCTACTATTGTGTGTGTTTAAAAAGTTATATATTGTTATGTACTCACTGATGTACATTTTGGTATTCCTAGATAATTGTTTGGGTTTGCTCTTTGGGAAAAAGGTTTAATGTTGTTCTGAGATAAATGTTGTAGTATTAGATTTAATTCTGGTTGTGTAAATTAATTCTAGTAGTTATATGTTAGTTTTGGTTTGGAGAGAATTTTATAAAGTTACCACTGAGTCTTTTATGCCAATTACTTCAACCATAAGTAATATTTTAAAAAGATATTTACTAATTTCTTTTCAAAGTATCCATCATTACCTAGTGTTACCCTATTCTTGGAAAATTAATTTTAACGACTCAATCAAATCCCTCCAATCTTACTATAAATCTCAAGTAACACTTTCATCTTTCATTATTGATGAGATGGCATTTATACATGATCTCATCATTCTTTTCGGGTTTTAAATGCACAAAAATGTCATAAAATACCATATATATGCTTGTGTTTGTTTACTTGTGTATTTTAGGTATGGATATCGTGAAAAAGACAAAAGATCACAAGATACAAGAAAAAACGGACACGAGAAACGAAGCCGTACAAAGAACCGGGCCCTAATCATGGAATTCTCAACAAAATACCTTGAAGATTTGAAGACAAACAAGATTGATCCTCATCTATTGAAGAAATGACACTTAAAACCCTTGTATATTCATAATTACAAGTTTGGTCCCTTAAGTTTGTCAAAATTACATAAAAGGTCCTTCAACTTTGAAGAAATGGCAAGAATAGTCCCTCAACAAATCAAAATTTCCAGTAATGGTCCCTCATAAAGTCAAAGATACAATGAAGACCTTTGAAGATCAAGAATGTTCAAAATCAGTCCTTGAAATATCTCAAAATGGCAAAAAGAACCCTTGAAAACCCTTTTGAAAAGTTATGTGCCAAAATTGCCAAAAGATGAAAGTTGTTACAAGCTTAAATGGGCGCTGATGGGTTTTAAAACACAAAAGATAAGAAAAAGGAAGAACAAGGGCTGAACTTGTGCAAATGAAACATTTAAACACATTTTTGCGCCAAACAACTTCCCACTCCACCAAAACCGGATCAAAGACTTTACTATTCACCCAAGAACCCAGTTACCATCTCACTTAAAACAAAGGGTAAAAACAAATTACCCAGGCACACGTTTGATTCACATGTGCAGGAACCTATCCCACACATAAAACCCTCATCTCCACTCACTATGGACCCCACCCCAATACCCTTTCCACCAATCAGAGAGCAACTTGGCCTCCAAGCAAAGTGACGTGGCAAAATCAACAGCATAGACTCTTTGCTTCATATCAAAGCTGAAATGAACGTCTTGGATCACTTTGGACAGCATATTCCATCAAACCATCTAGAAGAACCAAGGGCATTTTAGAGAATTCAGTTGCTAGGGTTTGTGAACAGTGTAGCCAAGCATTTGCCTATATAAAGACTCCTCAACATGTGAGAGAGCTTTTGTTCCAGTTTTAGGCTATTAATCTTTATAATTCCTTTTTAAGTTAAATAAAATTTGAATTTCTGAAAATTTGAAATCTCTTTTTGATTTAGTTAAAAGTTTGGTGTTTGAGTAGCCTAATTCTGAGTTCCATTTGATTGTTAAGACCTACCTTAATCTTGTGGTTAAGGCACGTCTTGTTTCATAAGGTTTTTAAGGTTTGAAAACCTTGAAATCCTAGGTTCTGTTTTGGTTATTTTGTGTACTAACCCTTGACCATTAGCTATAAGCTCTTACAAGCTTGTTGACACCAAGCTTGTGAAGGGATTAGAGCCCTTGGTTGAGTTGTTTGATGTTTGTGTTGAAGATATAAAGTCCTTGAGGTTCTACTTTGAACCATCAACCAAGGCAGTTTGCATCATCTTCATTGAAGTACCTTGGTCTTGTTCTAGTTGTTGAACAAGGTCCAAGGAGCATTGCTGGCCTTCCTAGGATGTTGTGGAAGGCAGGTATAATCCCTTGTTAAGATTCCCCTAAAAATTTCATGTTTATGACTGTTTTTGATTTGGTGCTTTGATTTTGAGTATTGGTGTTTGTGCTGGTGATTTTTGAGTTTGATTGTGTTATTTGCTATTGTTTAAGTGTTTTTGATCATTAAAATCAGTAGGTTATTAGTTAAAATCAGAAGTTTGTATGATAAGTGCTTGATTAAGGGTTGTTTGGGATTACTGGTTATCAAGGCCTTGTGGCCTTGTGCCCTTGGTTCTTTGGGTTTGGGTGATCTAAACAAGCTCTAATATACAAGTTTTAATCATTGGTTAGCTTTCTGAAAGTTTGGAAAAGAGATTTGGAGTTTTGCAAAAATCTGATAAAAGTTGTTTTGAATTTGGTCAAACACATCAGATCCAATAACTTCTTTGTTAGTTGGATCTAAGGTCTGAAATCAGGTTTGGGAATAGTTTGGGTGATAAGCTATCTACTGGTTATCTGCTTGTTGAATTTGGTGGCTTATTGTGGTTTTTATTGCTTATCAAAGTCTGCTGAAGTGGTCATTTGCATCAGCAAAGTGACCACCTCATTTGGTGTTGCATTGTGATTTCTAGCATTAGGATTGTTGTTTTGTTGCTTGGACCTTATTTGTTTGCTGCTTGTGAGGATATTTGGCTATTTGGATTGCTTTGTTCATAGCTCATAAGCTCACTGGCTTATTGGCTTATTTGTGCCAAAATACATCAAGTTTACCCAACTGGTAAGCTTTGATTCACAAGGTTTGCACTCAAACCTTGACCAGCAGGGTGAAAAACAAGTTCTCACACTTCATTAAGTCTGTCAACGCCTACTTTGTTCCTGTCAGCGTTTGATTTCAACTTATCAGCGTTTGACTTTTGGTCAAACTTGGTTTTCAGCTTATTTGAATCTGTTTTGCTTATTGGTACATGCAACAACTTAGTTTTTGTAATAGAAATCATTTTTCTCAGCTTAATATCAAGTCTGGAAGTTTACAAGTCTTTTGGTTAAGCTTTTGCTAGAAAACTAGCTTATTTGGCTTTTTCAGCCAGCTTATTTGCTCCTACAGCTTATTCTACTTGGCTTTTTGTGATTTTCTTGATTGATTGTTCTTAGTTAAGCTATTTGTGAGCTTTTGCAACAAACTAGAGCTTCTGAGGTGCCTTATTTCTCAAACCCGACTATTTTGTCGTTTTGTGGAATTTTGCTTTTCTATTTTCTGGCTTATTGAGTGAGCTTATTGAAAATTTCCTTTGACAGATCTCTTAAGCATCCAAAAAGAGGGTTGTGTGTCAAATTAGAGCTTATGGCATTAGCTTATGGCTTAATGGGCTGAAAAGCCCAATAAGAATAAGCTTTGTGTTCAATAAGCTATGATAAGCACATTTTCAGCTTTTGGGCCTTTAGAGTTTTGTTCTTAGAATTAAATTTTAAGTCAGATAGGGCTTTTCCAAGTCAATTGGGCCAAGTTTGACTTTTTGGGCCCTAAAGCCCATTTAGGTTGACTGTTTTTGGATTTGGCCCATTTGGGGGCCCATTAGGGGTATTTTGGTAATTTCACTTTCATTTTCTGATTATTTAGGTTAAAATAAACTAGTTTGCAAGTTTTTAGAATTTTTTATAATTTTTGGATTTTTAATATTATTTTATTATTATTTTATTATTATTTTTAAAATTTCACATTTTCCAACTTTTCACATTTTCCTTAGGTTAAATACATTAAAATAGGAATTTAGCAACTCTTAGAATAATTTTATCACTTTTAGATTAATTTTTATAATTATTTTAAGTTTTAATAGTTTTTAATTCATTTTAAATAGTTTTTATTAGTTTTAAAATTACTAAAAATAGTTTTTAATCATTTTAGGTCATTTTAGAGGTTTATCAATTGAAAAATCTTAATTTGGGCTTTTTGATAATTTATTTGATTTTTAGAGCTTTAATTAGCATTTAAAAATTGAATATTTAATTATTTAAAAGGTTTGAAAAAGTTTTGATAATTGGTAAACTCTTAGTTTATTTTTGATGAATTTTTGGTAATTTTTAGAAGTTATTTTATTTTTTTGGTGATTTTTTTAGGTTCTACGTCTTAACTTTCTAATAGTGATTTTTAGTTAATTTTTATTTTTACGACTTCGTCATTTTCTCTTCTAATCCCCTTCTAAACCAATCATTAATCACAAACATTTGGCAAGTTTTTCACACACATATACCTCCTTGGGAAACGAACTTACACACCATTAAGGGTCATTAGTGTTGATTTTTCCTAAAATCATCACTCGATACTTACCGCTTTTACGCCTTTTTCCTAAAAGGTGTATTTTACCACAATCACTTTGGCGTCGCTGCCGGGGAGGTGTGTCGTGATTAATTTGCATTGTTGTTTTTAATATTAACCAAATAGTATTTGTATTAGTAGAACTCTACTAATACGTATTATCGGTTTTCTTGGTTTTTCTTGTACAAATATTATTAATATATTGTATTAAGTATCACAATAAATGTACAATATCTCCAAAAGTGTGAAAACACAACCTTAATTGGGATTTGATCTCCTAATTATTGTATTCGAATCTAAAACAAAAAGAAAAGGCAAAAAATAGATAAATACTTTCGTGAAGCTCGATTTTGAAAAATACAAACTATAAGGTGGGTATAAGGCGGGTATTATAAAATATACCCTAAGGAAAAAGGCTCTTAAGTGCTTCGCGCCGCCTCGTTTCCCCGCTTGCTTGTGAGTATTTTGAGATTGAAGGCTAATCGAGGGTTTTGCCGCCCAAAGTATTATTACGTATAGTATATTTGCTTGGTTCCTTTGTGATTAAACCCTCTTGAACAATTTGGTTTTCACCAAAGTTCTAAAGTCATTAGAAGACGTTCACTCCACGTGATCGTTTTCATTCCTTTGAGGCTTCTTTAATCAAGAGTTTGATTCGAGGAGAGATTTTGTAGATTGTTGTCTACGAAGATACACCAAAATCCAAAAAAAAAAAATTAAATATCATCAAAAACACAAAAAAAAATTTGAAAATTCGCAAAACACCCAAAAAGAATCTTCTTTGCTCACCTCCCATTCTTCATGAAGTTTATGATCACTCGTAATCAAGCAAAACGAGCTCGTAAACGACTTCAAAAACAAGCCAATCAAGAGACGTTGATTGTTGAAGAACCTCCAATTGTTGAACCTATTGTAGAACAAGAAGTCGTCATGGCTAATCGTACTATGATGGAGTTGCTACAAGCACCCACCGAGGGTTTTGGAGAGGCTATTGTGATTCCCGCCATCCTTGCGGAGAATTTCGAAATTAAGACGGGTTTAATGTCGATGTTGCAAGCAAATAAGTTTAGAGGTCACGAGAAAGACAACCCGCATTACCACATTAGGAATTTCAACCGTCTCACCGCCACTAGCAAATTTAAGGATGTTCCACATGACGCCATTAAGATGATGTTGTTCCCTTACTCGTTGGATGGACCCGCAAAAATTTGGCTCGAGAAAGAACCGCCAAATTCGATTTTGACATGGGCCGATCTCGTTTCTAAGTTTGTGAACAATTTTTTTCCACCATCTAAAACAACACACTTAAAAAATGAGATTTCACGATTTGTGCAACGTAACAATGAAAGTTTTTCAATGGCATGGGAACGATTTAAAGAGATGTTGCATGAATGTCCACACCATGATTTTACGGAATTGCATCAAGTGGATACTTTTTATAATGGGCTTAATGATCATGAACGAGATTATTTGAATGCCGCCGCGGGTGGTAATTTTTTGTGCAAGACGACAAATGAGGCTTTACAAATAATTGAAAATAGATCTAAGGTTTATAACCCTCGTAACACACCGAGTGTTGCCAATATGGGTTCGTCATCTTCGTCACAATCGTCTCGTAGCATTAACGCCTTACATGATGAAGCTAATGAGGAAAATCGGTTTTTTGATAGATTTGCTAATCTAATGTCCCATTGGAAGGCTCAAGAAGCTTCCAATTCCGCTTCGGTTAAAGCGGTCGCTAAGAGTTGTTTATCTTGTGGGGGAGCTCATGATCTTTCCGAGTGCATTACCGCGGATGGTAACACTTCGAGTGCTTATGTAGCAACGGGAACTTACAACCAAAACGGCCAAGGTTCCCGCCAAAATCAAGCTCCACCAAATCAAAATGTTAACAATTATCGAAACAACAACCAAGGTAATTACCAAGGCAACACACGCAATTACAACAAAGGGAATTATCAAAGTAGGAATGGACAAATCTCTAATCAAAACCAAAACCGTGATTTTCAAAACACTACACAAGGTTTTCAAAATGCTCACACTAAAAATTTGCAAGGAGAATTTTTGGATTATGCAAAAGCAAATGATGCTAAATTTGATAATATGCAACGTGAGATGATTAGCTTAAGATCCGAGTTGAAAAACGAGCTTAAAAATGAACTTGCTAATGAACTTAAAACTCATGCAAACAAAATGGAAGGAAATGTCCAACGTCTTCAACAAAACCAACAAAAGATGGAATTAGGACAACATGAGATTAAGCAAGAGTTATTAAAAGCGGATGCTAGGCAATCAAAATTTGAGGACCGAATGGCTAAGATGTTTGAAGCTATCATGTGTAAACCCTCTTCTTCGGGTGGTCTTCCTAGTGATACCATTGCAAACCCGAAGGGAGAAATGAAGGTTATTACTACATGAAGTGGTAAAACTTTCAAGGAACCAATCTCTCGTCCAAGTACTTCTAAGGAGAAGGAGATCGAGAAAGAACCCGAGGTGATAATCGAAAAGGAGCACGTTACAATCCCACGAAGTACCGCTCATAACACACCTACGGTTGAACCAATACCAATTGTGGAACCCGAGTTTCCAAGGCTGTTGCCTAATGACCAACCCACACCACCTTTACCCTACCCTTCAAGACGAAACAAAGAGAAGTTGCAAGAACGTAACAAACAACAAATCGAGCTTTTTATAAAAATGTTTCAACAAGTGCATTTTGATGTGAGTTTAGCCGACGCGTTGTTATATATGCCTCGTTTCGCTTCCACTTTTAAAAGTATGATGAGCGATAAGGAAAAGCTTTCAAAGCTTGCTAATTGTTCTTCGGTTTATCTTAACCGCATACCGGAAAAAGTTGGTGATCCCGGAAAGTTTCTCATTCCTTGTGACATACAAGATATGAAAGAATGCCTCGCCTTGACCGATCTTGGTGCGAGCATTAATTTGATGCCATTTTCCATTTGGAAATCGCTTTCGCTTCCGGCTCTCATTCCTTCGAACATGTCCATCGAGATGGCCGATCATTCTACGATTATGGCATGTGGAGTAGCCGAAGATGTTTTCGTGAAAGTGGGGAAGTTCTACTATCCCGTTGATTTTATAGTAGTTGACATCCCCGCGGATCCTCAAGTTCCTCTAATTTTAGGTCGATCATTTTTAGACACTTCGAGATCGCTTATCGATGTTCATGCGAGAACTATCACCTTGAGATTCAACGAAGAGGAACTTGTTATAAACGCTACTCAAAACTCGAAACCTTCTCATGTTTATGCAATCGCTACCATCAATCACATTGACATCGTTGATGTGGTTTGCGATGAGTTTTCACAAGAAGTGTTAGGTTTTTCCGATAGCTCGTCAAGTGGCAATCCCACTATTTTGGATCCGATTCTTGCTAATTCCACACCAAATCTCACTCCATTCCAAGGAGGCGATCTCACTTCAAATGAAATCGACAATGAAGATGAGGTGTTGATTAGTGATGATACTTCTATTCCACCATTTCTTTCGCCGATGGAAGTTATGAGTGTTGAACCAAAATCTTCAATCGAGGAACCACCTATCCTTGAATTGAAAGATCTTCCTTCTCACCTTGAATATGCATTCTTGGAAGGTGATGACAAGTTTCCGGTAATTATTGCAAAAGGTCTTGCTAATAATGAGAAAACCGAGCTCTTGAAAGTTCTTAAGGCTCACAAAGGGGTAATTGCGTGGAAAATATCCGACATTAAGGGTATTGACCCAAAATTTTGTACTCACAAGATTTTAATGGAGGAGGACTACAAACCCGCAATTCAAAGTCAAAGAAGGGTGAATCCCAAAATTCACGATGTCATTAAAAAGGAGGTCCTTAAACTCCTTGACGCGGGAATGATTTATCCTATATCCGATAGCCCATGGGTGAGCCCAATCCATTGTGTCCCTAAAAAGGGAGGAATGACCGTTGTGCCCAATGAAAATAACGAGTTAATTCCCACTCGTGTTGTGACCGGTTGGAGGGTGTGTATTGACTACCGAAAGTTAAATGACGCCACTCGTAAAGACCACTTTCCTTTGCCCTTCATGGATCAAATGTTGGAGCGACTTGCGGGAAATGAATTCTATTGCTTTTTAGATGGTTTCTCCGGTTACTTTCAAATCCCTATCGACCCTCGTGATCAAGAGAAGACTACGTTCACGTGTCCTTATGGAACGTTCGCTTATCGTAGGATGCCTTTCGGACTTTGTAATGCACCCGGTACGTTTCAACGGTGTATGATGGCGATTTTTCACGATATGATCGAGAAGTCGATGGAAGTGTTTATGGATGACTTCTCGGTATTTGGTAATTCGTTCACGTCATGTTTATCTAATCTCGAACAAATGTTAAAACGTTGTGAAGAAACCAATCTTGTGCTTAATTGGGAGAAATGTCATTTCATGTGTAAACAAGGAATCGTCTTAGGACATAAGGTGTCGAAGGCGGGGATTGAGGTCGATAAAGCTAAGGTAGACGTCATCGCCAAGTTACCTCATCCCAAAACCGTTAAGGGAGTTAGGAGTTTCCTAGGCCACGCGGGCTTTTATCGTCGTTTCATCAAGGACTTTTCGAAGATTTCTCGTCCTATGACACACCTTCTCGAGAAGGATGCTCCTTTTAACTTTAATGAGGATTGTGTTAAGGCTTTCGAGACTCTCAAAAGGAAACTTACCGAAGCTCCCATTCTTGTTGCTCCTAATTGGGAATTACCCTTTGAAATCATGTGCGATGCAAGTGATTATGCTATAGGGGCCGTCTTAGGGCAACGTTATGACAAGCATTTTCGTCCTATTCACTATGGTAGTAAGACGATGACCGAGGCTCAATTAAAGTACACCACAACGGAAAAGGAATTCCTTGCCGTGGTTTATGGTTTTGAGAAATTCCGACCTTATCTCGTCTTGACTAAAAGCATTGTGTATACCGACCATTCGGCTATCAAGTATCTCTTAGCTAAGAAAGATGCTAAGCCGAGATTGCTTCGTTGGATGCTCCCCCTCCAAGAATTTGATGTCACCGTGCTTGACAAAAAAGGAGCCGAGAATCTAGCGGCCGATCATCTCTCTCGTCTAGAAGATCCTCACAAAGATGTTTTCGAGAACAAGGAAATTACCGAAACATTTCCTCTCGAGACTCTCGGTGTAGTGAATTCTAAAGACACCACCCCATGGTTTGCCGACATTGCAAATTAACATGCGGGCAATTTCATAATCAAGGGTATGACGACACAACAAAAACGAAAATTCTTTCGTGACGTCAAGTTCTATTTTTGGGACGACCCTTATCTCTTTCGGATTTGTGCGGATCAACTCGTTCGACGTTGTGTGTTTGGTGCCGAAGCTTCTAATATCCTTAGAGCTTGTCACGAGGGACCCACGGGTGGTCACCACGGTGCTAATCTTACGGCTAAGAAAGTGTTCGATGCCGGTTTCTTTTGGCCTTCTATCTATCGTGATGCACACGCACTTGTGAAGTCGTGTGATTCGTGCCAACGTCAAGGAAAATCGTCTCAACGTGATGAAATGCCGCAAAACATAATTCAAGTGTGTGAGATTTTCGACATATGGGGAATAGACTTTATGGGCCGTTCCCATCGTCTCATTGCAACAAATATATCCTCGTCGCGGTGGACTACCTTTCTAAGTGGGTGGAAGCTAAGGCTTTGCCTACTAATGATGCTCGTGTGGTAGTGAAGTTTTTGAAGCAACTATTCTCTCGGTTCGGAACCCCTCGTGCTATTATAAGCGATCGTGGAACCTATTTTTGTAATGACCAATTCGAAAAGGTTCTAAAGAAATATGGAGTTACACATCGTCTTTCTACGGCTTATCACCCGCAAACGAGTGGGCAAGTCGAGGTTTCGAACCGAGCTTTAAAGAGGATTTTAGAGAGGTCAATTGGAGAAAACCGTGCTTCGTGGTCCGACAAACTTGATGACGCTTTATGGGCCTTTAGGACCGCTTATAAGACACCTATCGGTTGCACTCCTTATAAGTTAGTCTATGGGAAGAATTGTCATTTGCCCATTGAGTTGGAGCATAAGGCATATTGGGCCCTTAAGCATGCTAATTTTGACTTGAAGACCGCGGGAGATCACCGGAAAATACAATTGAATGAATTGGATGAATTAAGAGATAATGCTTATGAAAATTCATTAATTTTTAAAGAAAAGACTAAAAAGTTTCATGATTCAAAGATTAAAAACCGGGTTTTTAACGTTGGTGATCAAGTGTTGCTTTTTAACTCTCGTCTTAAGATATTTTCCGGGAAATTGAAATCTCGTTGGTCGGGTCCGTTCACCATTACACAAGTGTTTCCATATGGGACCATTGAGCTAGCTCAAGATGATGGTCCTAATTTTAAGGTGAATGGACATAGGCTTAAGCACTACTTTGGTGGGAAAATTCCTTCAATGGTTGCCCCCGACCAAGACACCTTCCCCAATGATAATTAACATTGAGGGGATCGAGTCGAGCTCATGACTCGGTAATCAAAAACGAGGTGCCTCGTGGGGGAGATCCCATGCTTATCTTTTATGCTCACTATTCACTAATAAGGGGACTTGTACCCGTTCAACTCGTTGTCTCGTGGTTGTTTGTGATTGTGTTATCTAGATCATCATCATCATCTACGATTGAAGACTCTCGTGTTCATTTACGTGAGCCTCCATCGTTCGTTTGAAGAAGTTTTTCACGATTCCATGACATATCCTTTATTGTTCTAACAATTATCTTTTAGCATAATTAATAAACGGCTTTAGATATATTGTTGATCACCCTTTCCATGCTAGATCCTAAGCATTCGATTCTTCGTCTCTAGTATGGGGGTGCTCCACCTTTAGACTCGAAACATTGAGGACAATGTTTACTTTTAGTATGGGGGGTGAATAGGTACTTGCTTTGCTACGCCCTCACGCTTTCCAACTTTCAATGTTTTGTTTTGCTAATAAGGCTAAAAATGGCCAAATTTTAAAATTTTTCTTAGTTTTCATAAGTGTTTTTAAGACACAAATGTATATTTTCCGTTGGGTAGAATAAGAGCTAATTTTTGACTTGATGGGCATTTGGAGCCATTTACATTCCTTAACCCGCTCAATTCAAGTTTTGCTAGACTTTTATATAGGGAGCTTTAAAATGCGAAAGTCTTAATTCATTCGGGTTAAGAACAAGAACTTTTCGCAAGTTCCTATAATTGATTCTAGAAAGTCACTTATCAAGGGAACTATAAAACGCATTCTCTAAACTTGAAAAAGTCCAAGAAAGTGCAAGATCCTATAGGTGGCTTGAAAACCCAAAACTTTGATTTGATATAGTCTTAATGAAAGCTAATCCAAATTTGGCTTAATTTTGACTTGCATGGCTAAGTATTCACGAGTCTCTTTAATTAGAGGTCTTTATATAGTGAAGAACGAGAAATGATAGAGTTAGACAAGTGATCATGCTAAACGTAGAACATGAAAATGTTCTTTCAAAAACTCATATGTTTTTAATTGTGGCTTTTTCTTCCCATAAGATCAATGGATTAGGAATAAATCATAAATGCAATAAGTAAGGTCGTACAATTTGAAAGGTTACTTAGCCTCTAGCGCAAGATCGTTTAAAAGTTGCTCGGGGTTGAATAGAGTTCATAGCCAAGGCATAACTTATTGAAGCGGGACGCGAAGATTGGCGATTATCCAAAAAGGCCCTAACAAGGCATGAGGAGCTCTATTTTTGCTAAAGATCCAAAGATGATGTGAAGTATCATTATTCCTAAATCAATATGAAGGATCGAGACACACGACGAGAAGCTATTACTCCCCTAAAGAATGGAGAAAGTCTATCCAAAAAGACCCTAACAAGGTATGAGGATAAATATATCCAAGTCCGAAAAGGAGGTGGATCGTTGTATATCAAAATCCAAAGTAAAGATTGAAGAAAAATGATGAAGTCGTGGTCCTATATGAAGAATCTCTCAAAAACGTCAAGTGAAGAAATTCCAAATATATGAAGAGAAGACCATAATTTCAAGAACGTCTTCCCAAGATTTGAAGTATGAAGTACATGCCAAATATCGGTCCGAGAAAGGTCTCAAATCGTGAAACGAGTTATGCCGAGATATGAACTTAAGGAGATACACGAGAAGACGTTTTAAAAGATTTTGTCCTTCGGCTAACTATCGCTCAAATCGTGCTACTTTGCTTTCGGACTAATAACTACTCAAATAAGTCAATATGTATCACTTGTGATCCATGACAAATAGATAAAAAATGCTAGTAACCCATTTCCTTTTATTATAACTAGGATTGCGGGGAGAAAAAGTATTACACAATTTGGACGTATGAGTAGTGTTAGCATTGTGACTTGTACTAACAATGATCTTGTTTTTGCACTTAGCATGGAATGTATGACAATCAAGGATGACGAAGTTTACTCTAAGGGACATTAACTTGTTTCTATTCTTTGACCCTAAAAGTCACTTTTTGTGATGAAAATCATACATTATGTCTTTACACATCTTCGTAGTATGTTGCAAGTCTTTTTACTCTTCAATAAAAGTTAATAAAATTAGAACTTTGGTGATGCTTAGATACTTTATTCTAGCATTGCGTGAGGGCACGGCAATGGCTTAGTATGGGGGAGTGATGAGATGGCATTTATACATGATCTCATCATTCTTTTCGGGTTTTAAATGCACAAAAATGTCATAAAATACCATATATATGCTTGTGTTTGTTTACTTGTGTATTTTAGGTATGGATATCGTGAAAAAGACAAAAGATCACAAGATACAAGAAAAAACGGACACGAGAAACGAAGCCGTACAAAGAACCGGGCCCTAATCATGGAATTCTCAACAAAATACCTTGAAGATTTGAAGACAAACAAGATTGATCCTCATCTATTGAATAAATGACACTTAAAACCCTTGTATATTCATAATTACAAGTTTGGTCCCTTAAGTTTGTCAAAATTACATAAAAGGTCCTTCAACTTTGAAGAAATGGCAAGAATAGTCCCTCAACAAATCAAAATTTCCAGTAATGGTCCCTCATAAAGTCAAAGATACAATGAAGACCTTTGAAGATCAAGAATGTTCAAAATCAGTCCTTGAAATATCTCAAAATGGCAAAAAGAACCCTTGAAAACCCTTTTGAAAAGTTATGTGCCAAAATTGCCAAAAGATGAAAGTTGTTACAAGCTTAAATGGGCGCTGATGGGTTTTAAAACACAAAAGATAAGAAAAAGGAAGAACAAGGGCTGAACTTGTGCAAATGAAACATTTAAACACATTTTTGCGCCAAACAACTTCCCACTCCACCAAAACCGGATCAAAGACTTTACTATTCACCCAAGAACCCAGTTACCATCTCACTTAAAACAAAGGGTAAAAACAAATTACCCAGGCACACGTTTGATTCACATGTGCAGGAACCTATCCCACACATAAAACCCTCATCTCCACTCACTATGGACCCCACCCCAATACCCTTTCCACCAATCAGAGAGCAACTTGGCCTCCAAGCAAAGTGACGTGGCAAAATCAACAGCATAGACTCTTTGCTTCATATCAAAGCTGAAATGAACGTCTTGGATCACTTTGGACAGCATATTCCATCAAACCATCTAGAAGAACCAAGGGCATTTTAGAGAATTCAGTTGCTAGGGTTTGTGAACAGTGTAGCCAAGCATTTGCCTATATAAAGACTCCTCAACATGTGAGAGAGCTTTTGTTCCAGTTTTAGGCTATTAATCTTTGTAATTCCTTTTTAAGTTAAATAAAATTTGAATTTCTGAAAATTTGAAATCTATTTTTGATTTAGTTAAAAGTTTGGTGTTTGAGTAGCCTAATTCTGAGTTCCATTTGATTGTTAAGACCTACTTTAATCTTGTGGTTAAGGCACGTCTTGTTTCATAAGGTTTTTAAGGTTTGAAAACCTTGAAATCCTAGGTTCTGTTTTGGTTATTTTGTGTACTAACCCTTGACCATTAGCTATAAGCTCTTACAAGCTTGTTGACACCAAGCTTGTGAAGGGATTAGAGCCCTTGGTTGAGTTGTTTGCTGTTTGTGTTGAAGATATAAAGTCCTTGAGGTTCTACTTTGAACCATCAACCAAGGCAGTTTGCATCATCTTCATTGAAGTACCTTGGTCTTGTTCTAGTTGTTGAACAAGGTCCAAGGAGCATTGCTGGCCTTCCTAGGATGTTGTGGAAGGCAGGTATAATCCCTTGTTAAGATTCCCCTAAAAATTTCATGTTTATGACTGTTTTTGATTTGGTGCTTTGATTTTGAGTATTGGTGTTTGTGCTGGTGATTTTTGAGTTTGATTGTGTTATTTGCTATTGTTTAAGTGTTTTTGATCATTAAAATCAGTAGGTTATTAGTTAAAATCAGAAGTTTGTATGATAAGTGCTTGATTAAGGGTTGTTTGGGATTACTGGTTATCAAGGCCTTGTGGCCTTGTGCCCTTGGTTCTTTGGGTTTGGGTGATCTAAACAAGCTCTAATATACAAGTTTTAATCATTGGTTAGCTTTCTGAAAGTTTGGAAAAGAGATTTGGAGTTTTGCAAAAATCTGATAAAAGTTGTTTTGAATTTGGTCAAACACATCAGATCCAATAACTTCTTTGTTAGTTGGATCTAAGGTCTGAAATCAGGTTTGGGAATAGTTTGGGTGATAAGCTATCTACTGGTTATCTGCTTGTTGAATTTGGTGGCTTATTGTGGTTTTTATAGCTTATCAAAGTCTGCTGAAGTGGTCATTTGCATCAGCAAAGTGACCACCTCATTTGGTGTTGCATTGTGATTTCTAGCATTAGGATTGTTGTTTTGTTGCTTGGACCTTATTTGTTTGCTGCTTGTGAGGATATTTGGCTATTTGGATTGCTTTGTTCATAGCTCATAAGCTCACTGGCTTATTGGCTTATTTGTGCCAAAATACATCAAGTTTACCCAACTGGTAAGCTTTGATTCACAAGGTTTGCACTCAAACCTTGACCAGCAGGGTGAAAAACAAGTTCTCACACTTCATTAAGTCTGTCAACGCCTACTTTGTTCCTGTCAGCGTTTGATTTCAACTTATCAGCGTTTGACTTTTGGTCAAACTTGGTTTTCAGCTTATTTGAATCTGTTTTGCTTATTGGTACATGCAACAACTTAGTTTTTGTAATAGAAATCATTTTTCTCAGCTTAATATCAAGTCTGGAAGTTTACAAGTCTTTTGGTTAAGCTTTTGCTAGAAAACTAGCTTATTTGGCTTTTTCAGCCAGCTTATTTGCTCCTACAGCTTATTCTACTTGGCTTTTTGTGATTTTCTTGATTGATTGTTCTTAGTTAAGCTATTTGTGAGCTTTTGCAACAAACTAGAGCTTCTGAGGTGCCTTATTTCTCAAACCCGACTATTTTGTCGTTTTGTGGAATTTTGCTTTTCTATTTTCTGGCTTATTGAGTGAGCTTATTGAAAATTTCCTTTGACAGATCTCTTAAGCATCCAAAAGGAGGGTTGTGTGTCAAATTAGAGCTTATGGCATTAACTTATGGCTTAATGGGCTGAAAAGCCCAATAAGAATAAGCTTTGTATTCAATAAGCTGTGATAAGCACATTTTCAGCTTTTGGGCCTTTAGAGTTTTGTTCTTAGAATTAAATTTTAAGTCAGATAGGTCTTTTCCAAGTCAATTGGGCCAAGTTTGACTTTTTGGGCCCTAAAGCCCATTTAGGTTGACTGTTTTTGGATTTGGCCCATTTGGGGGCCCATTAGGGGTATTTTGGTAATTTCACTTTCATTTTCTGATTATTTAGGTTAAAATAAACTAGTTTGCAAGTTTTTAGAATTTTTTATAATTTTTGGATTTTTAATATTATTTTATTATTATTTTATTATTATTTTTAAAATTTCACATTTTCCAACTTTTCACATTTTCCTTAGGTTAAATACATTAAAATAGGAATTTAGCAACTCTTAGAATAATTTTATCACTTTTAGATTAATTTTTATAATTATTTTAAGTTTTAATAGTTTTTAATTCATTTTAAATAGTTTTTATTAGTTTTAAAATTACTAAAAATAGTTTTTAATCATTTTAGGTCATTTTAGAGGTTTATCAATTGAAAAATCTTAATTTGGGCTTTTTGATAATTTATTTGATTTTTAGGGCTTTAATTAGCATTTAAAAATTGAATATCTAATTATTTAAAAGGTTTGAAAAAGTTTTGATAATTGGTAAACTCTTAGTTTATTTTTGATGAATTTTTGGTAATTTTTAGAATTTATTTTATTTTTTTGGTGATTTTTTTTAGGTTCTACGTCTTAACTTTCTAATAGTGATTTTTAGTTAATTTTTATTTTTACGACTTCGTCATTTTCTCTTCTAATCCCCTTCTAAACCAATCATTAATCACAAACATTTGGCAAGTTTTTCACACACATATACCTCCTTGGGAAACGAACTTACACACCATTAAGGGTCATTAGTGTTGATTTTTCCTAAAATCATCAATTATCATCTTTTCGTTCAGACTCTAACAATTGCAAACCTTTTTTTCTTTGAAACACATAACCAAGTTGCCTACCTTTTCCAGAATAATGATCAGCAGGAATTTCATGAGATTATCGACTTTTTAACACGAAGCCATATTCATCATGCTCTTACTAGCAGCCCCAAATTACTCAAAACAGACATTCATCAATTTTAGAGTTTTGACGTTGTTGAAAATGCTGTTGATGGATGAAAGTGATCAAGGTTGTGGTCAATGGTGAAGAATTGTTGCTAACAAAGGACCTTTTAAGAGAACATTTAACGTTGAGAGATGTTGATGGTATCTTCACTATGTTGAATACAGAAATAATTTATAGGATAAATGTTATTAGATTTAAAAGTGATGGCTTATTTTACCTTCTATAATGCAGCTTTCTCTCCCCAATAGAGATATTTGGCACATGTTCTTCTTTACTGCTTGAGTCCTAAGAGTGCTTCATGGGATTAATTTAGGAAAAATATAGCAACAGCTATGGTTTATCTCTCTACTAACAGGTTCTACAAATTTAGCCATATGATTTTCACCAATATGGTTAAAACTGTTACTAGTCAGCATAAACTTTTTTTGTACCCATGCTATTTATGGCTATAATTACTAGTATGGGACATCCTTTCGGGAATCATAAAAGGGAATACAAGACCCATGTCTTACACATAGTGTGTTTGGACAGATGAAGAGGAAGAATAACAGGTAGGATAATGAAGTGGTGCCTCTCACAGCCACTCTGTTATCCATTGCTGAAGCTGGAATTGATGAAGGAACAGTAGTCCCAGTTGTGTCCCAACCCACATCATCAAGAGCAGTATCTACTTTCACTACTTATCAACTAATTTCTAAAACATATAAGAGGAAAAATAGGCAGATATATCAAGGATCTCAACTTGAAACATCTACGTTCAACCTAGATGCAGATGAGACTATTAGTGCTGGTGAGCCTAATAGAACTAATGGGGCTACTCCTACTATGGCTGATGTAGCACAAAGGAGGAGTAACATCCATAAGACCCTAACTAGGTCTAGGGATCCATCAACAAGGGTTACTTTCATTGATAGTGGTGAAGACAGATTATCACTACTAGAATTGATGGTCACAACTTTGGGTGCCAAGGTGATGTCTCTAGAACAAGACAAGGAAACTCAAGCTAAAATTATTACTATTCAAGCTCAGGAGATTAGTGCTTTGAAAGAAGTACTTACTAAGATAAGACAAATCATCCATCTTCATCAAGATATTTTTTTGTTTCTTCTTCTTTAGAAGATGTTTTTGCTACCCCTGAAGCTACCATCAATTCATGGGAGGAGATTGAGATAAGAATTAATGAGGAGTTTCAGGATGAGGATTGGGATACTGTTAAAACTGTTATAGGGTTGAGGTCTGTCAAGGTTTCAGGGGAGGGAAAGGAAGATATTAGTGTTGGTGATGCATGGTTTAATACTGGTAATGAAGAGATTAATGCTTGCGTTGAAAATATTAATGTTGGTCATGAAGATCTTAATGTTGGTCATCTTGGTTGTGAATTTGTAAGCATTAGTATGGGTAAGCTACAGGAAGAGGATATTGGGAAGCAAAGCTCAGAAGAGACGAAAGATGATAGGTCTCAATATATCATTAGTCCTAGGGTTACTCAAACAACCATAAGAGTAGTATTACCACCTTTGGTGATGAGAAGTTCAGAAGTGCAGACATAATCTTTTGCAGGTCCTAGCATAGATCCAAAGGATAAGGGAAAGTCCATTTTGATTAAAAAGCCAAAGCAAAAGAAGAGGAAGAGGATTCTGCATACTGATCCAACAACTCGGGAAATGATTTTACAATCTATCAAAGAATATGATGAAGAACTGGATGCTAAGGCTAGGAAGAAAAAGGAACATGAAAGGGAAGATGTTGTAAACAAATTGTGTGAATGGAGAGAAAATGTTAAAGTGTCTCAAGCATCTAGAGAGATTAATGATGAGGAGAGGTCTAAGATGTTCATGGAGATTTATGCTATAGAAAGGAACAATGATCTATCTACAAATCAGAAAGGATAGTCCATGATGTCCTTTATTCATGACAAAATATTAACACCAAGAAAGTTTATGCAAAGTAATTCATATGACGAATTATTTATATGGGTGTTGATTGTTAGCTGAACTATGGATGGATGTAAGGACTATAAAACTGAGAATGAATAAAAAGGAGCATAATCAAAGAATATAGAGGTTGTTGAAGACAAAAGAAGAAAAGTGTCTGAGAAGTTAAGGGAATTTGAGAAGAAGGTGGATATGTCTAAGGAGGACTTATAGAGTCTCGTGAAGATAGTGGTTGTTGCAGAACCATTATTGGTCAAATATCCAATCTATGGTTGGGAGGTTTTAAATGATGAGAATGATGCTTTTACTAAATATTTTTGGAAGAATCTCAGAGCATGTGTGTTTGAAGGTAATGAAAGGTACTCTCACTTTGATGATTTGCTTTCGGGTTTTAACAGAAGTGATTTGGTAAATTTGGTGAATTTGTATAATTTGGTCAAGACAAAGTTTGCAACTGAAGAGCCTACTAATGACAATGATAGGGAGTTGTGGGTAGAGTTGGAAATATTATTTGAACCTGATGAGCTTGATGAATTATGGAAAGAACAAAGAAGGGTTTTTACAGACTTGTATGGACCTTATTTGAGTCTTGTGGAGTGCACCATGTTTGTTCAAATGGGGGAAATCTTATTTATATGCTTACAAATAAGGTGTATCCTCTGAGTGTTGGTACTTTGATGACTATGAATTCTGAAAGACTCTCAGTTCTACATGAAGTTTTAGATTTTTCCTTAGATGTTGTGAAAAGTTTTTTGATCAGTGTGAGAGAGCTTCTATGACATCACTCCGATAAAGAGACATATATCACATTATGGGGTCATATCATAAAAACATATATTAAAAATGCAAGCTAGAGTCTTTAATTATTAAAATATCAAACCAAATCAAAACAACTCTCCAAAATTGTAAAATTCTAAAACATAAGGTCTAAATGCAAAACTTCAAAAAATAAAGGTCTTCAAAACATTTATTAAGACACACGGGTGACTCTAAGGTATGCTCTAATCCCATACTCTCACTTCCCAGCTTCTCACTTAACACCTGCCGCAGAAAAAGAAAATGTGGCTGAGCTAACGCTTAGTGAACAGATATACAATATAATGTTAGTAAAAGGAACAAGAGACATAACAAAATCTTGCGAATCAAAATTCATATGGAGTAAAAAGGAGTGAAGGAGTAAGATATATCAAAGGATAAAAACAACATATCAAGGAATGCCCATGAGCACACATAATAGATAAACATGATACAAGAATAGCCCTAACAAATATATCACATGCAGTCGTATGATTCTGCCAAAAATATATCACATGCAATTGTATGCTTCTCCCAAATCTACAGAGGTAGCTACTTCTTATGTACCAAAGTGAAATAGGGTATATTGCCCACATACACCAATCACTAAACAAAACAAAACACAGTACCTAGGATGCATCCATACGCCCCATGAAATACAAAGTCATATGCGGACACTGGCTCGATGACTAGCGCACAAACACTTATAAGCATAATAAATATGCACATGAAATGAACGTCAGACCACTCACACCGCCAAAGATAGTGTCACGTCATTGGTGCATCAATGATGTGGTTATGGTATCTCCATGACTAGTTACAAATAGTTGGGGCAAAGGAAAATAGTTTATTTATGGAAGCAACAAAATTCAAATAGAATCACAAAAGGAATATCGAATCAAATTGCATACGAATATAAGTCAATTCATGAGCATATTGAATTAATCATCATACGAAAGTCAAATGATAAAGCAAACTAAAAAGAAGTCAAAGAGATGTCCTTACTACAAGGACAGAATATATGTACCTTAGCGAAAGCGCTTACGGAACCTGAACACAAATGAAAGAGGAATTAGACACGCGTCACCGGATCTACAAAAACATGTTTTACAAATTACTTACCCTAAATAGACCCTCATTACTTAATTTGCCATAATTAGGTAGGTGGCCCTACTTAAATCAAATGTTTCCATATTTCTGATTTTACATTATACTTTAGGTAACTTACACTGCTTTTAAACTCAACCAAAAAGAGCCCATAAATTATATGAAAACTCTTAGAGGTTCCCATGAGTCTAATAGGCTACTGTAAAAGGGCTTAAGACTAAACAAAAATTAACCCATCCCTGAGCCCATGTTTTCAAAACTAGCCCAGAATCTAATTCGGCAGAACTTATAGAATGTTTGAGACCATTTACCCTACTTCGACATCTCCAAAAATCACGAAATTAATAGTAAGTATGTCTAAACATATGGAAACTATCATAATCAAAGATAATTATCTAAAACCTTATAGATTATGAATTAAAAATGCTACACTACAACTGAATATTTAAGAATAAAAAACTAGTTCTTACACTTTATCTTGTAAAAAGTATTAATCGTAATTTGCCTCTTAAAATAAAAAGAGACCTGTTTTGGAAAATAGACTCATAGTACATAATTTTAGGCTCAAGAAACACCCAAAACATTTTGTTAAACTCAAGTTATGCCCGTTTTAATATGACTAATTTTCTAGACTGCTCAAACATCAATAAAACTCTAATGATTTTACCTATCGAAACCAACCCAGGGCTTCTAATCCTTGTTAAACAATATTTAAACACCATTAAATATACTTAGGGTTTCATAAACATAAAACTCAGTTAGTTAATTGAATCAAAACCCTAATTACCCATTAAGTAATTATATGTTCTTAATACATCTTTTAGGATAAAAATAAAAACAAGACCATGGTGACACATAGAAGAACACAACATTGAATATGACTTACTAATGAAGATTATGGAAGAATGATGATGATGATGATCACCACTAAGAACCACCAAAACAACAATACACCAAAAGGAAGAAAGAAGACACCAAACACCTAAGTCTTTCACCCTTAATTTGCAAAGACCTTCTGTAACACCCCACTTGGATAAGTGGACCGTTACGTGTATTTATGGCGTGTCATCAAAGCATAAGGTAAATGTCCTAAAACATTAACTGACCATAAAGGAAATACCGGAATCAAACATCGGCAATCCAAACATAAGCCCAAAACATGAAAAATAAAATATTGATTGAAAGGACTAAACAATGTCCAAATAAGCAGAATAATTTAAGAAATGTATAAAGTAAGAATTCTGGATAGCTTCCATCCAAATGCATATGCTCTTAGAATCCCAAAAGCGTCCTGGTGTACCTGCCGTTAGAACATGAAAGGAACTACGGCTGAGCATAACGCTCAGTGAACGGATATAAAGCATGATAGGGAATTACTAAAATGAAACAGATGATAAAATACTGGAGCTGTACGACTGATAAGTAAAGTTGCAGCAGAAATCTGTGTATAATCTGTAAAGCCTGATTTATAAATAATAAAGCTGAACTGTTATCTGTTAAATCTGAAAACATGCATTTACTGTAATTTAATTGCCAGAGCTTATATAGGTCATGTGTTGTAACAACGTTGCATGAATAACTGGAGGGGTGACCTCGTCATGCTGTAGAGGGGTGACCTCTAAATAACTGTGCTGGGTGGAGGGATCAGCTCCAATGTGAAGGATGTAGAGCACACACCACATTCACCCTGATAACTTATAACACTTATAAGCCTAGGATGCATCCATACGCCCCACTAATAATACTGATAAAATGGCCAAGCTGAGCTGAGTGGGACGATGCAGGATATCACTCTCCTGTATGTGAGTCACGACACCGGTGCCTCTAGTGCCGTGGTTACGGTACCTCCGTAACTAGTACATAAACTAATCATGCTTGTATATAATGCTCAGGCAATTTATTTAGTTATTAACATGATTACTGATAAGCTTAAACATATATTGGGGAAAAACATTTGGCTGAAGATGGGGAATCCTAATCATGCATAGAAAGGAAGTCCTTACTGAAAGGACGGAAAATCCGTACCTCTTGTCAAGTAATTGACTGAAGGTAACTGAACGAACTCTACTCGGCTTCACGGAAGCTACAATAATAAAGGACGCGAATAAGTTAACTGATATCCGTTTATTTTACTGATCTTTAAAGTTTCTCGTTTGATTTATTTTATTCTTGATATATTGTATGTGTATAAACTGATAGATCTGAGTGTTCTAATATTTATGATTAATGTATTTTATGTATTCTTGTGTTCTTATACTTGTATTATTATAATAAGTAACTTTCTAAAAATAACAGGTTTCCATATATAGTAACTAGCTCGTTTAATATACATAAGTAATTTACCTTGTTCATCGAATAAGTTAATTTATATAAGTCATGGTTTAATAAGTATATTAAATAAACTAATTCTTATAAGTCATGAAATATTAAGTCACTATTAATTTAATCTACTTAACACGCAAATTATAATAAGTCTAAATCAATTTAGCTCATTTTAATTATATCAATATTAACTTTAGTAACTAACCGACATTGTTTCTATAAGTGACTACATTTATGTAAAAAATTCATATCTATTACACAGTGATAGTACTCACGTGCTACATTCTACCTTAAATTAATTCATATTGTCTTGTGATCATATGAAAGGACCATGTTAAATTAACAGTAGTAGTATTCACGTGCTACATGATTTCATATCTTTTAAAATCATGTTGAATTCAAAGTTTATTAAAACGATTATCCTTCTTGATTAATGGAAGCTTCGAAGTACTATGGTTCTATTATCGTATGTAGTTTGCAAATACTTATCACTAGTAATCGTTTATGTAACAAATTGATAGTTTAGAGTTTTACCTCAAAAATGAACGAGTACCGATCGAGACCCATAGTCTGACCCGAACACACATGACACTAGATTCGACTCATGCGATGGAGAACACAATCAGTAACTCAACGCTATTGTACTCCCTGTCATGAACCTCGATATCCAATATAAATGTGAGGTGCTATGAACACGGGCACGAACATCAACTCAGACCAATTAAATAACAGACTTCCACGACATGCGATCGACACAAATATAAGCAGACCCCTTTTCGAACATGATGTTAACCACCAATCAGAAACACGACTCCAAGCGCTTACGGATGATTTTGGGACGCCAACATGACGACAGATGAGAGCTCCGTCGAACATGAGCAGATGATAAGAAATTTGAACAAGGCATAACGTCACATGAGGTATAGATTATGCCATATTCCCTCCCATTAGAGTTCTTGGCTAGGTTTGGGCTGATAACATTTTATATTGAAAGAATAAGTATAGTTCATGGGTAAAACATCACCATCACCATGAATAATAAGTCAGGATGAAGACGAAACTGTTTTGACAAAACATTAATAAAACACGCTTTTTATTTTCGTTATACATGTCATATTTGTACGGTTGTAGAAACTCTTAATGATGCGTATATTGAAATTTAAAGAATGAAGATTTAATTTATTATTAACCATGATTAGGAAGAGCAAATAACCAATCAAGGCTAGAATGTCGGTTTACATGTGAAACAAATCATCGAAACATACGCATCTTTACAACGAAGTTTCAACTGATCTAATATTGATCAAACATTTATTTGAAATTATGGTGTCTCATTTATTTAAATATATATTAAGCTAATGTCACATATGTTTTATAATAATCACATATAAGTATACTACTTGTCGAAAGATAAATAAATATTCCCTTAAAAACTCTTGAGATTTAAAAACAAATTGTCGGGTTTTACAACTCTGTCCTCTAAAAAGAAAATCTCGGTTGCGAAATTGAAACGGATTATACGGGTTTTACTATTCTTCCCCTCTAAAAAATAAAATTCGTCCTCGAATTAGAGATGCGATTATGTTGCGGTTTTACAATTCTACCTCTCTAAAAAGAAAATTCGTTCCCGAATTACAAGTAATTTAAGCTGATGAGGTTTATATAAGCTTAAAGACACATAGACTGAAAGGACCTGAAAGCTGAAAGACATATAAGCTGAAGGTCCATTCGTCCTTGATTTAGAACATATTGCTGCTAAAAGGGCATAACGTGACATGACTGAAGTGAACATGGAATGTGACATGGCTGAAGGGGACATGGAACGTAACATAACTGAAAGAACATAACCGACTTATGGAAGGAAAAGGATGAGAGGTCCAGATGGACTCCTCCGTTCCAAGTGGCTTCCTGCTCAGAACGGTTCCTTCAAAGATCTTGACATAATGAACACTCTTGATCTTAGTGACCCTGTCCTAAAAATCCTGAATAGTTTCTGGTTCCATACTAGAGATGGATTTCTGAATCTGATCGAATGAAAAAGATATAACATGTAGGATACATGGAACGATACGTACAATAACCTGAAAAGATAACATTTATATCTCTGAGCAACAATATTGAAGACATATTGGGACGAACTTCGTGAACAATTGTGAACGTGCTACATGAGCAGTTGTGAACGTGGCTCGCAATTATAAGAGGAATACTGGGCATGAAGTATATCATGAATGTAATACGTGAAACATACTGTGGACGTGATATTAGAACATATCATGAACGTATGCTGACTGAGGAAAGAATCCCAAACGATACGACCTGAGACGTGAAACGTCTTCCTGGGTATGGAAAAGTTGTGCTAAACTTGGGTCTGGTTTCTCAAGCTGCCTGTAACCGTATTCAGTAATAAGATGTGAAACGTGTATCGTGAGATGGAACACGAACCTGAACGTGAACAATTTAAATAATGCGAATGTGAATTTAAATCATGAGATTAGCACAAATATGGACTGAAATCATATCAAAATGCGAGCGTGAGACACAACTGTGAAAGTGAACGTAAACGTAAAGTGAACGCGAACGTACACGTGATCTTGAACATGAATTTTGTCTGGTATGATGGTCGATGGAATACCTTGAAATCTTAAGATTTATTGTTGAACTTCCTGTAGATCTGCTACTGTGTAATCCTTTCAGATGAAAGAAAACGCGTAGGTTGATCACATGGATGACGATGACTTTGATAGTATCATACTTTTTCTGAGTCTGTGGTAACTGATAATGATTTCATGAAATTTCTTCTCATTTCTGTTCAGAAATTTCTAAGGATTGTAGTAATTCACTAACATCACGACGTTCTATCTTGAACACGCGGTATGTCAGGCATCTAGATATGAACATAGCTGCATAATTGTGTGATACTGCTTCTATCAAAATTCTGCCTGATTATGGGACATTTTGGTGGAAATCTGGTTGACTAGTCATGGAAAAATTTTATTCATAAATTTCATAACATAGCTGGAGCATTAGGGAGCTCAGAAGTATAAAATCAAAATTTTTAGAGAGACTGCAATATGTGCAACAGCAGTCTGGAAAACATCAAGTGCTTCTCTCACCACTACTGGTGTCACGGTTGCGAATTGTTCTGGAAAATATTTAAGATATCGTAGCAGATCAAATAAAATTTCTATACGTGGAATGAATGTCGATAAAACGGTGATCCGGTAAGTTTTCCGGTGGTCGATATATGATCTCATGTTACCAGCCTTCTGTCTGATAGATAGGAACGGTACACCTTCTGGTGGTGCGCTAGGGCGAATAAAGCCTTGTTCCGATAATTCTTGCAGCAAATGCTGCAGTTCTTTTAACTCAGCTGAAACACTGCAATAAAGAGTTTTGAAAATAGGGTCTGTTCTTGAGACAAGCTCGATGTTAAATTATGTCTCGTGGTTAGGAAGGAATTTCTGGAAAATCTTCTGGAATCACATTTGGAAACTTTAGGATATTCTGTTGATCATGAATTTAAAGAATTTAAAGAATTTTAGAAGTCGCATCATGAATGGTGATCAGAAGTCTTCGCAGCTTAAAGATAATAATTCACGTGCTTGTAAAGCTGAAACAATTTATATTAATACCTCTGGAAGAAATAAAATGAACAAATCAGGAGTTAGTAAGACGAATCTCGTCGTTAACTGAAAATAAAACTTTATTAAATATGGTGATATGGTTGAGTCCTTTCTGGCTGAGAGGTAGGTAACTACCTGATTTAGAATAAAGCTGACATAGGAATAATAGTAAACGTAGTAGATCTCGCTAAATGTGTTCGTCTGTAACCTCACAGAACGAACACTGCATGTTAACTTGGCAATACTCCCGTGGTGGTAACTGATTTTTTTTATGGTCTGATTTATGCGTGACATACAAGGATGGGTATACACCCTAGGAGGGTACCCTGAATTTCTGAGAGCCTGATTTAGCAAACATACGGAGTTATGAGTTCTGACTCATACTCTGAGAAGATATTCATATGACGTGTACCATGACTGGTGTCCTGATATGTGTCTTCCGAAATGATACATGAGACCTATGTCTTGGCTGATGTCTTGGCACGTGTTTTAGTAGATGAATCTGAACAAGCTGAAAAATTTTGCTAACTGCTAGGATTGGCGGACCGATTAGACTGCTGACCTCTGTATTTCTGTTCACGTCCGTTCCGGAGTTTTGATGTTTACTGACTGATTAACTATATGCATGGTGGTTGTCACTACTGCTTTGTCTGTCAATTTATGATGGTCATTATCATGACCATGATTCATGTAACTATTCTGCTGAGTGGCCGGCTGGGTTCCGGTTCCCACTTTTCTGAATGAAAGTTTAGCCGAGTGAAGTGTGACATCAAGCTCAGAAGGTAAAGCATGGAATGGAATGATAGTGTCTGATGGTTGAAATTTATTTTTGTCAAAATTTCAAATTTATAGTTTTCGTCCCTGTTTTACAGAGTCTTCATAGTATAAACAGCATCAGCAACTTATGAAATCTCCAAAGTATCAGCAGCATCAGCATTTGTGAGGTCTTCAAAATGTTAGCAACATCAGTATCTGGTAAAATCTTCAACTCACGAGCATCATCAACATCTGGTAGAATAGCGACAAGTGAAAACGCCTGAGATGATTGAGGATCGATTAGCAATATCCATTGAGTAGGGTACCTGGAGTACACCTGGACTACTATACATGAAGTATAAAATGAATACTGCACATGAAGCATATTTGAGACACTGTACGTGAAGTACACATGAAATACTGTACATGGAGTATAACTGAGACACTATACATGGGGTACATATGGAATACTGTACATGGAGCTGGTGGAAATTTTATGGGATGATTGATACTGGTGTCGCTTGTCTGACATTATCAAAGAAATAAATTGATTTAAACGGTAGTAAACTAAACTGAAATGATTAACATGATAGGCTGATAATTTCTGCGTAGACTTAATGGTGGTTGTATAGAGGCTAAAAGTATGACTAAACGGAGTTTCATCAACATTTAGTATAAAGACATGGTTGTTAAAGACCAGAACATGATTTATCATGAAATAGGATTTTACTGTAATTCTTCTGTATCTTAGCATGAAAACATCATCACCTTGCTGAAAACGTAATCCTCATAAGGAGACATGAACTTGATCAGCATGAAAAAGACATCCACTTGAGAGTACAGACTTGACTGATACAAAGAACATAGAAGAATAATCAACTGAGGTTTAACATCAACTGATGTGGATAGTTATGGTTTAATTCACAGTATTCATAGTAGGAAGCATGTGACTAAGTATGGGCGATTCTGGTTCGATCCATACTTGTCAAAATTTCATGAGAACTGTCATGTATAGAATTTACAATCTGGGACTAAATATGGATGGCAGTAGTCCAATCCATACTTGTCAAAATTTCATAAATGTCATGATATGAGCAAAGGTGAACAACTATGAATCGGTTCACAAAAACAACCTTTGATTGAAAATCATGAAATTTGACTTGAACAATGGTGAACTCTTATGGCTGGTTCACCAAGTAATATTTGACTGAAAACGTAAATATGTCATGAGTAAGGATGAACGCCTATGATCAGTTCATCTATACAAAATCTGAACGACAAGGGTGAACGCCTATGGTCAGCTCACCAAAACGAAAATTCGCTAAAAAGCACATGCGACTAAATATGGCTAGTTATGTACCAACCTTTTACTTAGTCAAAACTTTAAGAAAACTGACTGATAAATGAAGAAAACCGACTGATAAATGCATGAGAAACATGAAAGATAACAACGCCAAAAATCTGGGAAGTTCCTGGTGACTACCCACTAGTCACAGGTCAAGTTTTAGAGCCTACAGATCGAACCTTGCGCTCTGATACCATAATTGTAACACCCCACTTGGATAAGTGGACCGTTACGTGTATTTATGGCGTGTCATCAAAGCATAAGGTAAATGTCCTAAAACATTAACTGACCATAAAGGAAATACCGGAATCAAACATCGGCAATCCAAACATAAGCCCAAAACATGAAAAATAAAATACTGAATGAAAGGACTAAACAATGTCCAAATAAGCAGAATAATGTAAGAAATGTATAAAGTAAGAAGTCTGGATAGCTTCCATCCAAATGCATATGCTCTTAGAATCCTAAAAGCGTCCTGGTGTACCTGCCGTTAGAACATGAAAGGAACTACGGCTGAGCATAACGCTCAGTGAACGGATATAAAGCATGATAGGGAATTACTAAAATGAAACAGATGATAAAATACTGGAGCTGTACGACTGATAAGTAAAGTTGCAGCGGAAATCTGTGTATAATCTGTAAAGCCTGATTTATAAATAATAAAGCTGAACTGTTATCTGTTAAATCTGAAAACATGCATTTACTGTAATTTAATTGCCAGAGCTTATATAGGTCATGTGCTGTAACAACGTTGCATGAATAACTGGAGGGGTGACCTCGTCATGCTGTAGAGGGGTGACTGAAACTAGGATTTTTAGTCCTTTTTAATGTTCGTTAAGTTCGTATTTCCTCGATTCGACTCGAATTTGATTTACAATTAGACGATAGACTTGATTTGTTTTTGGTAAATAATATTTTTGGTGTTTTATCAATTTAAATTTAAAATCTAGTAAAACAATTTAAATAAAACTAATCTTATTTAAAAATTAAGCTAATAAAAACTTTTAAATGAAAACTATTTTTAAAATTAAACTTTACACCTAATTAATTCCAAACTAAAAACTTTTTAGTTTAAATCTAAAGAAATTTTAAACTAAATTTAAAATAGATAAAAGAAAACTATTTTTAAATAAAAGTAAAATGAAAACTAATTTAAAATTTATAAAAGTAAATTTAATATATTTTTTTTGTCTTTTGTATTTTCGAAAAGTAAATAAAAAAACGGAATTAAAAGTTAATTTAAACTAAAAATGTATTTTAAACTACTTAAACAAAACTGCCAGATTAAAAAAAGCTATATTAAATTAATGTTGCATAAATGAACACAAGAAAGAGTTCTAGAGCAGTGGTTGGGGCGTTTAGCTATTGTACGGGAGGTCCAGGGATCGAATCCCTGGAGAGACGAAATTATGCTATTTAATTTTTTGGACAGATTTTAAACTAACAGACCAAGTATGTCTGTTATTACTACAGCAATGTAACTCAGCAAATAAACCAGACCAACAAGCATCAAAGCTAAGCTATTAAGCATATATGAACAAACCAACATAAGCTAGATCGTTTAAACAGGATTAAAGCAAATTATAAAATCAAATAAGCCGATTCACTAACCTATTAAGCAGATAAAAGCAATAAACTAAAAAGCTAAAAAGCTATAATCACTAATAAGCTACGAATAGCAGTAATAAGCTGAGATAAAAAAAACTACACAAGCTAAAAGCAGAATAGCAAAAGAGAAAATTAAGCAAACTAGCAATAACAAAATCATAAGCCAAATAATCTGATGAAGCAAACCTAAATAAGATTAAGCTAGACTTATACTAAACTAAATAAGCTGATAAAACAACCCAAACCCCATAAACTGAAAACCAAATAAGCAACGCAGCCCAACCAAAAAGTTCTAATAAGCAGAAAGAAAATAAACTGAATAAGCTACGAATCCTATGACTAATCACTACTCAATTCAGAATTTCAAGACAATTCAGCAAACTAAAAATTAATCAACAAAATAAGCAGACCTTAAAATATCGAAAATGAGCAAATAATCTTATACCGAAAACTTTAACAAAACTTAGTATATTAAGCAGATAAAAAAAAATAGTAAACAAAATCAATTAGAAACATTAAACATTAAGCAGAACCAATCCAATCAATTAAAAGTAGATTCAAACAAAAAAACATGAACATAAAAACATAAACAAATTAAAACCTTAAACTAAAACTTAACCAAAAATTAAAAGAGAAAAGAGATTAACACCTTTTTGGAGGAACCGTTGGGTCGAAGGTTGGCGCTGAGCCACCTTGTGAACCGAAGCACATATCACCACCTCAATTCATCAACATTAACTCGAACATCAACAAGTACCAAGCCAAAAATCTCTTCGAACAGTGACTAATATTATTCCGAACAGTAACGTTTATATATATATATTTTTTTTTATATAATAATAACAACAAAAACAGTAGCTAACAAATTTTAATAGAGTAACAGTAACTGAAGATTTGACAGAAATTAAAAATGAGCCGAAAATGATAAAACTAATTTTTCATTAATTAAAAATTAAATTACATAAACTGGAAATTAAAGATTACATTAAACCTATTCTAATTTTGCAAAAAAATAAAATCTAATTAAATCTACTCCTAAAATTAATTAATTAAAAACTGAGAAATAAAATAATGAAAAGCTTGAATCCCTTTACATGATGTGTGAGGGTTATATAGGCAAACCCTAAATGCCTTGGTGCCCACGGTCTTTAATCTTGGCCGCATACTTCTTTTCTCTTTCTTCTTCATTTGATCAAACGGCTGAGACCTTCTTTACCACACGGATTGCCAGGGTGGATTGTGCTTCTTTTCAGCCAATAACAAGAGAGAAAAAGGCCACGTCGGATAGGATTGAGGACCACCTTGAGTGATTGCTCCGATTCTTTTGGGGATTTATATGGTAAACGTGTGAATCACACGTTTTGGTGAAAACCCCCAAATTTCGTGGGTAAAATTGATATGGGTGATTTAGGGTTTTTTAGGAGATGGGGATTGTGTAAAAATGGGGGAGATGAAAAAAAGATAAACAGTAAAATGGAAACATTATTTTTATCGAAACATATAAAACGTTTATTTATTGAGGTGGGAATAAATTGTGTGTGGGGGAGTGCACGTGAGGGTAATTGTGGGGAGTGGGAGGTTATTTTGTGTAGACACATGTGGGAGATAAGTGTAAGGGGGTTAAACATTTCAAGTTTGACTGAGACATTTGTTTTGGTTGACTGTGAGGGATTGGGGGGATTAGGATAAAACGTTTAGTGTGGGAAGGGAAAAAAGGGATAACTTTGACCAGATTTTTTAAATGAAATTGCAAAGTGAAATATTTCACTTCTAGCATCCCTTGTTTGTCAAATGGGCCAGGCCCAAATATTACTTCCACCGTCCATTTTGTTGTTAAACCTTTTTGGGCTTTTGGCCCAATTGTTATTTTAACTGTCCATGGGATTGTAATGGGCCTTAATGGGCTTGTCATTTTTTAACAAGCAAATCATAACCTACAAATGGGCTTTTGAGCCCGTTAACCCGAATGTGGGACCCACTTGGCTGAAATATCTTCAAAAAGACCAAATCCGCTTAATCGAGCTCGATTTCGGCTTTCTTTGATTATTTCTTCAAATTTAAGTGGACTTAGCCGGTTTTCGTGATCTTGGCACACTTTTGGTCTTTTGACTTTGTCTTTGTCTCTTTTTGGACATTTCATCAACATTTGGCCGTGAAATCCCGTGTTTTCTCTTCTTTTGATCATTTGTACCTATTTAAACACAAGAACACAAAACCACGCGTAATTCCGACATTTATGACATTAAACACATGATTAGGTCTTATTTTTCCTTGATTTTAGTGGCAAAAGGATAAGTGTTTACACACTTATTAAATCCCCTACACTTGACCATTGCAATGACCCCATGCAATGCATAGTTTTAAAGCACAAAGTTACATTTTTCTCATAATGAACCCATCTTGGCCTTTATTACTATTACCACTACTAATACGATGAAAAGATAAAAACTTAAAAGGAGACAAAATTTATAACTATTTATTAACTTGGAAATTATTAGATGGAAGAAACTAGTAAAGAAATCTAAGACTTGAATTAGGGCTTTAGTGTCCTGAATATTAATCACCCTCAAGTTTCACGTTCCCCATACCAAGCTCAAAAACGAGATCAATGTTATTACAAGTTAGCACAACTAACACTTACTCATGTGGTTTAGTTAATCACTTAGACCCCCTTATTCCTACGGTGTATCTCTTGTATTTTATTTTTGTCTTGAATGATCACGAGGACGCATTTTTGACTTATTTCGATAATTTATTAAGGCCGAAAATAAAGTGGGATGATTTAATCGCTAAAGGACAAAATCTTTTAAAACGGCTTCTCGAAACCTCATAAAGTTCATATCTTGGCATAACTCGTTTCACGATTTGAGACCTTTCTTGGACCGATATTTGGCTTGTACTTAAAATCTTGAGAGACGATCTTGAAATTATGGTCTTCTCTTCATTTTGGTATACATCTTCATTAAGAGTGAAAGATGCTTCAAACGTTGACCACGACTTCTTCATTTATCCTCTTCTTTATTTAGGATTTTGATATACAACGATCCGCCTCCTTTTCGGACTTGGATCTATTTATCCTCATACCTTGTTAGGGTCTTTTTGGATAGACTTCTCCATGATCTTTAGGGGAGTAATTGCTTCTCGTCGTGTGTCTTGATCCTTCATATTGATTTGGATTAATGATCTTCACATCATCTTAGGATCTTTAGCAAAAAGTGAATCCTCATGCCTTGTGAGGGCCTTTTTGGACTCGGGTATCCTCATGCCTTGTTAGGGCCTTTTTGGATAAGCCAATCTTCGCGTCCCGCTTCAATAAGTTATGCCTTGGCTATGAACTCTAATTAATACCGAGCAACTTTTAAACGATCTTGTGCTAGAAGCTAAGTAACCTTTTAAATCGTATAACCTTATTTATTGCAAATATATATATTAACAAGCGATGGGAGAAAAAGCTCATAACTAACTCACATAAGTTAATGAAAGAATACCGAACTTATAATTAACTCTATCATCTCTCGTTCTCCACAATTTAAAATCTCAAGGAATGAGACTCGTGGATGCTTAGCCTAATAAACCAATTAAGGTCCATATGGTTAAGGATACTAGCTAGAGTAAACTTAGATAAGTAAACTCGGGTTGAGTCAAAATATTCACGACGGGCCTAATATATCAAAGATATCTAAACTTGTTAAATCCATTTCATTTATTTATTTATTTTTTTAACTTTATTCTTGAAATGGAAATTATTATGATGCGATAATAAAAGGAAAGAAATTAAATAAAAATACTACTAGGCCAAAATAGATCAAAAATTTGAAAAACGTTGAAAATTTTTTAAATTTTCCAGTTAAAATGGGGTCAAATTCATGGAAAATGCCACTAAAATTCGATAGAAGTCCCCCTACACTTAATATAAACATTGTCCTCAATGTTTAAGCATGTGGGTGAATAAACTCCCCTACACTTAGGACATTGAGTACGTTGTTTAAAACCGAGCTAAGGAAGGGACAACTAAAGTGATTACATTTATTCGTTTTATACGTATGAATCACAATAGCAAAAACTTATCTAAGGAACCGGGTACACGGGTAACACGGGAACACGGGTCACGTCAAAAGTACCAAAAGTGGATCATCAAAGCACATGTACCTACACAATCACAACACAAAACAAACAACCTACACGGCTCCCCCTACAATTATTGTAAAAAATAGATAAAAGATAGATACTCGGTTTGCCTCCCGAGAAGCGCTTGGTTTTGTTAACCGAGTCACGAGCCTGACTCGACCCCGAATTAAATGGTCCATGAGGAAGCCTCGAATGTTATACCGGGATCAAAAATCTTATCCTCGGTCCCGGAGGAACATAATAAATGAGAGGCAGGAGGATAAGTCATCAAAGGTAAAAAGGTCCTCTCAACATACGAAAAGTATGTGAGATCGTGATCCACGGGAGGTGGGATGGGTAAAGGAGACAAATTGTCATCCCCCAAAGATAATGGATGGTCACTATTCGGCAAAGCCGTAAAGGTATCAATCAAAGAATGGTCAATGTCACCTCCCGGGTCAAAGCATTCATCCTCATGAACGTGAATCTCTTCGATTTCTTCATCATAGATAGGCTCGTCAAACAAAGGTTTGTCGTTCCCTTCATTGAGGATTTTAGAAATTCTCTCGAAAAGATCACGATCAAGTACGAAACCTTCATTCATTTGTGGGATTTGTTGATAAGTTAAATCCTCACGAATGTGGTAAACGTAATTCTCATTAGAGGAGTGTTGATTAGGTAACTCCTCGAGAATTGGATGTGTGGTCATGTGAGTTGGTTCGTCATTATTATTAAAAATAAGACGTTCCAACTCATCAAGTTCAACATTGATATTGGAAAAATCGACCTCACTTGTAGGTGGAAATGGAGGTAAAAGAGCTAGCTCTCGGTCGATAATTTCCTTAATCTCGGGCTCGAAGACGAAATCATCATACTCACCACATATAGAACTCTTATTGGAAGAATCAATTATCGCATTTGGATTTGTGAGTATGTGATCATGGACTAGCGGAACGACCGTGTCCGTGAGTTCAGCAAAAATCGGCACATCATAAACTTCATCAAAGAATTTGTCGAGCCCAAAATCACTAATCTCACTCGATGTATCAAAATCCTTAGGTGCATTTGGGATATTGAGAGAAGGAATTACAATTTCACTAGGACATTGAGCACAAAGATCATTCCAAGAAATAGTATTCTCATCGTCATCATCATCATAATAGTAAGAACGCACAAGAGGAGGAGTAGAAACACTAAGAGTAGATGCTTGCTCTTGTTGTCTTTCGTCATGCAAGCTAATTTTGAGTTGTTTTAAGCGTTCTAAAATTTCATCCAAACTAATGCTTTGTTACTTAAAAGAAGGTTGATGAATGACGGAGTTTTGTGGGGGTTCAAAATTTTGAAAACCGGAATTATAGCACGGATGTGGCTCATAATTCATCGGTTGACAATAAGAAGTATCGTGAGGGCCCCCACAATGATTGCAACACGGGTATTGAGAAAAACCCGGTGCATGTTGAGGATAGGGATTGTCATAGACGGGAGGAGGGGAGAAATTTATGTAAGAGGAGAAGTACGAATTTCTAGAATTGCACAATGGACAAAATCCAAATTGTGTATTGTCGATATCGGAACCACACTTCACACAAGTACACCATGGACAAATTGGAAAACCAAGCCATGGTCTCCCACACCGAACGCAAGACAAATCCATGAAGAATTATAAATAAGAGGGGTTGAGAAAAAGAATTAAACACAATAGAGGATAAAGAAGAATATTTTTGTATTTTTTTAGAAAAATATATATATACAAGAAGAATCGAAAGAAATCGAACTAAAAATTAACACTAGTACGTAATATTTTTGGTGTAATACTTTTAGGAAAAAGTATTACTTTTGATTTTTTTAATTTTTTTGGTGCAATTCTTAGGAAAGAAATTGCTTTTGTGATTTTTAATTTTTTTGTATTTTTAAGTTTTTGATTTTTTTTGTGTTTTTGATTTTTTGTGCAAGAAAATTAACGTTCAAAAAGAACGGATCCCAAAATCCAAACGTCTTCACCAAAAATCGTCAATCGTACGAGCGAAGCGGCGGCGGCGCCATTTTGAAACTAGGATTTTTAGTCCTTTTTAATGTTCGTTAAGTTCGTTTTTCCTCGATTCGACTCGAATTTGATTTACAATTAGACGATAGACTTGATTTGTTTTTGGTAAATAATATTTTTGGAGTTTTATCTATTTAAATTTAAAATCTAGTAAAACAATTTAAATAAAACTAATCTTATTTAAAAATTAAGCTAATAAAAACTTTTAAATGAAAACTATTTTTAAAATTAAACTTTACACCTAATTAATTTTAAACTAAAAACTTTTTAATTTAAATCTAAAGAAATTTTAAACTAAATTTAAAATAGATAAAAGAAAACTATTTTTAAATAAAAGTAAAATGAAAACTAATTTAAAATTTATAAAAGTAAATTTAATATATTTTTTTGCCTTTTGTATTTTCGAAAAGTAAATAAAAAAACGGAATTAAAAGTTAATTTAAACTAAAAATGTATTTTAAACTACTTAAACAAAACTGCCAGATTAAAAAAAGCTATATTAAATTAATGTTGCATAAATGAACACAAGAAAGAGTCCTAGAGCAGTGGTTGGGGTGTTTAGCTATTGTACGGGAGGTCCAGGGATCGAATCCCTGGAGAGATGAAATTATGCTATTTAATTTTTTGGACAGATTTTAAACTAACAGACCAAGTATGTCTGTTATTACTACAGCAATATAACTCAGCAAATAAACCAGACCAAACAAGCATCAAAGCTAAGCTATTAAGCATATATGAACAAACCAACATAAGCTAGATCGTTTAAACAGGATTAAAGCAAATTATAAAATCAAATAAGCCGATTCACTAACCTATTAAGCAGATAAAAGCAATAAACTAAAAAACTAAAAAGCTATAATCACAAATAAGCTACGAATAGCAGTAATAAGCTGAGATAAAAACACTACACAAGCTAAAAGCAGAATAGCAAAAGAGAAAATTAAGCAAACTAGCAATAACAAAATTATAAGCCAAATAATCTGATGAAGCAAACCTAAATAAGATTAAGCTAGACTTATACTAAACTAAATAAGCTGATAAAACAACCCAAACCCCATAAACTGAAAACCAAATAAGCAACGCAGCCCAACCAAAAAGTTCTAATAAGCAGAAAGAAAATAAGCTGAATAAGCTACGAATCCTATGACTAATCACTACTCAATTCAGAATTTCAAGACAATTCAGCAAACTAAAAATTAATCAACAAAATAAGTAGACTTAAAAATATCGAAAATGAGCAAATAATCTTATACCGAAAACTTTAACAAAACTTAGTATATTAAGCAGATAAAAAAAAATAGTAAACAAAATCAATTAGAAACATTAAACATTAAGCAGAACCAATCCAATCAATTAAAAGCAGATTCAAACAAAAAAAACATGAACATAAAAACATAAACAAATTAAAACCTTAAACTAAAACTTAACCAAAAATTAAAAGAGAAAAGAGATTAACGCCTTTTTGGAGGAACCGTTGGGTCGAAGGTTGGCGCTGAGCCACCTTGTGAACCGAAGCACATATCACCACCTCAATTCATCAACATTAACTCGAACATCAACAAGTACCAAGCCAAAAATCTCTTCGAACAGTGACTAACATTATTCCGAACAGTAACGTTTATATTTTTTTTATATAATAATAACAACAAAAACAGTAGCTAACAAATTTTAATAGAGTAACAGTAACTGAAGATTTGACAGAAATTAAAAATGAGCCGAAAATGATAAAACTAATTTTTCATTGATTAAAAATTAAATTACATAAACTGGAAATTAAAGATTACATTAAACCTATTCTAATTTTGCAAAAAAATAAAATCTAATTAAATCTACTCCTAAAATTAATTAATTAAAAACTGAGAAATAAAATAATGAAAAGCTTGAATCCCTTTACATGATGTGTGAGGGTTATATAGGCAAACCCTAAATGCCTTGGTGCCCACGGTCTTTAATCTTGGCCGCATACTTCTTTTCTCTTTCTTCTTCATTTGATCAAACGGCTGAGACCTTCTTTACCACACGGATTGCCAGGGTGGATTGTGCTTCTTTTCAGCCAATAACAAGAGAGAAAAAGGCCACGTCGGATAGGATTGAGGACCACCTTGAGTGATTGCTCCGATTCTTTTGGGGATTTATATGGTAAACGTGTGAATCACACGTTTTGGTGAAAACCCCAAAATTTCGTGGGTAAAATTGATATGGGTGATTTAGGGTTTTTTAGGAGATGGGGACTATGTAAAAATGGGGGAGATGAAAAAAAAGATAAACAGTAAAATGTAAACATTGTTTTTATCGAAACATATAAAACGTTTTATTTATTGAGGTGGGAATAAATTGTGTGTGGGGGAGTGCACGTGAGGGTAATTGTGGGGAGTGGGAGGTTATTTTGTGTAGACTCGTGTGGGAGATAAGTGTAAGGGGGTTAAACGTTTCAAGTTTGACTGCGACATTTGTTTTGGTTGACTGTGAGGGATTGGGGGATTAGGATAAAACGTTTAGTGTGGGAAGGGAAAATTGGGATAACTTTGACCATATTTTTTAAATAAAATTGCAAAGTGAAATATTTCACTTCTAGCGTCCCTTGTTTGTCAAATGGGCCAGGCCCAAATATTACTTCCACCGTCCATTTTGTTGTTAAACCTTTTTGGGCTTTTGGCCCAATTGTTATTTTAACCGTCCATGGGATTGTAATGGGCCTTAATGGGCTTGTCATTTTTTAACAAGCAAATCATAACCTCCAAATGGGCTTTTGAGCCCGTTAACCCGAATGTGGGACCCACTTGGCTGAAATATCTTCAAAAAGACCAAATCCGCTTAATCGAGCTCGATTTCGGCTTTCTTTTATTATTTCTTCAAATTTAAGTGGACTTAGCCGGTTTTCGTGATCTTGGCACACTTTTGGTCTTTTGACTTTGTCTTTGTCTCTTTTTGGACATTTCATCAACATTTGGCCGTGAAATCCCGTGTTTTCTCTTCTTTTGATCATTTGTACCTATTTAAACACAAGAACACAAAACCACGCGTAATTCCGACATTTATGACATTAAACACATGATTAGGTCTTATTTTTCCTTGATTTTAGTGGCAAAAGGATAAGTGTTTACACACTTATTAGTGACCTCTAAATAACTGTGCTGGGTGGAGGGATCAGCTCCAATGTGAAGGATGTAGAGCACACACCACATTCACCCTGATAACTTGTAACACTTATAAGCCTAGGATGCATCCATACGCCCCACTAATAATACTGATAAAATGGCCAAGCTGAGCTGAGTGGGACGATGCAGGATATCACTCTCCTGCATGTGAGTCACGACACCGGTGCCTGTAGTGCCGTGGTTACGGTACCTCCGTAACTAGTACATAAACTAATCATGCTTGTATATAATGCTCAGGCAATTTATTTAGTTATTAACATGATTACTGATAAGCTTAAACATATACTGGGGAAAAACATTTGGCTGAAGATGGGGAATCCTAATCATGCATAGAAAGGAAGTCCTTACTGAAAGGACGGAAAATCCGTATCTCTTGTCAAGTAATTGACTGAAGGAAACTGAACGAACTCTACTCGGCTTCACGGAAGCTACAATAATAAAGGACGCGAATAAGTTAACTGATATCCGTTTATTTTACTGATCTTTAAAGTTTCTCGTTTGATTTATTTTATTCTTGATATATTTTATGTGTATAAACTGATAGATCTGAGTGTTCTAATATTTCTGATTAATGTATTTTATGTATTCTTGTGTTCTTATACTTGTATTATTATAATAAGTAACTTTCTAAAAATAACAGGTTTCCATATATAGTAACTAGCTCGTTTAATATACATAAGTAATTTACCTTGTTCATCGAATAAGTTAATTTATATAAGTCATGGTTTAATAAGTATATTAAATAAACTAATTCTTATAAGTCATGAAATATTAAGTCACTGTTAATTTAATCTACTTAATACGCAAATTATAATAAGTCTAAATCAATTTAGCCCATTTTAATTATATCAATATTAACTTTAGTAACTAACCGACATTGTTTCTATAAGTGACTACATTTATGTAAAAAAAAATCATATCTATTACACAGTGATAGTACTCACGTGCTACATTCTACCTTAAATTAATTCATATTGTCTTGTGATCATATGAAAGGAACATGTTAAATTAACAGTAGTAGTATCACATGCTACATGATTTCATATCTTTTAAAATCATGTTGAATTCAAAGTTTATTAAAACGAGTATCCTTCTTGATTAATGGAAGCTTCGAAGTACTATGGTTCTATTATCGTATGTAGTTTGCAAATACTTATCACTAGTAATCGTTTATGTAACAAATTGATAGTTTAGAGTTTTACCTCAAAAATGAACGAGTACCGATCGAGACCCATAGTCTGACCCGAACACACATGACACTAGATTCGACTCATGCGATGGAGAACACAATCAGTAACTCAACGCTATTGTACTCCCTGTCATGAACCTCGATCTCCAATCTAAATGTGAGGTGCTATGAACACGGGCACGGACATCAACTCAGACCAATTAAACAACAGACTTCCACGACATGCGATCGACACTAATATAAGCATACCCCTTTTCGAACATGATGTTAACCACCAATCAGAAACACGACTCCAAGCGCTTACGGATGATTTTGGGACGCCAACATGACGATAGATGAGAGCTCTGTCGAACATGAGCAGATGATAAGAAATTTGAACAAGGCATAACGTCACATGAGGTATAGATTATGCCATATTCCCTCCCATTAGAGTTCTTGGCTAGGTTTGGGCTGATAACATTTTATATTGAAAGAATAAGTATAGTTCATGGGTAAAACATCAACATCACCATGAATAATAAGTCAGGATGAAGACGAAACTGTTTTGACAAAACATTAATAAAACACGCTTTTTATTTTCGTTATACATGTCATATTTGTACGGTTGTAGAAACTCTTAATGATGCGTATATTGAAATTTAAAGAATGAAGATTTAATTTATTATTAACCATGATTAGGAAGAGCAAATAACCAATCAAGGCTAGAATGTCGGTTTACATGTGAAACAAATCATCGAAACATACGCATCTTTACAACGAAGTTTCAACTGATCTAATATTGATCAAACATTTATTTGAAATTATGGTGTCTCATTTATTTAAATATATATTAAGCTAATGTCACATATGTTTTATAATAATCACATATAAGTATACTACTTGTCAAAAGATAAATAATTATTCCCTTAAAAACTCTTGAGATTTAAAAACAAATTGTCGGGTTTTACAACTCTGTCCTTCTAAAAAGAAAATCTCGGTTGCGAAATTGAAACGGATTATACGGGTTTTACACCTTCAATAGAGGATGAACAAGAAAAATCTTGAGAATTTTTATCAATAGAGGATGGTAGGGAGAACAAAACGTAAGGTTGGAATGAGATTAGAGGGTTTTTGTATTAATTTTTACATGTTTCCAAGTATAGAGGAAACATGTTTTAAGACTTTACACTTATTACTTAAAATAAGCAAAACTTCAAAAATAAAATATTATGTATAAAACCTTTTACACATCATTCCTAAAATGATTTTATCTTTAAAAATAAAAGATTTTGGTGTAAATACACCATTTTGGCCGAAATCTTCATAAAATATACATATATCTTTTTTCTTAAAAACAATTACCTTTTTTCCATTTTTTCAAAAGTTTATAACTTAAGGTTTAAATATTCAAATTTATTTATTAATTCAAAACTTATAATTCAGATAATATTAAATAAATAAAAATCTAATTTCTCAAAATTTGTGTTTTACAGCTTCAGCATAGTTCAGACAGAGATCTACCAAGAGCACATTTATATAGTTTTAGATTATTCCTTTATTTTGAGAAACTTGTAGATTTGAGGGAGGAATCACAAGTTTAGGGGAGGATTATTAGGAATAATTTTTAGGTGCAGATTACCCTTTGCACTACCAGTATTAATATTGTTTAATGTTGGTAGTGATATTATTAGTGCTTGTAGTATTCAGACCGGATTCGACAAAATGGACAAACTGTCTTAATACTGGTAAGTGAAGGTCAATACTGGTTGTATTGTTAATATTGTTTGAAGATAGAGATTGAAGACGTGTGAAGCTATATTTAGGAGATATTGTGAGTATATCTCTTAGGTTTAAATTATTCTAGTAAATATTTATCTTTTAAAGGACTCCTTATGCTATAAAAGGAGGTTAGTTTAGTTATACGATATATATCATTGATGTTGTAAATTCATACTCGTTTAGGAAAACGAGGTAAAAGCGGTAAGTACGAAGTGAACGTTTAGAAAAACGTAAACACTTATGACCCCAAATAGTGAGTTCGTTCTCACGGAGGCTTGTGTGTTGTGTTAAAACTTGACTAAATGTTTGTGATTATGATTATGAATAAAGAAAAGAGAAAAGGATGACAGTTACGATTAAAATTAAACTAAGACGAAAGTCGTGAACGTAAAACCGTAAAACGTGACAAAATTTAAAATTTATCCTAAAAATTCCTAGAGAATTGAAATAAATCCAAAAAATGTAATTAGAATTTACAAAAAACAAAAGTCACTCAAACCTTTTATTTAATTAAATAATAATATTTTAATGCTAATTAAAGCACAAAAAATCAATTTAATTAACAAAAAGCCCAAAATGAGATTTTTCAATTTGTAAACCTCTAAAATAACTTGATTAAACTAAAAACCATTTTTGAAAAATTTAAGATTAATTAAAACTATTTAAAAATGATTAAAAACTATAAGAATATTAAAATAATCCTAAAAATTAATTAAATGACAAGAAAATTAATCTAAAAGTTTTAAAAATCCTAACTTAATGTATTTAACCTAGGAAAAATGAAAAAGTTGCAAAAATCCTAAAAAGAATTTAATAATAAAATATTAATAACATATTAATAAAAATCCAAAAATTATAAAATATTCTAAAAACTTGCAAACTAGTTTATTTTAACTTAAGTAAACAGAAAATGAAAGTGAAATGTCCAAAATACCCCTAATTGGACTCCAAATGGGCTAAAACTCAAAACAGTCCAAGCTTAATGGGCTTTTTGGCCCAATAAGCAAAAAGTTAACCAAATAAGCTGAAAAGTTCCAGTTTAGCTTAAAATTCATTTTTAAACACAAAACTCTAAAGGCCCAAAAGTTGAATGTGAGCTTATCACAGCTTATTCTTAATGGGCTTTTTGGCCCATTAAGCCATAAGCTAATGTCATAAGCTGAAATTTGACACACATCCTTCTCTTGACCTTATAAAGCTGTTTGTAAAAAGAATTTTTGAATAAGCCCAAGAAATAAGCCTGAAATTAGCAAAAGCTCTCTACACAAAACGACAAATTAGTCGTTTTCGAGTTCTAGACCAATTCAAGGGCTGATTATGTTTGCAAAATGTTTCAAATCACTTAACTAAGCTTAATAATCAAAAAGATTACAAATAAGCACACTGAATAAGCTGGAATAAGCAATAAGCTGTTTTGAAAAAGAAAATTCAATTCGTTTTCTAGTCAAACTTAAAAGTCAAAGGCTCAAATGTTCCAGAATCGTCAAATGGGTCAAATAAGGAAGATTGATTACAAAAACAAAGTTGTTGAAATTCTAAATAAGCTATTATAGCTTATTGATAAAGTGTTCACAAATTAACACTAGCAGTGGCTAGTAGTAGTGGGAAAGGATTCCCACTGGTTGACTTACTTGACCTTTGATTTTAGTGAGATTTACTTGGATTTAATGGACAATCAAGGCACTCTCATAACTAGTGAGTTATAAGGAGTCAATAACAAGCAAGAAATCACAATTTCACCAAGCCAATTTGTACAGTTAATTCAAACAGTCACCAGACATTGCACAGACATGAAAAATAAGCAGTTATGATGTAATAAGCAGATTAAGCAAAATTAAGCCAACCAAAGTTCACCAAATGCATACACAAGCTTAAATAAATTCAAGTGAATACAAACAAACTTGTTTCATACACTGGTTCAATGATTAGACCTAGATTCAACCTATGTGACTTAACTGATGAACAATGAAGAAGACAAGATGCCTTTTGCTGTTATACTTGACCACATATCCAATTTTAAACCCTCAAATCTACTTATCAGCTTACACAAACTTTGTTTTTACACTTGTTAATCCTAAATAAGAATACACTCTAGGTGTTCCCAAGATTTTAGATCAAAACAGGAAAAATCAAAGTAGTTATAGCACAATTTTCAGATTTGATGTTCAAAGCACAAGATATGCAGATACAAGCATACAAATACCTCACTAACAGATAAAACACACAAACAAACCCTAACACCTACTCAATCTAACACAAACTTCAAACAAGCAGTAATCCCAAACACCCCCTTCACTTTTTAAATCAAAATTTAAACAAGCAAATGTTATTTTCAGGTTAAACAAAACTCAATAAGCATCATAACAACATTCTCATGCACTTAGAACAAGATTCAAGCCACAAGAACACCACTTACAACAACAGAATACCAAATCACTTAAAATCACTTGTTTTAACAGATTTTTAGGAAAGAGATCTCAAACCTCATGAATGTACATCCAGACTCATGGATTTATAGCTTGTGTGCCTAGTTAAACAAGGCATAAGCTTCCAATAAGCTGCTAAGAACAACAAGGTTAGAAACAAAACAGATTATATAAAAAATAATGAAAATGAACAAGATTTGATTCAAGCTTGTTCCCCACTCCTTGAATCCTTCCAAACCACAAGCTCACTACACCTTGATAATCTCCTTATCAGGGTGTTATGATCACTTATAATCCAAAAGTTCAAGTGTTTGAACTAAGCCTTGGGAAAAAAAATCAGATTTTGGAAAACTTTTGCAACAACTTGCACAATCCTTAAAACCAAAGTTTGAAACTTTGAAAACACAAACTTATAACAATAACAATAAGATATAAAGATTGGAACTTGGAATCCGTCACAAAATCAAAAACTTTTTCATTCACATAGAAATAAGGGTTTACAGATTTTTGACCTAGGAATCCAAGAACAAGCTACAATATTGTGAGCTAAACCCTTTATATAGAGGGTGAACAATGACCTAATAAGCTGAAAAAGTAAAAACCCTAAGCATTGAACTTCCAGAATTGCCCTTGTGGAATTTGAATTTTTTGATAACATGTGAAGTTTCTTAGACGTTTGTAGGGTTGTAAAGGTGGTGCAATTTGATCCAAAGGCTTCAAACAAGCTTAAGATGTAAGCTTCATTGTGGTTCGTGGATTTCTCTGCCAAGTTTTGTCTTCATCTCAAAGCATGTAGCAGGGGAAGGCTCATGTGACTCTTGGGGTGATGTGGCATGTATCTTGTGAGTTGGGTTTTGTTTATGAGAACCTTAATCATAAAACTGGAGGAAATTAAGGGTTAATTCCAAGTGATTAGTAAATCCCCAATTTTGATATGAACATGAAGAACACCAGGTTGGATCTTTTTTGGGTTTAAGAAAGGTGTTTAGCGTGAAATTAATAACTAATTAATTAAATTAGTTATAACCGGCTGAGTGGATTGGTGAGGTGCCACAAGGGTGGGTTGTGATTGGTGGAGAGGGGTTAGTGGGGTACGTGGCGTTCTCTAGTTGGTCTAGGTGTCTTAGGATGTTTACCAGCTTTAGTCCCCCTTCTTTCTTTCTTCTTTCATTTCTTGTTTAAATACTAAAAACTAAATTCCCTTTGTATTATAAGTTTCAGTTTTTATACTTTGGCCACAAAAAGTTTCTAAAAGTATTTCAAGGAGTTGTTTTGCTAATTCATGATATTTGAAGGACCAAACTTGACATGTCTTCAATCTTCAAGGTCTGCACTTGTTCTTTGTCTTCATGGAGGACTAAAAGTGACAAGTCTTCAAACATGAGGGACCATTTTTGCCAATTCTTCAAAGTTGAGGGTCCTTTTTGTAATTTTGACAAACTTTAGGAACCAAACTTGTAATTATGAATATACAATGGTATAAAGTGTCAATTATTCAATAATGGAGGACCCTTCTTGTACAATCTTCAATTCTTCAAGGACTTTTCTTAGAAAATCAACTCTAGGGTCCGGTTCATTATGCGGCTTCGTTTCCCGTGTTCGTTTTTGCTTGTTTCTTGTGATCTTTTGCCATTTTCTCAATATCCGTACCTAAAATACACATTGAACAAACACAAACATATATTTGGCACATTTTATGATATTTTACCATTTTAAGCCCGTTTTGGACGACGAGACTATGTATAAAAGCAGTCTCATCACTCCCCCATACTAAACCATTGTCGTGCCCTCACGCAATGCTAGAATAAAGTATCGTAGCACTTCCAAAATCATTTTTATGCACTTCTATTGAATCATAAACTTACTACACTACTACTATTACTAATACTTGTGTTTTGACATAATGTATGATTTTCATCGCAAAATGGGACGTTTAGGTTCATAGAACAAGAACACGTGAATGCTTCGTTAGAAATAATTTCATCGTCCTCGATTTTCACCCAATTCCATGCCAAGCGTGTAACGAGATCATTGTCATTATAAGTTAGTAATGCTAACACTACTCATATGCCCTAATCATGTACTTAGACTCCCATTATCCTAAATGGTATCTCTTATATTTTATTTTTGTCTTGAATGATTACGAGGATACATTTTTTACTTATGCGATGATAGAAATTTAGGTCTAAAAATAGAGTCATAACGGTGTAACCAAGACCATCGAATTAATAACCCCCCCTAATAGACAACGTTGTCAAAAAATTAAGTCAACAAGAAGGATCGATAAACACAGTTTTATAACGGTTTTGAACATGAGACTTATTACCAAGACTTTTATACGCCCCCTACCGGATTTGCCTTATTATCATAGGTTTACCTCCATCTTTTATTCAACTTCGCCATAAAACTTTTATTATGACTTCGGTCTTTCCTTGCCTTTTATTTAACCTCGCCATGAGGTGTTTATTATGGCCAAAGACGTATATCCTCACGCAAAAGTGAATTTTGGGTCTTTAAAGCTTCAGAGATTAAGGCTTGATTCACTTTCAATTTCGCATAGATTTTTCGGCCTTGTGAGCTTCAAATTGTTTGCTTGATTTAGGTGAGCAGTTGAAATCTTATTATTGGGTGAAGCTTTTGATTATTCGGGTTGCCAATACTTCAAAACCGTGACGCTGGCGATACCTTAATGTCTTCCCAATTTAATTACATGGAAGCTACTAGAAAATACTAGAAACCAACAATCAAGACTAAACCTCTAAGCCAATACTTATTAGCAATATATATATAAGCGAAGGGAGAATAAGCAAACAACGAGAACGCATGAGTTTTTGAAAAAATACGAGTACTCTACGTTTAGCATAGTAACTTATAATTAACTCTATCATTTCTCATCCTCATTTAAGATACTTAGCCTAATATAAAGTTAAGGAATCGAAGCTAAGTGCTCAACACGCACAGTCGAGTCAAAAATTACTCTTATTCTGGCCATCAGAAAATCTACATTCGTGTCTTCAAACACTTATAAAACATGAGAAAAATTTTAAAATTTGGCCATTTTTAGCCTTATTCTGCAACAAAATGATAAAAAAGGATAAACTTTGGAAAGCGTGAAGGTTTTGTAAGGCAAGTATCTATTCACACCCCCCCCATACTAAAGTTAAACATTGTCCTCAATGTTTCGAGTCTAAGGGTAGGATACCCCCATACTAGAGACCTAGTCGAATGCTTAATCTAGCATGAAAAGGGTGGAACCATAAAGTCAATAGCCGTTTATGAAGTGTGTTAAAAACCTAAGGTTAGAACAATCAAGGATATATCATATGGATATCGAGAAATTCTTCAAAGTAAACGATCGAGTGCTCCCATAAAACGAACATGAGAGGCTCCAATCGTAAATATCATGATCATCTAAAATCCACAAGTCACAAACAACCACGAAACAAAGGTCGGAAGGGCACAAATTCCCTCACATAAGCTACATTAGAAAGCGATAATATGTACATGGATAAGCATGGGACTCCCCCACGAGGCACCTCATGTTTGATTACCGAGTCATGAGCTCGACTCAATCCCCTCAATACTAATTATCATTGGGGAAGGTGACTTGGTTGAGGTAGTTCAAAGAAGGAACTTCCCCACCAAAATAGTTCTTCAACCTATGGCCCTCACCTTGAAATTAGGACCATCATTTTGAGCTAGCTTGATGGTCCCATAAGGACCAACTTGCCGGAAAATATTTTCAATCTTGAGTTAAAAAGCAACACTTGATCTCCAATGTTATAAACTCGGTTTTTAATTTTAGAATCATGAAACTTTTTAGTTTTCTCCTTATAAATCAATGAATTTTCATAAGCAATGTCTCTCAATTCATCTAAGTCATTAAGTTGCATTTTTTGGTGTTTTCCTGCGGTCTCAATGTCATCATTACAATGCTTTAGGGCCCAATAAGCTTTGTGTTCGAGTTCAATTGGCAAGTGACATCCATACACAAGCTTGTAAGGAATGCGCCCAATGGGCGTCTTATGAGCGGTACTGATATGAGTAAAATCACTCATATCAAACTCCCCCTTGCTAAGCAATTGTCGTGTCCTCACGCAATGATAAAATAAAACACTAACTACACCATTATTCAACTTTTGATACCTTATTTTGCAAAGACATAATGTATTGCTTTCATTATTTGAAAAATAACTTTTAGGATCATAAAACTCAAATAGATTCATCGTTCCCGACTTTTCACTTTTCCATGCCAAGTGCAAAGACAAGATCATTGTCAATCATAAGCCTCAAAATTAAACCAACTCATACAAGTAATTTGTGTTAAACTCAATCTCCTATTATTCCTAATTGTATCTCTAGATTTTATTTGTCATTCACCTAAAGGCTCATTTGACTTTATTTTGATATTTATTAGTCCAAAAATGAAGGCAAGAACGGCGTAAACTCAACACTCAAAACCTAACCTCGACTTCAAAAACCGTTGTCACTAAAGAAAGCCTACATCAAGGATAACTTAACACGCTTTGAGGGATAAATCTCCGGACCCGAAATTTGGCTAATATGGCTACTTAAAAGCAAAAATAAACCTCCAAAGTCAATTATGACCTTATTAATGGAGTTAGCAACAACTACACCATAACACCTTGCGGCTCTTTAAGATGCAATTGTGCTCCTTATTTAAAATCCACACCCGAAGGCTCCTTGGAAAAAAATAAGGGAATTGACATCACCATCCCACCTTATGGCTCATGATGATGAAGCAATGTTTATTCAACACGTCCCCTTGACATACACCCTAAGGCTCTAATGACAAGGTTAGTGCTACATGACTCCCACCCGAAGGCTCCTAGAGAACATGTTTTTATTTATTCTTCTTATTAATATGATATTTATAGTAAGCCAAATTTCCGCAATCCCATGATCAAAGGTCCATGACGCTGACACCCTTAATGTGTTCTCACTTTAATTACAAGGGAAGAAAAAGAAGGAGTTACGAGTTAAGATATCAAGCCTAAACCGCTAAAAACTTCATTTATTAAGCAATTATTATTCAAGTGTGGAAAATAAATACGAGGAGATTAAATCAAACACAAAAAATACTTGCACAAAGAAGAATTAATCTTGGAAACTTATGGTTGAACTCTATCATCTCTTATTCTCCATATTGTAAAATTTCAAGAATGTGAATCAATGGATACTTAGCCTATTAAATCAAAGTTTTGGGTTTTCAAGTCATCTATAGGATCTTGCATCTTCTTATACTTTTTCAAGTTTTAGAATTTACGTTTTAAAGTTCCCTTGATAAACGATTTTCTAGGATCAATTATAGGAACTTGCGAAAAGTTCTTGTTCTTAACCCGTATGAATTAAGACTTCCGCGTTTTAAAGCTCCCCATATAAAAGCCTAGCAAAACTTAATTCAAATACGTTAAGGAAAAGCTAAGGTAAAAACCGAGTCGAGTCAAAATCTATTTTTATTTTCACCAACGGAAAGCCTACATTTGTGTCAAAAGCACTTATTTTATTTATTAAAACTTAAAATAACACTAAAAATTTAAAATTTTAATGAAAAATGAGAAAAAAAATTACGTTTAGACACGACAAAAGCATTTGTAAGCGATTATATCGATTGACTCCCCCATGCTAAAACCAAACTTTGTCCTCAATGTTTCTTAGCTCAAGAGTGACACCCCCTTGCTAAAACACGAAGAGTCTAATGCAAAATCCTAACATGGAAAGAGCACGCAAATCTATAACCCGTTTATTAATTATGCCTCAAGATAAAACGTTAGTCGATAAAAATCAAGAGTGTGCCCCTTTTTGGCATTCAAATATTGGAAGATCAAGTGGACCGGCAAAAACCGAACACGAGAGTCTTCGATGATAAGGGTCATACCTAAGATTCACAACACAACAAAACACGAGCACGAGCTTAAGAGATCAAGCCTTATTAGTTGTTAGAAAATAGAAAGAAGATAGAATGTATGGGACTCCCCCACAAGGCACCTCGTTTTTGTTAACCGAGTCATGAGCTCGACTCGATCCCCGCATTCATTGGTCCTTAGGGAAAGTGGTGAAAATCGGAAAAATGGAATAAAATCCATAACAAAGTACGATGACGGGGTCAAAGATTACATCCTCGTTGTCGGATGACAAACGAAAGGATAAAACTCCAACACAAATCTCTAAAAAGAGATGGTAGTCACAAATAATGGTATGGATGTAGCATGCTCCCCGAGATAAACTCGCACCAAGATGATTAAAAAGTCTTTCAATTATTGCATCGGTGAAAGGCCGAGATTTCCCTAAATCAACGATTCTGGGATCGAATACCTCATCCTCGGTGGAGAAAGGAATAGACAACACGGTGTCGTCCCCCCATGCTAATATATACATGAGAATCACGCTCGATCTCAAGATCGGTAACGTCTTCACTTCCCCGTGGAAGTGGATCAATGATAGCAAAAAGTTCATCGATGAACTTATCACATGAATAGTCACTAACCTCACTCGGTGTGAAGTTAGGAATCAAAGGCTCTTCAATTGAAGATTGTGCCTTAGGAACATAAACATGATCCTTCGAAGAGAGTGAAAATGAGTCCTTTTCAAATATTGTTCAATTAAAGCAATATCACTCTCGGGATCAAAATTCTTACTATTAAAGTCACTAGCATCAAATGGCTCACTTAGGTATTCATCAATTTGTTTTTCAATCTTAGAACTATCATCCTCGTATGGAGTGAATGGAGATGAGGAAAGATTACAACATGATTCAACAAAGCAAGCTTCTTCATTTAACTTTAACTTTCTTTTATCACAAAATGAAGTTTCCAAAATTGGAAAAACACCTTTATCAAAAAGAGCTTTCTTATTACTTTCAACTGTTTCAACAAGTTTTACACTTTCAACTTTCTTAGAAGCAAATCTTGGAATCTTTTCCGGTTTGAAAACAATGCTTTTATCACCATAAAACAATTTAATTTCCTCTTTCCTCATATCAACTTGAACTTGAGCCGTACACAAAAATGGACGTCCTAAAATAATAGGCACACGAGGATTGGTTTCATAATCAACTAAGCAAAATCGGCTAAGTACAAAAACTTTCCCACTTTAGCAATGACATTTTCCGCTATACCAACCGGTCGAGTGGTGGTACCATTAGCAAGCTCAATGATCATTCGAGTGGTACTAAGTGGTGCATAGTCAATATTTTTCCAAAGGGCTAGGGGCATTAAGTTAATGCTAGCTCCTAGATCCGCTAGGTCTATGCAAACCCCAAGCTCATTAAAAACACAAGGTATCAAGAATTGACCCGGATCTTTATATTTCTCAGGAAAGAAATCAAAGAAAACCGAGGTGCTAATCACATTCAAAGTAGCCTTGGTGACATCTAGAAAAGTTTCCTTAGGTGGAGGATTAAACTCAATTACTTCAACTTCCTCTAAAATTTCACAATCATCATAAACGGTTATGGCCTTAAGCTCTCCCTATGGGGTTTGGAATGGTATTACTAGGTAAGCAACCCGAAGAAGATGATGGTTTAGACATAAATCCCTCAAACATCGAAAGCAATTTATTTTGACCTTGTTCCAAACTTTGTTGCATACGATTATGACTTTGCTCTAATCTTTGCTCAAAACGGTTTTGGTTTTGTTCAAGTCTTTGTTGATTAAGCTCAATCTTATTGTTTTGCCCTTTAATCGTATTTTGAAACTCATTTTTCAAAGTTGCCATTTGTCCTTGAATATTATTTTGAAAATCTTTCAAATTTGCCTCATTCGTTTTAATGTAGCTTGACAAATCATTTTGGTTATTGCTTTGAAAACCTTGATTGTTTTGATTAGCATTAAACCCATTTCCTTGATTATAATTCACTTGGTTACCACGGTTAAAATTATTCCCATTATTTCCATTGTTGTACCTATTTTGAACCGGTGGAAAACCCGGTGGAGCAACATGATCTTGACGAGGAACTTAACCGTTGGAGCCATAAGTTCCCATCGCGGCAAAAGCACTAGCTTGATCAAACCCCGTGGTTAAACAAGCATGATTAGGATGTGCTCCACCACATGATACACAAACATTCTCAACCATATTAATCGATCCATGAGGATTCTTCCTAAGCTCATTCAAAATCGTGTCAATCTTAGAGTCCAGTCTAGCAATCTCGGGATTAAATGAATTCACATTGGAAACACCCGGTGTGTTTCGTGAATATTGTGCTCTAGATTTATTCTCAAATATACCTTACGCGTCTCTCGGAGTTTTCCTTAAAAGATTACCACCCGCGGAGGCATTTAACGAATCTTGTTCAATCATATTAAGCCCATTATAGAAAGTATTAATTTGATGCAATTCCGAGAAACCGTGGTGTGGACATTGTCTCAACAAATCTTTAAATCTTTCCCAAGCAACCCCAAACGATTCATGCACTTTTTGTTCAAATCTAGTGATCTCGTTCTTAAAGTGTGTTGTTTTAGAAGGTGGAAAGAAATAATTCATAAACTTGGACACTAAATCATCCCATGTTAAGATCGAACCCGGTGGTTCTTTCTCATACCAAATCTTAGCATTACCCTCGAGCGAGTACGGAAAAAGCATGAGCTTAATCGTGTCATTCGGCACATCTCTAAACTTGAGAGTCGAGGTAATTCGAAGAAAATTCCGAATGTGAGAGTGCGGGTTATCGGTCTCATTGCCGCGAAATTGGTCGGCACGAATGTGACAATCCGTCAATTTACGATTGATATTTTATTCTCAAATATTATTTGAAAATATTATTTTAATGTTACAATATGAACTCACAATTTTTGGGAAGAAATTTGGACTTACGTCTTGGAGTAGCATCGACTACGTCTAAACCGGAGGATTCAACGTTACGTGCTTACGTTTACGTACACCGTCCTTGGTGACAGTCCGACATTTCAGAAAATAAATTTATCCGTGAATATTATTTTGGAGATTTAAATTTGTGTTGGTTCATAAACTCACAAATTTACGAGAAGAGATTAGGACTTACGATTTTATTTTAACGTCCTTTACGACTAAACCGGAAACCTTAGGATTACGTATTTACGTTTTCGAACTCCGTTTTTGATGAAACAATTTTTATTAGATTCGTTTTGTGACGTTGATTCATAATTTATAAAAACGTTTTTCGTAAAACGACCCGAGGGCACGCAAATCGAGGAAACTAGAATCGAGGAGTACCCGTAAATTAGCGGGATGGGACAAAATACATTGTCCCACCCCACTAGCACACATGGGGCGGCCAAATACTCACTAACACCCTTAGGTGTCAAGTCCTTGTGTAGCTACACTACACTTGTCTAACTAAGCTTACTAGTTAAGCTTACCTTACAACAAAACCATCAAAACCTTCACATACCACCATTTCAACATGCAATCAACACACAAACTCTCTCTCTCTAGCACAATGTGCCGTCCCAAATGCTCCACAAAACACCCATTTCATTCAAAATTTAACCATAAACATATGTTATAATTAACATATGTTAATCTCCATTCAAAAAGATGAAGATTGGTGCAAGTTATAACATCCAAGGAGGAGTATTCATGGTGTCTTGGGGCTGATTTTCCACAAGGAGTTCATGGAGCATGGTGGTCTTGAAGATGGTCATGGATATCCACAAGTTTCTCCATCAAAAATCCATGTTTTGATCAACCTACATCATCATGGTGGTATAAAGATTGTCCTCCTCAACTTCTTGTTATTTTGATTATGTAAACATGTATTTTATTTCCTATTGTATATGTATATGATGATTATATGATGATAAAAATGTTATGTGGGGATTTGGTATTGATAAATATGATTAAAAAGGTGAAAAACTATAAGAAACAAGGATAAAATCTTGGTTAAATTTGATGGTTGTATAAAACAGTAAAGAAACATGTTATGAACTGATAAAATGATGAAGTAGAATGGATTTACAGTAAGCTATGAGTCTTGTACACATGTGAGAGTTGGCCATACAATGGAATCATTGTAATGAGTGAGATATGATCAAAACAAGTTTAAGGTATAAATCTGAGGTTACTGTTTTGGACGATTTTTAGAAAATATTAAAAAGATGATTCAACAGTAGCTATAGAGGAGTTAAATGTAGCACATATCATGTAGTTTATGTGATAAAAGTTTGAGCTTCTATCTCCATATAGAACTCAAGATATGGCAGTTTTGGTGAAAGTAAAGATAAAAATCAGATTTTTGAAAAATAAAGTATAATACTATTATATAAGCACTCAAAATTATATTGTATAAAATGTAAAGTTAAAACCCACTAACTCATGAATTTTATTTATATAAATATGTTAAAGGTTAAATAAGTGTACATTTTATAAAAATGGTAACTTGTTAAGTTTTATAAGTTATAAAACTATAAACATGATTTTTACGACTTTTTCGGCTATTGCCGTAAAATTAACGTTTTTGTTAAATAAAACTTAGACGACCAAACCCGTCTAATGTAAAGTTTATAAAAGTCATATACTGATATATAAGTATCTAATACAAGTAAAAACCGATAAAACCCGAACTATACGGCATACGGACATTAACGAGCTAAGTAAACATATTGGACTAATACTTGGGCTAATAATTGGACTAAATAAGATAAACACCCATAAAAAGAACTTATTGGGCTTAACCCATTTGGGCCCAACTTGAAAGTGTATGTACTGATAATATAAGTACAAAATGGATTAAAATAAGTTAAGAACTTATAATATGCTTATTGGACCTAAAACACGTAAATAGGTAAAACGAGAAAACTAGTATAAAAGTTATCGACACATAACACAAAAATGAGTAAACGAGAATATGTAAACCCACTTGATCATCATCATATATATATAATCATCATATGTATACATAATTGGTATTTTTATAAAGTCATTGGACATGAGTCTAAGACGAATATTATTTGTCTAGGTTTCCGTGATTGAAGCACGTACCGTACGTCCGAATTGCCGATAACCCGCCTTCCCACATCAACGTGAGTTCATAGCCTCGCACTCTTTTAAATGTTTTTATAAATGTTTTATAAACCCGCGAGGGAGATAACATGTTAGTTTTTATAAAATAGGACACCATTTGTCCCGATTGTTTGTTTATTAATTTTGGACCCGAATGATTGAATGACCCGAATGTATGACCCGATAAATGATTAAAGGACCCGATAGATGAAATCAAATGGATTATTAAAGTTAGGTTATGTAAATAAAAGTCCCATTAGCATGAATTGTGAACTACCGGGAGTTGGTAGACGCTTATGCATTTAATAGTACTATTTGGGGACGATCACCCCAGTTCGCGCCTTGACGGTTGATCCCCGTCGTGCCACATTGATTGGTAAGAGAATTTATGTATGAGAAGATTTCCATAGCGTGACCTTTGTGACAACACGCTACTTTAGATGGGCAAAATTGGTATCGGGTTAGCTACCCGTTTTGGTTTAGTAAGGTAACAATGTCATGCGGCTTGTAATAATCCAAAACTAACGAAATACTACTAGACGCTCCGAAGAACGATGTATTGCCTGACTAGCAATACTGGGTCATACTATTGATATTATGTTTGTGTTTTGGTTTTCATAACCATATTCATATAACGGTTTTTATTTTCATACAACGTTATAAGACGTATTGTATGATATTTTTGCGACATTGGCTCGTATAATGATTTTTAAGGCAAATGCCTATATTATGATTTTGATGAAGATTTGTATAAAATGACTTTGGCTATTTTATGGCCTATTAAAATGATTTGTAGAAAATGATTTTCAGTAATAATTTTATACTGATATTATACTGATGGATTTTATTAAACTCTATGAATTCACTCGGCGTTATCGCTGACCTTTTCTTTTAATATGTTTTATCTCAGGTACTTGAAGGTAATTCTCGGGAAGACAACAAGAATTCATGGCCCGCACTTAAACAATATTTTCCATTCAAATACTTTGTAAAACTTTGTATGAAATATAATGACTTGGGACCGATGTAACTTTGATGTTTATGAATGGAAATGCTTTTATTATTAAACGACGCGATTTTTATGCGTTGTCTATGATGTGAGTAATGTGCTATCCCGTAACACCAACTAGTCTTCCGCTGTACTGAGTTGTATAAATTTGGGGTGTTACAGTTTGGTACCAGAGCTCTCGTTATAGAGAACGAAAGATTTTTAAAACCAAGGTTTTGAATAAAACATTTCAAAATCTTTTTAACTATAAACATTTTTCTAAAAATGTCTAAAAATCTTTTGAGTATAACGGTGCCGAAGAATTCCCGAGTTACCGACAAGGCTAAGACTGAGAAGTGTTATTTTAATATATATATAACTTGGATTATATATATATATATATGATGTAATTTTATTACATGATTGTTTGATGATTATTTTAATTTTTATACGAGGTATTTATACGACGTCGATTGTCACAAGAAACCCTAAATCCCCTAGTAAATTAATCGAAGCTATTCTCGTAGGAATTCTAGCTATCCTAGATCTAAACCAAGTTGTGGATATTTATGATCCCAACAAATGGTTGATATCCGTAGAAATATAGATAGTAGTTGATTGTGATATTGAAGAAGAATTGGCGAGATTAAATTTGATATCGATGTCATGACGATCTTTCCTTATAGAGTGAAGTTTGACAAAACGTTATCACCTAGAAAGATGTCATCTGATTCGTTGTCATCCAATTCTTAAATTTGAAACCGAAAGGGTGAATGTTGCACTTGAGGCTGTCATTGGAACCATTACCCAAAAGCCTCATGCCACTAATACCTTTCCGAGAAGTCTAATTGACTGATCGAGTCATTTAATATTAGTGACTCATTTGATAATTGTTGTTGTAAGAGCTAATAGGATTGGAATTAAGTGTTGATTCATATCGAGCTTTATTGCCCTTTTAAGGTTTATGAATAAGATTGAAAGTATGGAAGAATGAGGTAGGATATCGAATTGAGTATAAATTGGTTAAAACTTGAATGAAGTAAAATTTAACTTGTATGGAGTATGAGATTGTTAAGAGGAAGTCGTTAAGTCCTGTGATTGAATTATAAGGTTTTAATTGATTGTTAGTTCGTGTTAAGGGTTGTTCCTAGGCCATTGTCCACTAACGAGGATGCCCAGTGTCCAAAAAATAAATTGAAGAAATCTTCTTCTGAATTGGGACCGATGGATCTTCCGGGACAGGCAGGACACCTAATGACTCTTGTAGATTAGTATTCATTGAGGTATCTTTTAAAAATAATCCCTAACTTAACTGAGACATCAGTTGGTAGGATGAGATATTGGAATTGTATGACATAGTGACACATAATGTGTTACGGTACAATTTGACTTGTTTGCGATTAATGAAAAGACTACCTTTGATTGCTAAATTCTACATGTATCGATGTTATCTATCTTTTATTGCTTCATCCTAATGTTCGCATTAGTGATGCAACCATTGAACAAGTACCCATCTTGAATTGAGTTACGTTGTGAATTATTCTCTTTGAGTGCCATCGAGATCACGAACCTCATGATTATTTGGCTAAGCTCATTTCCTATCATATTGTAGTTAAGATCTTGGTGAATAACTCTTCATCACTCTTTTGTAGATCACACATTGTTTTTATAAAGTTAAAACGGTATCCTTTGAGAAAATTTAATTTTCATCACAATAAGGATTATTCAAAGTGAGATTTATAAGTGATTGATATCAAAATGAAGTTGTTTATGAGACGCTTTGGAAACTTAATTATTTCCATAACAAAGAAAACCTTTGTAAATATGTTTTTGATTCTTATTTAAGAATTAAGCATGAAAATGTTTTTATTATACACATGATGATAAAATTTTGACGAACTGAGTATTGCATCGTTAATCTTGAAATTGTATATAGTTGCGCGCCTACATACAATTTGGAATGGACTATGCAAGGCTGATTAGTAGTCACCATAAAGCTGAATAATAAACACTACATTATCTTTGAAGATTGTGAAAGATTAAATTTTAATGAGATCTGCAAGAAGTGAAAAATAAGGACATAGTGTTAGGAATACCTACACATGTGCCTGTAGCACCTATTCTTCTGAGTTAAATTTACTCATCTGTGGAAATTGTCTTATTTGACAATTGACAATTCTTTCTTGTCCAATTCTCCCGTAGTGAAACTCTTAGGAAAAGTATCTGATTACCGAGTGTTGATACCCGACAGGATGTATTGACGTTCTTATCATTTCTTATGATTTGATTTCATTTGAATGACGTGGGTAACGATCTGAGGAGCTTTCGAATGCGTACTCAAATTATGAAAACATGGGATATATTCATATTCGTTAAATGTTTTCATCTGTATCTGATTTGAAATTCTCTCGCGTAGATTATGCGTTGACCTTACTCTTTTAAGGTTAGTTGTGTCTCCTAATATCCTTGAATTTGTGAAGGATTATGAATTATTATTAGTCTTTTGAAAAGTCCACATCTTATCGACGGCAATAAAACTGGAAAGTTGATAATGCCAGTAGAATGGATTGATTGATTATGACATGACGACATTGTCTTAATTGATGGGAACTCGAGTAGAATTCCCCTAAATGATAAGATGTTGATTATCAAAAGTGATCTAAATAATTCTTGATGGATGAACATATCCTGTATAAAGACTTGAAATATTACAATGGATGGTTGTGAACTAGTTATAGATATTGTAATCTAGAAGAACCTAATATGAATTTATTAAAAAGATAATTTTGTTATTTGAAACTTTAGTAAGTATTTATTGGTGAATTACCTAGACTTTCTCCATTAAGGCAAGTTGAAATTGGTATTGATTATATTTCCGGTGCTGCACCTGTGGCTTGTGCATTATACGTCAGCACCATCTGAATTTAAGGAATTACCGTACAACTGAGATAGTTGTCGGAGAAAGATTTTATTATACCAAGCCTGTCATCCTGAAGAGCTATGGTGTTATCTTTCCTTATATTTATAGATTACTGTGACTGAGTAAATTGACAATCGAAAACGATATCCATAACTCGAAATGGAAGATTTGTTCGATCATTTACAAGGTTCTAGTGTATGTTTTAAAGATTTGATCCATGGCATGGTTATCATCAACTTCGCATCTGCGGAAGAGATTATCTATTCCAATCACTACATCCGGTGCTTGTAATGAACATTATGAGTTCCACGTGATGTTGTTTGGATTGACCAATGCACATGTAGCATTCATAAATTTGGTGAATCACGTGTGTAGGCTGTAATTTGATAAATTCATGCTCGTGATCATTAAGGATTATATGTTTGTTTATAAGAATAAGAATGAGTTAATAATTGGTTATAGATTGCCCTAAATTGACCGGACAATTAAAACCTGTACCTTGAATAATTAACATGTGATTTAAGACATAATCATATATATTAATTGACCATGGGATTAAAAGATAATGGAATCTATATTAACTCTTTAAAAACTAAGAGCCCTTTTAAGACTTTGGATTTTACCAAAAAGAAAGTGCAAGTGTGTTTTGACAAATGTTTTAACAAAGGATTTATAAGGGATTATTCCCTTATACACAAACCATTTAACTAAACTCCTGTTTAGGGGTAAATGTTTGTGTATACCTCAAGATAACCTAAAAGGGATTGAGGAAACCATTTGAACCATGACTTGAAATTTGAAACGATAATTTACGCTTTTCAAACTAAGAAAATTTTGACCACAGTATAACCAAAGATTTTTCGAACATTTACGAATTTTATTAAATATTTTCGATAAATCAACAAAAATCTTGTTAATTAAATTCAAATTTAATTTTGAACATTTTATATAATTGGTCGAACTAAGAAATTTAAAACTTTTACGTTTACGCTTCATAAAAATTAACTAATAATTAATTAATTAATTATAATAATTATCGACGCTTTAGACGCCGGATTGAGAAAAACTGATAAAAATGATAGGTGAGACGAAACTAAAATAGAGAAAATGTGAAGAAATAATTTTTGAATAAATACGGTCATGATATTTATTTCATCAGGAAGGTGAACGTAATTACTGACGTATTATATAAAAAGGATAAAGAACCAGTTAGGACATGTTCCTTAATAATAAAGGTGCAAAATAAATTGCCGAACAATTTAAATATAAACGATGTTTGTAAAAAGGGATAATATAGATTATAAAAGAGGTTCGCGGCTAATGTGAACCATTAAAATTATGAAGCCGATAGCGCTAAATATTTAAAAGACCACTTGTGATTGTCTAAATATGGAGATTGTGAGATATAGTATGTTGGAATTTGTAAGTATAAGTATTATATGTATGTCATTTTTGACTAAAAGTATCTTTGTCTGAAGAAGTTGTACTGATGGCATTTATGAAGGCAGACATCGCCTCATACATTAGTAAACGTCTAGCTATTGCAAAGGTCATCATCTGAATTTGATTTGATTTGGGTCATCGTCGACAGACTGACCAAATCTGCTAATATCATTCCCGTTAATGATAAATGCAAAAGAATTATGTAAACATAGTGTGCCTGTATCGATCATCTATATCAAGATCCTCGCTTCGCATCGAATTTCTAGAGATTTGCTCAGAAGTCATTGAGAACGAACCTTGATGAGAGTACTATGTACCACCCCAAATCGAAGGGACGAGGTAAAGTAACGATACAAGGTAATATAAGTGCTGTTTTATGTTTGAATGATTGACCTTTGGTAATAGACCGTATAATCGTTTTCCTTTGGAGAGATTATCATTGATAATCATCTTGTTAGGATTGAGATCGAATCTTGTTAGGATCTAAATCTTAGAGCATCTGTAAGCAAGAGTTGAGATAAAGACATCCGACATACACCCATTGTGAGCTGGACATGTCTTTTAGGTTTAAGGTTCCTATGATGGCGAACCTATCCTTGCAAAATACCCGACCCGCGAGATCTGAAATGATTGTTGAAATTAGGATCTGATTATTGACTGCCAGTAGTGGGCAAGAGGTTATGTGAATGTGAAATGTAGATCTTGAAGTGCCAAATGGGTAGCGAAGTTATGCCACAATTTTTAAACTTGGAAAAATGAACTCATGATCTGAAAAATCATGGGATATAAGTCCCCGTTGTATGGGACCATAGAGATGATGTAAAAAGATTGGTTTGAAAGGCATATAAGCTGGATCTACCCTAGGACTTCAAGGACTGCGTGAATTATGTTTCGTATATCGAACTTGATGGAATATCTATCAAGTTAAAAATTTGAATTCTTCTTAATAGAGCTTAGATCGGCGAAAAGTTGCATTCATCAAAAACCCGTGAACATCATGGATAGAGAAAGTAAGTCAACATTAAGCCTGATCTTATTCCCGTAGTGATGTTTGATGAAACTCGCGTATTATAATGAATTGCACTTGTGAGAAAAGACCGAATGTGGAGGAAATACCCACATGGCTTTAACTCTATAAGAAGCAAGTAGTAAGGTAAGATGATCTTTGAGGACAAGATCCTATTTAGGGGTAAATGTTGTGACAATCGGTCAATTTACGATTGATATTTTATTCTCAAATATTATTTGAAAATATTATTTTAATGTTACAATATGAACTCACAATTTTTGGGAAGAAATTTGGACTTACGTCTTGGAGTAGCATCGACTACGTCTAAACCGGAGGATTCAACGTTACGTGCTTACGTTTACGTACACCGTCCTTGGTGACAGCCCGACATTTCAGAAAATAAATTTATCCGTGAATATTATTTTGGAGATTTAAATTTGTGTTGGTTCATAAACTCACAAATTTACGAGAAGAGATTAGGACTTACGATTTTATTTTAACGTCCTTTACGACTAAACCGGAAACCTTAGGATTACGTATTTACGTTTTCGAACTCCGTTTTTGATGAAACAATTTTTATTAGATTCTTTTTGTGACGTTGATTCATAATTTATAAAAACGTTTTTCGTAAAACGACCCGAGGGCACGCAAATCGAGGAAACTAGAATCGAGGAGTACCCGTAAATTAGCGGGATGGGACAAAATACATTGTCCCACCCCACTAGCACACATGGGGCGGCCAAATACTCACTAACACCCTTAGGTGTCAAGTCCTTGTGTAGCTACACTACACTTGTCTAACTAAGCTTACTAGTTAAGCTTACCTTACAACAAAACCATCAAAACCTTCACATACCACCATTTCAACATGCAATCAACACACAAACTCTCTCTCTCTAGCACAATGTGCCGTCCCAAATGCTCCACAAAACACCCATTTCATACAAAATTTAACCATAAACATATGTTATAATTAACATATGTTAATCTCCATTCAAAAAGATGAAGATTGGTGCAAGTTATAACATCCAAGGAGGAGTATTCATGGTGTCTTGGGGCTGATTTTCCACAAGGAGCTCATGGAGCATGGTGGTCTTGAAGATGGTCATGGATATCCACAAGTTTCTCCATCAAAAATCCATGTTTTGATCAACCTACATCATCATGGTGGTATAAAGATTGTCCTCCTCAACTTCTTGTTATTTTGATTATGTAAACATGTATTTTATTTCCTATTGTATATGTATATGATGATTATATGATGATAAAAATGTTATGTGGGGATTTGGTGTTGATAAATATGATTAAAAAGGTGAAAAACTATAAGAAACAAGGATAAAATCTTGGTTAAATTTGATGGCTGTATAAAACAGTAAAGAAACATGTTATGAACTGATAAAATGATGAAGTAGAATGGATTTACAGTAAGCTATGAGTCTTGTACACATGTGAGAGTTGGCCATGCAATGGAATCATTGTAATGAGTGAGATATGATCAAAACAAGTTTAAGGTATAAATCTGAGGTTACTGTTTTGGACGATTTTTAGAAAATATTTCAAAGATGATTCAACAGTAGTTATAGAAGAGTTAAATGTAGCACATATCATGTAGTTTATGTGATAAAAATTTGAGCTTCTATCTCCATATAGAACTCAAGATATGGCAGTTTTGGTGAAAGTAAAGATAAAAATCAGATTTTTGAAAAATAAAGTATAATACTATTATATAAGCACTCAAAATTATATTGTATAAAATGTAAAGTTAAAACCCACTAACTCATGAATTTTATTTATATAAATATGTTAAAGGTTAAATAAGTGTACATTTTATAAAAATGGTAACTTGTTAAGTTTTATAAGTTATAAAACTATAAACATGATTTTTACGACTTTTTCGGCTATTGCCGTAAAATTAACGTTTTTGTTAAATAAAACTTAGACGACCAAACCCGTCTAATGTAAAGTTTATAAAAGTCATATACTGATATATAAGTATCTAATACAAGTAAAAACCGATAAAACCCGAACTATAGGGCATACGGACATTAACGAGCTAAGTAAACATATTGGACTAATACTTGGGCTAATAATTGGACTAAATAAGATAAACACCCATAAAAAGAACTTATTGGGCTTAACCCATTTGGGCCCAACTTGAAAGTGTATGTACTGATAATATAAGTACAAAATGGATTAAAATAAGTTAAGAACTTATAATATGCTTATTGGACCTAAAACACGTAAATAGGTAAAACGAGAAAACTAGTATAAAAGTTATCGACACATAACACAAAAATGAGTAAACGAGAATATGTAAACCCACTTGATCATCATATATATATATATAATCATCATATGTATACATAATTGGTATTTTTATAAAGTCATTGGACATGAGTCTAAGACGAATATTATTTGTCTAGGTTTCCGTGATTGAAGCACGTACCGTACGTCCGAATTGCCGATAACCCGCCTTCCCACATCAACGTGAGTTCATAGCCTCGCACTCTTTTAAATGTTTTTATAAATGTTTTATAAACCCGCGAGGGAGATAACATGTTAGTTTTTATAAAATAGGACACCATTTGTCCCGATTGTTTGTTTATTGATTTTGGACCCGAATGATTGAATGACCCGAATGTATGACCCGATAAATGATTAAAGGACCCGATAGATGAAATCAAATGGATTATTAAAGTTAGGTTATGTCACTAAAAGTCCCATTAGCATGAATTGTGAACTACCGGGAGTTGGTAGACGCTTATGCATTTAATAGTACTATTTGGGGACGATCACCCCAGTTCGCGCCTTGACGGTTGATCCCCGTCGTGCCACATTGATTGGTAAGCGAATTTATGTATGAGAAGATTTCCATAGCGTGACCTTTGTGACGACACGCTACTTTAGATGGGAAAAATTGGTATCGGGTTAGCTACCCCTTTTGGTTTAGTAAGGTAACAATGTCATGCGGCTTGTAATAATCCAAAACTAACGAAATACTACTAGACGCTCCGAAGAACGATGTATTGCCTGACTAGCAATACTGGGTCATACTATTGATATTATGTTTGTGTTTTGGTTTTCATAACCATATTCATATAACGGTTTTTATTTTCATACAACGTTATAAGACGTATTGTATGATATTTTTGCGACATTGGCTCGTATAATGAATTTTAAGGCAAACGCCTATATTATGATTTTGATGAAGATTTGTATAAAATGACTTTGGCTATTTTATGGCCTATTAAAATGATTTGTAGAAAATGATTTTCAGTAATAATTTTATACTGATATTATACTGATGGATTTTATTAAACTCTATGAATTCACTCGGCGTTATCGCTGACCTTTTCTTTTAACATGTTTTATCTCAGGTACTTGAAGGTAATTCTCGGGAAGACAACAAGAATTCATGGCCCGCACTTAAACAATATTTTCCATTCAAATACTTTGTAAAACTTTGTATGAAATATAATGACTTGGGACCGATGTAACTTTGATGTTTATGAATGGAAATGCTTTTATTATTAAACGACGCGATTTTTATGCGTTGTCTATGATGTGAGTAATGTGCTATCCCGTAACACCAACTAGTCTTCCGCTGTACTGAGTTGTATAAATTTGGGGGTGTTACAACGAATGAGCGATAAAAGACCCGTCTTAATCTCATAATGATCCGCCAAAATAGCCGGCACAACGATTGCTTCCCCATACCCTTCGGTGGGTGCACGGAGCAATTCCTCCATTATTCGGTTATCGGCCATCTCTACAACAACAGGTGGAATCTCGGGTTCCATTATTCGTTGTTGACGATTCCAATTTCTACGAGGAATATTTTCAAGCCTATTAAAATCAATCACAAGACGAGAAGAACGTAATTGCATACACTACAAAGACGAGAATTTAGAGGATTTGAAGAAAAGAAATTAGACAAGAAGAAGATTATTTTTTTTTGGTATTGCTCAATCAAAATTGATCGATAAGAAACAAGGAATAAGGATAACTACTATGGAAGTAAATTACCCTCGGTCGACTTTGAAACGATAGGTGAAAACCTAAACGTCTCGAGGTTCAATAAGTAAACTATAAAAATAAAATTTATTACTACTTGAGTCGGCAAACCAATAATAGGTCGTCCCTCTCAATATACGCACAAGCAAGCGGGGAAACGAGGTGGCACAAAGCACTTAAAAACCTTTTTTCTTAGACGGATTTTTATAGCACGTCGCCTTATACCCACCTTATAGTTTGTATAAATCGAGTTCAAACTTCTTATTAGTATTTATCTATTTTGCCTTTTATTTTTGTTTTGGATTCGAATACAATAGCTAGGTGATGAAATCCCAACTAAGGCCTTATTTGATAAGTATGTAAATTTATTGTTCTACGTAATACAATATATTATTCACAAAAAACGAGAAAAACGATACATACTATATAATAGAAAAATAACAAAACTTTCCGAGGACGGAAAGGGTCTTCAAATCAACGATCAACAAATCTCAACGGAAACGAATCGTACACAAGATTCCCGGCAGCGGCGCCAAAATTTTTGATGTGATCGTGATAGTATAGTGATAATTAAGATACGTTATAGGGTAAATTAGAAAATTACCTTTAGGAAAAAGTAATAGACTAATATTACCAAAGACGAATTCAATTAAACACGTTGGTGAACCAAGTTCGTTGTACACGAAGATCGAGTGAATTTGAGACGTTTTGTATTGATTTGGACAATCGATTTGAATTGGTTTTCGGTTTTTAAACTAAAATTAAAGTCTACAAATTTAAAACTTATTTTAATCCTAAAGTACATGAATCGTAAACCCCAAATTATTTAATCTAGAAACAATTACTTAAAATTAAAACTATTTAAAAATTAAACTATTTTAAAAATCTATAAAAAAATCAATCTATTAAAATAACTTTTAAACTATTTTTAGAAATCTAATTAACTTTTTAAACTAATTAAATTTACTAAAATTTACTTAAACCAAATCTATTTTTTTAAACTAATTTTATTTAAATCTAAAACAATAAAAATCTAAATATTCAAAACTAATTAAACTTTTAAAATTAATAAAAACATTTTAATTTTACTTTGAAACTATTGATTATTTTAAAAACTCAAATTTACTTTAAATAAAACATTTATTTAAACGGACATTTAGCAAAAACAAATCTAAGATCAAAATCTACCAGATCAAGATGCTATATTAATGAAGAAATAGAAAGTAAAACCAAATAAGCCAGTTAGCTCAGATGGCTAACACGTTGGACATGCACCCGAGAGGTCTCGGGTTCGAATCCACAGGAGTGGATTTTGTGCAATATTTTGCGATTATCTTATTTTTGGCAAATTTGCAAACCAAACACCCCAAATTCGAGGGATGCAGGCTACGAATAGTCATTGCTCAAAATCAATATACCAGCAAATCTTAAAAGAAAATACAGCATTAAATTCACTCAAAACAAAATTCTAAAGCAGTTCAACGGACAGCTATATCACAATTATAAATATAGCACATAAAATGTCAATCATCACTATTAAGCAGTTAAATAAAAATAAGCTTAATCCAATATGATTCAGAAAATTACAAAAATCCAAAACTCACTTCAGTAGACTCAACAAATTTCATATTTCATAACAATATCTTTTTCAAAAGAACAGTCATCAAATTAGCAGGATGCATAATATCATACAGCTATGTTAACTGATTCATATCTATTGTAAAACTCTTAAACCACAAAGGATCAGCAGTCACTTAAAATCTATAAGTCACACTTAAAACTTAATCTGCAAACTTTAGACTTACTGAAAACTTAACCTATATCATCAAACAACTTGACTTAAACAGATATGAGCCGTATGAAAACATTAAACAAAACCAAATTACTAACACATTTAAACAAAATCAGCAAAAATCTTATTCCCAAAACCAACTTATAATTGAATAATCCTATCTAGCAATCTAAAAGAACTTTTACAATATCCAAACCTCATCTTAACAGACATCCATTAACAGATAACCGTCATCATCTAATTCAAATATAAAGTCTCTAAGTAAAACAGATTCACTACTTTAAGTAAGCAGATTAAAACCTTTAACTCAAACAGTTATACAAATCAAAGCATTTAGACAAATAAACAAATTATTTCAGAAACAACTAAGCAGTAAAAATCATATAACATCAACCATAAACTTAAATAACATAAACATGAATAAAACAAAAATAAAATAGATTAGAACCTTGTGGAGATTCCTTTGAGACGAAAGGAGGCGCTGAGCCTACTTAAAACCCAAACGAACCACCGTGCTCCAAAACGTCACCATATAACTCGAACCAACTTACAGTAACTCGAACCATTTTTAACAAATCAAACCAGTAGGGTTTGATTTCCAATCCAAATCTTATTTTTGTCAATCAATTAGGCTATGGACTAAGCTTATTTGATTGATTTTAAGCTATAATATCAAATAGTAATTAGAGAAAGCATATAAATTTTTAGCAGTAAAGATAAAACGAGATAAGACGAACGAGATTGAGATTAAAAATCACTTTCATTAAATAAATTCACCATTACAAAACTAATTAAAATGAAAAATACAATTTCTAGTTACAATCTAACATTATAACAATAAAATAAAGAAAGGATGATTACATGAATAAAAATGGGGGTATTTATACTTGAAGAAGAGGTGAGGGTTGTTGATGAAGAACGTTTTCTAGCCCTTGGATCTTCAATATTCTATCTCTTTCTTGGTTGTTTTGATCGGATGGCTGTAAATACACAACTAGCACACGAATTGCCAACGTGGCATCCGTTTGTGCTGGTTGTGCTTCTTGGATGCTGATTTGGCCTCTCTTGATTGGATGAGTGAGGAATGGTGAGGTGTTTCATCCAGTAATACGGTGCCACGTCCCAAGCGTCAATCCACTTCTTTCTTCTGAAAACTTGGGGGATTTAATTCCCCCAAGTGTGAATCACACGTGTGAAGTAAAAAGCCCAATTTTTATTGAGTTTACTTTGAATTAGGGTTTTGTGAAATAGTGGTATTTACAGGTTTTGGGTGAAGGAAGATGAAACACATAGAAGATATCGAAAGGTTATTATATTTGTGTGTGGTGGAAAAGTGAGTGGTCGTTTATTTATTAATAAAAAGGTGTAGGGTGAATAAACGTGTGAAGTGAATAAAGAGTTGTTTGACCAAGTAAAAGTTAAACGCGTTATTCCATCCGTTTTTTTCCCTCTTTGTTGATGGGCTTGGAGCCCAAAAATGAATACTCCCCATCTGTTACATTCACATGAGTAATCCGTTTCTTTGAATATATTGATTTGGACGTTGAGTCCAATTTAAACTCGTTTATTATAGCAAATGGTATTGGGCCTTTGAGTTACTTCCATCCGTTTCTTCATTGTAATTAACAATTGGGCCTGGATTTGGGCTTGTAAACCGACATTGGATAGTTCATTTCCTCAAATGGGCTTTTGGGCCCATTTACCCAAATGTGGGTCCCACTTGGCCCATTTTCTTGCATAATTATCAAATCCACTAAAATTGAGCTCGAATCTTGGCTTTGTCAAACTTTTCTTCAAACTTGTGTCGGTTTTACCGGTTTTGCGATCTTTGGTGCCTACACACATGAAACACAAAACAAGCATATACAATGCATTTTTCAATGATAATATGCATTTATTGATTGTTTTTAGATAGAAATGATATGAGTAAAATCACTCATATCAGGTACGAAAGGCCCATAAAGCATCGTCTAACTTATCCAACCATGATTGTCGGTTTTCTCCTATCGATCTCTCCAAGATCCTCTTCAAAGCTCGGTTTGAAACCTCGACTTGCCCACTCGTTTGGGGTGATAAGTTGTATAAAGCCGATGTGTAACTCTATATTTCATTAAAACTCTTTCAAATTGGTCATTGCAAAAATGGGTTCCACGATCGCTTATGATAGCACGAGGGGTTCCAAACCGAGAAAACAATTGCTTCAAAAACTTGACTACCACACGAGCATCGTTCGTGGGCAAAGCCTTAGCTTCCACCCACTTGGATAGGTAGTCAACGGCGACAAGGATATGCTTATTACCATGAGATGATAGGAACGGCCCCATAAAATCAATCCCCAAACGTCAAAGATCTCACACACTTGGATGATATTTTGTGGCATTTCATCATTTTGTGAGGCTTTGCCTTGATGTTGGCATGAGTCACGTGACTTGACAAGTGCATGTGCATCTCGGTAAATAGTAGGCCAAAAGAAACCGGCATCAAAGACCTTCTTCGCCGTGAGATTAGCACCATGGTGACCAACCGTGGGTCCCTCTGACAAGCTCTAAGGATATTAGATGCTTCGGTGCCAAAAACACAACGTCAAATAATTTGATCCGCACAAGTCCGAAATAGGTAAGGGTCGTTCCAAAAGTAGAACTTGACGTCACGAAAGAATTTTCGTTTTTGTTGAGTCGTCATACCCTTAATGATGAAGTTGCCCGCATGGTAATTTGCAATGTCCGCAAACCATGGGGTGGATGAGTCAATTTTATAATTCACTACACCAAGTGTCTCTAGAGGAAATGTTTCAGTGATTTCCTTATTCTCGTACACACTTTGGTGAGGATCTTCCAAGCGAGAAAGATGATCGGCCGCTAGATTCTCGGCTCCTTTTTTATCAAGGATTGTGACATCAAATTCTTGTAGGAGGAGCAGCCAATGAAGCAATCTCGGCTTTGAATCTTGTTTAGCCATGAGATACTTGATTGCCGAGTGATCCGTATACACTATGCATTTAGTCAAGACGAGGTAAGGTCGGAATTTCTCAAATGCATACACCACGGCAAGGAATTCCTTTTCTGTTGTAGTGTACTTAAGTTGAGCTTCGGTCATCGTCTTGATAGCATAGTGAATAGGCAAGAAGTGCTTTTCATGACGTTGCCCCAAAACGGCCCCTAGGGCGTAATCACTTGCATCACACATAAGTTCAAAGGAGAGGTTCCAATTGGGAGCAACAAGAATGGGAGCTTCGGTAAGTTTCCTCTTTAGGATTTCAAAGGCTCATACACAATCTTCGTTAAAGACAAAAGGAGCATATTTTTCGAGGAGATGTGGGGTCGAGAAATCTTTGAAAAAACCTTGATGAATCGATGATAAAAGCCCGCGTGGCCTAGGAAACTCCTAACTCCCTTAACGGTTTTGGGATGAGGTAATTTGGCGATGACGTCTACCTTAGCTTTGTCTACCTCAATCCCCGCATTTGAAACCTTGTGCCCTAAGACGATTACTTCTTTAACCATAAAATGACATTTTTCCCAATTAAGCACAAGGTTGGTTTCCTCACAGCGTTTTAACATATGTTGCAAATTTCCTAAGCACGAAGTGAACGAACTACCAAACACGGAAAAATCATCCATAAAGACTTCCATCGTCTTCTCGATCATGTCATGAAAAATAGCCATCATACACCATTGAAAACTTCCCGGTGCATTGCAAAGTCTGAATGGCATTCTACGATAGGAAAACGTTCTATATGGTACGTAAACATAGTTTTTCTTGATCACGAGGATCGATGGGGATTTGGAAGTAACCGGAAAAACCATCTAAAAAGCAATAGAAATCGTTTCCCGCAAGACAATCCAACATTTGATCCATGAAGGGCAAGGGAAAATAGTCTTTATGAGTGGCGTCATTCAACTTACGATAGTCGATACACACCCTCTAACCGGTCACGAGTCGAGTTGGAATTAACTCGTTGTCATCGTTTGGCACAACGGTCATTCCTCCCTTTTTGGGACACACTGAATGGGACTCACCCAAGGGCTATCGGAAATAGGGTAAATCATTCCCGTGTCAAGGAGTTTAAGGACTTCCTTTTTGATGACGTCGTGAATTTTGGGGTTCACCCTCCTTTGATATTGGATTGCGGGCTTGTAGTCTTCCTCCATTAAGATTTTGTGGGTACAAAATTTAGGGTCAATCCCCTTAATGTCGGATAATTTCCACGCAATTGCCCCTTTATGGTCCTTCAAGACATCGATGAGTGCGGTTTTTTCATTATCCGAAAGATCTTTCGCAATAATCACCGGCAACTTATCGTCTCCTTCCAAGAATATGTAGGATCGTATTTTCTAAGGATTAGGCATGTATGGATTAATCTATTGAGATGGATGGAGAAGTGGAAGAACTAGAGAGAGAAAGAAGAGAGAGAAAGGAGAGAAATAAGAAAGATGGAATTGTTGAAATGAAAGTGTTCAACAACCCCTCCTAACATGCTAGGAGGGGGGTTTATATAGCCCACCCTACATGTGGGCTATATGGGCTATATTGGATCACGAGCCCAATATCATTGGAGTGACCGATCCTTTCTAAATACGTAAAAATGTATTTCCAACAATCTCCCCCAAAGGGAGGTCACTCCAAGTTACAATGTCCTAAATAGTCTATAACTCGTGGTCTATGCTAATAATGATGTGACCGAGACTTACCTTGGAAAAACGTATTTCCAACAATCTCCCCAAAGGGAGGTCACGCCATTTTACAAAATCTTAAACCTAGCATACTATGCTTGAGTCTTCGATCTTGTTCTTGTGAATATGCCTTATGTGATCTTTGACTTCAGCCTTGAGCATGTTTCCTTGCCTTGATCTTGTGGATTCATCACTTGTGATATTCGCCTCTTCGTGACTTCATGTTCCACATACTTATACCTTTATAATTCTTGAAAGCTTTAGAGTTTGATACAGCGGAAGACTTGACCTTCAGACTTTCTTGAATTCGTTGAAGTACTGAGTGTATGCAGTATAAGCATGTGGTGACGACTTCTTCTGGATTGTACACCGTAATTCCACCTTCTTGTTACGCTGCATAAGACAGTTAGCAACAAACCATATACACGGATGAAATGGCCTTGAACATTTCATTCTAATTCGGTAGCATTTTACCTCCGGCCGGTGAAGACCGTTGGACGATATTAAATATCGTACTTGTGGCAGGTAGTTTCAATTAAGAACCTCCTTGACAAGATTTCCGGGGTAAACCCGTTCTCTTTATTCGACCGTCCAAAGCTGACTGCGAACATAAAGAGTGAATCATTTAGATAATAATATCCGCATGATTTGAAGCCGTCAATTCATGTTCCTGGAACAAGTGAAGTTCAATTAAGAACCGCACCATCGTTGCTTTCCAGTTGTCACGAGCTTGATTCGTATAGAATCTTGCAAGTTACCTACCAAGTGCTGTTTGAGGTTAACACTAGAAGGATTTCCACTCATCACTGTGAACACTAAGGTATCACTCTGAGTGTTCTGGCAAGATCACTAAGATATTGCGTAGAGGCCTTGAACGTGTTTAAATTCATTTAAGAATTAAACAACTGTTGCTTTCCAGTTATCACAAGTTTGATTCATAAGGAATCTCACAAGTCACCTACCATGAGCTTTTTGATATTCGCTCAAGAAGGATTTCCATCTTCATTGTAAATACTTTCGTATTACTCGGATGTTCAGGCAAGATCATGAAGATTTTGCGTAGGACTCTTAAAATCTTTCTTACTTTTCACAATGTGTGAAGAAGCAAGGAAATATGAAAGTGTGTCCTAATGAGATATTTGATGATCTCAAATGGCTCTAGACTCAATCGTACATTTTGAATTTTTAGTGATCGGAGGCTGGAGAGGAGTGCCACCATTTCAATATCAGTCTATTCGGAGTGAATAAACCAATAGATAACGTGTTAATCTCCGTGTGATTAAAACAAATATCTTTTAAGAGATATCTGAGTTAGCTGGGATGGGTTGTGCCTTGCATCACTGGGTCCATGATGTCTGTCTTTAATATCAAGAATCATTAAACAATGATCTTAATAGCATATGTATTGACCCGGTTTCTGCCTAAGGTTGTAAGGAGGGCTTCTTTCTTTACACCCTTTATCTTTACAATTCTTTTTCATTCTTCAACCCCTTCAATGCTTACCAATACGTCATCACTAGCACCTTGTTGTGATTGTTCCAGTGCTAACTTAAGTACTTGGTCGGCATTCAGCTACGTTCACAATCTTTCTCCATCTTTCCTAAGGACTACTATTTCTAACTATGGAATGTCCTTGGGAAGATTCCTCTGGTTCTAGAGGAATCATTGGACTTTAACCTATCCTACCATCCTTATGTCACCACAATCTTCACCGTCGTGAATAGAGATGTTTTGGGTAAGTATATGTCACCATGAAATCCATTTTGAAGTGCAAATCCATTTTTCTCCCCTTAACATATGCCACGATATCCGAAAACATTTCGCACATGTCGGGATAAGCTATCACGTTAAGTCAAACCATTTATGATTAATCATATCCTATATTAAATCACATTTTCTCCCCCATATTAAAAATATTAACCCAATCGATGTTTTTAATATCAATTGATTTAATAGCATTTTAAGAAAATTTTGGAAGAAAAATGCAAAGCCAATAATCTTCATGAATTACACAAGCTCCCCCTCAAATTAATGAGGGTGTACTTGAAACGTAAATTAAATACCTTTTAAACACAAGTGTAAGGTATTTATCACGTGCAAAGATCATATATGTTAATGTATTCACAAGATTAGCAATTTTACGAGGTTGGACCTGAATGATGAAGAACATCATATGAAAGATTCACATGGTTCTTGTTCACGAATGTTGGTCACCTCGTCACGTCTGAAGTTATCTCTTGACTCCATGTGTATGATTGATATCTTTGTCTTGACACCAATATGTGAACTTGGCATTCTCGGCATCAAGGATTCTGAATGCTGGACAATTGCTCCCCCTCAATTGTTGACCCGTGTTCTATTGAAAGAGATGTAGTCGCCGTTTGAGTAGTCGCATCGTTGAGTATGTAGATATCAGTTGTAAATTGCTACGGTTGGTGGAGATGATAACTTCATATAAACAAGATTTCTCTTGTTTTAACAAATAAATGCACTGACACGTACATATATCCGTGTTAGATTGTGTTATAAATTAAACACAATCCCTTACATGGTTGTAAAGTAAACCATGCCCGAGAAAATGAATTCCCGTTGTTGAGTCAAAGCTTTCCGGTGAAATGCTTGACTTGATTATGAAAAGCGGGTTACTATCTGAAATAATAGCAAACCATTTTGAGCATGTTTTAAAACATTTGAACTTCTTCTCGAACTTTATTTACAACCCCGTGTCATTATTGAATGACATTTCTAGTATCGTAAATATTATCGATTCCAGAAGACATGCTCTTTTTATCAAAACATTTTTTGAACACACAATTTTGAAAGATTTAGAAAACCTTTTTGAGAAATTCTTGAAAAATTGTGTTCAAAGTTTTGAGAAACAATTACTTGAGCTTAAGATGTTGAATATCTTAAAAGCGAGCTCAAGTCCGAGAAGTTGTGAACTTCCCGTTGTTAAGGATAAGTTACCATCGGCGATAAACTTTCCTTTTATCTGAAGGACGAGTCCTAAGCTGACATTTACTTAGAAGTCGTTTTCATGAGCTTGAAAACTTTGACTGTTTTAACGGAAAGCTCATGACCGAGAAAGGTTAATTTCTCGTTATGAGGAAAAGTTCTCTTATTTAAAAGATACACTTTCCCTTCTGAGCTTAAAACTTCGAATGTTTTAATACAAGCTCATGACCGAGAAAGGTGAATTTCTCGTTAAGAGGATAAGTTATCATAAAAGATAATCTGTCCTTTATTTTAAGTTCGAGTTACAGTCTGACATTTAACTGTAAGTCATTGTGCATGAGCTTAAAAACTTCGAATGTTTTTATTATTAGCTCATGCCCGAGAAAAATTAATTTCTCGTTGTAAGGATAAGTTTATCATCGGCGATAAACTTTCCTTTATTTGAAGAACGGGGCATAATCTGAAATGTGATTATACGCCATATACACGAGCTTAAAACTTTTGAATAGTTTTAATGTAAGCTCGCGTCCGAGAAAAATTAATTTCTCGTTTTAAGGGTAAGTTATCGTTGTGAAGATAAACTTCCCTTTCTTTAAAGAGCGGGCCACTGACTGTAATTTGACTGTGAACCATTGTGCATGAGCTTAAAAACTTGGAATGTTTTTGATATAAGCTCATGCCCGAGAAAAATTAATTTCTCGTTGTTAGGATAAGTTTAACATCGGCGATAAACTTTCCTTTCTTTGATGAACGAGTTACAGTCTGTGATGTGACTATAAATCCTCGACACACTGCACGCTTAACTGCAAATCCCCTGAGACACTTGTTTCTTAGATATCAGCTTCTTCAGCAACCAAACTCTGAGAGTGTCCTTAATTGAATGGTATATAATGATTGGACCGCTTCGTTCTTTTGGAACATCCTCTTTGGTACCTGCATTCTCATTAGGAATTTGCATGCTTTGATATGGGTTAGCGATATCTATCTTAGAAGCAAGTGGGGGTTCGCAGTTTTCTTTTCTTGTGTCAGAGGTGGCCTGAGGGGATGATTCACTTGTCTTAGTTGGCAAACGTTTCCTTTTATAGAAAACCTTAAGTTCAGGCTTAAGTGATGTATCATCCTTTGCAATTTCCTCCCTAGTAGTCTTCGTAGAATCAGAGACTATCCTAGTTAAAGGGCACTCGTTTCCTACAAGAGTGAAAGTTCTACCAGTGGGGCGCCACATTTTTCCAACGGGTTTGATTTTAGCTACCCACTGGGATTTAAGTCTAGCACGGGAGTTCACCTCATTAAGTAGTTTCTTGATACAAGAATCATGATTTGCCGTAAAGACACATTTTCTACATGTTTTACAAGTAGCATATTTAATGTCCGAGTAAGATCTAGAATTCCTAGATGATTGATTGATGCTCCTAGGATGTGACATGCTACGGTTAGCAGTGTTGGGTAAACTAGAAGGCATCTGACTAGGTTTGAAATTCCTATCTCTTACTTGTGTCTTTTGCTTAGCTTCCCTTAGACCAAATGTATGGCGAACGTCATTTGAACTAGTTCGAGACGTATTCTTTGGACTATGTCTAGGGAAATTAGAGGCAATCATGTGATTAGGTCTTGCAAAAGCTGTTTTAGTCACATTGGGCCTAGATGGTGGAGTGACTGTTCAAAAAATATTTGCCATATCAACTTGGGAGGCAAACCGCGGTCTCGAGGATTGTAGTCGCTCGGATCTAAATGCAGTCGGTTGTCTAACGGACTGTATTGGAGGCGGTTTCCCCAAGATTGATGGTTTTTCAAGCTTAGTGTCCACACTAGTTCCTTTGGTTTTCCGCAACTCGTTTTTCAACGCAGCTATAGCAAAGACCTTTTCTTGTACTTGAGCTTTTAATGTCTCATTCTCTTTGAGCAATTCATCTTGGGATGCCAACTTAGATTCAAGCAACTTAATTTGTTTAAAAAGATTATCCTTTTCAGCTTTAGAATCTAGAACAGTTTGATCCAATTTTCGTTCAAGACTAACGTTTGAGTTTTCAAGTTTTTCAAAATAAGTTTCAAATTTCTCCGTTTTCTTTGAAAATTCAATTTTGGCATCCTCAAGCTCTTTGGATTGCTGAGCTACAATCGTTTCAAGCTCTTTAATCCTAGAATCAGAATTATTTAACGAAGCAGTCATAAGACACTTATCATGATGTTTAGCATTTTGAACACTTTCTCCCCCATTATGACTCACATCGGATGAATCAGAACTGGTATCGCTATCACTCTTTTCCATCCCATGTTTGGCATAATTAGGTTCAGAATGCTCAACATGCTGTATATTGTTGAAATTTGGCACCTGAACAGTTGGTGCTTGTGACTTGCTGCTCGGTTCATGCGTTCCTCCTGATTCCTTGCCATTGCTTATCTGATCATCTGTTGACGATAGCGTGAAGCGTGTCTCTCTCTCATGTTCATGCAATGATTTAGACGACTCCTTGATTCTTTGAATCTGACCCTCTTTCAACAGTATCTCGTTGTAATTAACTAACCTGACCTCAATACACTTCTCAAGTATATTGATGTGATTGAGTAAACCACTTTTAAAGGTTTCAGTCTGGCAACCCGTATACGTGTTGAAAAGCTGGTGAAGAACTAAAGTCGAATAATCAAAAGGGGGTACCATTGTTGAGGCAAAGAAATCCTTAAACTGAGTGCGAAGGATTTCTAGACATATCTTTGCTTTAACCTCATGAAGATTTTCCCTTTCAAGTTGCAACCGTAACTCATCCAAATTATTGAAAATCTTCTCTTTAAAATTATCCACTTTGCCAAAGAATATTTGAACCGTGGCTGGAAGTTCAGGCATGTTGTGCGGATAAAGAAGTGCAAGATGTGTCTTGAGCGCGTGAAAGATTTCCAATGTTTTTTGACGCAATTTGATCTCGTTGAGTTCCATGTGTTGCAGTTCTTCCTCTTGAACTGTCGAATTCGACGATTCCATTGTATGTCGATGAAATGTAATTATGGATGTGGTTGTTTTTGTAATTAAACAATTCGTGAAGAAACGTAGAAACAGAAAGTCACATAATATGACAAAACCAACGAAACGATTCGAAAATAAATCTGAAAAATCCTCGATTGATGATATAACTTTTTACTCGGCTCAAAAATTAATGTCGACTCAAATGATGATAAAATAAACCCGATCAGAAAATCCGTAGTCGCTAAAAATAAATTCTGTCACGTTGACTCGTCACTTTTGTCTTCAAATTCGGCCACAAAAACTTTAAAAAATGAAACTTGAAAAAAGGGAACTTAACTAAAAAAACAGAAAGCCTATTATTAAAATTATTCAAAGAAGCCTATTGTCTCGGTCAAAATAAAACTCGTCACTTTGTTAAAAAGAAATCCGAATAATTCACAAAGTAACAAAATTGAAATCTTGGGCCACACAATTTATAATAAACGAATGAAAGAAAAAATAAAAAAATAAAAAAAATAGAGTTTATAAATTTGAAATTCAAAGACGTGGCCTCAAATGAATAAAAATAGACGTGTGTACTTCTTGGTTTCTCCGTCTATGAAACGTGTAGACAAAATGGTACACACGTGCCTCAATCTAATTCAGTCAAACACAGCCCCCCAAAATCCTATCTCTAAAAACTCGCCTTTTTAATAACTTTCTCTCTCTCTTTAACCATTAATCCTCTCTCTCACAAAAACTGCCTTGTTTCCTCCGTCTTCTCAAATCATTTTATACAAAACGCAAAACACATATAATTCCTCCGTTTCCCCTATTATCTAACACAATCTCACTTCTATAAAACACAAAAACCTAAATTCCAATAACACTTCTAGTAACCTCCGCCTCCCCAAGTCACCTTGTTAAAATAAACCCCTTTCAAACTAAAATCAACTTTTAACCTCATCAATAATAAATCACTACACAAATCCAACATATCCTTTAAATTAAACGAAATCCCAAGCACAAAGAAGAACAAACAAATACGAATGATGCACGAATCGACTTCACGATCTAAAGGTCGCGGGTAGGTTAACTTTGATTAATTGCATGTGTTTGATTTTGAGTCAAATCGAAACAAAGAAGGGATGGCAACAAATTTGTTGTTGTTCTATCTTGAAACTTCGAATATCAAAAGCGTGAATCCCAACAATTAATCGATGATGATGAAAATTCGTGTCTATAGATCTAAGAGATCTTGTTAAAGTTCAATCACGAAATGAGTCTGAAATTATTTTTGAAATGTTTGTATGATGGGATAAGGGGATGTAGTATCACAGTTTGATTTGGTAAAGGTTCGAGAGTCAAGAGACTGTTGGAGGGTGAAGTCTTTTAGAGGGCAAGAAAATGAGTCAAATGAGTTTTATATAAAGATTGGAATCAGTGTTTGTGTCGACTCTTTTGTTTTGGTCTCTTTTTGAGTCAGTTTGAGTACGAGAGGTAAGGGAGTCGAGGGTTAGGGTGAGGGATTGTTTGTTGTGTTTGGGTCCTAGGTTTGTGAGGGTGTTCGAGGCTGTCAAGGATCTTGATTTGAGAGGGTATTGAAGTTCTTGTGTGTCGAGTCTAGTGATGGGAGAGTCTTAAGTCAAAGTATCGAGTCGGAATGCAACCGATCGGAATGCTATCCGAATAAGTCCATCGGAATATTGAGAAAACTGTACTGTCGGAATATATAAGATCCAGTCGGAATGTGATCAGAAAGACCCTTGTCGGAATGTGATCGGAAAGACCTTTGTCAGAATGTGATCGGAAAGGCCTTTGTCGGAATACCTAAATAAACCAGTCGGAATGATAACACACCTTAACGGTCGGAATGTAAAACACGCTTAAGAATTCCCGTTAGTTATCATAGTCACACATGCTTAGACTATACTAGGTTCGATGTATAGTTTAAGGTGCGCGTGTGACTATATATACCCCTCCTTAGATTCCAAGGAGGGGTGTTGCTTGTCATTTTAATTCCTAATACATTTTCATTTCTCACATTCAACCTCTCTTCTCTCTCTCTAAACCTACAATGGCTACCACCACCATCTACCACCATGTTAGACCACCGGATCCTATTTAGCAAATCTACATTTGGCATCAGAGCCTTGGTTCATTCCTTGGATCATGTTTTTTTGCTTCAATTTTGGTGGTCTTAAAATTTTTTCTTGGGTCCGAATATATCATTTTTTGTCACGTATTGTTCTTATTTGGTCCAATCTGTCACAACTTTTTTGTCACGTCGTCTATTCTTTGTCCAATCAGTCCAAACAGTTTTGTGGTAACAATTTATTAATCAATACTCTTTCTCGGTTCTATCATATCATGGTCAAAAGTTAATTCAAATCTGGTATTTCCACTGTTTCTAGGCCTCTTTATTCATGTTTTGTGATAGATAAGGACAAAAGTTTACAGATCCACCTTTTTGGAAAAACCATGAAAAAGGGTCAAAACCCTTTTTCGATGGGGATTCCGATTGGGTTTCCGATGGGGATTCAGATGGGGATTCCGATTGGGATTCAGATGGGGATTCAGATTACGCTTATTCCGATGGGGGTGTTTGTTTGATTCCGATGATAGACTTACAAAAACATTCCGATGAGACCATATTTCACAAACATTCCGATGGGATGTTTCTTTCATTCCGATGGTTACTTAATCATTCCGATGAGACCATATTAAAAAAAACATTTCGATGGGACATTTTTTGACATTCCGATAGACTGTGTTTTAAAATCAGTATGCCAAAAATGTGAGCAAAACTGACACCATCACAACCGAGTCAACTCGATAATTACTGAGTTGACTCAGTTAACTCACTGAGTCGACTCAACACTGAACCAATTTAACTCACTGAGTTTAAACTCAACTGCCAACCTTATTTCTCCCCAGCACCAACATCATCTATCCTAAACCTGTCGACACCTATCCCATCTAGACTCGAATTAAAAACAGAAAATGAATTGATCTCGTATTATCTCTCGTTCGTTTATTCCAAGATTCATCAAATATATTTTCGAATCGAGATCTATTCATCACAGATCTATAAGAAACACATCTTTTTTAATATTCGAATAATAAGAAGGGATTTCAACAAACCTGTTAAAACCAATCTTTGTTTCGACTTATAAATCAACACATGCAATCCAAATCACTCATGTCAAGGCATACACCTTTATTAATTTACGAAAATTAAGAACGAATCATAACAAGTTTGTTAGATTCGATCTTTGATTCGTTTTAATTAATCTAATGCGACATGCAATCAGTTTCAACCTTACCCGAGACCCCCCAAAGGAGACCTTGACGTCGCATCTTCGTGATGTATCGAACAAAATCGAATTTGATTTGTGGTTCAATGGTTACGGTTGCAACTGGATTCATATGATGGATTTTAGATGTGATGATTATTGAGATGGATGATTTAATAGATTGAGATAAAGATGGATTTGAGATGGTAATTGTGAGGTGACGGATGTTTCTAGGTTTGACTGGAAAAGATGAAGTTTGGTTAGTGTGAGAGAGGTGGGGCGGATTGTTCTATGTAAGTGGATTAGGTGTGTGAAGTTTGGTGAAGTTTTTGAGAGAATAGGAGAAAACGGCTTGAGATATATGATGTGGATTTAGGAGTTGGAGTGTTATATCTCAAAACCTTGGACCGGGTTTGATGTGTGATGGACTGTATTTGGTGTGTGATAGGCCAACAAACACATGTTTACCACAAATTAGACACAGCTACTACGCCGAGTCTATTGGACAATGGGGGTGAGACCAGATGTGGTTTTTCACATATGGGCCCAAATGTTACTAATTATATCCGACATTTTATTTCAAAATTCATTATTTTGAATAAAACTTTGATATTATGTGGTATTTTTTGGGCCTTACCGGGTAGTGACGTGACAAAGTGACAAAATGACGAGACAAAATGACGTCGTATTGTTATAAAATTTATTTGACAAGACCAAGAAAAAATGGGCGATTTTTTTAGTGGCTACAGATTTTGTTTGATCGGGTATTAATTACGTGACGTTGAAGACGAATTTTTTTGAAGGCGTGTATTTATTTTATCTTTTAAAAGATAACTTGCTCGTGCTTAATCCTAGAATGAAGACTTGGTTATCTGGTTTCTGGGTTCGGGGTGGATGGTTGATGACTCGGATAACTATCACTTAAAGGGGTTACATTGTTGTACTCAGTGTCACGCGCTTAGTCGACGTGGATAATTTCAAGAGGTGTTGTGCTTATAGACTTCTTCATTGATGCATTGAGTACTTAGAGATTTCTCCACCGTTCTTCATTCAACAATAGTGCAAGCTTAAGTCACAAGATCGAAGGATTTTTATCCAGCTTCACGTTTGATGTATCCGGTTCATTCTTTCAGTGGTCACTTCAAAGTGCTTTCACGTGGGTTGGTAAAGGTGGCCATGGAGAGTTTATGAGAAGAGATTTTCGATCAACAGCTGATTCTCACAAAATATATAATTCAGCTTATTTATTATTCTCACGAGATTTCAGGTTTATGTGCGTACGATTTGTTGATGGTTCCGAATTCGAAACCATCAAGGGGGAAGAAGAAGACACATTGAACGCACAACGAGTACACGTGATGAACTTCATACCTTCTTTTGATTTGAAGATATTCCGGGATGACATTTGTCATAGCCGCAGAGAAAATCAGTGTTTTAACTCGTGGCGTTATCAATCTCCAAAAGGTACACTACTGATTCGAGGTTTAATTGTTTAATTGTTGCAGTTATTCATCATCATTATCCTATATGCATTCCCGGGACTTAATTGACTCTGGTGCATCTCCGGAAGAAGACATGTGCATTTCCGGGACTTAATTGACTCTGGTGTTACGATGTCAACTTCATGAATGGGATAAAGTGTCCACTTAAGTATTTGAGCTTCATAATTGGGATTGATTTACTTTGTTCAACTACGTGGGGGGAAGAAATGTCTTGATTCTTTCTGGTATGCATAACTTGAACTCTCAGGGGGAAGAAAAATTCAGAAGAATTATTCAAGCGTGAGAAGAGAAGTTGTTGATCTACTTGGTGTACCCCTTACTTTCAATCCCTCTTAGCAACGTTATCATGTTATATGATGGGATTTGCTCGTTAGATTCCGCTGTGCGCTTAATCATTCTAAGCTTTATTGAAAGCTTTGAACTTGCTTACGAGGATTGTCGATTTAGGGGGAAGCTATTCAAAAGCTTCTACATCAAGTTTATGTGTCATGAATTAGGGGGAAGCTAATTCAGAAGCTTCTCCTTAACCAGAAGTGTATGGGTTACTTAGCTCGTGCCGTTACAGTATTTCTTCTACAAGTTACTTTAAAGATGAGTCGTTTTGAAGACGAAGGCCTCAGAAGACTTCATCAGCATTGGACGCTTCATGAAAGCTCTTGTTCTTAATCATTTTGTACTTGTTAGGAAGAATATTGTAAGGAATTCTACACTTCGTCCCATGGGGGAAGATTGTTGGAAACTCACTTTATGTGACGACATTTAAGAATTCCCATTAGTTATCATAGTCACACACGTTTAGACTAGACTAGGTTCGTTGTATAGTTTATGTTGTGTGTGTGACTATATATACCCCTCCTTAGCTTCCAAGGAGGGGTGTTGCTTGTGATTTTTCATTCCTAATACATTTTCATTTCTCACATTCAACCTCTCTTCTCTCTCTCTAAACCAACAATGGCTACCACCACCATCTACCACCATGTTAGACCACCGGATCCTATTTAGCAAATCTACAGAATACGTATTCAAGATGAGGAGGAAGATCTTTCAACTTGAGGATTGGTGGTTCCTCGATTGAAGATTTGGGTTCGATACTCATAACCTCCTCCGGCGGAGGAAATGGGAAATCCTTGAGAAAATCCTTGATAATCGAGAAGTCCTCATCGTTGTCGAGGTCTTCGTTACAAGTACGAGTAACATCAAATTCTTCCAACGTAAAATCACTCCCTTCAAATGGAGTGAAGGATGGTGTCGAATTATTAAGAATAGGATCGAGCATAGTGGGATTGCTACTATTTTCATCATCACCAAAACCTAAAAATTCTTGTAAAATTTCCTCGCAAATGACATCAATATCAACATGGTTTATAGTCGTGACGGAATAAACATGAGAAAGTTGAGAGTTTTGTGTTGCGTTTATAACAAGTTCCTCGTCATTGAAACGTAAGGTGATTTTTCTAGCATGCACATCAATCAACGCCATTGACGTATCCAAAAACGAACGACCTAAAATAAGAGGAACTTGAGGATCCGTGGGAATATCGACTATGATAAAGTCTATCGGATAATAGAACTTTCCCACTTTCACAAAAACGTCTTCGACCAATCCACATGCGGGAATCGTGGAATGATCGGCCATTTCGATAGACATTAGTGAAGGAGTAAGATTAGGAAGATTGAGCGACTTGAAGATTGCAAGAGGCATCAAATTAATACTAGCACCAAGATCGGCCAAGGCATAGCATTCTTCCATATCTTGAATAGCACATGGAATTAAGAATTTACCGGGATCACCGACTTTTTGAGGTATGCGGTTAAGATAAACCGATGAACAACTAGATAATTGTTGCAATTTCTCCTTGTTGTTTAACATACTCTTAAAGTTAGCGGAAAATTGAGGCATCATGACTAAAGCGTCGGCGAAACTTATGTTAAAATGCAAGTCACGAAACATTTTCATAAAAAGCTCGAATTGGTAGTTGTCACTTGCTTGCAATTTCTCCTTACGAAGTCTCGATGGGTAAGGCAAGGGTGGTGTGGGTTGGGGCATAGGAATAGCCTTTGGAATCTCGGGTTCCAATGATGGTAATGGGTCAACCGTAGGTGTGGTTTGAGCGGTACTTCGTGAGATTGGGATATGCTCCTCTTCGACCACCACCTCGGGTTCTTCCTCAATTTCCTCCACCGTAGGAGTAATTGGTTGAGGAGTCGGTTCCTTAAAGGTCTCACCACTACGTGTGGTAATCACTTTCATCTCTCCCTTAGGGTTAGACACAGTGTTACTAGGAAGACGACTCGAAGAATACGGTTTAAACATTATAGCCTCAAACATACTTGAAATTTTATCCTCAAACATAGATTGCCTCTTATCGGCCTTAAGCATCTCTTGTTTAATCTCGTGTTGGCCTTGTTCCATCTTTTGTTGGTTTTGTTGTAACCTTTGCAAATTACTCTCCATTTTGTTTGCATGAGTCTTAAGTTCATTTGTTAACTCGTTTTTCAACTCATTTTTCAAATCATTCTTAAACTCGGATATTAGGCTAATGATCTCCCTTTGTATATTATCAAACCTAGCATCATTTCCATTTGCATATTCAACAAATTCATTTGGAAGATCTTTTAAGTTTTGTAAACCTTTGTTGTTGTTTTGAAAATCACGATTTTGATTTTTGTTTTGCACTTGATTATTAGTCCCTTGATTCCCATAGTTGTTACCCTTATACTTGTTCCTTTAATTTCCTTGGTAACCAACTTGATTGTTTCGATAATTGTTAGCATTTTGATTTGGTGCAAAACCCGATGGAGTCAACTGATTAGTGTGGGTAACTTGACCGTTTTGGTAATAAGTTCCCATGGCCGCGTAGGCACTCGAAGTGTTACAACCGTTGGTAATGCACTCGGAGAAATCATGACCTCCACCACAATACATACAAGAAACCTCAACTGCTTTAGCCGTAGCAGGAGTGGGTTATTCACCAACTTTTAACTCAATTAACAATCCCTTAAGCTTATCAAAGATTTTGTTCTCCAAATTTGCCTCAATTTGGCAAGCATCGATGGTATGTGATAATGAAGGCGAAGGCAAAGACGAAGCCTTGTGAACACTCGATGTGCTACGAGGACTATAGACCTTAGACCTATTCTCAATAATCAACAACGCTTCCTCGACCGTTTTACACAAAAAATTACCACCCGCGGCGGCATTAAGATAATCACGCAGCAGCTGCGCTAAAGGTCTCAAAAGATATTGCGTGATGCGTGATGAGATTGCGAGCGCAATTTAGACGCGATGCGTTTAGTATTAAAAAGTACAAAAATTAGTTAAATCCAACTAAATGCAATAAAGTTACAAAACAAATTATTAGCATATTGAAATTAGGCCTATAGTCCCTTGTAAAACAAATAACTTGACAATAAATCTTGACAAAAAACACTTAGCAAAATGCAAGATACTATATTTTGGTTATTGTCTTTGTTTTAGATGTTTTTCTAGCAAGTCTTATATTTAAAAATCCTTTATAATATGTAGGTCTATTTTAAACGGTTAAAATTTGACAAAAATGACCTAAGTACTAGATTGCGACAATTGCTACCGTTGCTAGCATTACACAATTGCGATAAATTGATGTTTAATGCGAACGCATTTTGGGATGACACTGCATTAGGCACCTTGATGCGAAATTTTGAATGCAACGCATTGATGCGCGTAATTTGCGCAATGATGCGCGCATTTTAAACCAATCACGCTCATGATCGTTCAAGCCATTGTAAAACGTGTCAATCTGATGCAAGTCGGAAAACCCATGATGAGGACACTCATGTAACATTTCCTTAAACCGATTCCAAGCCGTCAAAAAAACTCTCATTAAACTCTTGTGAAAATTTTGAAATCCCGTTTTTCAAATGCGTAGTCTTAGAGGGCGGGAAAAATTGGTTCACGAACTTCGAAACGAGATCCTTCCACGTCAATATAGAATTGGATGGCTCTTTCTCTAACCAAATTTTAGCGGGCCCCGCTAAGGAATACGGAAAAAGCATCATCTTAATCGAGTCATTCGAGACGTCATTAAACTTTCAAGTGGCGGTAAGACGATTGAATTGGCGGATATGGTTATGAGGGTTGTCCTTTTCATCACCACGGAATTTGTTGTTTTGAATCATCGACAACAAACCCGTCTTAACTATAAATTCTCCGCAAGGATGGCAGGAATCACAATAGCCTCTCCATAACCCTCGGTGGGTGCTTGAAGTAACTCCATCATAGTACGATTAGCCATGGTTGCCTCTTGTTCTACGATGGGTTCGTCAATAGGAGATTCTTCACTAGAAGGCGTTCCTTCCTTTCGGTTTCTACGTTTACGTGCACGTCTAGCTTGGTTACGAGTTTGCATAAACGTCGCGTACAATGTGGGGATGAGTAAAGAAGATTCTTTGGGTGTTTTTAACTTTTTTCTAATTTTTTGTGCTTTTGATTGTTTTTTTTTTTGTGATGTATTACGTAGACAAAAATCTAAAATCTCTCCTCAAATAAAATCTCTCGATTAAAGAAGCCTCACGGAATGAAAACGATTACGTGAAGTGAACGCCTTCGATGACTTTAGAACGTTGGTGGAACACCAAAACGTTCAAAAGGGTTTAATCTTTTGAAACCAAGAAAATATATAGATACGTAGATAATACTTTGCTTGGCAAACCCTCGATTAGCCCTTTTTCTCTTAACACGCACAAGAAAGTGGGGGAAAAGAGGCGGCGCTAAGCACTTAAGAGCCTTTTTCCCTTAGGTCGTGAAATACAACCGCCTTATACCCACCTTATAGTTTATGTTAATTAAAATTAAGCTTCTCGAAAGTAATTATCTATTTGTCTTTTTTTCTTTGTTTAAGATTCAAATACAATGATTGAGTGATGAAATCCCAACTAAAGGTTGTGTTTTCACACTTTTAGAGTACCTGTGAATTTATTGTTTTACGTATACAATATAGTAATAATATTCACACAAAAACAAAAAACCGATAATACGTATGATTAGAGTGCTAATCACACAAATAGTTATTATGGTTAATATAAAAACAAAATTATTCAAATCAAAACACAACACGCCTACGCGGCAGCAGCGCCAAAATGATGTTGTAAATTCACACTCGTTTAGGAAAACGAGGTAAAAGCGGTAAGTACTAAGTGAACGTTTAGGAAAACGTAAACACTTATGACCCCAAATAGTGAGTTCGTTCTCAAGGAGGATAGTGTGTTGTGTTAAAACTTGATTAAATGTTTGTGATTATGATTATGAAGAAAGAAAAGAGAAAAGGATGACGGTTACGATTAAAATTACACTAAGACGAAAGTCGTGAACGTAAAACCGTAAAACGTGACGAAATTTAAAAATTATCCTAAAAATTCCTAGAAAATTGAAATAAATCCAAGATGTAATTAGAGTTTAAAAAAATCAAAAATCACTCAAACCTTTTATTTAATTAAATAATAATTTTTTAATGCTAATTAAAGCCAAAAAAATCAATTTAATTACAAAAAGCCCAAAATGAGATATTTCAATTTGTAAACCTCTAAAATAACTTAATTAAACTAAAAGCTATTTTTGAAAAATTTAAGATTAATTAAAACTATTTAAAAATGATTAAAAACTACAAAAATATTAAAATAATATTAAAAATTAGTTAAATGACAAGAAAATTAATCTAAATGTTTTAAAAATTATAACTTAATGTATTTAACCTAGGAAAAATGAAAAAGTTGCAAAAATCCTAAAAACAATTATTAATAATAAAATAATAATAAAATATTAATAAAAATCCAAGAATTATAAAAAAAATTCTAAAAACTTGCAAACTAGTTTATTTTAACTTAAATAAACAGAAAATGAAGTGAAATGTCCAAAATACCCCTAATTGGCCTCCACATGGGCTAAAACTCAAAACAGTCCAAGCTTAATGGGCTTTTTGGCCCAATAAGCAAAAAGTTTACCAAATAAGCTGAAAAGTTCTAGTTTAGCTTAAAATTCAATTTTAAACACAAAACTCTAAAAGCCCAAAAGCTGAAAGTGAGCTTATCACAGCTTAATAAGCAGACAGCTTATTCTTAATGGGCTTTTTGGCCCATTAAGCCATAAGCTAATGACATAAGCTGAAATTTGACACACATCCTTCTCTTGACCTTATAAAGCTGTTTGTAAAAAGAATTTTTGAATAAGCCCAAGAAATAACCCTGAAATAAGCAAAAGCTCTCTACACAAAACGACAAATTAGTCGTTTTCGAGTTCTAGACCAATTCAAGGGCTGGTTCTTTTTGCAAAATGTTTCAAATCACTTAACTAAGCTTTATAATAAAAAAAGATTTCGAATAAGCACATTGAATAAGCTGGAATAAGCAATAAGCTGTTTTGAAAAAGAAAAGTCAATTCGTTTTCTAGTCAAACTTAAAAGTCAAAGGCTCAAATGCTCCAGAATTGTCAAATAGGTCAAATAAGGAAGATTGATTACAAAAACAAAGTTGTTGCAAGTCTAAATAAGCTATTATAGCTTATTGATAAGCTGTTCACAAATTAACACTAGCAGTGGCTAGTAGCAGTGGGAAAGGATTCCCACTGGTTGACTTTCTTGGCCTTTGATTTTTGTGAGATTTACTTGGAATTAATGGACAATCAAGGCACCCTTATAACCAATGAGTTATAAGGAGTCAATAACAAGCAAGAAATCACAATTTCACCAAGCTAATTTGTACAGTTAATTCAAACAGTCACCAGACATTGCACAGACGTGAAAAATAAGCAGTTATGATGTAATAAGCAGATTAAGCAAAATTAAGCCAACCAAAGTTCACCAAATGCATACACAAGCTTAAATAAATTCAAGTGAACACAAAAAAAACTTGTTTCATACACTGGTTCAATGATTAGACCTAGATTCAACCTATGTGACTTAATTGATGAACAATGAAGAAGATAAGATGACCTTTGCTGATATACTTGACCATAGATCCAATTTTAAACCCTCAAATCTACTTATCAGCTTACACAAACTTTGTTTTTACACATGTTAATCCTAAATAAGCATACACTCTAGGTGTTCCCAAGATTTTAGATCAAAACAGGCAAAATCAAAGTAGTTATAGCACAATTTTCAGATTTGATGTTCAAAGCACAAGATATGCAGATACAAGCATACAAATACCTCACTAACAGATAAAACACACAAACAAATTGTATGTCCCTAAACTGTGCTAGAAACAATAAACTTTACTAATCAACACACGTAATTACTTTTCAAACGTAATACTTATTATTGTAGAATAAAGAATTACATAGGTTATGGATAACACCGTTTGAGGATAATGTGTTGTGCACACTTTGAACAAACTAAAACCTAACTTATGAACACAGTTGCAGTAGTTTGGTTCTATAAGTTCTAAGAATTAATGTGTGAATTCTATCAAACTTTTAAACTTTAATGCTAGGCTACATAACCTATTTATAGTGGTACGAGGTTGACTCTAAGTACTTGTTGATGGTGACTACACTAGACAGACACTTGTCAGACCTCTGTCACAAGATGCTCTTCTATTCTTGGTAGTCTGCCATAATGCTTTAGGGAAACAGAGCTGACACAGTTTCCCTTTTCTTCATAGTCTCGTACACACTAAGGTATGTCCGAAGTGTGCTGAGTGTTAACAGGGTATTGCCACCCCTGTTAACCCTCAACCCCTCAGAGTCCCTGATACATCTTGGCTGTTATCCATCACAGCCAATGAGTATGTCTTCAAGTAATCTTCGACTTCCTTGACAATGTCTCTAACATGGACTCCTCTGAGGTTTCTCACAGAGACTTAGATCTCTATGAGTCTTGTGATACTTGCCTGCCTCCTAGGCACAGGAAAGTTACATTCTGACAGCTTGATTTGTGTTTAAATCTATGATACAGGGAATCTAACAAACTTAGATTCCCAACAATCTCCCCCTTTTTAAACATAAATACAGCCAGATCTATCTAAGTTAAGGTAAGTGAGATAACAGCTTCTTCTTACTCATAACAGATCTAAACAAACATACCTCATGATTTTATTAATACTTAAAGGAAATTACAAGTACAATACAAAAGTGAAATAAAACATGAAGGTAAAATTCAGCTGTGAAATCCTTCAATAGTCATCATTTTTTATTCTTTCTTCAGCTTCGGCTAAGTCTGTCCTAGTATCCAATTCGGCCTGCAAAGCTTGTGCAAAAACCTTGGAATACTCTGTGTTGATTTTAAGTCCCTTTTTGAGACAAATCAGCTGAATGGTTGATGCTAATCCTAGTTCATCTTCTCTTTGGAATGCATATTGACAAGCCCTGTTCATGAAGGCCATACCTCTTTTAGGCTCAGTATAAGTCTGACCATCAATAGGACCTACAATCCCATTTGGTAAAATTAAATCCCTGTACATTCCATCCACTTGAACATCATCAGTAACGAAGGTCTCCTTAACAAGTTGAGTCATCCTTCTTCTTTTCTTTCCAGACTTTGGAAGGTCTTGTTCAAACAGCTGTGGTGGGGGATCTATCTTAAGTTTAGCTGCAATTTCTTTAACCCAATTGAACTTAGCTTTGAGGGTCTTAAGAAGAGTAAAATTTGCATGTACAGTTCTTTTAGCAGCCAAAGCTTCAAGTTCAAACCATTCAGACAAGCCAATTTGCTTTAACCTGAAGTCTTCAAAGACATTCATATTGGCCTATTGGTTATCTCTCCACAAAATCATTTGTGGTCTGTTGAATGGTATACTTGAACTTAGTGATTTTTCCAGGTGCATACCTGTTGTTGACGTAAGCATCATAATCAGCTTTTACCTTATTCAGTGCCTCTGTGCGCTTGGCTTCCATCTCTTTCAACCTTTGTCTTTGTTTCTCCCTTTGAAGTGGAGTCATTTTTCTCAGAGTTTCCTCATTGAGCTCCTTGGCTTTCTTGATTTCATTTAACCTTTTGAATTCAATAGCCTGTTTCTCAATTTCTTCAGGTGTTAGAGGATTCTCATTTGAAGCTGTGAAGGTTGTAAATTGGGATGGGTCTGTGGTTGATCCTCATGTCTCTATCATCGTAACTATTTTCTTTAGTTTGGCGTCTGAGTCTACCATAACTATTTCCTTTCCTTTCTTTGAGACAGAGGATACCACGCTTATGTTTTTCAGCTCTTCAGCCCTTTTGAGAAAAGCCATCTGAGCTTGGGTTTGTATAGCTTTGGGTAGGGAGCTAACAGTGAACTTGAGTTTCTTGGCAGCTGGTTCACCATCATCCACAACCTCGCTGGTGTTAACCAGAGTCAAGGATTTTGATGAATCAACTCCATCCTTTGTCTGTTGCTCCCCCTTAATTTCATCCTCATCATCAGGTATGATCACTGGTGTGATGATTTGGAGAGGGACACGTGAAGGGATAGTGTTGTCAACAGAGTCTGAGCTTTGTTTGGCAGATTCAAGGTCAAGTACCTTTTCCTTCTCCCCCTCACGTTCAGCCTGTCTTTTCAGACGTTTGGATGAACGTGCCTGAAAGTGCTTAGCAATCTGCTCAACAGAGGCAGCCATTTCTAGTTGCCTGGTTCTTGAAGCTCTGGCAATTTTCAACAGTTGGTTGCAATTGCCATTGGTGTTGCGATGAACACGATCAATGATAAAGTTGGTGTGACGAAGTTGCCTGTTTCTTACAAATTCAAACTCTCTATGCATTGTTAACTCATGAGTGTTGAAAAGTGTAGGGACCTCTGTGACGATGGCATCTTTGATATGGGTGGACAAATGACTAAGTCCTTCGGACACTCCCTTTCTTATACCATCTTTGATAGGTTCAGTGACTGCATCCTTAACAGCCTGTGTTATGATCCTTGGAAAGTTGACAGTGAAAGAATGCATTTCAGATTTTATAATGTCCAGCTTTCTTGACAGGCGTTCCATATCTGATTGATGATGTTCAGGTTTAAGATCATGGATGTTCAGGCTTTGTTGTGCATAATCATCCTCCCTTGGCAATATATCAAAGTTGGTTTGGGTGGGATGATCAAACAATAGGAATTCAGCTGTCGGGTCATATGAAGGTCTTTGGAAGACTTTAGTGGCAGAGGTAGCAGAGGTGGGAGTAACTACAGCTTCCTTGGGAGGAGGAGTGGTATCAACAGCTGGTGTGGACACAGCGATTTCCTTTGGAGGAGACATAGATTGCTGGTCGTCATCTTCTTCATCCTCCTCCTCCTCAATCATCCCCTCGGGGAGAATCTCATCATCAAGCATGGATTCAGGTCCAGAGAGATCATCGACTAAGGAGAGCACATCCTCTTCAACATCAGGCATGGGCTCTTACTCGTTTGTTTAATCCTGAATCATTGTGTCAGCTTCTTTTTCTGGCTGCTCCAGGGATTCAATGTTTGGTTGTACAACATCAGCCTGCAAGTTTTTTTAAATTAGTAACAGGGAAATAAATAAGGGGAATGGTCGCCAATTCGCTGTCCCAGAGAGGCTGAGGGTGATTATTCAACCACTCCAAAGGATAAATCCTTGGGATTCTTTTAAGAGTGAAAAGCATGAGGTTAATGGTCGCCATTCGCTGCCCCTAGGAAAGCTGAGTGTGATTATTCAGCCCCCCCCCCAAACGGTTAAAACCTTTGGGACTCTTTTGATTGTGAAACATATGTTGTTAAGGATCGTCATTCGCTGCCCCTAGGAAGGCTGAGGGTTATTATTCAGCCCCCCCCCCCCCCCACCAAAAGGTTAAGAAACCTTTGGGACTCTTTTAAGTGAAACATATCTAGTTAATGATCGCCTGTTACGCTGCCCTTAGGAAAGCTGAGGGTGATTATTCAGCTCCCCATGAAAGGATAAATCCTTTGGGATTCTTTTGAGTGTGAAAAAGATGTAGGGTAAGGTCGTCTTGTAACGTTGTCCCTAGGAGAGTTGAGGATGATTATTTATTTAACACCCCCAAATTACATTACGCAGCGGAAATACACATTTGGGTGCTAAACACAAACATTGTTACATAAGACATTTTGAACAACCTCAAAATGATAAATGTGAAATATAAAAGAATATAATTTTATCACTGTCTAAAACTTTCAATCCCAAGTAAAAAAAATTTAGAAATATCAGAGTAATATTTAGGTCCCCCAAAGACTTTATCAAATTCACAAACACTTTACCAAAGTACTCGACCGTACATTATTATTTTTATGACAAAAGGGAAAGAAATCCGTTTTAGACCAAACACCACAAAAGCAATCCTGCAATCCTTCTCCAGCAAGCTCCGCAATTCATCATCTTCAATACTTGAAATACATGCTTAAAATCATCAACACAACGGTTGAGCGAGTCTATAGGTTTTCCAATCAACATTTGAACACAAGAGAAAAATCAATCAAGATCATTTAATAGAATTGTGCGCATACAATCTATTAGTCAGGCATTCTGGTATATAACAACAGCTACTGAATTGTATTAAGCTCATGACACCGACCCCTTAACTTAGTCACCCACGCCTAAAGCTGGCATGACTAGATGAAATTCCAGTGCCCCTACTAGGGTATCATTTGCAAGGATACCAATTCTCATTCTCGTAAAATTATCCTTCCCAGCGAGTTACTCAGCGTAAAGCCCTGGTCTCGGATAGGGTCGTCAGCCCAATAGTACTATTATTAGAATAAGCGGCTATTCCCAACTCACAACATCAAGACAGAAGATAGTTAACGGCTCATAAATTTAGGGTCTTTTGCAAATAGGGTACTTATACAATTCAAAACAACAAAGGCAACAAAGCAACATTCGGGTCCAAACAATCAATCATGACTTGTGTTCATTTTACTTTCAAATAGCATGTATCCCCCTCGCGGGTTTTAAAATTATTCAAAACAATTACAAAAGCGAGGCTATAGACTCACTTGGAGTAATAGAATTAGTAAGACGATCTTCGACGATAGTTGATGCCCGATAAACCCAAAAACCGCAACCTATCAAATAAGGCGCGTTCATCAATAATAAACTCGAAAAATAACTCATACATAACAACATCAAACTCAAACTCATAAATTCACGATAAACTCGAGAGAAAACGATATAAATAACTTCATTATACTTTACTACACATTTACTTAACCATTTTACACTTTTTTACAAAGTCCGCGGGTACATACTACATGTACTAGCTTATTTACCCCTTTTTAAACTTGTCAACCGTTTATGAAACGACTCGATAAACTAACTTACTATATATAGAAAGTCCTCTTACAAGTTTATCAAATGAAATTACTTTTAAAGTACTTTATCCAACTCATTTTCGAACTATAAAATCCGGACAGATTTACGTTAATTTTTCATACAACTGTTTTAACTTATTTAAACGACTCCGTTTACAAAACTGACACTCGGGTTTTAAATTAAACTCAACCTATAAAATAAACCCCTCATTATCATTAGGTTACATTTTTCAAAACATCCATTTAGAGTTCCCGAGATTCGATCCAAATATCGACAACAACTATTTGTAGTGCCGATACTCGTCTCCCGGTACACAATCATTCAAAACATCATAACTTCGCGCTCGGTTGGAGCTAGAAGCTCTACCTTATATCAAATAGAAGCTAAGAAAATTATCTAAAACCCTAGGCTATAAGTTAAGCCATTTTCAAAACATAAAAATTCGGATTTTACACTTTACTTACTGTTATAAAATGACTATAAAAATCTTGTACAAAATCAACTTTTTGATAAAAACCAACCATAGAAATGGTCATTTCTATACCCTAATATCATCATACATCAACCATAACATCAAAATCATAATCAAAATAAAAATCTTTAGATCAAAATGAAGTTTTAACAAGATCTTTAGCAAGAATCACCATGGATCATCATGAAAATGCCATGCATGATCATAGCTCCTACCTACCAACATCAAGAAAAAAAAGTGTGCTTGCATGTAAGAAATTCTTACACAAATATGATCCTTGATCAAATATAAGATTGGGTCTATGCTTGGTTTAGCTTGAATCAACCTAAAACTTGAGTTAAAATTGATTGAATGTTTGGTTTTGGTGATGGGGTGGGTTTCGGCATTTAAGAGAGAGAAAGGAGAGATGAGTGAAATTTTGAAGTGAAGAAATGTGATGTGTGTTTTTATTTTTAGTTTATATATAGTGGGGTAGGGACCAAAGTTGTAATTTAGCAAAAGTTGTGGCTAAAAATGTAAATAGTTAGCTAAAAAGTGGGAAATAACTATTAGTCAATTTTTCAAAATATTTACGGGGCTCGGGTTTCATAAAGATACTTTTAAAAATTTAAAACGTACCTCAAAAATTATAATATCGACTCGACTCGACTTAATACGAACTTAAAATAAAAACGTCAAAAATATAAACATCGAGACAACAATTGATAAAACATAAAATCTCGGGCATCCGTCGATATCGTGGTCACTAATAATCCTCGCTATTAGTAAAAAGATAAAAAAAATAAGATCTCCAACGTCGGTTTTAAATAAAACTATCAATCGTCATTTCATTCAGTTCATCAAAAATTTCAAAATTATTCGTAAAAATAATATTATATAATAGTAAATAAATGACCTCGGGTTTGGGTTGTCACATCCTACCCTCCTAAAAAAGAGCGACGTCCCGGCGCTCGGCCCGTCTTATATTCACATTCCATACCTCCAGAACAAATGAGAACTCTTTTCCTTAAAGAAATCCTCATGCTTCTTTCACCATTTCAAATTCCACTTCTGGAATACTTGCATCTTTACAATATAATCCTTACCATGTTTCGACCTCATAAGAACTCTTCAGAGTTCTTTCTATGAAAAGCAACTTATCTTCAAGTTGAATTCTTTCCTTGTTGTTCTGAAAACAAATTTCACCCGTCATAACGACACCTTATGCATAACCACGTTTCCCAATTTCAAACTCCATCGACTTCCTTCGATTGCCAACATAACTCTTCTGACAACTCCTTGTTACTAATAAACGGTCCTTAACCTATACAATCTTATAAATATTGCCAATATCACTTCTAGTTCAGTCATTCAATTCCACCCACATTTCTGCAATACACCAAAAAACTAATCCTATGTCCATAACTCACTATCTTTACCCTTCACAAATTGAAGTTCTCTATGTACCATCAATAATACAGCCTCATTACTAGCATGAAAATCATCGTCATATAAAAATTCCAACAATTCCTATGTCAATCACATACGCCCAAGTATACCGTTCGATATTCAAATCATCCTTTCATTCTGTCCATCAGTCTCTATATACACACACAATACTCAACTCAACTTTCATCTTTATCCAAACCAAATCATATCGATTACTTGACTTGTGAGATTCCTTCATCACTAAGTCTCACTCTCTCAACTTAGATATGTTAGGAGTGCTCAATATACCATGCCTAACTTGACCTTACAATGAAATCCTTTCTATAAGTTTAACAAAATGTTGAAATCACTTACCTTGACATCCTTCTCAAATCAGACCACTAACTTAAAATTTCATATCCTTTCTATCAAGCCCACACTTCTTGTCATTACCCAAAACTCAAATCTTAAAAGATTTTCCCCTTTTTATCCCTGATAAGTGCATTAGCTACCACATTCGCCTTTCCCGGATGGTAGCGAATCTCGTAGTCATAATCACTCACTGTCATAATCACCAACATACTCAATTACTCAAAATATATAACTGGTAATCCTATACTCATTTCTTTTATCATCCCAAGAAATTAATTATGGAGCAACTTCTATGATCCTTTATCACTACACACTTGATTCCATACAAGTAATATTTCTACCATCTCAAAGCAAACACTATAACTACATAACCCTTATGAGACACATCACAGCAAACTACAAACTATAAATACTTCAAACCCTTTTAACAACGACAACATCGGTGCCAAACACAACCTACCCTTCAGTGTTCAAAATACAACTTCCTCATCTGATAAGGATCAGATCTCGAAACTTACAATTTAGATGTATAAGTGGTACTCACACATCCAATTCTTCTTAGTCAGCTTAATCAATGGTTTAACAATCAGTGAAAACCTTTCGATAAACCTCCGATTATTCCCAGCTTAAACCAAGGAATTAACAGATTTCTGTCGGCGTCGTTGGTACTGACCAATCCTTAATCGTTTAAATCTTGGTAAGATCTTCACGAATACCTTTGTTGTCAAACAACTGCCTTAGAAAACGCAAATATTTCAACCAACATTCACACCTAGAAAACTTTACATACAGTTTCTCCTTTTCCAACGATCCCAAAAATTATCCTCATATGCTACTTATGTTCCTTCTTTCCTCTTGGAATAAAATAGAATATCTTCAATAGATATAATGAATAACTCATCCTAGCACATCTTACACACAAGATTCACCCAATCCATGAATACGGCATACATGTTTGTCAATTCCAAAAACACCACTTGAACTTAAAGTACCCACATCAAGTACGAAAAACAACTATAGGTACATCTTCCTTCCTAATCTCTCAGTTAATGATAACTAGAACTCAAAGCATCCTTGAGTACACACTGGATCCAGACAAGTTGCAAAGATCGCACGAATCATCAATCCTCGGTAATGAATACCGATTCTTGGCTGTCAATTTGTTAAGCTCTCGATAATTAATACACATCCGAAACAATTCATCCTTCTTGACAAACAACACAGAGGATCATCACTGTAACGGAACTTATTCTAATACATCCTTTATCCATCACTTCTCGCAGTTGATCAGATAACTCATTCCACTCTGACGGTGCCAAATGATAAGGCATACAAATACTAATCAACAGAACGCAGCAGCACTACACAACGAAACGCAGAAGCACTACACATATCGCTCATAATACTCAATCGACACGAACTCCATTTCACAAGGCGGCAGCAACATTGCAAAAACTTCAGGAAAACTTCAGAATACTCTCGAGTCATTAACAGATCTCTCAACTTCTCCTCAACCACCCTATCACTAATTACCTGAGCTAGGAATACATCACATTCCTCTTTCACATACTTCCTTGTTTCCAAACAAGATACTTCTCAAACGGAAAAATTCACTCATCACCCCTCATAGTCAACATTCAGCTCCGTAGCAAAATCTAAGCCAGCAGCTATCAATTTATAGTGAAGGTTAGTTCAACCTCAAGCATCAGCACTTCGCACCACTAACCAATTCATACCAATAATCCATATCCAAAGATTCCAACTCTTTGAGCATCAATTCGATATTAAACACCTACTTTCCTAAATTCAAGGAACACACTCTTAGTGTAAAACTAACACTAGCAACCTTTCCATCGGTTAACTCCACGTCATAGTTAATTGTCAGTCTTAATAATTTTCCATTGATAAAACAAATGAATCTTTACATTTCTACAGTTTCTACCCGATCTGAAATCCAACAACATACTGACATAAAGAATCTCAAGTAAGAATATACCATTTACAACATCCAGACCTTAAGGTTTGTCAGCATCACTCAAATGTAAACCGGAGCGGCAGCTTTCCTATCTTGTCAATTTCCTTTCCTTGGACAATTCCTTTGTTTGTATTCTTTCTCGACACGGCTAAATCTTATCACTGCTCCAGGAGTACTAATTCCATTGACTAATCCTCTTGTTCTGCACCTAGCAGATTTATGACCAGGTTTTCCTAACTCTAGTCGCAATTGTGTAAAATTATTTACATGGTATAGATTACAGCAAACACACTCGAGATTTATCTTGTCACTTCTAGACACAGTGGCATCACGAATCCCATCATTCCTTACAGGGTTTAAATACTGATTTCGGTTCTGTCTTTGGTTATTGTTAGTATTGTAATCCTTACAATTCTGACCTCCACTCAGGTTAGACTGAGCAGATTCCCACTTTCTCTTATTGTTTCAACCATGCAATCTATCCTAAATTGCACTTTCACGTCCATTAATTCAAACGTCCTCTGAACAGCTTCATCGAAAGATTCAGGTTATGAAGAAATAATCTCACTCTTGGTATCACTAGACAATCCCCTAATGTACTGCTTCGTTGTTTTACGGTCATTCACAAAAGTATCAGGACATAGCAAATATAGCTCAGAATATTTCCCACTAAGAAGTAATAACATCGTTCCTTAGCACAAATTATCTCAATTCGGATTCAAACTGTCCTAGTTCCTTCTCGGGACAAATCCTAGCAGTCAATAGTCCTTTCATCACGGTCCATGCCTTACTATTAGTCACAACCAATCCTAAAGTAGTCACTTGGTATTCCACCATCTTAGTGTACCATCCTGAAATATAGCAGCAGCAAATTTCATCTTATTAATTTCTGAACATCCAATAATCTCAAAGTACTCTCTATCTTATCAATCCAACTATGCAATTCTAATGCACCACTAATACCACAAAACTACGCAGAACCACACTTCTGAAACTGACATAAGTACATTCTCTTGAACTTGCAGAATAACAGCAATACTATCATCTGGATAAGCAGCATCCTCATTATTGTTAGCAACATCGCCATTATTTTCAGCAGCATCATCATTATTCTCAGCAGCATCATCATTATTTTCAGCAGCATCATCATTATTCTCAACAGCATCATCATTATTTTCAGCAGCATCATCATTATTTTCAGCAGCATCATCATTATTCTCAACAGCATCATCATTATTTTCAGCAGCATCATCATTATTCTCAACAGCATTCATTATTTTCAGCAGCATCATCATTATCTCTAGCACAACTAACTCCATCATCTTTTAATTCCTGGCAGCACGATTAGCTCCAAATGCTCTAGCAATAACTTGTTCGTTCAAAGTGTTCACAGTAGCAGTCGTTAGCTTTGGCGACATATTTCAAGAAACTTAGTCACGTAGCGATCTACTAATGACAGAAATATGATTCCCCTACTCCTTCTTCCATTATCACGGAGGAAAGAAACATGTTAAGTATACATATCAAGATAAAAGAAGGAATTCTTTATCAGGACATCTCATGGATACTACATGCACAAACAACACAAGCTACAATGGTTCATCAACCAAAACTCGAAAGAGTTAATAAAGGCACATCATAGATCATGAGGGTAATTTAGATTGCGTTGAGGATTCAACAAGGCAGTGTCACTGTCTGTCACTACAATCATCTACCGAACAAACTTAAAGGATGATAAGTTCCATCACAATGCTATGACACAAGGTTTAAATAAGTCCAATCACAAAATAAAATAAGATACAAAGAAATCCATTACACGATTAGTTCCTTAGACAGCAGCTCCTCATCCTCTTTAACATCATTGTCAGCTTCATCACACTCGTCTATTTCCCTTTTCACCCTCAAGGTCAAATCCATAACCTGATGGCAGCTCATTCTCAAAATCCAAACACTCACTACTACACGGCAGATTAATCACAAGGCAAATCTCAGTATGACTTTCAACATTCCTAAGCTTCTAAGCAATACTTAGAATCAATCTCACCTGAGGCTCCACTCACTCATCCTTTCAAAACTTACCTACTTCTCTTTAAATCATTCAGTTCAAACACACCAATTCATCATAATCGACCCAAGACTAGCAATCTCATCCATCTTCCAAATCCTAACAAACTCAAATCTCCACATACCAAATACAACCTTTAAAAGCCACCTTTCTTTCATATCAACCCTCTAATCACACCAATTTCAACCACATATCTATCATACATAAACTAATCAAACTTCCTCATACAGGATATAAGTCGCAAGAAATCAGTTGTAAAATTGTTCAACATCTGGTCTATTGTGCTAGACCCTCGGTAGTATATAAGGTCATTATTTAAAATTATATACATATTCATTACATAAAGAAAATTACGATAACAAGTACTCAACGTACTTTCAACAAAATCAATTCATGATCAATACATCATTATATATCATCATAGTATTTACTTAATAAATACTGTAGAAATCATTTCAATTTTAAGGGACATCAACTATAAAACAATACAAAACAAATAATCTTACCGGAGCCTTGCGGAGAAGTTGCGTTTCTTTTGTAAAATATTTTCGACAACAAGGTTATAGTTTAGGACATTTTTCAAAAATCGACCTAATTCGCTATAACTAAAAAGCTCTGATTACCAATCTTTAACACCCCCAAATTACATTGCGCGGTGGAAATACATATTTGGGTGCTAAACACAAACATTGTTACATAAGACATTTTGAACAACCTCAAAATGATAAATGTGAAATATAAAAGAATATAATTTAACCACCGTCTAAAACCTTCAATCCCAAGTAAAACAATTTTAGAAATATCATAGTAATATTTAGGTCCCCCAAAGACTTTATCAAATTCACAAACACTATACCAACGTACTCGACCGTACATTATTATTTTTATGACAAAAGGGAAAGAAATTCGTTTTAGACCAATCACCACAAAAGCAATCTCGCAATCCTTCTCCAGCAAGCTCCGCAATTCATCATCTTCAATACCTGAAATACATGCTTAAAATCATCAACACAACGGTTGAGCGAGTCTATAGGTTTTCCAAATCAACATTTGAACACAAGAGAAAAATCAATCAAGATCATTTAATAGAATTATGCGCATACAATCTATTAGTCAGGCATTCTGGTATATAACAACAGCTACTGAATTGTATTAAGCTCATGACACCGACCCCTTAACTTAGTCACCCACGCCTAAAGCCGGCATGACTAGATGAAATTTCAGTGCCCTAATACTTCGCTTTTGGCTAGGTATAACATATAGTAGTTCCAAGTCTTTTCGAATTGAAAACCGGTCTAAAGTGCGACTCAATCGTCTTTTGGTGAATCAAGAGAATGGTTTGGTTTGTTTGTTTTAAACTATTAACAAGTAATTAAAGTGTCGTTGAGTAAAATGGAAGAATAAAGATTAAAACTAAAAATGATTCAAAAGAAAATGATTGAAAATTTAAAGGCAAGATTTAGAGAAATTCTTTAAAACTTAATAAAAAAACTAACACTTAGAAAATATAATGAAAATAACGCAGTAAATAATCACTCAATCGGAATAAGCCAAAAAGAAGCCCAGATCGGAATGTATTCCGATCTGGTGGTCGAAATATTGCTAAAATACCCAATCGGAATGTGGGACAAAAAGGGTCAAACGGAATGTCCAACTTGGCCACAATCGGAATAAAGTGTAAGTCAACCAATCGGAATAACAAAGGACGAGCACCAATCGGAATGATCAAAAGAGAGGCAAATCGGAATGATGGCAAACCCTGCTTATCGGAATATGGGGAAAAGTCCCAATTGGAATAAGTCAAAAACCTTACCGTCGGAATATAAAAACCTAATCCGATCACTATGATCGGAATGAATGGGGTGCAAATCGGAATCTCCAAACCCTTTTCCGATTTGATCAATCGGAAAAAGGGAAAGGGCGTCTGCTCGGAATCTGCTATCGGAAAGGGGATTGTATCCCTTCCTAAAATTGTGGAATTCGGTTATAAGTTAATGGAATAAGCTATATAATAAGCTTTTCACCAAACTAAGCCGAATCAATGATTAAACCGGATCAAATAAGCACTTATCAACTTATCTAACTCGAAATCAAACAACTTTTTCAATCAAACAATAAAAACATAAACTTTTTAAGGAAGATTTTTATAAAGTAAATAAGCTAATCATAAAAATAAGCCAATAAGCACAAAAGTCTTAAAGCTTAATCAAATGAAAACTTATGAAATGATCAAAAGATTAACTTTTAAGCACGAAATCAATTAGAACAACACGGATCATATGATAATCGCACCAAAATCAATCTAAAATCAAAGAAAAGTAGAATGAGAATAAGGATTAAAAGCTTAAAATGGAACTTGATTAATAAAAATAAGCAATACAAAGTGTTTAATCTTGAAAGATTAAAAAGAAGATGAAATTTAGTGAGAGAAAGTTTAAGACTTTCTCTCTCTAAAACTAGAGAAAACTAAGAAAAATAAAAACTAGCTAAATTAACTAACTAACCACCCTCCTAATGACTATTAGGAGGGTATTTATAGGGAAGGTGGAAGGAGTGCATGTGTTGCATCTTCTTTCTTGCTTTCTTCACGTTTTCTCGACTCGACTTTAATTCTTTGTCTTTGTCGTCTCGGGATTTGAACTTGTCCTTTAATTTTCTTCTTCTATTAGACTTAAGTTCTTCGACTTCGTTAAACTTCCGTCTTTAGACTTTTTCTTCGATAAATCTTCAGAATAGGCCTTGGACTTCCGTTCTTTTTGCACTCTTGATCTTTTGACTTCGTCTTTTCCCGTTTTCTTCGATAAAAGCCCGTGAAAAACCCGTGTTTTCTTCCTTTTTCATATTTTGGTCCTAAAACACAATAAAAACACAAACCACGCATAATTCCGACTTTTACGACATAAATCACACGTTTTGGTCTTGTTATTATTGGAAATAAGTGGTAAAAGGATAAGTGTTTTCACACTTATTAAATCCCTTACACTTGACCATTGCAATGCCCTCATGCAATGCATTAATTTTAAAGCACGGTTTACATTTTCCATCCTAAATAACCCACCTTGGCCTTTATTAAATACTAAACATAAAAGATAGAAATAAGTAAAGAAATTAAAAACTTACGTTGGGTTTTGGCGGCTATGAACGTTTATCATCCTCAAGTTTCACGTTCCCCATACCAAGCTTAAAAACGAGATCATTGTTATTATAAGTTAGCAAACTATCACGAACTCATGTGGGCCAATTATTCACTTAGACTCCCTTATTCCTAGGTGTATCTCTTATATTTTATTTTTGTCTTGAATGATCACGAGGATACATCGTTTGACTTATTTCGATAGTTATTTAGTCCGAAAATAAGGTGAACGATTTAATCAATAGTTAGCTAAAGGACCAAATCTTTTAAAACTGCTTCTCGGGACCTCATAAAGTTCATATCTTGGCATAACTTGCTTCACGATTTGAGACCTTTCTCGGACCGATATTTGGCAGCGACTTCATACTTCGAATCTTTGAGAGACGTACTTGAAATAATGGTCTTCTCTTCATAATAGGAATTTCTTCACTTGAAGTTTTGAGAGATTCTTCATCTTTAGACCACGACTTCTTCATTTTTCTCCAATCTTTATTTTGGACTTTGATATACAACGATCCGCCTCCTTTTAGGACTTGGATCTATTTATCCTCATACCTTGTTAGGGTCTTTTCGGATAGACTTCTCCATGACTTTTGGGGAGTTTTTGCTTTTCGTCGTGTGTCTTGATCCTTCATATAGATTTTCGATAAATGATTCTTCACATTACTTTGGATCTTTAGCAACAAAATGTAGCCCTCGTGCCTTGTTAGGGCCTTTTCGGACTCGCCAATCTTCGCATCCCGCTTCAATAAGTTATGCCTTGGCTATGAACTCTAATCCGTACCGAGCAACTTTTAAACGATCTGGGGCTAGAAGCTAAGTAACCTTTTAAATCGTACGACCTTATTTATTAGCAGATAAATTCATTAACAAGCGGAGGGAGAATAGGCTCATAATTAACTCACATAAATTCACGAAAGAATACCGAACTTATAATTGACTCTATCATCTCTCGTTCTCCACAATTTAAAATCTCAAGGAATGAGACTCGTGGATGCTTAGCCTATTAAATCAAAGTTTTGGGTTTTCGAGTCGCCTATAGGATCTTGCAAATTCTTAGACTTTTTCAAGTTTAGAAATCGCATTTTAAAGTTCCCTTGATAAACGACTCTCTAGGATCAATTATAGGAACTTGCAAAAAGTTCTTGTTCTTAACCCGTGAGAGTTAAGACTTTCGCGTTTTATAGCTCCCTATATAAAAGCCTAGCAAAACTTGACTTAAACACGTTAAGGATACTAGCTAGAGTAAACTTAGGTAAGTAAACTCGGGTTGAGTCAAAATGTTCACGACTAAGAAAAATCTAAAACCACTTTATTGAAAATTTATTCTATCAAGGAAGGAAAATAAACATAATAAAGGAAAATACAACTATACAACTAGGCCAAAATAGATTAAAAATTTTGAAAAATGTCGAAAAATCAAATTTCCGGTTAAAATGAGGGCAAATTCATGGAAAAGACCACTTACTTCGATAGAAGTCCCCCTACACTTGAGATAAACATTGTCCTCAATGTTTAAGCATGTGGGAGTAAACTCCCCTACACTTAGGACATTGTGCACTTTGTTTAAATATTGCTAAGGAATGGACAACTAAAGTGAATTCAATGTGAACATATAGAATATGAAATATTGAATCACAAGAGCTTAGGATAGAACCGGGAAGATAGGAACACGGTATCACGGTTCGGCAAAAGTCATCAAGATGCTCTCTGAAGCTTGAATCCCTGCACAGCATAAGAAACAAGACAACAAACACATACGGGGCTCCCCCTACACTTATTATGAAAGCAGTAAAGGATAGAACACGGGTTGCCTCCCGAGAAGTGTTTGTTTTTGTTCACTGAGTCACGAGCCTGACTCGACCCAAATTTAGTTCATGGGAAACGTGGTGAGGGATGGAATCATCTTATGGGAGATGTCCTCACCAAAGTACAGCTTTAGACGCTGACCATTCACCTTGAAATTGGGCCCCTTTGGCTGTGAAAGCTCAATGGTCCCATATGGAAAGACGTTGGCGACGGTGAATGGACCAGACCAGCGGCTCTTTAACTTGCCAGAGAAGATCTTCAACCGAGAGTTAAAGAGTAAAACTTGATCACCAACGTGGAACTCTCGGTTCTTGATTTTAGCGTCATGAATGATCTTGGTCTTCTCCTTGTAGATCAGCGAGTTCTCATAAGCTTCATTCCGCAGTTCATTGAGCTCGTTGAGTTGAACCTTGCGATGATCACCGGCTTTGTTGATGTCGAAGTTAGCCCACTTCAAGGCCCAGTGCACCTTATGTTCCAGCTCGATGGGTAGGTGGCAGGCTTTCCCGTACACAAGACGATAAGGGGTACAACCGATCGGGGTCTTGTAAGCAGTACGGAAAGCCCACAGAGCATCATCTAACTTATCGGCCCACGCGGCGTGATGCTCTCCCACAGTACGCTCCAAAATTCTCTTCAAGCCACGGTTGGATATCTCGGCTTGCCTATTGGTTTGGGGATGATAGGCGGTGGAAAGACGGTGATTGACACCATACTTAGCCATGACTCTTGCAAATTGATCGTTGTAAAAATGAGTCCCGCGGTCACTGATGATAGCACGAGGAACGCCAAATCGAGCGAAAAGCTGCTTCAAAAAGTTCACAACCACCCTCGCATCATTCATAGGAAGAGCCTTAGCTTCAACCCATTTAGAAACGTAGTCGACGGCGACGAGGATGTACTTGTTCCCTTTGGAGGATGGAAATGGCCCCATAAAGTCAATGCCCCATACGTCAAAGATTTCACATTCCTGTATGAAATTTTGAGGCATCTCGTCCTTATGTGTGATCTTGCCTTGACGTTGGCAAGCATCACAATGCTTAACCATTTCGTGAGCGTCACGATAAATGGTGGGCCAATAGAATCCAGAATCAAACACTTTCTTAGCGGTGTAGTTGGGACCAAAGTGACCACCGGTGGGTCCTTTGTGGCAAGCTTGGAGAATGTCAAAAGCTGCCGGTCCGTCAACACATCGACGAATGATCAGATCAGCACATTGTTTGAATAGATAAGGGTCATCCCAAAAGTAAGTCTGAACATCGTTCAAGAACTTCTTCTTTTGTTGGGATGTTAACCCTTTGATGAGAATACCACCCGCTAAGTAGTTTGCAATGTCCGCAAACCACGGGGTGCCATCAAGATTGAGATTTATAGACATTAAGGTCTCAAGGGGTAAAGAGTCATTGATCTCTTTGTTCGGATGATCCCCTTGATATGGATCCTCAAGTCTGCTCAGATGATCCGCGGCCAGATTTTCGGCTCCCTTCTTGTCACGAATTTCAATGTTGAATTCTTGAAGGAGTAAAACCCAGCGAAGAAGTCTTGGCTTAGAATCATGCTTAGTCATCAAGTACTTCAACGCGGAATGGTCCGTGTATACGATGGTGGGGGATAAAACAAGATAAGGGCGAAATTTCTCAAAAGCATAGACAACAGCTAAAAGCTCTTTTTTAGTTGTCGTATAATGCAATTGAGCCCCCGTCATTGTTTTGCTAGCGTAGTGGATTGGTTGGAAGTGTTTATTCACTCGTTGGCCCAAAACCGCACCAATAGCAAAGTCGCTAGCATCGCACATCAATTCAAAAGGCAGCTCCCAATTAGGGGTAACCAAGACCGGTGCCTTAGTTAGCTTATCCTTGAGAAGATTGAAGGCTTCGAGACACTCGTTAGAAAAGATAAAAGGAGTATCTTTTTCCAAGAGGTGGGTCATCGGGCGAGCAATTTTAGAGAAATCTTGAATGAATCGACGATAGAAGCCCGGATGACCCAGAAAACTTCTCACACCCTTCACGGTTGAAGGTGGAGGTAATTTGGCTATGACATCAACTTTAGCACGGTCGACTTCAAGACCGGCTTTAGAGATTTTGTGTCCTAGCACAATGCCTTCTTTTACCATAAAATGGCATTTTTCCTAATTCAGAACAAGGCGAGTGTCTTCGCACCGCTTAAGCATACATTCCAAATTGGCAAGGCAAGAAGAGAAGGAATCCCCGAAGACCGAGAAATCATCCATGAAGACTTCCATGGTTTGCTCAACCATGTCATGGAAGATAGCCAACATACACCTTTGGAAAGTTCCGGGGGCATTGCATAAGCCAAGAGGCATTCGTTTGTAAGCAAATGTGCCATAGGGACAAGTGAATGTTTTCTTCTCTTGATCTTGGGGATCGATGGGTATTTGAAAATAACCCGAGAAACCATCAAGAAAGCAGTAATATTCATTACCCGCTAAACGTTCAAGCATTTGGTCCATAAAAGGTAGAGGGAAATGATCCTTTCTCGTGGCATCATTGAGTTTGCGGTAGTCTATACAAACTCTCCACCCAGTAACGAGACGGGTAGGAATCAACTCGTTGTTTGCATTGGGCACAACGGTGATACCGCCCTTCTTAGGCACAAAATGGATTGGACTAACCCATGGTGAATCCGAAATAGGGTAAATCATACCCGCATCAAGAAGTTTGATAACCTCTTTTTTGATGACTTCGTGGATTTTAGGATTCACCCTTCGTTGGCTTTGAATTGTGGGCTTAAAGTCGTCCTCCATGAGAATTTTATGTGTGCAGAAGTGAGGATCAATTCCACGGATGTCGGAGATTTTCCAAGCGATAGCTCTTTTATGCTTCTTCAACACGGCGACAAGTCGGGCTTTTTCGTCTTCGTTCAGATCCTTTGCGATGATGACCGGTAACTTCTCGTTGTCTTCCAGGAAAACGTACTCAAGATGAGGAGGTAGGTCCTTAAGCTCAAGAGTAGGAGGATCCTCAATAGATGGTGAAACTAACGATGGATCATCATTAATCACCTCTTTAGGAGAAGGAGGAGAAAGTGGGTCCTCATTGAGAAGTCTCTCAATAGTACGAATGTCTTCATCCCAATTGGTGGACAAATTATCATACTTAATATCGAGAGGACCCAAGCTAGCTTCGAAATCATCCAAGTCACTTTCTCCAAAAGGAGTCAATGCCGGAGCAATTGAGGCAACGGTCTCAACATTGGGTAGAGAAGAAAGAGTACTTTTGCAAGCATCATGAAAATGTTCTTCACAAGCCTCATCGAGAACATCAATAGCATTAACATTCTTATATGAATAAGGTTGTTTAGAAATCTTACCCATGTTGAAGACAATTTTATCGTCACCAACTCTCATGATTATTTCGCCCGCGGCTACATCAATAAGAGTGCGACCGGTCCTCAGGAATGGACGTCCAACGATTAATGGAACACGGGGATCCATCTCGTAGTCAACGACAACAAAATCCGCTGGGAAGGTGAATTTGTCGACGCCAACAAAGACATCTTCGGCTATCCCCACTGGATAAGCAACCGTACGGTTGGCTAATTCCAAAGTCATTTTGGTGCGGACTAGCTCGGGGAGAGATAATTGCTTCCAAACACTTAAAGGCATTAAGTTTATACTGGCGCCTAGATCGGCTAAGGCCATGCAATTCTCTACTCCCGGGAAGTTGCAAGGAATCAAGAAGCGACCCGGATCACCAAGTTTGGTGGGCAATTGCCTTAAGAGTACTGCAGAGCAGTTCTCATTAAGTTGGGTCTGAGCGATGTCAAGAAGCTTTTCCTTATCACTTAGAAGATCTTTAAACATCTTAGCGTATTTGGGCATGTGAGCGAGAGCCTCGGCAAAGGAGATGTTAAAATTCAATTGTTTAAACATTTTTAGAAAGTTTGAAACCTGAATATCATCCTTGCTCTTTTGCTTCTCTTTCCTCAACCTTGAGGGATAAGGTATATTGGATGAAGAAGAAGGCTTTAAGGGAATGGGATCACTCACAACCACGGGTGGTGGGGAAATGGGGACAAAAGGTGGAGGAGGTGGGGAAAGTTGCTCTTTTTCCATGTTCACAATCACGGGTGGAGGTGTAGGAAGCTCGGGTTCCATATAACCTTTTCCACTACGAGTGGTGATTGCTTTCATCTCCCCTCTTGGATTCGCAACGGTATTACTTGGAAGAGTACCCGAAGAAGAGGGTTGATTACCTTGGATGAGCGAACCAATCATATCACGAAGGTGAACCGCTTGATTATTAAAAGAGTTTTGCATGTTTGCATTAATTTCATTGTTGTGTTTGGCCATGTCATTCCTTAGCTCGGCTCGAATATCGTTTCCTTGTTTTGCCATTTCTCCCTTCAAGTTGCGGACTTGATTCTGAAGAGTCGTCACCATCTCCCGATTAGTCTTCATGAACGTCTCGACGTCTAGACTCACTGCCATCGGTTGATTGAGAGGTGGAGCTTGGTAAGCTGGAGAATTTCCTTGAGGTGGGTATGGGTTTCGTTGGGATTGATATTGATTGTTTGCACAAGGTTGGGATTGGTTGTAGATTTGTTGTTGGTTTTGGTTTGCAGGAGGGAAACCAGGTGGAGCAAGATAATTGTTGGAACGATAACTTAGCAAGCCACGGTCTCCTTGCGGGCGGGCTTGATAGCCTCCCGTGGGATAAGTGCCGTAAGCTGCGTTAACGTTTTCAGAATAATTGCCTTGGGTAGAAGGACAATCATTATAAGAGTGAGGGCCACCACATGTGTCACAAGAAATAGCAACGGCTTTGGCTTGTTGAAAGTGGTTTGTGGCCATGGCCATGAAATTCTTGTTCATTTCAGCGAGTTGTCGAGAAATTCAGTCATTTCAGGATTGGAGGTAGTAGAAGAAACATTGACTCTCGAGTTAGATCTTGAGGATGCGGATGAATCCCAATTCTTGTGATGAGTAGTCATGTTTTCAATCAACTCTCGACACTCCTCCGATCTCCTTTTCATAAAAGTACCACCAGCGGCGGCATTGATCGTGTCACGATCACGAAAAGTGAGACCATTGTAGAAGGTTTCAATGAGAGTGACGGGGAGCATATTGTGATTAGGACAGCGGTCAATCAAATCATTGTATCGTTCCCAAGCATCGAAAAGCGATTCATCATTCTCTTGCATGAATCCACTGATTTGGTTACGAAGGCTAGTGACCATGGATGGGGGAAAGTAGCGCGATAAAAAGCGTTGAGTCATGTCATTCCACGTATGAATATAATTCTTAGGAAGACGGTCAAACCATTTTTCGGCATGGTGAGAAAGCGAGTGGGGAAAGAGTTGAAGGCGAAGGTCATCCATAGAAACACCGGAGCACTTCATGCTTTGGGTAATGGTAATGAATTTGTCGAGGTGTTTGTTGGCATCATCATCCGGAATTCCACAAAATGGGTTCGTTTGTACTTGCTGGATCATGTGATGCTTCAACGAAAACTCCAGAGCCGTGACGTGCATTGGCGCAATCGGGCCTCCGCGTCCATTCATGGTGGGTTGACATAATTCCTCCATTGTCCGTAAATCGGGTAGGTGGATATTGTTGTTGTTGTTGTTATTCAAATTGGGTTGAGGTGGGTGATTATTGTTGTTGTTAACACCAGCCATATCTAAATCTTCACGAGTCTCGGGCTCAGAATAATTCGAAGATCTAGTACGCATACACCTGCAGAAGAAAAATATACACAAAGAATATATCTATATAATCTTTTTGGTGCAAAACCCTTGAAAAAGAATTGCTTTTTAGTGATTTTTTAATGTTTTTGTATTTTTGAATAGTTTTATATTTTTTTGGATTTTTGAAAATTTTTAAAGCAAGGAAAATAACGTTCAAAGAACGGATCCCAAAATTCAATGCGTCTCTCACTAGAAACCGTTAATCGTAACGAAAAGAGCCGGCAGCGACGCCATTTAATACTTCGCTTTTGGCTAGGTATAACATATAGTAGTTCCAAGTCTTTTCGAATTGAAAACCGGTCTAAAGTGCGACTCAATCGTTTTTTGGTGAATCAAGAGAATGGTTTGGTTTGTTTGTTTTAAACTATTAGCAAGTAATTAAAGTGTCGTTGAGTAAAATGGAAGAATAAAGATTAAAACTAAAAATGATTCAAAAGAAAATGATTGAAAATTTAAAGGCAAGATTTAGAGAAATTCTTTAAAACTTAATAAAAAAAACTAACACTTAGAAAATATAATGAAAATAACGCACTAAATAATCACTCAATCGGAATAAGCCAAAAAGAAGCCCAGATCGGAATGTATTCCGATCTGGTGGTCGGAATATTGCTAAAATACCCAATCGGAATGTGGGACAAAAAGGGTCAAACGGAATGTCCAACTTGGCCTCAATCGGAATAAAGTGCAAGTCAACCAATCGGAATAACAAAGGACGAGCACCAATCGGAATGATCAAAAGAGAGGCAAATCGGAATGATGGCAAACCCTGCTTATCGGAATATGGGGAAAAGTCCCAATTGGAATAAGTCAAAAACCTTACCGTCGGAATATAAAAACCTAATCCGATCATTATGATCGGAATGAATGGAGTGCAAATCGGAATCTCCAAACCCTTTTCCGATTTGATCAATCGGAAAAAGGGAAAGGGCGTCTGCTCGAAATCTGCTATCGGAAAGGGGATTGTACCCCTTCCTAAAATTGTGGAATTCGGTTATAAGTTAATGGAATAAGCTATATAATAAGCTTTTCACCAAACTAAGCCGAATCAATGATTAAACCGGATCAAATAAGCACTTATCAACTTATCTAACTCGAAATCAAACAACTTTTTCAATCAAACAATAAAAACATAAACTTTTTAAGGAAGATTTTTATAAAGTAAATAAGCTAATCATAAAAATAAGCCAATAAGCACAAAAGTCTTAAAGCTTAATCAAATGAAAACTTATGAAATGATTAAAAGATTAACTTTTAAGCACGAAATCAATTAGAACAACACGGATCATATGATAATTGCACCAAAATCAATCTAAAATCAAAGAAAAGTAGAATGAGAATAAGGATTAAAAGCTTAAAATGGAACTTGATTAATAAAAATAAGCAATACAAAGTGTTTAATCTTGAAAGATTAAAAAGAAGATGAAATTTAGTGAGAGAAAGTTTAAGACTTTCTCTCTCTAAAACTAGAGAAAACTAAGAAAAATAAAAACTAGCTAAATTAACTAACTAACCACCCTCCTAATGACTATTAGGAGGGTATTTATAGGGAAGGTGGAAGGAGTGCATGTGTTGCATCTTCTTTCTTGCTTTCTTCACGTTTTCTCGACTCGACTTTAATTCTTTGTCTTTGTCGTCTCGGGATTTGAACTTGTCCTTTAATTTTCTTCTTCTATTAGACTTAAGTTCTTCGACTTCGTTAAACTTCCGTCTTTAGACTTTTTCTTCGATAAATCTTTAGAATAGGCCTTGGACTTCCGTTCTTTTTGCACTCTTGATCTTTTGACTTCGTCTTTTCCCGTTTTCTTCGATAAAAGCCCGTGAAAAACCCGTGTTTTCTTCCTTTTTCATATTTTTGTCCTAAAACACAATAAAAACACAAACCACGCATAATTCCGACTTCTACGACATAAATCACACGTTTTGGTCTTGTTATTATTGGAAATAAGTGGTAAAAGGATAAGTGTTTTCACACTTATTATGCCCCTACTAGGGTATCATTTGCAAGGATACCAATTCTCATTCTCGTAAAATTATCCTTCCCAGCGGGTTACTCAGCGTAAAGCCCTGGTCTCGGATAGGGTCGTCAGCCCAATAGTACTATTATTAGAATAAGCGGTTATTCCCAACTCACAATGTCAAGTCAGAAGATAGTTAACGGCTCATAAATTTAGGTTCTTTTGCAAATAGGGTACTTATACAATTCAAAACAACAAAGGAAACAAAGCAACATTCGGGTCCAAACAATCAATCATGACTTGTGTTCATTTTACTTTCAAATAGCATGTATCCCCCTCGCGGGTTTTAAAATTATTCAAAACAATTACAAAAGCGAGGCTATAGACTCACCTGGAGTAATAGCAGTAGTAAGACGATCTTCGACGATAGTTGATGCCTGATAAACCCAAAAACCGCAACCTATCAAATAAGGCGCGTTCATCAATAATAAACTCGAAAAATAAATCATACATAACAACATCAAACTCAAACTCATAAAGTCACGATAAACTCGAGAGAAAACGATATAAATAACTTCATTATACTTTACTACACGTTTACTTAACCATTTTACACTTTTTTTACAAAGTCCGCTGGTACATACTACATGTACTAGCTTATTTACCCCTTTTTAAACTTGTCAACCGTTTATGAAACGACTCGATAAACTAACTTACTATATATAGAAAGTCCTCTTACAAGTTTATCAAATGAAATTACTTTTAAAGTACTTTATCCAACTCATTTTCAAACTATAAAATCCGGACAGATTTACGTTAATTTTTCATACAACCGTTTTAACTTATTTAAACGACTCCGTTTACAAAACCGACACTCGGGTTTTAAAGTAAACTCAACCTATAAAATAAACACCTCATTATCAGTAGGTTACATTTTTCAAAACATCCATTTAGAGTCCTCGAGATTCGATCCAAATATCGACAACAACTATTTGTAGTGCCGATACTCGTCTCCCGGTACACAATCATTCAAAACATCATAACTTCGCGCTCGTTTGGAGCTAGAAGCTCTACCTTATATCAAATAGAAGGTAAGAAAATTATCTACAACCCTAGGCTATAAGTTAAGCCATTTTCAAAACATAAAATATCGGATTTTACACTTTACTTACTGTTATAAAATGACTATAAAAATCTTGTACAAAATCAACTTTTTGATAAAAACCAACCATAGAAATGGTCATTTCTATACCCTAATATCATCATACATCAACCATAACATCAAAATCATAATCAAAATAAAAATCTTTAGATCAAAATGAAGTTTTAACAAGATCTTTAGCAAGAATCACCATGGATCATCATGAAAATGCCATGCATGATCATAGCTCCTACCCACCAACATCAAGAAAAAAAAATGTACTTGCATGTAAGAAATTCTTACACCAATATGATCTTTGATCAAATATAAGATTGGGTCTATGCTTGGTTTAGCTTGAATCAACCTAAAACTTGAGTTAAAATTGATTGAATGTTTGGTTTTGGTGATGGGGTGGGTTTCGGCATTTAAGAGAGAGAAAGGAGAGATGAGTGAAATTTTGAAGTGAAGAAATGTGATGTGTGTTTTTGTTTTTAGTTTATATATAGTGGGGTAGGGACCAAAGTTGCAATTTAGCAAGTTGTGGCTAAAAATGTAAATAGTTAGCTAAAAAGTGGGAAATAACTATTAGTCAATTTTTCAAAATATTTACGGGGCTCGGGTTTCATAAAGATACTTTTAAAATTTTAAAACGTACCTCAGAAATTATAATATCGACTCTCGACTCGACTTAATACGAACTTAAAATAAAAACGTCAAAAATATAAACATCGAGACAACAATTGATAAAACATAAAATCTCGGGCATCTGTCGATATCGTGGTCACTAGTAATCCTCGCTATTAGTAAAAAGATAAAAAAAAATAATATCTCCAAAGTCGGATTTAAATAAAATCATCAATCGTCATTTCATTCAATTCATCAAAAATTTCAAAATTATTCGTAAAAATAATATTATATAATAGTAAATAAATGACCTCGGGTTTGGGTTATCACAATTTAGCTCCCCTAAAAGTAAAACTTTTGGGATTCTTTTTCTGAGGGAACCAAGAGGCTGTGTGAGGTACAGCTACTCTAGGTCGAGACATATATGTATTCAGGTTGTTGTTTGCCTGAATACTGTCTAGAGGGTGCAGGGTCATCGGGGTGCTTTATAAACACAAATGAATCACTCCCTGGTGCATAGACAGGGTGTACAGAAGTCTTAAGGATTTCTAAGTGCATACAATGACTTCTATGGGTCGAGGATAACCCTAACTTCACCACTCACACCTACAGACATTTGAGAGTGGCTGCTTGTGGACCTCTAAAAATTATAAGACTAATTACCTGTGCGATATCAGCAAAATTAGGCTGGTTCCCTGTTGTCTCGGCTGATAGCAAGACGCTAGACCCTTGTTGTTGGTCAGCTGAAGTCTCTGATTCCACAGGAGTCTCTGAAACAGATGAGGATGAGAGGTTCACGTTCTTCTTTCCCCTGGCCTTTGCAACAGTTTTGGTGTGGGAAGAAGATGGGTTTTTCTTCTTCTTAGGCTGTTGGCCAGTTATTGCCTTGGACGTCACGGTGTGCTGCCCAGAGGTCAAAGATGTAGACTTGCCAGACACATTAGAGGTATTCACCTTCTTAGAGGAAGGGAGTAATGACTTCACAACAGAAGGTTGTTTATTGGCGATGTTCAGCATTTGAGAAGTAGCAGGTACATCATCAGGTCCAATTTCCTTGTATATAGCTCTAGTAATACGATAAGGCTTCAGGGAAGTGAGTACAGAGTTGTGGTAGCTGTCACCCAACAGGCTTTCGAAGAGAAGAAAAAGAAAGCGAACATAGCAGATATTTTTCTCCCTGTCCTGATTTAGTCCCTTGAGCTTTTCCACGAGGTTTGAGAAAAGAATGCTTCCAACATCAACATTTGTGCCCCATATTAGCCCAAAAGCAATGGATTGGTGATTAAAAGACATCTGGTCTTGAGAACCCTGCATACCACCCAGGGACTTGACTATGTGAGTGAAGAGGACACGCCACATAGGGGAAAAATACTTGATCTTCAGGGGAGACTTAGAAAGAACTTCAGCAGGAGTGAGAGCTGGGTTTACATCATGGATGGGTTTAAGTGTGGCAAGGGCGTCCTTTACAGCCTTTTTGTCTACAGCCTTCAGGCATTCATCTCCATGTCTTAGCCCAGCCACATTTGGAAAGTCTTTGAGAGAGAAGGCGAAAGGGTGTTCGTTGCATGAGAGGCTAAAAGTGATGGTATCATCAATGACTTCAGCAGAATACCAGAATTCCCTAAGGTATTCTTGGTAGAAGACGGTTGGGGTTTTTGTGAGTGCTTCACTAACATCACAATTATTTAAGAAGTTCACCAGATTTGTGTAGGATTCATTAGGATCCTTGAGCCATCCAATCGAGTTGTTAGACGCAAGGATGCTCTCATTGAGTTCGAAGGTGACGTTTGAAGCCTTGGGAACTGGGAATGCCATGGATTTGAAGAAAAAGCGAAAATGGTGGAAGGGTTTAGAGAGAGAAAGCTTAGAGAGAGAGATGAGATTGTGAAATGAGAATAGTGGTAGGTGAGAAGAAACGTGAGACAATATTTATATTTAGAATTTTGAAACAGTTATTCAAACGCATTTAATGCGTAGTGTGAAAAAAACTGCACATGTGGGTCCCTTGACCTTTCAAAACCATTTATCTTCTCGTTATTCGAAAATGAAACAATTAAATATAGGGAATGTTTTTTAGCATTTACTTGGAAAGTAACTACCTAGTTTCATGTGAAAAATATTTAATATTTAATCAGACATTTAATGAACACATTTATTATCAAGCCACAAGCTTTGAGATATTAAGCATCCTAGCTCAGCAACTAGCCTGTTGAACGAAGGTTCAGCCAAAGGCTTTGTAAAAATGTCAGCTAGTTGCAGCTCAGTGGGAACGAAATGCAGCTCAATATCTCCCTTCATTATATGATCCCTGATAAAATGATACCTGATATCAATGTGTTTAGTTCGAGAGTGAAGAACAGGGTTGTTGGAGATGGCAATTACGCTGGTGTTGTCACAGAAGATTGGTACTTTATCATATAAGATCTCATAGTCAGCCAATTGACTTTTCATCCAGAGCACCTGAGCACAACAGCTGGCAGCAGCAACATATTCTGCTTCAGCTGATGACATGGCCACAGATTTTTGCTTCTTAGCATTCCATCCAACCAATTTTCCTCCTAGGATTTGACAGCTGCCTGAGGTGCTTTTTCTGTCAATACAGCATCCAGCATAGTCTGAATCTGAATAGGCCTTGAGATCAAAGCCTGATTCCTTTGGATACCATAGACCTAGGGAGGTTGTTCCTTTGAGATACCTGAACATTTTCTTAACAGCCACTAGATGGGATTCTTTTGGGTTAGCTTGGTACCTTGCACAGAGACATGTGGATAATTGGATATCAGGACGACTAGCTGTTAAATACATGAGTGACCCAATCATGCCTCTGTATAAGTCTCATTAACAAAGAAGCCTGACTCATCAGGACCCAAGTTGTTGGGTGGAAGCATGGGGCATTTCACTGATGCATAATCAGCTAAGTCATATTTTTAAGTAAATCTTTAACATACTTTTCTTGACAAATAGAAATTCCCTTAGGACATTGTTTAATTTGAAAACCCAAAAAGTAAGTTAATTCACCCATCATACTCATCTCATATTTCTTGGTCATTAATTTAGCAAAACGTTTACTAAGATTAACATTAGTTGACCAAAGATGATATCATCCACATAAATCTGCACAATGATGAAATCACACTTGTCCTTGAAGATAAAGAGTGTTTTATCAATAGAACCCCTGACAAATTTATTTTCAGTTAAAAAATTAGAAAGAGTTTCATACCATGCTCTTGGAGCTTGTTTCAGCCCATACATGGCTTTGTGTAGTCTGTACACATGATTGGGAAACTCGCTGTTCTCGAATCCTTCAGGCTGTGCAACATATACTTCCTCAGCCAAATCTCCATTGAGGAAGGCACTTTTAACATCCATTTGATACACAATGAAGTTCATATAAGCAGCATAAGCGAGGAAGATTCTGATTGCTTCAAGTCTTGCTACAGGAGCAAACGTTTCATCATAATCAATCCCTTCAGTCTGTGTATACCCCTGTGCCACCAGCCTGGCCTTGTTTCTGATGATGTTTCCAATTTCATCCATCTTATTTCTATAAATCCATCTAGTGCCTGTGATGTTCTTACTAGGTGGAGCTGGCACTAGAGTCCATACCTTGTTCCTTTTGAACTGATTAATTTCTTCATGCATAGCAGTTACCCACCCATCTTCCACAAGAGCCTCATCTACTCTTTTAGGTTCAATTTGAGAGAGAAATTCAGCAAAGAGACATTAGTTGGCTGAGGTTGATTCTGAGTCATGAATTCGCTGTCTAGTAGTAACCCCTGCATTAGGTTCCCTAATAATGTTGACAAGAAGAATGTGTTGATCTCTTGACCATTTAGTTTGAGGAGCTGGGGAATCATGGACAGGGATATCTGTGGGGGTAGGTGGCACTATTTGAGTTTCATCCTGCTGAATAGGAGGACTTTCTTCAAAGATGACCTCAGTATCTGTGTCAACTTCAGCTAAATCAAGGGGTACAGATACACTGTCAGCAGGAGAGTCTTCAGGGATTTGTAGAATTGGTGAGTCATCTTTAGCAGTTGAGGAAGAAGGACTACAAGAAGGTTGTGGTTCTTCTTCATCAAGTTCCTGAGACGAAGGAACTTCAATGTTGTGTGTTGACGGAGGGTCAAAAGCAGGAACATCAGGAGTGAGAGTGTTGGAGTGATGATGGTGATGACAGGGAGGTCTTGGTTCTAAGAATTCATCACTTGGGAAGGACACGTTTTCATTAAAATTAATTTCATCACCCTCTGTTCCTGTTCTCTGTATGACATCATCATCTTCATTGAATCTGACATGAAAGGTTTCTTCTACTTCTTGTCTTCTAGTATTGAATACTCTGAAGGCCTTGGCAGTGGGAGAGTATCCTATGAAGAAACCATCATCAGCTTTTTCATCAAATTTTCTAAGTTTATCCCTGTAGTTATAAATGAACACAGGGCATCCAAAAACATGGAAATAGCTGACGTCTGGAGATCTATTTCTGAAAACTTCATAGGAAGTTTTACCATGTCTCTTGACAATGATTGACCTATTTTGGGTGTAGCAAGCAGTGTGAACAGCTTCTCCCCTAAATTGCTTTGATAAAGTTGCACCATTTAACATAGTTCTGGCTGCTTCAATCAGAGTCCTATTTCTTCTTTCAGCCACACCATTTTGTTCAGGGTGCCAGCTGAAGAGAAGTTTTGTGATATTCCTTTTTCATCATAAAAAGATTCAAGTTGTTGATTCTTGAATTCAGTACCATTATCACTTCTTAAAGCTTTGACTCTAACATCATTCATATTTTCAACCTGTCTGATGAAGGACATGATGGTATCAGTAGCATCACTTTTCCTTCTGAGGAAGAAAACCCATGTATACCTTGAAAACTCATCAACTATGACCAAGGTGTATTTGTTGTGATTAATGGTCTGAGGTTTGACAAGCCCAAACAAATCCATGTGAAGGAGATGTAAGCACTTGTCAATACAAAATGATTGCCTGGTCTTAAAAGAAGACCTGTGATGTTTTCCCTTGATACAAGCTGAACAAGTCTTGTCTTTAGAAAACATTACTGAAGGTAGACCAGCAACCAGGTTTTGTGTGGATATCTTGTTGATGTTCTTAAAGTTGAGATGAGACAGTCTTTTGTGCCACAACCAATTGACACTTTCAAAGGCTTTGGCTAGAAAACAGTTTGAGCTATCTTCAGAGCAAGTAGCCATGTTTATGACGTACACATCTCTCCTTCTTGGTGCAATAAGCACCACATCATTGTTCTTGTTGAATATGGTTCCCTGATTCTTAGTAAACAAAACCTTGTAGTTAGCATCACACAATTGGCTGGTGCTAATAAGATTGTGTTTAAGACCATTCACATATGCAACCCTTGTAAAAGTTATCCCATTGCATTTCACTGAGCTGTATCCCTCTGTGTCGCCTGAAGAATTATCCCCAAACACCACTTTAGGACCTGGCTCCTTTGAGTATCTGTGCAGGTATTGCCGAATCCCTGTCATGTGTCTAGAACAGCCACTATCTAGATACCATACCGATTCCTTAAGATGTTTCTGCACAGATACATAGAAACAAGTTAGTTCCTATGGTGAACCACTTTCCAGTGGGTTCCCTGAATTGCTGATTAGCAACTCTTAAGTTCCTGTAGAACTTTTGACGATGGGAAGGACAGTTAGCTGTCTCATGGGTGAACCTTCCACAGATATCACATCCTAGAAAGTCACTACACTCATCTGAGTGATGGTCTGTGGATCTACAAAATTTACAAGGAGGATAAGGTCTATAGTTACCTATTTTTCTTCTAGAAGCATGTTGTCTCTCCCTAGAAGGTGTCTGAGCTCTTTTAACAGCCATTTCTATCATCATCTATGGTCATGTGATGAGAGTTTTTAAAGATATTGCAGTAAGGTTTGACTATCCTTTCACCTTTGGTTCACTTAGAATAGACTTGGGTTCATGGGAAGTAGAGCATTCAGCGGAAGGCTTAATATGTTGTTTCAAGAGTTCTACTTCTATCATTAATGACAACAGGCGTTCTTTAGTTGAGGAATCAACTTTGTTAACAGATTTAGTTGAGACAGGCTTAAAGGCAACTTGCTTAACTGATTGTTTAGCAGGAACAGTGAATACGTTAGCTGGTGGCTTCTCAACTTCTGCTTTGGGTTCAGCTTTAGCTCCTCTAGAAGAGCTGCTGGGTTCAACTCCTGAGAGTTTTGGTAAGGGTGGTAAATCAACCACATCTTCAGAGACAGAGACATCAGTCAAGAGAGGATCTGACATATGAATTGTCTCTGTAGATTTGAAAACAATCTCTTTGGGTTTGGTGAGAATTTTCAACTTATTTTTCTTGGCAGAGATATCCCTTTTAATATCAGCAGGTAGTTCATCATTAAGCAATTCATCTATAGTGAACCTACTGCACAACCATTTTCAATAACCTTATTTAATTCAGATACTTGATCATTTAAGGAACTATTCTTCAAGGTTAACCTATTAACTTCGTTTTAAAGAGATATCTTTTGTAAATTAACCTGTTTGAGAGTTTCACATTCAGCCCTATCAGTTAACAGTTCATGTTTAACAGAGTGAAACTTATGAAGCAAGTTCTTTCTTTGTTCCTCAACAAAGTGCAAATCAACAATGGTGTAATCAAGGACATGTTTGCGTTTATCACTTTCAGACATAGATAAAAGCCTGTGTACCTTTTTCATGTGATGTCAACCCATTGTCCTGATCTTGCATCTCCTTTCCCAACAGCTGGTTCATCCTCAGCTATAGCCATGAAAGCCCTGACTCTAGTAGTATCTTCCTCATCTGAAGTCAGCGGCTCATCATTCCAATCATACGCTTCAGCTACCAACCCTTTCTCTGTCTTTTTATCACCCCATTTCTTCTTAGACAAAGCTTCAAGCTTCAAATTCATCTGTTCTAACTCATCTTTAAGTGCCTTATACTTGTTCTTGTAATCCTTCTTCTCATTGTCTGAGGAGTTGAATTGGTGAGATGAGTTGTTGTGTTGTGATTTGAACTTGTAAGGTTTGGTGGAAGAAGATGGATACGAAGGTGAGGATGTTTTTGTAGAAGGACAGTCTTTTTGAAAGTGTCCAAGTTTTCCACAGGCAAAGCAAGTTTCTTTTGATTTGTCGGTTTGTTTGCTAGCTGAACCTACTCTCCATGATCTTTTGTAGAATCTCCTTTGATTAGCTAGCAAGGCTCTTTCATAAAATTCAGCATTAAGGTCTGTCAAGAACTCTTGGCTGCTACGTGTGTCTTCTTCAACATCAGAGTCGCTGTCATGAGGGTGTGGGGTAGAAATCAAAGCTTTGGAAGTTGCTCCCTGAACTACAAATCTTTCAGTCTCTGATTTGTATATGGTATCGATCAGCCCTTCTTCATAATTGTACTTTCCATAAAGCTGAGCTAAGGTGTCATTCTTGATTGATTTATTGGCTCTCTGAGTTTGATTCATACTCAGCCATTTTCTTGGAAGGCTGTTGATAAATGTGGCATTAATTTCAGCTTGACCAATGGTGACATCATTCATAACAAGGTCATTGAGAAGAATCTTCAGCCTTGTATATGTTTGTTGAACCTTTTCACCTTCAAGTGCCTTGAAAGCATTGAACTGAAGTCTGAGTGTCTGAATCTTGCTTTATCTGGTTTCAGAGGGTCCTTCATGACCAAGGATAAGGTCTGTCCACATTTGTTTGGCTGTGGTACATTGAATGACAGACTTCATGATGTGTTTGGGAAGACAGGATATGATGATACTCTTGAGACGTTTGTCTTGGTTTGCCAATTTCCTATCAGCTGAAGTCCACTGCTTGAGAGGTTTAGGAAGAGGATTCTCATCAGTAGAGGTGAGCGCCATGGGAACATAAGGTCCATTGTCTAGAATTTCAAGAAGAAATGGTTCAAGTCCGTCGAGATATACGAGG